>OZ010582.1:82339257-82369257 GCA_963932145.1 Acanthosepion lycidas | reverse complement strand
TATACATATATATATATATATATATACATATATATATACATATATATATATATACATATATATATATATATACATATATATATATATATACATATATATATATATATACATATATATATATATATATATATACATATATATATATATATATACATATATATATATACATATATATATATACATATATATATATATACATACATATATATATATATATACATATATATATATACATATATATATATACATATATATATATATATATATACATATATATATATACATATATATATATATATACATATATATATATATATATACATATATATATATATATATATATATATAAACAAATATACGTTTGCTCTAACGTACGTATATAACGTATGTATACGTTATATTTATTATATATTTAAATGTCAAGAATATCTCAACAACTTTTAGACTTTAGTGAAAGAAATTTGATTGTTAATTTTTTCGCAAATCATATCCATTTATAATTTTATCATTTGTGTAATTTCTTTTTGCAAAGCTCGTACGATAATTGCATTAAATTTAAATGTTTCTCTTTCATCAAAATAAAATAACACAATATAAATAAGAATACTGAGAACTTCATCTAAGTCTTCTTTTCTTCAGAGTTTTCATCAACTGCCTTATGAGATGCTGCTTTCATATTCATTGTTTTTTATTCATTTTCCAATTATCTTTTCTCTTCCATATGCTTTGTTACTCTAGTAGGTTTTATGCACGATATGCATTCTATACCTTTTTATGGAAAACCGATATACAGGTTGCGACAAAAGTAACGCCATTTTTATTTATTAACTTTTATTGAAAAAAAATAAATTACAGCAGGTTAAGAAAATATATAAGCATTGTCAAATCAAAACAACATGTTTTTTTATAGTTACCAAAGTATTTAACAAGTTCAAATTCTCCCCTTCAATTTCAATACAATGCTGAACCCTATCAGTAACACTTCTAGAAAATATTTGACACATTTCTACATTTTTTTAAATTGTTTTAATTCAAGAATTGTTTTCGGTTTGAGCCTGTAAACAACACCTTTCAGTAGACCTCACAAGAAAAAAGGTCCGGTGATCATGACAGCCGTTCAATTACTCAACGTCGTCTTATCCACCTCAGCTCGTAATTAAGATTTAACCATTCCCGAAGGCGTAAGCCATAGTTAATCTTAAGCCATCTTCAACTACTGCAATTTATGTTTCTTTAATAAAAGTTAATAAATATAAAATGGCGTTACTTTTGCTGCACCCTGTATAAATTTTTATATTTCAAGAACAATTTTAAGGAAAAAAAAACTATGACAAAGTGGAAAAGGTTTCGTGTAACGCGTTTCGGCCTTTAGGTATACATCAAACAAAAGCGATGTTTACATTAATGTGACCGTGCATGCGCTCAAAGGAAAGGGATCTTTTACAAAACAATACACTAAATGTACTAGTTGATCACCGTAAAGATTTTGACCATACTTTTAATTTAAAAAAAAAATGCTACTATGATTAAAGGAGAAAGTTATTTACAAAGACAAAAAATGTTTAGAAAATGCCTTAATCGTAAGATCATCCACAATAAATTTGTGGACGGGTTCTAACAAGATTTCACTTCACATTACTATTATCAAAATGTGGGATATTTAGTAACAAGGTTGATGGAAATGTAAAAAAAAACCCAAAAAAACAAAAAAAAAAAAACAAATAAAATCAGTTAGACTATATATCCAAGACATATATTCAAAAAATAAGTAAAATTTTAAATTTTCAAAGGCTCCTTTCCTTTGTACGCATCAACGTGAACATCACTTTAGTCTGATGAAGTCCCAATGGTCGAAACCCGTCAAACAAAAACTTTTTTCCACTTTGTCACAGTTTCTTTTATCCCTAAAATACATTATTACGCAAGAAACCCCGTTCACTCAAGATATCCGTTTAAATCATTAATCCCACTCCTGACCATCTGCTATCGTTTATTAATAATATAGTTGAGTCAGAAGTAATTTCCGTTTTGGAAACCAATTGCAATGACGAATATATAATTCTAACTAACTATCCCTTAAATAGGTGATGAAAATGGGTTGCATGTGACAAAGGTCAGCACAAAAGACAGTGCATTATCAAATATAAATCTCCACAATCGACCCCTAAAAACAAAAAGAATGGTAATGGTGTCCGTGTAGTGGGACCGTCGGGGTATTATTCATTTGGATTTCTTAAAACGCAATGAAACGCTAAATGCACACTTTTACATCCAGCAGTAGGAACGTGTCCATAAATGTTTTGTCGACAAGCTCCCTGCGATTGTCCGTAGGAAAAATGTTGTTCTTCTCCATGACAACGCAAGATCTCATAGAGAAAGAATAACACGGGATTTTTTTTTTTTTTTTTTTTTTGTAAATCAGTTGGCCTATTCTACCCTATCCGCCATATTCAACTGATCTTACACCAACAGATTGATACATTTTTTTTTTTTCATCACGGCAAAACGCTTTGACGGGCAAAAGTTTCTCTAATAAATCAAGTGTTCGTCGAAAATTTTCCACATCAGAACCCGCGAAATTTTACTGAAAAACTTATCGAAGACCTGCCTGGTAAGTGGCAACAAGTCATTCCAAACAATGTTTGAATAAAATGTAATTGTAACTTTATTTTTTGGAGAATAAAACTGATAAACTGAACGAGAATTACTTATGACTCAACCAAATATATTTATATTCGAATGAAGATTTATTTAGTATTTAAATACAGTACAAATTCAGGAAATATTTGAGGAAATAGTGTAACCTTTGTTGCTATATACAAGTAACATTTTCCATATTGACAAAATAAGATTAAATACCGGTTATTAAAAACACTGTTTAAGAATTAGTCAATATTCAAATTCTCTTTGACACCAAAAAAACAACTATTATAAAAAAAATTAAATTAAAAAGAAATTATAACTTTTGAGATCACTAAGTGGATAATCAGTTCTAATCTAAAACATAAAAAGGTATTGAATCAATTTATTTTCTGTAATTGTAATACATGTTTGGATAGATAGATAGATAGATAGATAGATAGATAGATAGATAGATAGAAAATTAAGAGACTAAAATAGATAGATAGATAGATAGATAGATAGATAGATAGATAGATAGATAGATAGATAGATAGATAGATTGCAGATTGCAACAAAATATTAATTTGACGGGCAGAACAAAAATACGACAAAACGTTACTTGGAGTAACAAGAGATAGGAAGTTGAGGAGAGTCATAATCATCAACATCACAAAGGAAAAAGAAGTATGAACGAATTTATTTAACTGAATCTGAACAAAAGAAATTAACAAATGAATATTGATAAAGAGAATTGATAAAAAATGCAATATCAATTTCTTCATATTTATATATTATTCGTATTATGAGCAGTAGATCAAAATATAAATGAAAACGCATTTGTCAGGGTATACCATATATATATATATATATATATATATATATATATATATATATATATATATATATATATATATTTGTGTGTGTGTACGTGTATTGTTAACAATTTGTTAGATATATGAGGAAAGAGTTGTCAATATAGGAGATTGAATATTTATAGTGTTATTTTCATTGATCAAGCGAACTTCAGATCAAGTCTGAAGCTTACTTTAGCCGTGAAAACTGACTGATTCCCGTTGAGTTTCCCGATTTATATATATATATATATATATATATATATGTATATATATATATATATATATATATATATATATATATATATATATATATATATACATACATATGTAAGCAGATATAGATCCGACAGTATGAAGAAAAATATACGGAAAAAATAAACAAAAATCCTTATATGCAATTATGCTGTTTTAATGTTAATATAATGTCAACGTCGGACGTTTCGGTCTAATAAACCATCTTCAGGACATATTCATAAAATATAATTAACTTTATCAATTCAACATGACAAAGACGATGGACATAAGAACAAGACTCCTCCAAACAGATAACAGAAAGTTTTATAAGATCAGCGTTCACAGTGTCGCCCACGTGACGACAACGTGACCATGTTTAAACGGAACGCTGATCATATAAAACTTTCAGTTATCTGTTTGGATAAGTCTTGTTCTTATGTCCATCGTCTTTGTCATGTTGAATTGATAATGTTAATTATATTTTATGAATATGTCCTTAAGATGGTCTATTAGACCGAAACGTCCGACGTTGACATATTAACATTAAAACAGCATAATTGCATATAAGGATTTTTGTTTGTTTTTTTCCGTATATTTTTCTTCTTATATATATATATATATATATATACACACACACACACACACACATGTATATATATATATATATATATATATATATATATATATATATATATATATATATATATATATATATAATGGTAGTGGGAACGAAAAGAATATAAATTCAGACTTTTATAACATTAATTTAAAAGAGGGCTCAATACCAAGAGTAGAGCAGTAGTTATTTATTATAAAGACGTTACATGCGAAGTAATCGCTACAAAGATACTTATTTATTTCGATGCCTCATCAGGTTGCGAACAAAGATGCTTATAAACGATTTTATGTAAAAATGCCACTCATGAAACATCACTTCTTTTTACATTTTTTAAATTTCAGATGACATAAGAAGAAACACCATACAAGGAAAAGAAAGAAATATATATATTAAAAAAAAAAAATCATAAAAGGAAAAGAAAAATACAATAATATAAGCAAGTGAAAGCAGAGAAAAAGAGGATAAAAAAAGGAAAGAACATAGAAATATAAACAGTTAAGAAAAAAATCCTCTTTTTTTTTTCTTTTTTGCTTTAGCTGTTAAGTGTGTGATTAGAACAAAAAAAGAAAGGCATATTTATTCAATGAGATCCCTGTGGTTGATGCTGCTCAGCGAGTTTCTTTAAATCTGGTTCCATCGATGTTAATGATAGCCGAAGATCACCTCTTTTCACATTGCGAACTTTTGATAACAGTTGAGAAACACGACTAAATCTCGATTCAACAAGATAAGATGTTGGAAAAGCGATAACGTAAGAAATAAAGAAAGAATCATTCATATATATATATATATATATATATATATATATATATATATATCGTCATATATATATATATATATATATATATATATATATATATATCGTCATATATATATATATATATATATATATATATATATATCGTCATATATATATATATATATATATATATATATATATATCGTCATATATATATATATATATATATATATATATATATATCGTCATATATATATATATATATATATATATATATCGTCATATATATATATATATATATATATATATATATATATATATCGTCATATATATATATATATATATATATATATATATATATCGTCATATATATATATATATATCGTCCTATATATATATATATATATCGTCATATATATATATATATATATATATATATATATATATATATATATATATATATCGTCATATATATATATATATATATATATATATATATCGTCATATATATATATATATATATATATATATATATCGTCATATATATATATATATATATATATATATATATATATCGTCATATATATATATATATATATATATATATATATCGTCATATATATATATATATATATATATATATCGTCATATATATATATATATATATATATATATCGTCATATATATATATATATATATATATATCGTCATATATATATATATATATCGTCCTATATATATATATATATATCGTCATATATATATATATATATATATATATATATATATATATATATATATATCGTCATATATATATATATATCGTCATATATATATATATATATATATATATATATATATGTGTGTGTGTGTGTGTGTGTATACATGAATTTAAAACAGAATTTTTAATCGTTGTTTGTATTAATAATCTGTAATACGACTTTATAAAAATATATACACACGTGTATATATTTGTACCATGTATATATTTATTTGCATTTAAGTATGTATGAGTAAACACGAGATCGTTTATATATATATACTTAAATGCGTGTATATATATATATATATATATATTGAATATGACATTACTCAGGTAAGTGACAAATTTTATTTGTATTAACCCTATATATATATATATATATATATATATATATATATATATATATATATATATATATATACATATATATATATATATATATATATATATATACATATATATATATATATATATATATATATATATATATATATATATATATATATATTCTCATTAATAAAGTCCTTCTTAGCGAATAGGTTCCTGAAGCTAGCAATCAAGACAGGGGTTCCCCAGGGCTCACTTCTCGAATCAACCCTCTTTTTACTTTATATAAATGATCTGCCCAAGAATATACTCTGATCATTTGTAAATATCTATGCCGATGATGCAACGATATTTGGATGCACCTCCAAACCTCTTTTTACTTTACATAAATGATCTATGCCTGATGATAGAGTGATATATAGGTGTCACCTCTAAAACTCATGATGACCAGAGATTTGCAGCTGATCCTCTCATTTGATCTATCTCAGTAGGGGGGACGAACAGGCTGGTTACATTGAACGCCTCGAAAACAAAACTAGTTACATTCAATCGTCACCGATCGAAGCCCAAATTACCACCAGTCACGATAGATAACCATCTGGGATACCCCGTACCTTGAGCGTCTATTGGGCCTTAAACACACCCCAGGATCCATCGCTAAAGATGCAAGTAAAATGGTCGGTTCCCTGTACCGTTCCATTAAGTACCCGACTCCTCATTCCATCCACTACCTTTATAAGAGCCAGACCAGACCCAAAATGGAGTACTGCTGTTATCTTTGGCCAGGAGCTGCCCATTCCCCACTTTCCAGTCTCGATAGAAAGTTCAAAAGCATCTCCACGTCCTTGTGGGTAACAAACTATTTTCCATCCCGCAAGTCCTTTCTCACAGACAGGATGTGGCAGGCCTCTCACTACTCTATCACTACTTAAATAGAAAGCGCTCGGACGCAGTGCATTCCTCGGTACCACCACGTCTAACTTTCACAGCTAGAATCCGCCAAGCCACTTGTATAGTAGAAAACAACGCTCATTCCCACTGTATTCCATCGGTGAGTAGTAAGTTTCACTCGACCAGCTTCTTCCTGCGAACCACTGTTCTGTGGGACCGACTCTTCCCAAGAGGATGGTTTCACGATCACTACAATCTTAACCTGTTCAAGCCTACAGATAACCGCTATCTTTCCCACCTATTTGCATAAACTGTACCTCTTACTCTAAAACCTGCTACTTCGAGTGGCCCCCGGACCGTATACAGGGTAAGCCTGACTATATATATATATATATATATATATATATATATATATATATATATATATATATATATGCACTACATTAAGAGAGACGCAAGTTCGGTTCTTGCCGAACACACACACACACACACACACACACACTGATATCTGTATAATTATGCATATGGATAAAAATAGACATAGATAGATAGATAGATAGATAGATAGATAGATAGATAGATAGATAGATAGATAGATAGATAGATAGAAAAGAGACATAGATAGATAGATAGATAGATAGATAGATAGATAGATAGATAGATAGATAGATAGATAGAAAAGAGACATAGATAGATAGATAGATAGATAGATAGATAGATAGATAGATAGAAAAGAGACATAGATAGATAGATAGATAGATAGATAGATAGATAGATAGATAGATAGATAGATAGATAGATAGAAAAGAGACATAGATAGATAGATAGATAGATAGATAGATAGATAGATAGATAGATAGAAAAGAGACATAGATAGATAGATAGATAGATAGATAGATAGATAGATAGATAGATAGATAGATAGATAGAAAAGAGACATAGATAGATAGATAGATAGATAGATAGATAGATAGATAGATAGATAGATAGATAGATAGATCCATCCATCCATCCATACATACATACATACATACATACATACATACATACATACATACATACATACAAACTTAAACACCCGCGTATAGAGATAGAGTTAAATGCAATTTATCGCTCAGGGCGTGCCGGTCACCGCTGCCACTCATAATTGACGTCTGTCGAACGTCGTCGTTGGACAAACAAGTGATGTTGTTTGCTTTCCATATCATAGAATCTATCTCTCTTTTCACTCACTCCATGACCGCCCAAATTTATCAGGCCGACCATCTTGATCGCGTGTTGACACAAAACATCTACTGCCCATTTTATATAGGAGAAACAATGCCCTCTCAATCAATCTTCATATGACATTCTATGAATATATGAGCGGCAAATGTAAACGCAGGCTCTTTCATTGTGACAAACACACACTGACGACTAAAAACAGTGATGTGCGTTGATGAGAAGCAAAATATATATCACATTTGTCGATATGCCAATGCACTGAAATGCGACTTTAACGAATGTGTTTACATGTATGTGTAGAGCGTAATACTGAGGTGCTGAAAAGTTCTCGGCTTGAAATATTTTTCCAAAATATGATCAAATGATCAAACATCTGATATTTTCTTTTTTAGAGTGGGACTTTCGGTTCGTTTTGTATAGAAATGTAAATATATAATTATGATTCATAATACATTTATATATATCTATCATGTGCCTGTACATTGCGCTGGTATCAAAATTGGAATTTGATAGGCCTAAGAAACTTAATGGTTATACAACATAAAAATAAATCTTCCATATATATATACAGGAATAAACATTTGTCCCTTTCTTTCTTTCTTTCTTTCTTTCTCTCTCTCTCTCTCTCTCTCTCTCTCTCTCTCTTCCTCCCTCTCTCTCCATATATATATATATATATATATATATATATATATATATATATATATATATGCTCCTTTATTATATTTACTTGCCCTGCATCGAGCACTTTTTGATATACGTCCGTTTTGTGGCACGGTATTTTTCCGGCCTCTTAACAGATTTATATATATATATATATATATATATATATATATATATATATATATATAAAACATCCATGGGTAAGTAATCCAAGTAGATCGCATTAATAAAAAATATTAAAACTGATCTACAAAATAGAGCTCAATATAATTCTTATTATAGAGCGTATAAGTGTATGAGGTATCATTTGTATGAGGCAATTCGTTTGAAATTACCTCATCTATATAAGGCAATTTGTTTGGATCTCATTAATTGTAATTAACACCAACACACCCACAAACGCGCGCATACACACACACACGCACACACACACACACACACACATATATATATATATATATATATATATATATATATATATATATATATATATATATATATTTCGACAGGTTTTCGACAAAGGAATTCTAACACCCACACAGACACCACTACAGTTTTTAATCATGACTGCTAAAGTCGAAAGTACATGAACAAAATATGAATTTCGGTCAGTTTAACCACAACTTGGAGCAAAATACTCAATAGCTTATCCAAAAACTTGAAAAATATATTAAACAAAATTAAAGAGACAGACCTTGTCTGATTTCTTTTTAATCAAAATTGTTTGAATGATTACCTAAATATGCTTTTATTTTATATTTATTTATATATCACTATTCGTGTGTGTATATATAAATATATATATATATATGTATATATATATATATATATATATATATATATATATATATATATATATATGTATGTATAATCAACAAATACACACACGCATACACCAACACACACGTACAGATGAAAGGGGTCAACTGATATAGATATATATACGCATTTATATTATACGAATAGACGTGCGTACGTCTTTATGCGTTTGTATATGTGTGAACAAATCCGCACACAAACACACACACACACACACACATATATATATATATATATATATATATATATATATATATATATTACATATGTTATTCAAAATGTTTTCAAATGATTTTTATTCATTTATTATATTAAAAAAGAAGTAAAAGAACATTATTTATTTGTAGGCAATTAAACTAGAAAAATAAATAATAAACGCTTAATAATAGACTCAAATATACACATATAAACAGATTTATGTAATATACTGTATTTTTTAAATATTTTAACAACTGAATAAAAGATTTTAACAAAGCTAATTTCAAACGCAAATATAAACTTTGTCAAATAATTTAAATTTGCCAACACATTATTCTTAGTGTTGTATCACTTGTTTTCAAGATAAAGAGAAAACAAAATTATAGGTAGGTCATGAAGTAGCAGGTTTATTACATGAAGATACACTTGACAATTGACCTAAGGCTACCTCCCCACGATTCCGCTTTCATTCATTTATGTCCTATATGACAGACAGATAGATAGATAGATAGATAGATAGATAGATAGAAAATTAAGAGACTAAAATAGATAGATAGATAGATAGATAGATAGATAGATAGATAGATAGATAGATAGATAGAAAATTAAGAGACTAAAATAGATAGATAGATAGATAGATAGATAGATAGATAGATAGATAGATAGAAAATTAAGAGACTAAAATAGATAGATAGATAGATAGATAGATAGATAGATAGATAGATAGATAGATAGATAGAAAATTAAGAGACTAAAATAGATAGATAGATAGATAGATAGATAGATAGATAGATAGATAGATAGATAGATAGAAAATTAAGAGACTAAAATAGATAGATAGATAGATAGATAGATAGATAGATAGATAGATAGATAGAAAATTAAGAGACTAAAATAGTTAGATAGATAGATAGATAGAAAATTAAGAGACTAAAATAGATAGATAGATAGATAGATAGATAGATAGATAGATAGATAGATAGATAGATAGAAAATTAAGAGACTAAAATAGATAGATAGATAGATAGATAGATAGATAGATAGATAGATAGATAGATAGATAGAAAATTAAGAGACTAAAATAGATAGATAGATAGATAGATAGATAGATAGATAGATAGATAGATAGATAGATAGATAGATAGAAAATTAAGAGACTAAAATAGATAGATAGATAGATAGATAGATAGATAGATAGATAGATAGATAGATAGATAGATAGATAGATAATGAACAGTCTAAGAAGATAAAATGTCCAGAAAATTTTATAGAAAAATATAAACATATATATATATGAAACTTTCTATGTATATATACATATGTGTGATCGTATGATTGTGGGTACCTGTATGCATACGCACATGTGCATGTATATGAATATCAATAATAGATAGATATACATAGGCATATACGAATGTATTGTCTATATAGATACGTATTTCCCATCTTTGTAAACCTGATAGTGGATAAACGTCTCTGAGCAGACATCATTGTTTTTTTTATATTAGATTAATGTCTACTGGCGTAGAGATGAAAAGACTTACTCAACAAAACGTTATTCGAACATGTATTCCATTTCTTAGCTGGAAAATAGTAATTAAAAAATTCATTGAGTGCTTAAAAGTTATTTTGCTTAGAAATATGCATAAATGTATTTATATATATATATATATATATATATATATATATATATATACATACACACACACACACATATATATATATAAGCAAGTAATATATTTTATCCAGTCTTATTTCTTATTACTTTGTGGTTTAAAAATTGTTTTTTTTTAAATTAGTTTATATATATATATATATATATATATATATATATGAAAAGGAAGATATATATATATATATATATATATATATATATATATATATATATATATATATATAAGAAAAGGAAGATATATATATCAGAAAAGGAAGATATATATATATATATATATATATCAGAAAAGGAAGATATATATATATATATATATATATATATATATATATATATATATATATATATATATATATATATATATATATATATATATCTTCTTTTTCTCATATACATGCATATATATATATATATAATACATGGTATTAATTTGAGATACTATTTTTGAAGCTGAAATTGGTGTTTTTTGTGATCTGCTAATATGGCGGCATTTAAGGCAATGCAGGCTTTGTGTTAGAGTGTTCAATATTGCAGATAGAGATAGAGTATTAATAAAATTAATGTGAAAACGTTTTTCTCACTTAAATAGTTATGAGTTAATTGAAAAAGAAAATTTCATAGTATATATATATATATATATATATATATATATATATATATATATATACATATATATATACATACATACATACATATATATATACATATATACATATATGCATACATATATATACATATATACATATATGCATACATATATATATATATATATATATATATATGTAAGAAAAAGAAGTTGAAAATGTTGCTGGAGTCTGTAAGAGTATTTATTTACAGTAACTTTACCATTTTTCCAATTCTATGAGTTTAGAAATTTAAATTAAGAGCAATAGATATGTGGATATGCCATAACATGCCATGTAATATGCCGGGATATCCCGTGTGGGATATATAAAAAAAAAAAAAACTTACTTTTTTATTTGTTTGTTCGTTTGTGTGTGTATGTGTGTGTGTGTGTGTGTTCCGACCAAATGCTTAAAGAAAGCTGTGGATTGGGCAATAAGGGTCTGAAAGTTTTATTTCACATTGTCGCCAATTTCATCTTCAAATCAACCGTTTTTCATTTTCTAGCCCCCTGATAAAAATATAAGAATTAACCCGTCATCCAATGTTGGTAAATCTTAAAGCTTTGAAGTCTTTCAAATAAAACATGACATTTTTTCGATTAAAGATGTTTCTTTTCTTTTTTTGGTGGGGGTGTAGGAGCTTTTGCTTCCCCTAATAAACCTATCGCCGAAACAAAAAATTATAATTACTCATTAGTAAAGAATCCCCTAATGACGAATTATCTCTTTTGTCAGTTATCGATCGATCAATAAATGATATTTCAGCAAAAAAAAAAAAATACACGGACTTATTGGTAGCAAAAAACATAAAATATTCACAGATGCTAAAAAGAAAGATTTATATAAGATTAGATCTAAATCAGACAAAAAGTAATATGCTATTAGGTTGGTGCAAAAATAATGACGTAATAATGTCGTTTTTGACGTATTTTTTAACGTCAAAAAACGACATTATTACGTCATTATTTTTGCACCAACTTAATAGTTCTTTATTTAAGCAAAACAGTCATCAGTATCGATTCGGCAAATATTTATGTGTATAAAATTACTATCGACTACAAATTATGACACCAAATTATTACAGGTCAATAATTTCATATTTAGCGTCAATACTAAGTTCAAATCGATGTCATTTCTATGGTTAAAAATAGACGAGAAACTTGAAAATGATATATTTATTTATTAGTACTTTTTTGTAATATATATAATTTTTGTAATATATATACATCTGCGCGTTTTACGTTCAAAAACATAGATATTCCTCATATAATAAATATTTCCCTTTTTATTGCTATTGGTAAATATCACACACACACACACACAAATATATATATATATATATATATATATATATATATATATCGCGCGACTAATTATAGTTTTCTTTTTTTTGTTCGGTAATTATATGCATGTTTGTTTGCAGGCAGCTTTATAATTAATTTATTTTATTTCATTGCTCACACTCACACACTTACATACATACACAGATACATCATTGTACACACTCACAAAAACATACATACACACACACAAATATATATATATATATATATATATATATATATATATATATATATATATATATAGTGCCGGATTTACGTATAGGCTTAGCAGGCTGAAGCTTAGGGCCTCAAAATCTAGGGGGCCTCCAGCTAAGGTGTATAATATTTTTGATAATGTCATAGGCATTTCTTACACATGCTGTCATAATACATTGTAGACTCTACACAACCCTTCAGTAATTTTAAACACATCATCTGGGCTTTACTAAATTGTTTTATTTAAAATTCTTCCATTTTTCCTCTACTTGTGAGTATATATATATATATATATATATATATATATATATATATATATATTTCGTTAAATAATTTAGACATATCATGTCGATTAGTTTTCGTTGAGATCCTTTCAATTTCCCGGGTTAATTCTTTGGTAGATTTTAAAAAATTGTGTAAGAAAAATACCAAAATTTTCTTTCGAATAGTTTTTTTTTTTTTAGTACTTTCAATTTCATCTGGGACTTGGGAAAATAAAAACTTTTCGAAAGAAAATTTTGGTATTTTTCTTACTCGATTTTCTAAATCTGCTAAAAAATGAATTCGTGAACTTGAAATGATCACAATGAAAACTAATCGACATATGTCTGAATTATTTAACCAAATCTGTAAATCTGTTTCAATGAAAATATTCTGCCGAAATATACACAATTTATATATATATATATATATATATATATATATATATATATATATATAGATAGATAGATAGATAGATAGATAGATAGATAGATAGATAGATAGATAATATTAGTGGTAAATATACACATACATATGCAATCATATATCTAAAATATATATATATACATACATACACATGCATATATATATGCATAAAAAATAATTACAAGAGGATAGAATCCAGGTAGAACTCAATGTTCAGGACAAAGTAAGGATATAATAAAAAGGCTTAAACACTAATATACCATGGAATATTTGTGTTTAAGCCTTTTTATTATATATGTATATATATATATATATATATATATATATATATATATATATATATATATATATATAATATAAAAGGCTCAAACACAAATATTCCATGGTTATAATTTATTACATTGGAATCTTAATCACGATCCAATTCATCAGACCTACAAATTCTTCAGACCTACAAATTCTTACTCTGTCCTGGACATTGAGTTCTACCTGGATATATATATATATATAAAGAGAGAGAGAGGGAGAGAGAGAGAGAGAAAGAAATAATACTAGTGGTGAATATATATTTCCAAGAGGATATAATCCCGGTTGAGCTCTATGCCAATGACAGACCAAGAATATAATATAAAAGGCTCAAACACTAATGTTAATGTTTGAGCCTTATATATATATATATATATATATATATATATATATATATATAGATATATATATATATATATATATATATATATATATATATATATATATATATAGAGAGAGAGAGAGAGAGAGAGAGAGACAAAGTGTTAAATGAGACATTAATAATTGTTTTGTTTTTTTTATATATAATTGGACTAAATCAGTGAGGCGTCTTGTCCAGGTGTATGCAACCTTCATTAAAATAACGCTTGTTCATTCGTCATTTTTTTAAAAATTTCTGGTCTTCATTTTTATCTTCGTTTTCTTCCTCTTCTTCTTCAACTTTATCTTCTTTTACTACTTTTTAGCTATCGTTATTATTATTATTATTATTATTATTATTATTATAGATTTCTATATTTGCTATTATTCCTATTCTTGCAATTGTTACTGTTTTTCACGATAATGAAGATCTCATTTTTCTGTTCTCGCCATGCATCTAATGTTAAGTGCTACTCAATTAGATTATAAACGATCCTCTCCTCTTTGGACGCCCTCTTCAAGAAGTCGTGTTAAGGAGTGGGGAGGTCCAGATCATTCCCTGATATTTTCGGTTATTCCAAACCTTTTTTTTTTTTTCTTTTTTAGATCCATTATGAACTTGATACAGATAAATACATTTAAGAAATGGATAAAATTGTCAAAATCTAAATAAATTTAAGAAAAATAAATAAATCCGCCAATGATACCTTAATATGACTTTGAAGATGAACTTTATTATTGTAGCTGTTGTGGTGTTGGTTGTGATAAGAGTTGACAGTTTTAAGAACTGCATTTATTGTATTTTCAGCGTTATTTTTCGTAATTTTTCTTCGGTAAAAATTATCATGTCTTTTAGCTATTTTGATAATATTAACAGTAAAATACTAGTGCAATTTAATAAGTATTATTAATTCAAATTATTAATATTATTATTATTTAAATTGTTATTTAAACTATTATTTGTCTTTATTTTATTTTAATTTTTATGGCTTCCCAAATATAATTGATTTTCAATTAATGTTGTCATTGTTTTGATAACCATTATTTGTACGTTTGAATCATTGTCATTAAAAACAGATGTTTCACTAAAATTATTAATATTAACACAAAAAAACTTTAAGATTATTATTAGTAGTTTTAGAAGTAGGACTAGTAGGAGTAGTGGTAGTAGTAGTAGTTGAAGGTTAATAATTGTAATCTTTCTTGTCTGAATTAATCTTGATAATGATAAAAGGAAGGAAGATGAATTAATTCTCAAATGTTTGCGGCAATTATATAAATTGAGGTTTTGGTTTAATATGATAGATAGATAGATAGATAGATAGATAGATAGATAGATAATTAAGAGACTAAAATAGATAGATAGATAGATAGATAGATAGATAGATAGATAGATAGATAGATAGATAGAAAAAAAGATTGTGATACATATGCACAAATGCATATATATAATGTATATTTAAAATATATATTTAAAATACACAGAAACCTACTGACATATATGTACACATATACACATATATATGAACAATGAATATATTTATATGTATGATAAATAAAATATATTTTTTATGCATAAAAACACACACACACACGCACTATATATATATATATATATATATATATATATATATAGATAGATAGATAGATAGATAGATAGATAGATAGATATAAAGTAACTGATTTTTCATTTATTAATATGACAGATTTGATCACTTCAAACCTTATTTTTAGTGGATACTAATATTTGAGTAGACACTTCGCTTATCTATTGAGTAGTATATTTATTTTCGTCCACCGACCTGAACTGGACACATGACTTCTCATTCATTCTCATATCTATCTATCTATCTATCTATCTATCTATCTATCTATCTATCTATCTATCTATCTATATTGAAAATGAAATCTATCTATCTATCTATCTATATTGAGAATCAAATGACAAGTGCGAAATTGACTGTCCCGATTCAGTTTCGATTTCTTTATCTATCTATCTATCTATTTATGAAATAAATAATAAAGCTATCTACAAATATATACCTGGCTTTATCAATATATATACGTATATATATATATATATTGGTATATATATATATATATATATATATATATATATATATATATATATATATATATACACATATATATATATATGCGTGTATAGATAGATAGATAGTCAGACAGACAGACAGGCAGATAGATAGATAGATAGATAGATAGATAGATAGATAGATAGATAGATAGATAGACAGGCGCAGATAGATAGATAGATAGATAGATAGATAGATAGATAGATAGATAGATAGATATGAGAATGAATGAAAACTAGCATCTCCCCTGTGATAATTGTTGTGTACTGCTATGATGAATCAACTCGTCTCCTCTACTTATGTCAGCTAAAGGTGTGCCGTTCCTTGCCACGCACCCATCTATCGTGACCATGTCTGAAACAATTTTAAGCAGAGCCAATATCGACAAGATCGTTTATTGTAGAGCGATGGCTCATTAGCCAATCTCACAGTTCAATCCACACATGTAGTAAATCTGTTGTTGAGTAAGTTTTGCAGGTTTACGGCCCTCTGTCAGATTAAGGCAATGCTTCGATCGACTAGACCGACTTTCTCCATAATAATAAAAATCTAACGAGCAAAGATCAGGAATTATTATTTTGTTGTCCATTTGCAAAAGTACATTATGTCAGTGTTTGTTAATAGGCATTTGTAACGTTCTCTTAAAGCCATATCAACTCGCTGTCGGTAGATGACAAAGCGGACACTTACCACCCTCTTTCTCTTTCTTTCTCTTTCTTTCCCCCCTGTCTCACTCTCTTCCATTCTCTCTCTCTCTCTTCCTCTCTCTCTCTTTCGAAAATGTCGTTTGAAACCAGCTGACCGTTTTCATTTCGCCAGTTGATTTATTTACTTACCTATTAACACTGCCCTTTCTGACAAACGTCCAATACCTTTAAGTTCAATGCATGCATGCATATATATATATATATATATATATATATATATATATATATATATATATATATCAGTCAGTCAGTTATGTGCCATGCGTGATACACGCTTAGGCGATCATGTATCTATCGATACATGAGTGACGAGGCAGATTTTTTTCCCGCAGTAGGTTGCCGTTTCTTTCTGCAGTAGACCACTTGCCATCCAAGGCTATAGAACCCGGTCTGATCTGCTATTTATCCTTAACTGTGGGTGGGGGGGAGAAGAAGAGGATTCATACTTTCCCAAAGCTATTACCACGTAAGTGAATGTAATGGATTCGCCCGGAATTCGAACTCGGTTCTCCGATTCCTCATTCCGCTATCCATTACTCTACCGTGCCTATATATATATATATATATATATATATATATATATATATATATATATATATATATATATATATATATATATATATATATATATATATATATATATATATATATATATATATATATATATATATATATTATACATCTAGCACTGTTTTATTACCAGCAGCTATCAATGTGGGACATATATATTTTAGGAAATCGATTATATCCTACATATTTTTAATTTCTTTCTTTAAAAATTATTTTCAATGGCTCCTCATATTTGAGTAGAACTATTCTTATTTGTTTATTAAACAGTATATTTATTTATTTACATCTACCGGCCTGACTACTCAAGAAATCTGCGTCTTCCGGCAAGATTTGAATATGTGTGCCCTAAGGGAAACTGCCATTAGATCTGATAAGCCTCGACCTTTCGACCACTTACCACTTCCTGATTAAACAAAGCCCCGAGTAGTGCTTTTGAACACATCTCTTTCCCGATTCTCGATATATATATATATATATATATATATATATATATATATATATATATATATATATATATATATATATATATATATATAATATTGGTTGTAAATATACACATACATATGCAATCATATATATGTAAAATATATAAATATATATACATACATACATATATGTATAAAAAAAAATTCCAATAGGATAGAATCCAGGTACCATCCAATTCATCAGACCTACAAATACAAAAATCCATCAGACCTACAAATTCAAAAATTTTTTTGAATTTCTAGGTCTGATGAATTTGATCTTATTTACGATTCCAATAGAATAAATTATGACCATGGAATATTAGGGTTTAAGCCTTTTTATTATATATATATATATATATATATATATATATATATATATATATATATATATGCTGGTAGATGCATATATTTCAAACAAGATTTCATAAATATTCAGGCCGGTAGATGTAAATTAATAAATATACTGTTTAGTAAATAAATAAAAAGAGAACAAAGCATCTACTCAAAATAATATATACCGTCAGGTTTGAGCATACATTGTGGGGGAATAGATATATAACAAAGTGTGTATGTATATAAATATATGGGTGTTCTTTTATATGTGTGTCTGTACACTCGTGTGTCTGTATGTGACAGTATATCCGTAACGTGGTGCTTGGCCAAACTTTAACAAAAACAAAACTAATGATCATAATGTTCTTGAGTGATTTATCTTTCTCCCTTCTCTCTTTTTTCTTTTTTCTTTCTCAGTTTGTTTGTATCTATCTATCTATCTATCTATCTATCTATCTATCTATGCCTCTTTTCTTTTCTTTGTTTGTTTCTTTCTTTCTTTCTCAGTCTGCTTCTCTGTATCTATGACTGTTTCTTTATTTTTTTTATTTCTTCTATCATTCTTTTTCCTCAGATTGCTCCTATCTATCTATCTATCTATCTATCTATCTATCTATCTATCTATCTATCTGTCTGTCTATGTCTGCTTTTCTCTTTCTTTCCTTCTTTCTTTCTTTTTTCTTTCTTTCTCAGTCTTCTCCTATACTAATAACTATCTATCTATTAATCTCCTATTTCTATCTATCTATCTATCTATCTATCTATCTATCTATCTATCTATCTATCTCAGTCTTTTTTTTTTCTGATTCGAATACGCTTACATTTTTACGAGCAAAGCGATATGATAGTGAGTCCGATATCCATTGAATGTTTCTCGAAACTGACCTTGTACCAATATTAATAAGACCATATTTAATTCAGGAACGAGTATGTATGCCTGAGTTCATGTGCCAAGTCACACACACACACACACGCACGCATACACACACACATTTATATATACATATGTATATGGAGTAAATAAATAAAGATAATATTGCCTTCATATAATTTTCTTTGATGTTATATATAAAAACAAATTTACGCAGTTTTATTTGCGCCTTTGTATGCGCTTGTAATTACTTATCTGCTATAGATAAAATTATATATACTGAATATTGTACGTAAGGGAATTGTCCTGTTTATACGCAGAAATTCAATATCCCGATATATATCTCAATATTTGTGAGTATTTATGCGCTATACATAGAAAATTGTTTCTGTATTCATGAATATGGGAGCCACCGTTTCTTTGAGAACACGTGATTATTTTCATATCAGTGTTCACCCAATTCAAGGCCCATGAGCCACCCAAGGTAGGGAGTTACTGAATGCGATTGGGTGGAGAAAGTGGTGTATATAATGATGAGGATATGTAAGATAGATAACGACTGACCGTAGACTTGAAGAGGTTAAAACTGTTGTGATCGGGGAAGCATCCACTCGGGAGTCTGTAACACAAAGTGGCAGTTCTGATGAAGGAGCTAAGTGGAATACAAACGGAAAGAGGATTAGATGACGCTGTCTAGGAGGTATGACGGGTTGTAGTTGTAGCGATCTGAACTAGTGAAACTAAGGCATGTATTTAGTCTTAACGTTTCCCATTCGACAGACGAACGAGAGGCAAGCAACGTTTCCTCCGTGAGAAAGGAGTTGAAGTCATAACTTGTCCACTTGAAAATGTTAACGCACACGGCATGTACCCAAATCTATCTATGGTTAGAAAGATATTATTACAGTTTTGGATTCTGGGATTGATACTCCTTGGATAAGTGCCTTAGATAACTCATCTGGGTGCAAAACATTGTAAGGAATAGATATGTTCACCTATCGTCCAGTTCACACTCCTCACCGGTCTTTTGAACAAGAGTAGATGTTTATCTCTTGTTTCTTGTTTAGGATTGGGTTTCCGATTCCTTCTGAAGGCTACTTCAACTTTACAGTTCTAAGGTTTCCGCCTAAACTCTGAATTCTTTACAGGCAGAAATACCTTCCACATAATGGTAAGTCATTAGCTAGATGAAGACACCATTGCCACTAATGCCTTACAATTATGAGGGAGGAATTGCTGGAAGTTATATGTCAAAGGTATCTCTGCCACTGTTCTATATTTATTTATTCATTTTTCAAAATAGGAGTAGATAGATTCACCTATCGTCTGGTTTACACTCCTCCGCGATCTTTTGAACAGTAGATGTTTAGCTCTTGTTTCCTGTTTAGCATTGAGTTGTTCGGTTACTCTACTTCAATCTATAATAAATATATATATATATATATATATATATATATATATATATATATATATATATATATACTATGAGTTGAACCAAGCTTTGTGAGTGATAGCTGTGCTAGCATGAAGTCACATGTGATCGTTCCCGAGGGATTGAGCGTGCTGGCGTTGTTCAAACTGTTAATCACGCTAGATAACACACTCTTTCCCAGAAACTGTAACTAAGGTCTTCTCAGCATAGTTGCAGTATGAACTACAGGTGGGCTCTGTGGGTGTTGAATAAACACATACGTGCCTTAGCAAGTGTCTGCAATAGGGATTGGTTAGCCGTCCTAGTCGACGGGTATCCTCGAAAACGAGTGGCCAGCTATATATATATATATATATATATATATATATATATATATATATATCTGAAGAAAAATATACGGTAAAAACAAACAAAAATCCTTATATGCAATTATGCTGTTTTAATGTTAATATGTCAACGTCGGACGTTTCGGTCTAATAAACCGTCTTCAGGACATATTCATAAAATATAATTAACTTTATCAATTCAACATGACAAAGACGATGGACATAAGAACAAGACTTATCCAAACAGATAACTGAAAGTTTTATATGATCAGCGTTCCGTTTAAACATGGTCACGTTGTCGTCACGTGGGCGACGCTGTGAAAACGTATTCCTAAAATTTGAGTATTTTGAATGAAAAATGAAAAATGAAAAATGAAAAGAATTCTATTTTGATCTAAAATTTATATGTACGCTTGTCGAGCATTAATCTCGCTAGAAAAGGGGAAATACTAAAGAAGCCAGGTCTAGTATTCACCGTGCGTATATATATATATATATATATTTCAGTTTTAAAAATTGATGTCAAAATCTATTTGGATCCTATACACCGAAGTTATGAATTATATACATGGTGTACTCACTCTTTAAATGACAATAAATGTAGTGTTTATTGCCTTGCAAACAAAATTAATGGTTAAAATTAAGAAATATTAATGATTATTGACTTACAAAGACTAGCTGTTTAAATTAGATATTAAATTATATATTAGGTTGGTGCAAAAATAATGTCGTTTTCTCACATAGTAACATATGTGAGAAAACGACATTATTTTTGCACCAACCTAATATATATGTGTGTGTGTTATCAAGTCACCCGAAGCAAGGGAATAAAGCCACTGAGACGCAAGGGGTTATTAATTGTGTGAACCATTTTAGCTCTTTTTGAAATTCTTCATGTGATATAGTTTCTGCTATCTAGTACAGTGATTGAGTAGTGCCAGTCCACAAGGTTCTTAGAACTGTATGGACTGACGCTGGATGGGATCAAGGATGACATTCTCTTTGATTATAATATTGGATCCAATAATAAAATATCTGATTCCTTTCCAAGCAATGGTGATAAAATGAGGATTTTGTAGAATGTTTTGAGCTATTTTATATTTAGAGCAATATATACTAATTTCTTGGTCAATAAAAATCTGAAATTGAAATTTATTTCAATCATCAACCATTGCTCTAAGATGCGTTTATCTGTGGTGATCCATGTGTGTATTAATATCACTCTAAGAGATCGCAAAAAAAAAGCTTTCCACTCGGTGTCACACACGAAGGTCAAAAGACTCAAATGCATCAGAAGGTTCACCTATATGGTTGACCTCATAGCAACCAAGTGTAGAACCGGGCTTCAAAGAATTGGTGGCTGCGCTGACGTATATACAGAGAGTCAATATACATAACACAACCGGATGACAGAGTGGTCATATAAATGTCTCACCTGAGAGGTGAAGTCCAGTCCAGTTCATCTTATTTTCAAGAGAAGACGATTAGAACGTTCTTTCCTGAAACCACACATCATCACTAACCATATTACTAAGATAAATTTAAGCAAAATGTTCGGACGATCTCCATTCTTTGTTTCGACCAATTCAGACCGTTACAGCAAAGCACAGAGTCGAATCGCCATCACTCCCTCATATTCCACTTGTAAGTAGGAATTTCCATTCTGAGAGTTTTTCCAAAAACTGATGCTTTGCATTTTTGATTTTTTTGTTTTTTTGTTGTTGTTGTTGTTTTGTTTTTTTAGTCCGAACACTACAATCTTACCCTCTTCAAGTCAATCTTCATCTATCCTATATATACTCATGATCTTCACTTTATATAGATATACATCACACTCCTTATTCATTAACCCTCTACCTTGAGTGGCTATTGGACTTTATATTGGGTGAAGATTAGTTTTTAAAAAGTGTTTATTATAAAATATCAATCCCATTCGAAACGATTCAATTTCCAATCCCTTAAATAGGAAAATTTTAATGATTCTTGTATTAAATAAAATTAATATTTATGCTTTAATATATAAACTGGTTAGCAATCTAGCCTCATAGTAGAACTGTAAAGAGTTTCATTTTTACAGGCTACTGAACATTTCTAATTAATTTTAATAAATACTTACGGATATACGAGTAGCAAATTATCGGCGATAAAGGTGTAACTGGCATGCCGAGTTCAATTTCTACCCGAGCCTATTGTATTCACTTTCACGCTAATGCCCTTGGGAAAGAAGTGAATCCATCTTTTCTACGCCAACCCCCAGCTATGGATTTAACAGTAAAGTTGACTGAGTTCACTAGCCTTGGATGGCAACCAGTTTATGTGAAGGTATGCTCGGAATTCAAAACCGTAGAAAAAAAAACAACTCGAAACCACTTCACTATCTTTCTCAAAAAGTCACAATAATTTACAGATAAAAAGAGAAATGAATCTGTGGAGAGCCATGATCGCTGATGTCCCGAGGTGAAATAGTATTAAAAATATTTATGAGGTATTAGCTTTAATACCAAAAGTCTTTTATTCAGAAACAAATTCGAATATTTGGGCTGTTAAACTAATATCTACAAAATATAACATACCGAGTACAATGCCATAGTATTAAGAGCGTTTTGTATGTCTCTTCTTCTATGTGATGTATCCTTTCATGACGTTGGCAATCATGGTTCTCCACAACTTTCTATCCTTTGAAGCCCTCAGCAACATTTGTCCCTTTGCCAAATTTCCTACTCACGTTCCGCTATCCATTCACAAAGACCTTTGAGTGTCCAATTTTTCAAGCCCTCTTTTCTCATCATGTGTCCAAGAAATTTCATCTCTCTCTCTCTCTCTCTCTCTCTCTCTCTCTCTCTCTCTCTCTCTCTCTCTCTCTCTCTCTCTCTCTCTCTCTCTCTCTCTCTCTCTCTCTCTCTCTCTCTCTCTCTCTCTCTCTCTCTCTCTCTCTATGATTCTGAATATAAGTGTACTTTTTGTTTCATTTTTCCTTAAGACTTCTTCGTTTGCTTACCCACTCCGTCCATGGAATTCTCAGCATCCTTCTGTAGAACCACATTTAAAAAGACAAGCGAATTAGTCTTCGTGACAAGCATACAGACCAGGATGTTACGAATTCGAGTTCACAATTAGAAATCGATCAAATAAAGCCACTAATATCTCAACCCTTGACTGCAAAGTAAGACGACACGTTCATCTCTTGATCGGAGGAGATTCTCATAGCACCAGGATGAACAGAACTGCTATCTTGTTCTTCTACGTACAAGGAGGGTTACTTGCTAATGCCCATCTCCTTTCCGAATTTAAGCAACGTCGAGCTTGGTCAGTACCTAGATGGATGACCACTTGAGAATAACACGTGATGTAAGCTTGGATGGCTTGAAATTATAAATCGGAGTGCCGTGTTCCAATTCCAGTTGGGTTCGTTATATTCACTTACGCACACATGGTATAAATCCGCCCCTTCTTCACCCAGCTATGGGTTAAATAATAAGATTTGTATCACTACAAGCCTTATTATCTTAAAAAAAAAACATTGCGTTCAAAATATTTAGATTTCGGCGGCATTAAATAACCCATAAAGGCGTTGATATGCCGCTAAAAAAAAACAACTAATGCCACAATAGTTTCCATGTGTTATGTCGGGCTGGATTTTAAGGGAAGAATCCCCAATATGACTCATATCAATGTTAAACTAATGACCGGAAGATGGGGAAAGGACGGGTTTAGTTTATGCTTTTCTATATAAACAATTTTGACAAAAATTTGAAATTATGTTGGTTATTAGGCTTCTCGTTTCGTTAAACAATCTGCATTTCTCTAACAATGCTTCCAGACATTGGCAATCATAGGTTCCCATTGATTCTTTTCATATTATTATTAGGGAATTGCCATTACGTCTTGGGAAAGGTAGTGGAGTAGTTTTCCATTACCTTCTCCACGTTTTTCAATTCATAGTCTTTCTCTCTTCAGGACATATACAAATCATGGCTCTCCACAGATTCCATTTAATTATTATCTGTGAATTGCCATTACTTCTTGGGAAAGGTATTTGAGTTGTTTCCAGTTTTATGCTGCCTTCTCCGCGGTTTTCAATTAAGAGTATTTCAGTCTACCATGCTATTTAACACAGTCGGCAGTGAGTGTGGGGGGGATATAAATGCATGTCTTTGGCAAAGGCAAGTAAACGCAACAGGGTAGAGTGGTATTTGAACCTGGCTCGCCAATTCATCTTTCCGCTGATAACCATTACGCTACCAGCATATTGATTTTGTTTCCTCTTTAGGCAATCAATTATTATCCCAAAATAAATCGTTCGTGCCACGGTGTATCATCAGTGATAATTGTACTTTTATCCTGTCCCCACCTCTCTTTCTCTCTCTCTCTCTCTCTTTCTCTCTCTCTCTCTCTCTATATATATATATATATATATATATATATATATATATATATAATTATTTATTTAAAAATATGAATCCAACACGCTACATAACAGTTCTCATGTTTCAAAACAAGAGCCGAAAGCTTCAATATAATTATTTGAATTAAATTGAATTAATTGAAGTTTTCGGCTCTTGTTTTGAAACATGAGAACTCTTATGTAGCGTGTTGGAATCATATTTTTAAATAAATAATTATATTTATGCTCTACTTTTGTATCGAGCACTATTTTTTAAAAATAATAACAAAAATACTAAAGAACTTTGGATTATTTACCTAAACAGTTCTTTCCTATTTTCTATATATTTTCCCCACACACACACACACACCGCACACACACACACACACACACACACACACACATATATATATATATATATATATATATATATATATATATATATATATATTATAATAAAGAGAAAGAACAGTAAGATATATAATCTGGTGTTCTTATTAATCATTTTTTATTTTTAAAAAACAGTGCTCAATGCAAATCTACTGAGCATAAATATTATAAATTTACTAATTTAAAAATATGGTTCCATAATAAACGGATGTTATCATTCGCTGAGAAAAGGCACCCCTAACCTACCTTAACTTAACCTCTTTTCGAAAGTAACTCATATTTTGATACAATAGTTGTCAGTGAAAATGAATACCCTACCACCCCTTTTCAAAATGATTGGTTTTACCCGTATCCTTAGAAACTAATATTATGAATGTATGTGCTTACAAAACTCAGTAAATTTCAAAATAAGTTATTCGAATATTCGTTTGAAAATGAAACAGGACTAGGGACTTTAATTTATTTCTGCAATTGAATTTGAAGTTTTTGAAACATGGTAATTCCTGTGTAGCGATGGAACCATATTTTAAAATTAGTAAATTTATTACTATATATATATATATATATATATATATATATATATATATATATATATATATATATTTATATTCCCCGCACATATTGCTATATATGTCTGCTGACACATCAAATTTTTAGTCTTACACTTTGATTCACTCGCAATCATTTATTTGCAGTTCGCAAATGCACCTAATTAACAGAACAGCAAAAGATAGCTAACATTCTTAAATCATCTTCAGTACCAGCAACGATTTCGAGTCCACTTTTGGACAAATGCCTTCCAACTCCTTTCGTAACGACCATGTCTATGTATCTATTTGCTACTGTTTATAAAAGAATCTCTCTATCTCATCTGCCTATCTTTCTTTGTTTATTTCGTTTTTTTACATCCTTTGCTATCTGTGAAGCAACCTTTTGCTCCATCCGGTATCCTTTCTTACTATTCTACCGACCACTTCCATTTATGCTATCTTTTACGTGCTTCCTTTCCCTCTCTTATTGTTAGCCTTAGCATTGATTATGTGCATTTCTAAGTTTGCTTTTTTTAGCCTTCTTGTTTCACACACCTAGATTATTGTTAACATTATACATTCATTAAGCGTTTCAAATTATATCTTTGCTTTTATTCAATGTTTTTCAACCAATCGTTATGCATTGTTTTATTTCATTTTTACGCTCTTTCTTTACCCTTCGTCTCGACACTGGAAATCCGTTTCTCAAAGTGCATCACTTCGCAGTCCAAGGCGAAGTGGTCGGCTAATTAAGATAATAGTACAACATTTGTGCAGGAAAACTCCCAGAATAATTCTGCTGCAAGGGAAAATCCGATCAGAATGTACACAGAATTAAATGAAATTCTGGCCTTTGGTAAAATTTCAGTTAAATATTTTACCTCGTGATTTGTTATTGTCCCAAAGAAATATCCTTTTATACTGCATGAGGTACGCCCAAAAATCATATGAATGAAATCCGGCACGCAAGTAATTGTTCTTAGATGTATATACGACGGTTAATCAGAAAGTAAACGCAATTTTAAAATTATACGGTAAAAACAACAGGCGGTAGCTGACGCGTGCGCATGAGGCGACGGATAGCTAGCTGCGCGTAGCATCCACCGTTCAGTCAAGTGACAAGGAGCAATGAGGTCAGACGTATGGACGCTCCGCTCAGCGATTGCACCAACGGGGAACAACGCGCTTTCTGTGGGCGGAGGGTGTCAAACGGATGTTAGTGTAGTATAGCGCATGCAGTATAAAACAGTGAAATTTATGTGAGCGGGTAGAACGTTTTAAAGAGGGCGAGGAACCACGTGTAACGGGAGAAAGCCAATCTCGTCCATCCGTATCGTGTACGGAAGAAAACATCTAGAGGGTGGATGCCTTTAATTGGGAAGACCGACAAATCACGTTAGCATAAGTGGTGACAATCGTAGACATCTTATGGATCTGTACAAACCACAGTGCATGTTGACTTGGGGTACCGTAAAGTTTGTGCGCGTTGTGTACAGAAACAAGTAAACGGAGCAGATGTGGCCACGAGAGCAACTGAAAAGCTTGATTTTTGGAAGGAATGAAGATCGTTGAACTATACGAGAAGTACATCGCCTTGGAGGCGAAAAGTGACATATGAAATTTGTTCTTCGCCAGCGTAAATAAAGGTGTTGAATAAAAGCTCACTTTACTTTTATATTTAGTTTCGTATTTATGCGTGGCAAATCTTTGCCATATCTTCTGCCTTAATTAGCGTCTCAGAGAGAATAGCATACAATACATATCAGCGTCAGCAGAGCGAATGTACCACTGGACTCTGTCAAGGTTAGCAATGGAGGTAAGCAGTTAGGTAAGAGTGGCTTTCTTTAAATTGTTCACTGGTTCACTTTTATTCTCCATCATTAAGCTGTGGTATACGAGTGATAAGACATTTTAAAATACATATGACAGTAGAATAGCGCCCATGGACAAGTTAATTTTAGCTTTTACCGGTGATACTAGATAAAATAGATATAAACGGCTTCAACCAAAAATCGAAATGTGTTCGTTGACTCCATTTTCCAAGCCAGTAACCTTGCAGCAGAGTATACCGTCATGTATAAAGCAACACAAAATGGAAATAATTTTTTTCTCGGTAGATGAACGGGTTTCAGTGAACATTATTTAAAAATGTTAGCAAAAAGAAATAATATTAAAATTTAAATTTAGATTAAATATAATAAATATAAATTAAATTTAATAAATTTAAATTAAATATAATAAATTTAAATAAATTTTAAGATTCAATAGGATGCAGACAGGAATCTGTACACCTGAATTTGAAGTTTGGTAGAATTTTTTTTTTTTAATAGTAATTTTCACCCTGTACAAGAACCTTGAGCCACTCGAGGTAGAGGGTTAAATTAAGAGGTAGTTTATGCAGATGGGAGAGGAAGATAATAGTTAACCCTAGATTTGAAAAGATTAAGATTGTAGTGATCGGGTGAACATCCTCTTGGAAAATAGTTCCACAGAGCAGTTGTTCGCCGGAAGAATCTATTCGAGTGGAATTTGATACTCACCTATGGAATGTGGATGATTTGCTACAATGAGAGTGGCATGGCACACACGCACACACACACACACACACATATATATATATATATATATATATATATAAAGAAAGAACAGTAAGATATATAATCCGGTGTTCTTATAGATATTTTTATTTTTACAAAATAGTGCTCAATGTAAATTTACAGAGCATTAATATTATAAATTAATTTCGCTTGAGGAT
>OZ010582.1:82321757-82331757 GCA_963932145.1 Acanthosepion lycidas | reverse complement strand
TCCAGGAGGATATAGATCCCGGGAAAGCTCTATGTCAAAAAACAGAGCAAAAAAATTATTATTAATTAAAGAATATCAAACACTTAAAACCCCATAGGTAATTTTTTTTTATTTCACGAGTGCTCTAAAAAAGCAGCTCTCAATCTTCAAGACTTATATGTATGTGTGTGTGTGTGTCTATGTGTGTGTGTGTGTGTGTGTGTCTATGTGTGTGTGTGTGTGTGTGTGTGTCTATGTGTGTGTGTGTGTGTGATATTTTGTCAACAAGGATTCGATTAATCAAGGTTTATTAAGGTCAATCGACAAGGAGTGCCGTGTTTAAAGTTCTTATAATATTTTTTCCAATTTACAAATAACTTGTTCCTGATTCAGATCAAATGCAGCATTCCTAAAAATGCCAAGATGAAACTAATAATATTTCTTCTATGACACTGGCAGCATTAACCTTCTTATTAATGACCGGAAATGGTCGAATGTACTCCAATAAAGATATGAACTTCGGGTAATTTCTACACAAATTTGATCCGGATGTGCGACAACTTATCCGTAAATTGGAAAAATATAAGAAATTCAACATGCTTTGTTCACTGAATTTAATAAAACAATAAAAATAAATTAAGTAAATAAAAATAAATAATGAATCTCAATGCTAGCGCGCGTCCCTGAAAAGTCAATTAAGATTGCCACATGAAATAAATGAGATTTTGTTAGTTATCATTAACAGAATTTATTTCTATCACGTTCAACTTCACGGTTCAACAGAAAATGATTATCTCTATTTTGTTATATATCGCGCCACTGTATTTTTTTTTTTTTCATTATTATTATTATTATTATTATTATTATCTTTACTCATACGCGATTTGCACCTCGAGGCGGTGTAATGGTTAGCAAGCTTGTCCTGCTAGAACAATTACGACTGAATAATGAGTTCGATCCTCACTGGGTTGCCCCCTACTTCCGGCCTTGTGTCACAGCTACGCTATGTTTAGAAAATCATTTGGGCATCTTGAGGCGTTGTAATGCTTAGCAAGCTTGTCTCGCTAGAACAATTACGACTGATTAGTGAGGTCGATCCTCGCGAGGTGCACCATAATTTCGGCCATATCTAAGGCACGCTTGGAAAGTCACTTTATTCGTATGCGATATTTATTCAAAGAAAGCAATTTTCTGTTCTGAAAATAGTAACGACGTTAACTTTTTAGATCACAGCTTTGGGTTTAAACGATGAATAAAGTAGAATTAAGTGATGTTGGCAGGACTTTTTTTTAAATTCCAAAATTATGCTTACATGACTGAGATGTAAAATAAACCTCTACCATAATGTTTAAAACTATCGAACTTTTTTAATTACATCACATTCAATATTAACATTTGAAAGTATATGAAAATCATTTTAAAAAATGATTAGCGTAGCAAAACAAAGAAAATGTACTTGACCTGAGCACGCCGGATACCACTGATAATATATATATATAGTGAAGCCAGGAAAATAGCCACTGATCTTAAAATTGATAATAGGATCCACAAATTCCACAAGCAATAAGTATTCATTATAGTTAAAGATCCGTTGGGAAATTTCCTAAAGAAACCTCAGTACCGATTAATTAACCCAACTAAAAATAATATCGGTAAAATCAGCAAAATCATCCTTGCAAATACACCAAAAATGCTCTTGGACTTAACCAATGGCATAAGACAGCAGAAACTATAGAATGGCTTACTAATATAAAAAGGAAGAATGAATATACATTCATCCAATTCGATATCTGTGACTTTTTACCGGTTCATCACCGAGAATTTCCTAATGGCTATTGCAAATCTAACAAAAAATTATTGCCCTGTAAGCGATCGCAAAATGAATATCATAAACCATGCACAAAATCCAATATTATTCCATAATAGTTACCTGTGGACCAAAAGAATAACCCAGCATTTAATATTGCAATTGGAGCATTTGATTCAGCAGAGGTATACAAATTAATTGGAATATTATTATTGAGGAGACTTAGATTTACTTTTGACATTAAAGACACCGGTCTCAATAGAGATAACGGTGTAATTCCCCTCTGTAAAAAAAGCCTACAAAATATAGACTGATTGAGAAAGGAACTGATATTTTTTTAAAGATCACAAATTAAATTTTACCACTACCATCAATGCTAAAGTGATCAATTTTCTCGATGTGACCTTCAACTTGAATAATAGTTATTACGAACCATATACCAAAGAGTTATATAACCATAGATACGTCAGTAAACAATCTAACCACCACAACAACAAAATTTTAGATAATTTACATAAATCAGACCAAATTAGATTATCTACCAACTCCAGTTATAAGGAGATATTTGATAATAATAAAATTAATCGTATAAAGGCTTTACAACTAAGCAATCATAAAGTAAATTTAGATTATTTAGAAAAAAACAAAGATAATAAACAGAAACACCGTATGATTCAATTCACCTTTTAATCGTAATGTTCAAACTAATATCGAAAGAATTTTTCTAAATTTAATCCATAAGCATTTTAATAACCTAGATAAAACCATATCCCAGCATAACAACATTATATTAAACAAATATATTTCCATCTAAGACAACATAAATATTTTTAAAAAAAAGAAATGCAACTGCTGAAAAAAATATGATCTGTCCCTTAAACAGTTAATGTATGACTGATAATATTGTATACCGAGCGAACATATATTCCGGTAACGATGTTAAATTTTATTTTGGTTCCACTGAAAATGCTAGGAAATCTTGTTTTTACCATCACCATATGACCTTAAGTAATATAAAGTGCAAAAACAATTCTGCCCTCTCCAAATATTTCTGGTAATTAAAGAAATTCTTGGCATATCACCATCAATCAGCTGGGATATTAAAACAAGAGTCAAATATTATAAGGGGAAAGGAAATAAATATAACTTATGTCTTGCTGAAAAATTTGTTATCTTAAAAAATCTAAATAACCATAGCTTATTGAGAGAAATGAACTGATGGTTACATGTAGGCATAAAAATAAATATCGCCTTAAATACGTTGATCCAGATTAATTTTTAATATTAATCACGGTTTATTTTTTGTGAAAATTACGGTTTGTTTTTGTAATGCCAGTATAATATATACGATAACCTGATATATATTTAAAACTTTAAATTACGTAACGGCCAGTCTATAGTCACCACCTGAATATTGCCTTATGCATGAAACTCCAAATCGTGCTATTGTTGAGGGATAATATATATATATATATATATATATATATATATATATGTATATGAGAAAAAAATTGATTCTATAACTGTATCTTTCTCTTTCCGTCTCTCTCTCTCTCTCTGTCTCTCTCTCTGTCTCTCTCTCTCGTTCTCTCTAACACACACACTGCATACATATATATGTGTGTGCGCGTGCGTGTGTGTGTAAGAACAGATGGAAAATTCTAAAAGCTATATTATACAAAAGGAAGAACCCACATTAAATAAACTTTCATCACAAGAGACACTACCTTTAAGTGTGTATAAAATAGTTAATACGTACATATGGTAACAATACCCAGTTCTTGATAATGACTGAGACGGCGGAAAATACTTGAACATAATCAGAATAAAATATGAATTTTGTACAAATTTTGATCCCGATATTCGAAAATTCAAACAGAAATTAAGCAGGCAGACATATTTAAATTTAAGAAAACTTGTTCGGGTCATTTCTTACATTTTATTTTATATAATTTCGATTTATTTGTATTAAATTCAGTCGACAAAATTTGTTCAATTTCTTATATTTTTTCCAGTTTACGGATAATTTGGCGCTCATCTGGACCAAATTTGTAAAGAATCTGTCTAAAATGTATGTCTTCGTTCGAGTCACTTCAGTTCTTATATTAATGTTGTCAGTGTCATAGAATTTACATGCAGTTACGTGTGAAATGATACAAATAAATAATTACCACGGACACGGGCGGACAGAACAGTGCAGAAGACTGACTTACACAGAGACGCGAACAGTTAGATAAACCCACATATACAATACAAAGAGATATTTGCATATCTGACCATGCACATACAGAGACGTAAAAATGTAAAAAAAAAAAAAAGAAAACTGAGATAGATATTACTACATTTATGTTGGTATTTACTTACTAATTCCGTGGTGACTACGTGTTTCTCGCTTCAACCTGAACATCTTTGATGCGTGAAAATGACTGTGACCATGCAGGGGAGATCCCTATATACACTCTTTCTCTATCTGCAAACGTTCAATCTGTGATAATGAACACTCTACCAGATAGATAGATAGATAGATAGATAGTTAAGAACACATTCAGATAGATAGATAGATAGATAGATAGATAGATAGATAGATAGATAGATAGATAGATAGATAGATAGATAGATAGATCAGAACAATTAGATAGATAGATAGATAGATAGATAGATAGATAGATAGATAGATAGATAGATAGATCCGAACATAGAGATAGATCCGAATAATTAACCCCTTGCGTGCTAGTGGTTTCCCGCCTTGCTTGGGGTGAAACGCTTAAAAAATTAGATAGATAGATAGATAGATAGATAGATAGATAGATAGATAGATAGATAGATAGATAAGAACACATTCAGATAGATAGATAGATAGATAGATAGATAGATAGATAAGAACACATTCAGATAGATAGATAGATAGATAGATAGATAGATAGATAGATAGATAAAAACACATTCAAATAGATAGATAGATAGATAGATAGATAGATAGATAGATAGATAGATAGATAGATGCGAACACAGAGATAGACAAATAGATACATCCGAACAGTCTGAGATGGATATATAGCTGCATTTATGTTGGTATATACTTACACATTTTATATAAAGAAATAATGCTTTTAAGTATATCTACGCATGACGTGTGGAATATGCCAGTATATAAATATATGACCGTCTCTCAATGTGCGCATGTGTAATGTAAATTCCTCTAAAATGGCTTCTGGCTTCTGAACTTGTGACTAAAGTCATAAATGTTTACGTCCCTTGGTGCAGAAACCCAAGCAACTAGGGCAAGTAAAATGCAAAAAAGAAAAGAAGAAAAATACCAAATCATCTTTCAAATTCCATAATTTGATGAAAAGGAATAAATTTGTAATTTTCTTATCTTTAATTTGGTTTGTGGGCTATTTGTCTGTCACTCGAATTTTGAAGTAATTTTTAATTTTCCTTGCTTTCATTTCAGCGAGCGCGCACGCACACACACACATACACACACACAGCTATATATATATATATATATATATATATATATATATATATATATATATATATATAATGATCTTTCACTGTAATTCTCTTACTCTCCCCTCTATCTCCCTCTTTATTTTATTTTAACTGTCGGATTTTTTCGCTATTCGTAAATGCGTTGCTTTTAGCAAAGTTTATTTGGTTATCACCACACTTTCGCGTTTAAATTCTTTTTATTTAAATCGTGATAAAATATCAATAAGAAAACATTCGTTTATATAGTTCTTTCTATTTTTATTTTTATTTCTTTTCCTCTTTTAATTTTCCTCATTTATGCCTCGATCTCTCAGTCTATCCTTCAATCTATCTATTCTCACTCGCCGAATCTCAAACAACTTCTATTTATTTTTCTCGTTCAGACCTTAATTTAATCTTGAATTTTTCTTAACAAGGTTGATTTTATTTCTGATAAATGAAATGCTTATTTGATCGTAACGCATTTTATTAAATTTTTATTTATTTTTATCATATCCCAAATATTTTTGATCAAGTTTCATTAATAAATATATGCACTTACAGTTATATCCTTACGACTTTATTTCTACTATAATGAATAATCATATTCACGAAGTGTGTGTGTGTGTGTGTGTGTTTATGTAAAGGTAAATCTATATACATTTAAATATTGACGCTTTCACTGATCATTTCATATCTACTTGCCGTATTACTCATCGATTTTCCCGCCATATCGATCTACAGACTTACACATAGATACGTATATATATATATATATATATATATATATATATATGTGTGTGTGTGTGTGTGTGCAAAGACACACACGCGAGGACATATAAATTTTTACATATTTATATACATGTGCATATTAGCAACTATGCACATGGAAATTTATATTCATTTATATATGCTGAATAAAGTCACGGTTTTAAAACTGTATACTTATACCTAACAACTTATCCATATATGTAAATATCTGTCTATCTATATAACTATCTATAATTCTATCTATATTTATCTATATGTGTGTGTGAGTGTTTCTGCGCACGGCACACACACACACACACACACACACACATATATATCGTCTATAGAAATTATTTCTAATAATTCCACTCTTTCTCTCAGTCTCTCAGTCTCTCACAGATACACACACGCACACATACACACAACACACACTTATATATATATATATATATATATATATATATATATATATATATGCTTGCAGCAGCTGGTATTCCCAAGCGGTTCGCAATCTAGGTGTTTCAGCGTGATGCGGTTGTAAGCATATATATATATATATATATATATATATATATATATATATATATATATATATATATATATATATATATATATAGTAAGGAAAAAAAATCCGTTGGTATATAATCCAAGTGGATCATAGTAATATAAAAATATTAGAACTGATCCACAAAAAATAGTTCGATGCGGGTTGAAAAAATAGACGACCGCTTTTATCGTCTGCCGAAATAGTCTATTCCCCAAATGTTGTAAAAGGATTTGTTTGATTATTATATAAATCTGTGTGTGTGTGTGCGCACACCTACTGAATAGATAGTGGGATTGGCGTCACGATTTCAAATTTCAGCAGAAGCTAAAAGAATTATTCATGATAGAAATCAACATTCGAACTCATGATCTGACCCGCACAATTTATCATCATCTATTTTTCTTCTTTTTTTTTCTACCTATCTTGTCATAAATAAATGGCGTTTTCATTTAATTCTGACACAAAAAAAGTTGTCTTCATGTCTATCATATTCGTAATGCTGCTACTTTCTCTTCGCTCTCTGCTAGTTACACACGCATACACACCTCATTAGAATTTTTTACCAAATCTTTTATATAAATATTCTACTTTTCATTTCATCTAATAAATGTCTCTATGCATCTGACTGTGTTTATTTGCCTATTTACATATACGTCGTCCGTTTTGGTTTGGAATAATTGTGGATATACTTTGTTCTTATGCCGTCGTTCTGATGCAAATATTTGTTATGTTTTTGATCAATTTTTTTTTTTTTTTTTTTTCTCTCTATCTAAAGAATCTACTGCGGTAAAATCTGCGTCTCCAAGACAGTTTTTATATTAGGTAAAAATAATGTCGTTTTCTCACATATGTTACTATGTGAGAAAACGACATTATTTTTACACCAACCTAATAGTAACATGAGAAAGTGTCGTCGCAACAAAATGGAGCTTCTGATATATAAGTTCCATGCTAACAGTTTCTTTTCTCGCACTTCTCGCTTTGGGAACTCTCTTCTGGTTCCATGCTTTCCAGCCAACTTAGTTTTTTCAAAAATTTATATGCAATGTCAATCGTTATCTACTGTCTTCTTGATTACTCTTTTATGTGTTCTCGCTCCTTAATAAGGCTACTCTTTTTTCTTATTATTTCAGTCTCAGTAACTCCTTGTGTCTTAGTGGCTTTACTGCCTTGCATGGAGTGAGCTCATAAAAAAAAATGAAACTGCAAATAAATAGAATACGCTAATGATCGGAGTACAAAGATTCGTAAAAAAAATATTCTCTATCCATATTTTCTCTCCCTCTCCTCCTCTCTTTCACTCTCTCTCTCTGTCTCTTCCTTACTCTCTCTCTCTTCCTTACTCTCTCTCTCTCTTCCTTACTCTCTCTCTCTCTTCCTTACTCTCTCTGCTTCTCTCTCACTCTCTCTCCGTTATCTCTCCCTATCTCTCTCACTCTATCTCGATCTCTCTTCCTCTCTCTATCCCTCTCTTGCACACACACACTACATATATATGTGTGTGCGTGCGCATGTGAGAAAGAGAGAGAGAGAGCGTGAGTGACAGAGGGAGAACATATCTCTTTAGAATATGGTCGATCATGGCTCTCCATATCATTCTTCAATACTTGCTCGTCTACAACGCTTTTACACCTTTGTCTTTGTGGTACTTCTTGTATCAATTTACACAAACTTCCAAGTAAGAAACCTAGCCGAGGGATAATGGTTCACAAGTCTCGTTAACCATTACTACTGAGTTCTGATCCCCACTGGGTATCTAGAACTCGTGGCCTTATGCTAATGTTTACAAATAACTTGTCAGGTCGTTTTCTCATTACTTTCCTCTCTTTCTCTGGCTTTCGATATACAGTAGCGGCCATAATATAAAGAACAAAAACAACAAAGACATAAACATGTGTATTACTTAAAAAGTAATGCAGGATTAGCAATGAAATTTTTACCAAATAAAGATTAGGGCGTAATGCATAAATATTACCCAAAGTTACAAAAATTTACATAATAGTTTTTTTTTTAAATAAAGATTAAATGGAACAAAGGAAATAAGCTACTGGACAAAAGTTAAGGAACGATGTTAATAATTTGCATAAACTTTTAATTTACACTGTTAAAAAACTTGATGGAGCTTTTCAACAATAAGTAAAAGTTCATTTATCATTAGGACTTTATTTTTAAGCAATATGGCAAATTCTACATGCAAAACGCTCTCTTTTTGTTGCATCCGTTCTTCATATTATGGCCGCTACTGTACATTGTGAGAATTAAATTCTCCAAGACATCTTTACCGCTTTTAATATTCCAGTATGACCAAGAAAGTTCTGTGCCAGAAATTTGTAAAACTTCTTTTCTTCAACAAACAATTTTAATGGATAAAAAACGAAAATACCTGAAGAGTATGCTTGATGATAATTCATGAGAAGTCTTTATCAAATCGTAAAAGCCTCAGAAACCAAGTGAAACCTGCCATAATTTGGAATACGTTTACTCAATATATAAAAAACAATTTCTATAATGTGCGATAGCTTGTAAGAGTTTTATGAAAGTGCATTGAAAAATACAAAATCGCTTCTCTTTTCGCCTAAACATTTTTTCTGTCTCTGCTTTCAAAGAAAAAAAAACAAAGGCGAATTTAATGAAATGCTTGTTTATAAATCTAAGGTACTTCAAACTTTAGGATGCGCAGGTGTCTTAAATTGGAGTTGGTGAGCCGAGTTCAAATTTCAGCTTAGTCGTTTCGATTTACTTTCACACAAATGCCCTTGGGAAAAGCAGGACTGAAGGAGCTCTCTTGCTTTATGTGCCAAACCTGTCTTGAAGAAGACCGATTCTGAATTCAAAACTATGAGGAAAAGGGCAACAGAAAAATAATCCCAAGAATCATAGCAATTCATAGATAATAAAGAAAAGATAGCAATGATGGGACCTGATCGCCTACGCTATAGCGTATAAGAAAAAAAAATTGACGACAGAGAAAAACTTTTACAGGCTTTTTAAATACTTTCTTTTAAACACTGTTATAATGTTATCAGAAGAAAATGAGCAAATGGAGTTCGAATTCCATCTCGGCTTGTTTATGTCCATTTTAATGATAATAATATGGTTATATTAGTGGTCTCCTTATAAGGAAACATGCTGCTTGAGAAACACAATCCACTTTCTCATCGTTCTTTTCCATTGCCAGATATCTTGAAACTATATCTCGTCATTAAAGGTATGAGTCAGTAGGCACTTGGTCAAACTATTCTTGGTTTTAAAATTGGTTTTAAAAAAAAGTAAGCTGTTAATTCCTCCGTTAATTGTAACAATATTAAATAGATATTTCCTTTGAACTAAATTTTATTAAGTATGTCTTTTCAGATTACGTAATACACCAAAACTAACGTTTTTTATTAATATCAAGAACAGTTTTATTTTTCTCTAATTTATTTCGTTCAAACCCCAACATC
>OZ010582.1:82234257-82319257 GCA_963932145.1 Acanthosepion lycidas | reverse complement strand
AACTTCGTGGAACTAAAGTCATGTGTACGTTGATTTAACTGCACATGCACACGAAGAAGAGACCACATTGGAATTTAAAACATTTACATTATATATATATATATATATATATATATATATATAGAGAGAGAGAGAGAGAGAGAGAGAGAAAGAAAGAGTGTGTGTGGATACAGGCATGAAACTGAAAGTCAGCATGTAGTGTAGTTGATACCTATGTCCACATTGCCTATATCTATAAACGCGGAATATTCAATTTTGAGCACACTTCCCCTATAAATATAGCAAATCTTAATCAAGATACATATATAAATATATAAACACACATACACACACACACACGCACACACAAATATATATATATATATGTGTGTGTGTGTTTGTGTATTAAATTCATTTTTTAATCCGACATTATTACTTATTACTATAAATTTTATTTTTAGTGGATATACGTATTTGAGAAATTATCTGTTTTTTTTTCTTAAACATTAAAATTAATTACAAACGGACTAGTACTTCGATAATTGTTCAAACACTAAAATAATGTTTATAGTAATAAGAAATACACACACACACCACAAACACACACATATATATATATATATATATATATATATATATATATATATATATATATATATATATATATATATATATATATTTGTGTATGTATGTATATATATATATAATAGAAAAACTTTTCTTTACCAAGGTAAATTATATTGTCTTTACAGAGATATTTTATTTATATCTGAATTTTTACGCACACACACACACACATACACACATATGTATGTGTGTGTGTGCGTTTGTGTGTATTTTTGTATATATGTCCGGAGATAAAGATTATATTTTGATAGAGGTGTGGAAAAAAGTGAGAGATTGTGTGTGTATGTTTGTGTGTGTGTGTGTGTGTGTGTGTGTATGTGTGTGTGTGTGTGCGCGCACGCGCGTGCGTGCCTGTTTCTGCGTGTGGTATCAGGTTACATATATAAAAGTGTGAAAATTAAAAATGTATATATTTGACAAATGTCCAAAACAATCACATTCTGAAAAAGACGCTTTGAGAAACATTGCTGATAATTTTTTAACTTGGCAGAATCAATTGTAACTTCTCCCTTCTTAGGAATATTCCACCTCCAGTTTTTAAATCCTCTGCTATGATTTTCGTGTAGCGATTTTAACTGGTTTTCAAAATGGAACCAGAATTTACAGAGCTAACCGAAGGAGCATATCGATGTACTTTTATTCATTGTCATATGATAAAGATTTAAAGAAAAAAGATTTGAAGAATTAAAAAAACAGATGTACTTTTGCCGAAGGTATTGTACTGTAAGTTTTTTTGTTTTTTTTTTTGGGGGGGGGTTGAAAAATAGACAAAAAGAAAACAATACCGGCATCTTTAAAATGGGTAGACATTAGTCAAAAACTAATTTAAAGCATCTTTACTTCTTAGTTCAAATGATTTGGGATTTCATATTAATATTCCAAATAAAAAGAGGAGTAATGATAACATTTGTCATAAATTTAAATAAAAAATGCTTTAAATATTTTTAAACTACTGAAAGAGCCTAATTAAATTTAATTCTAATAAAATTTCTCATCTCACTTCATAAAAACTCTTTACAGTCAATGTATACCAACCACACACAATCTGTTTTACTTAATTATTTTTCAGTATATGAATTTTCGAAATTAAAGTATAAAATAAAATAGATTTTTATGAGAAATATTGTATATGTAAAATGTGTATGATCTTAGTTTTTAGGGGGGGGTTGGGTGGGGGTTGTTCTTTTTTTTTTTTTTTTTTTGTAACAAAAATAATCAGTAAATAATTTCATGAAGCCATTTCTGACTTTAAGTCTCTGGGCGGGAGGAACCGCAAAGAAATATGTATACAACAGAAATCAAAGGAAAACATACTACTACTAGTATTACTACTACCTAGTAATAATAATAATAATTCTAGTTGGAAACCCTCGGATTGATTGGAAAGGTTCCTATAGACACATTGAAGGTATGCCTGGTAGCCCACGTCTTAAAGAAATACAAAAAAATGTACTCACAAGTAAAGCATACACCTTACGAAGAGTTTTAGCGATGTAAAATGTTTGTGATTTTAGATTTCATTCTTTTTTTTTATATTTTTTTTTTTTTGCTTTTTTGATTTTTTACAAAAATGATCGATGATTCAAAGGAAATTATAAAACTAATTTCCCAATCATCAAGAACAAAAAAGTTAATGCAAATATAGCAAGCATAAAAGGTTTCAAAAAAGGAACCTGTCAGCCAATTGATATGACTTTCCCATCGGAGTCCATTGTTTCTGAATAAAAGAATTTCAAAAATTGTTCAATTATTAGGACCTGCAAATCGAAATTTCAAAAATATGGAAATTTAAAACTATGCTTATCCCTTTTGTGCTATGGGCATTGTGTTTTGATAAAGAAGGCTGCCAAGAATCATGTGAGTAACATTCTTGAACACAATCTTTTATTAGATTTGAAAGCTAAAAAAAAAAAAGATTACTTTGCGCGGAACTGAACATATCAGCTTCAAAACTCTATTCATCTAAACAAAACGGCCCAAATATGTTTAAATAACCCTCCTGCAGAGGCCTTTTTTTTTTTTTTTACTAATAAACCCCGAAGGAGGCATTGTAATTAAGCGCTTATAATTACTCTCTGGCAAAAATCTTACAACACAGAAGAAGAAGAAGAAGAAGAAGAAGAAGAAGAAGAAGAAGAAGAAGATATGCACTGAAGCTACACTAGGCATGGCGCTTATAACTTCTGACCTTAATTGATTGGCAGTGTAAATATGTACATGATTTGTCGTAGTGAATTAAGATGGAATACAGTAAATATTCCGTTCAGTAACCCAGATTTGCTTGTCCGCTGTCTGACCATAACGATTTGGGAATGTTCCCTCGGGACTGACACACTGTGCACCTCTGCTCTGAGCAATCATAAACAAGACCACAACGTGCTGGTCGTGTTCGGCAGTTAAAAAGATTCCCATCCCTCTATATGCATAATTAAAAAAGCAAATAATATATATATATATATATATATATATATATATATATATATATATATATATATATATATTTTAATTTCATTTTTCGTTTCATTTCATTTTTGGAAGTGCTATCTGATGATCCGGCGTCCTTTAAAAGGGCTCTGTTGAAATAAATTATTATAATGGTACCTTAAAGTGGTCTGTTTTCCTTTATATATATATATATATATATATATATATATATATATATATATATATATATATATATATATATATATTCTGTTAGAGAAAAAACATCCTTGGTAATGACTAATAGTTTAGCTGAAATGGCTCGGATCTACAGATAATTTCGACAGATTTTACATACTCTATGTCCAGAAAAGAAATGCAAAGAAAAATTTAATGAAAAGGTTAATCATAGAACCTTGTCAGTCGTCTTCAATGAAACAGAGTGTCTACTCATATACGGGTAGCCACTACAAATAACGTTGCATTTGAAGTGATATATAGACACACACATATACATTATATATATATATATATATATATATATATATATATATATGTATGTGTGTGTGTAAAAATATATCTGTAAAAAGACAATATTAACAAAAGGAAAACTTTCATTACCAACGAGTAAAGAAAATAGATGTACTTTATCAAGGTAAGTGAAAGGAATTTTTTATATATATATAGTCGTTTTTTATTACTTTAATCGTTGTTTTTAGTGGATAGCCATATTTGAGTAGACGTTGCGTTAATTTTTTAAAAAGTATTTTATTTCGACTACCAGCCTGCATATTGTATAAATCTTATTAAAGAAAAACTTGCTCTATCATACTTATAAAGAATTAAAAGGCACAGGTTCGATCCCTGCTGGAGAGCACATTTTTGTTATCAATATTTCTCGAATGCTCAGGCCGATAAACGTAATATTCACATATTAAAATGAAATTAAAATTGGACGCCTATTTCAGATACGAATATTCAAATATAATAACATCTGACTTAACAAAATGATATATAAGTATATACATATATGTACACACACACACACACACACATACATATATATATATATATATATGTATTACTCCTTCTTTTAATTACTAATTTAATTAAACATTATTCTCGTCATAATATTTTCTGTTTTGCTATAATTACTTATTCCCTTATCTATGTTTTTGCAATTTCGTTTCATTTTCCTTCATTCCATCTTTTATTATTTATTTATTATTTTCTTGTTATTATTATTATTATTATTATTATTATTATTATTATTGAATAATTATTATTATTATTATTATTATTATTATTATTATTATTATTATTATTATTATTATTATTATTGAATAATTATTTTCAGTTTGTCTTCCTGTTTTTGATATTTTTTCTTATTCTTAATGTTGTTGCTGGTGAGGCTGCTGCTGCTGCTGCTGCTGTTGTTGTTATGATGAAGAGAAAAAAAAATAAAGTAGCGATTTAATATCGTCTTATCTTGCCAGGCCTGTGAAATTATAAAAATACAAGTTACATTTAGTCTCCTTGAAGCTGAGCACAATTGGACACGGTAGTTCTGAAGAAGGCCAAAGAATAAACAAACTGAAAAATGCTCGAAGCAGGACAAACAGACCACAACGAAAAAATATTGATTGGCTAAACTGAGTAGAAAGAGGGGGAAAAAACAATAATAGTGGAAGGAAGGAAGGAAGGAAGGAAGGAAGGAAGGAAGGAAGGAAGGAAGGAACCAACGAACGAACGAACAAAGAAAGGAAAATCTCCCGAGTAATAGGAGTTATAATTAAAATAAATAGAATTTGCGATGATTTCCTGTCTGATGTATGATAGATAGATAGATAGATAGATAGATAGATAAAGAACAGATTGAGATAGATAGATAGATAGATAGATAGATAGATATATTGGCAGTTATAGTTCATTCGATTCTAAGTGACTCAAAATTCTGGCCTTCCGATCGACTAATGTATGGTTGAGATAATTCTGAATAGACATATACTAAGCGTTTTATTGAAGGGCTGATTACGAGACATAAATTGCTGTTTATATGGCGATAGGTATACATATAGACATATGCGCAGTTGCTGCCATTCACCCTTCAGCGTCTACTTTTATTGAATGTGTGAGCATCATAGATACAGTGACTTGTTTTATATAAAAGAAAATCGTCTTTACTTTAGAATAGACAAAGTTCATTAAAGGTAATTTTCTCTCGCCGCGCAGAAAGCGAAAATCACATTAAAATGCAACAAATTAATCCAATTTTCCCTCCGTTAAGTGTTTGATTAATAGAGAATGAAGAAGACAGTTTATGAAACAAAAAATGTGAAATTGTGTTGCGATGAATTAGCTGCGTATATAACACTTTATAGATAGATAGATAGATAGATAGATAGATAGATAGATAAGAGATTAAAATAGATAGATAGATAGATAGATAGATAGATAAGAGATTAAAATAGATAGATAGATAGATAGATAATTAAGAGATTAAAAAGATAGATAGATAGATAGATAGATAGATAGATAGATAGATAAGAGATTAAAATAGATAGATAGATAGATAGATAGATAGATAGATAATTAAGAGATTAAAAAGATAGATAGATAGATAGATAATTAAGAGATTAAAATAGATAGATACATAGATAGATAGATAGATAGATAGATAATTAAGAGATTAAAAAGATAGATAGATAGATAGATAATTAAGAGATTAAAATAGATAGATAGATAGATAGATAGATAGATAGATAGATAGATAGATAGATAATTAAGAGATTAAAATAGATAGATAGATAGATAGATAGATAGATAGATAGATAGATAGATAGATAGATAGATAGATAGATAGATAATCCGTCAGCATTAACAGTAACCTATGAAATTCAGAGTAATTCTCTCAAATTCTGATATTAATGAAAAGAGTTGCGATGATTAATAATTCGGATATTAATAGCCACATTCGTACTATTCATAAATTGTCATTTTTCATACTTTACACACATTCACACATGCGTCTGGCTGTTTCTGAAATACTCTAAACAACGAAATATTCTTGCTCTCAACTGCGACATCACATCTTTTCTCATTTATCTTAAGTGTTAAGTTTTATACGTATATCAATATAGGTTTACATTAGTACAGCCGTGTGCTAACCATTTGTTAATGTTACCTTGTAGTCTTAACTTTAGACCTTTTTCTTATTTTGTCAGTGGGCTGGTGGCCGAGTACTAACCATGAAACCAGAATCTCATCAGGTTAATATTTATCAAGCAGGTGATTCCTTTATATCATGAGGGCCTTTTACGAAATACCTGAATTCCACACCACAGGTTGACCCAACCCTTGTCAGTGATATGTAATAGGTGAAACTGTTCCGAACACGTTGAAGTCACAAGTCCCCGTGACCGAGGGTCTGACCGTACCAGCCCTGCTCAAAGTGGTGTTCACGCCCGAAATTGTATCTAACGCCCGATCAGCATAGTTGCAGGTTAACTCTGTGGATGCTGAAGAAACACAGAATTGCATGAGCAGGTGTTGCAACAGGGATTAGCTAGTTATCATAGCAGAAAGGCATACTCGGATATAAATGGCCAGTCGTACATATTTTGTCACGAACCTTGTTTCCACTTATCAGAATACGTCTATAACAGCGTTTCTTAACATTCTTACCCTTGTACCACCTTTGAAACAGTTTTCATGTTTCAGGAAACCCCAACATAAAAATTATTATATACCTTTATTAATATCTATCTCCTCCATATTTTTATAGGAGTTTACGTGATAAACATAATATATGCATACCGTACATGTCTTGTACTTGAATGAGTCGCTCAGTGGTATACGAATCCGCCATTTACAGCTCTTGTCCACTGACCAGTGAAGGTTGTTCCACATCGATGCCATATATACATAGATAAGTAGATTCCCTATGATTATTATAATTTCAAATATTAGGTTGGTGCAAAAATAATGACGGTTTTTGACGTTGAAAAATACGTCAAAAACCGTCATTATTTTTGCACCAACCTAATATAAAAGATTGCAACTTTTATTATAATAACGAAGGATTTTCTAACAATATACCGTATGTTGTATAGTAAAATTTCGAATATAAAATTGAACAAAAATTGCTCAAAAATGCATAAACGTATTTATCATCGTTTCTCGCGGAACCTCTAGCGACCTCTGGCGGAAAACCGGTTGAAAAAACAATATAGTTGTAAGAGTGCAGAAGTTCATCTTGCTTGGGGTGCCAGCAACTCAAGGTCCGGCCCTGGCTATAGATCAGCGTTTCTCAATCTTTTTACCTCCTGTGGAACTCTTGAAACAGTTTTCATGTTTCACGAAAACCCCAACATAAAAATTATTATATACCGTTATTAATATCTATCTCTTCCATATTTTTATCGGAGTTCACGTGATAAACATAATATATGGACACCGTCCATGTCTTGTACTCGAATGAGTCACTCAGTGGTATACGAATCCGCCATTTACAGCTCTTGTCCACTAACCAGTGAAGGTTGTTCCACATCGACGCCATATATACATAGATAAGTAGATTCCCTATGATTATTATAATTTTAAATAATATAAAAGATTGAAACTTTTATTATAATAACGAAGGATTTTCTAACAATATACCGTACTTGTATAGTAAAATTAGGAATATAAAATTTCAGCAAAAATTACTTTAAAATGAATTGGCCTATTTATCGCTGTCTCTCGCGGAACTCTTAGCGACCTTTTGCGGAATCTTAGGGTTCCGGCTGACACCGACTGAGAAACGATCTACAATAAAAACAGGTGATGACGATATCCATTTATTTGTTAGCCGTATAGGAATGGTAGCAGAAAACTGCTTTCCTGACCAAAGACACTTGTCGAGCTTGACTCGCAGTCAAAAGTTGGTTCAATTGTGTCTAATATTATCAAATCTTTTCAGTTCAATACTCGGCAACTTTCAATGCTTCATTATATTAAGATGTCATAGGAATAAAAAAAAAAGTAATCGTGATGAATTATAAAATATCCAATGTAAAATAGTATGTAACAATTTGTGGAAAATGTTCGCATTTGTGTGATTTTATTTTCTTATATTGTAAAGTACTGATAGATTTTGTGTTGGCGTGTGTTTGTATAACTATGCACAATTGTATAAATAAAATATTACAGATAGATAGATAGATAGATAGATAGATAGATAGATAGATAGATAGATAGATATTAAGAGACGGGAGTGGATAGATAGATAGATAGATAGATAGATAGATAGATAGATAGATAGATAGATAGATAGATAGATAGATATTAAGAGACGGGAGTGGATAGATAGATAGATAGATAGATAGATAGATAGATAGATAGATAGATAGATAGATAGATATTAAGAGACGGGAGTGGATAGATAGATAGATAGATAGATAGATAGATAGATAGATAGATATTAAGAGACGGGAGTGGATAGATAGATAGATAGATAGATAGATAGATAGATAGATAGATAGATAGAAAATTAAGAGACTAAAATAGATAGATAGATAGATAGATAGATAGATAGATAGATAGATAGATAGATAGATAGAAAATTAAGAGACTTAGATAGATAGATAGATAGATAGATAGATAGATAGATAGATAGATAGATAGATAGATAGATAGATAGATAATTAAGAGATTAAAATAGATAGATAGATAGATAGATAGAAAATTAAGAGACTTGGATAGATAGATAGATAGATAGATAGATAGATAGATAGATAGATAGATAGATAATTAAGAGATTAAAATAGATAAATAGATAGATAGATAGATAGATAGATAGATAATTAAGAGATTAAAATAGATAAATAGATAGATAGATAGATAGATAGATAGATAGATAGATAGATAGATAGATAGATTTTACAGTTTTTATAAAATAATGAATAGCTGAAAGCCGATGGAGTTGGCAGATTGTGTTGCGTCCTGCCTTTCTTAGGAACTTCTCAGGCCTTTTTTGTTTTGTTTTGATATTGTTCTTCAGCAAAACTCGAACACTGAATGAAGATTCTAGATGCAAAATATGAACCTACTCCAATTTCAAAACGAATTCATAGAAAAAAAAAAAAACATGTATATTCATGTACACATTCACCCACAATCCTATAATTCTATATACACATATATGCACATCGATACATGAATTGAAAATGCAACCTGCATGCATTTTGCGCGACTGTATCTCTTTATAGGGTTATACATACATATATAGAAGCATACTGATACACATGCATAAATATATCAATATATATGTACATGCATACAGATTTATTATATATATATATATATATATATATATATATATATATATATATATATATATATACACATACACAGATAGATAGATAGATAGATAGATAGATAGATAGATAGATAGATAGATAGATAGATAGATAGATAGATAGATAGATAGATAGATGAAATAATGAGGCTTACATGTATGCATATATACATATACGTATGTTTATATAGGCAAGGCGGCCATGTTGTAATGAGATATCCTCTCGAATAATCCGAAGTTCTGAATTATCCGGGAGTGAATTTGCCTTATCCATAATTGACAAATTAATCTGCTTAGACAATGCAAAAAAAAAAAAAAAAAAAAAAAGCCCCCAAACTACAAAATTTTAAAATGTTGATAGTTTTACTCCGAGCTGCTTCGGAGTCGATTTGCCAAGAAAAACAAATTTATTCTTAAAATTGTGTACGTTATGCCTCCTCTTACGAACTGTTTGTTTAAACGTTCTAATATTACGAATTATGCCTACTTAAGATAGAGTGAACATCCTCATTATTATTATTAAGATCATTATTATTATTGCTTTTATGGTGTTGATGGTAGTAGGGGTCCTTCATTGTATTTTTTTTTTCTTATTTTTACTCTTAATTACTTTGCAGCAATATGATATTTTCGTGTTTTTTTTTCCCGTTTTTCCCCCACCCTATTCAAATGTAGAGGATTTATTATTTCAGTGAATTTTAGAAAATATTCCTTGAAAAAAAAATTAAGATCATCATCATCATCATCATTTCTAATTACATCCTTATTATTATTATTGCTAATTATGGCCTTATTATTACTATTATCGTTATCATTGAAATTAAATTTATTCCTATTCTTATCATCAGTTTTAACTTAAGGAAAAAGTAATCTTTTTAAAGGTTTTAAATGACGTGCATCGAAAATCTTTAATACACTCCAAAATTATTCCATTAAAACCTATTTCTTTTTCAGTACACCCGCACTCAAACACGTACATGAACACGCTCAATCATTCGCACACACCATATATATATATATATATATATATATATATATATATATATATATATATATATATATATAAATAAATAAATATACATACATACATATATACATATAAATAGATAGAGGGAGGGAGAGAGAGAGATGCGGAGAGGGAGAGATGTGTGTGTGTGAAATTAAAAAAATTAAGCCTAGGGCTACAAACAAACATTAGCCGTAAACCAAAACCTCGAAAAACCGTTCCCACTTTCATAGTTACCATAAGCTCCCAGTGGCTTACACGCACGCACGCGCGTGCACACACGCACATATATATATATATATATATATATATATATATATATATATATATATATATATTAAAGTAATAAGAAAGAACAGTAAGATTTATAATCTGGTGTTCTTAGCAATTAATTTTATCTAAAAAAAAACAGTGCTCGATCCAAGCAGTAGAGCATAATATTATAATTATTTTCTTTTTTAAAAATATGATTCCATTGCGCCACAGAAGTTTTCTATATTTCAAAACTGAAACTAAAATAGTAAATTTAATTATAAAAATTAAACTTAAAATCCAGTCTCGTTCCATTGTCAAGCGATGCTAGGAATAACTTTCTAAGAAATTTATTTAATTTATAAGCGCGGACACACACATACGCATATATGTGTGTGTGCATATATATATATATATATATATATATATATATATATATATATATATATATATATATGCATATTTAGACACTATTGTACTTAGCCAATTAATCGCGAATTTCCTTTTCCCAATTCCAATCGTTATCATCTCCTCATGCTATGTCTTTCCAACAACAGTATCTGATGGTTCACACTTGGAACAAAATGGTAACTAAAATCTTCGATCTCAGCTCTCTTTCTCTTAATTATTCTTGCAGATTTCAACGCGACAGTAGTCTTTATTATCTGAATTCGTCTCAATTCTTAATCTTTTTACAATGCTCTTCTGAACAGTTACATAAAATTCAGCTTTTTTTTTTTTCGTCCCAACCATAATTCAAATATTTATCCAAATTTTTCCGCTCTCGATTTCCCCCTGCGACCGAGCGGAATGGTGACATGAACACAGATTTTGTCTTGATCTTGTTTTCTTATCTGAATACAATGATCCAATTGAATTTCAAAATCCAAAAAGCCTTTTTCTGTTCTTTGCAACAATCTCCTGACTATTATTTATCTACATGGTTAGAGACAAATTATTATCAAAATGTACACATTATATCACATGTTATTTTTAGTCTTTCTACTTTAACATAGATGCGTAGGTAATGTGAAAGATATCAACACTGAAATCTGCGAGGAAGTTTAAATTCCATGCTATTCTGTTGCGTTCAAGACATAAATGCGTCTATTCTCCCACCTACCAGTATGTGTTTTTATTAATATTCCTGTTTGTATCTTTTTTTGATTGTCGTCATAGCTCCAGTGATTACTGGTATGACAGCAGTCTTTTTTTGTCTATTTGAATTTCAAGATTCTTATATTTATTTTATCATATTTGCATAGATATATTTTCTGATGGCACTGTTATATTACGAGAAATATTATTATTATTATTATTTAGAAATGCGCTGTTTCAAAGATATAAGTAAAAATTCTGCGCAAGAATTGATTCCTTCAAAATGACGTACAACAAGAAATTCAATTTAGTTACAGCTTGATACAGAATAAATAGTCTGTCTTACTTTGAACATTTTATATTTTATATATTAATATTCCTTGGCTATAATTCATTACATTGGAATCGTAATCACGATACAATTCATCAGATCTACAAATTCAAAAAATCTTACTTATAAATACATTTTGTACGTAAAAATATATTTCTTCCTTAGGTGTTATAAATACAGTGCTCAATGTTATGTAACAAAGCTATAAGTATATATTGCTAGGATCAAAGTGTAGTACGCTGCCTTTGTGAGCTTCCGGGTCGGAGTCTGTCGAACTCTCTGCATTACGGAGAGGAACTCGGACGAAGCTTTGCCGAAGGGCAAGGTTTCATTCGGGAAGGTAGACAGGGCCTGAACCCGTCTAGACGGGTTCAAAGCTATATTTTTGGCCTGAGCCTACAGGCTCGGAGAGACCCACATTAAACCGGCCTTGTGCCACATTCGGTCCTCGTGGGTGGATTGATAAATACCAAGCTATAAGTAAATGTTAGTAAATATATATAATATTCAACGTCGATAGCGACGTTGTATATATATATATATATAATCATCCGCAGACAGACTGTTTCGCTATATCAGAGCTCATTAGTGTGGCTAGACATGCGATTGCTTCAAGCCAGGATCGAAACCAGGCCGATTTGACATTTTGACATCAGTCAGAAACGCTCAGCTGGGCCATCAACGCACCCTAGGAAGAAAGGGGATTTGTAATACATTATATACAAGATATATACATCGCCGGCTACCAGACATTAATTAGCATTAATCAGAAGCAGAAGCAGCAGCCAACAAATGCCCTTTCTTCCAAAAGTGCTCAACCGACGAAAGGGAACGTATATAATCATCCCTACAGACAAACTGTTTCGCTGTATCACAGCTCATCAGTTTGTTTAGACATGCGATTGCTTCAAACCGGGATCGAAACCCGACCGATTCGTATAATATATATTATGTATTTAGGCACCAATCCCTCTTTTATACATATTTCGTTAAAGACGACTGACAAGGTACTGCGATTAAGCTTTTGATTTATTTTTTTTATGTTCGTTTTCTTTTCTGGTCACAAAGTGGGTAAAAACTGTCCGAAGATTCTATAATAGGGCTTCCGGCAATTCTTTTAGTCATTATCAAGGGCGATATTTTGTATGTGCCTGAAGTTATAGGAGTGTTTTATTTTTCGAACACGGTCAGCACATTGTAGCTGTGTTCATAGTTAATGTTACTGAGTATTGGCGTTTCCTTTTTTATTATTAGGACTCACATAATTTTTAATCTTGTTTTACATGCGGATGAGGCTATTATACTTGTATTTTCTACTATGTTTCGGATGGAGTCTGGTAGGTTTGTGTGTGTGTGTATGTGTGTTGTTAAAATGAGTAAAATAAGTCGTCTAGATAAACATGTAGTAGTGTAACCAATGTTATTATTTATATTTATGAGTTTGGTTTGATCAGGAACACGGTTCCTTAAGGGGCTTTTGAACTCGTAAATAATGTTGGTTCTCTGCATTTTTTAGATATACATATATATATATATGTGTGTGTGTGTGTGTGTGTGTGTGTGTGTGTGTGTGTGTGTGTGTGTAATTTCGGAAACATTTCTTCCTTTATTTAGAAATAAATACGTGTTTGTGTGCATTGTCAAAATATGTACCCGTATATACATACAGATCAGGTTTTGCGCATCTGCTACCATCCATTTTATTCGCACGCATATGCACTTCATTTATTTCGATCTTTCGCAAAAAAAAAAAAAAATGCTGTTCACTTTCCGTAAGCAAATATCATATTTCCTGCAATTGCTCTTTTTTGTTTAGTTCCAATCTGTTAGCCATATCTTCACGAGTCAACGAACAAATAATATTCTCGATTAATTACCCTTTGATGAAGTTAATAATGATAAGAAATGAACACTTCCGGCAGACTGTTCAAGAAAACAGCAATGAGTTGACTTGTGTCATCATTCATACTTCAACAAATTATTAGGATAACGATGAGAACGATTAGAAAACATGGCGCTACGAAATCAAAAAAGTCGCCGGGAGATCAGATGTTAAAAATCGAGGGTGGCTAAATCGGATATTAAAAGTCGGGGGGGGGGGAGCTAAATCGAATGTTAAGTGTGTGGGGGGGGGATGTTAAAAGTCCCGCGGTGTGGGGAGGGAGTGCTAAATCAGATGTCAAAAGTCGGAGGTGAGAGGTCTAAATCAGATGGTAAACGTCTCGGGGAGGTGGGTGCTAATTCAGATCTTAAAATTTGGCGGGAGCTGAATCGAATGTTAAAAGTAGGGGAGTTAAATTAGTCGGGAGTTCTAGATCTGATATTAAGTTTCAAATAATTCTGCATTATTTTTATCTGATTCTCAAAAACTGTATTTTTTTTTTTTTTTATCGTTATCTTATAGTTTTGTTTCGATTTTAAATACATAATTATTATTATTATTATTATTATTAATAATAATTTACACTTGTAGTTATTTTCTACAATGAGACATATAGACTTCTTTCACATATTAGGTTGGTGCAAAAATAATAACGTAATAATGTCGTTTTTTGACGTTAAAAATACGTCAAAAAACGACATTATTACGCCATTATTTTTGCACCAACCTAATAAGTCTTCTATAAAAGATTTAGAAGTTAATATTTCGCAAAAAAGATTTTCTTATAGCTTTTGAAATTTAAAGACAGCAATTATTTTTGACAAAAGGTAGAGCGAAGTCCAATGGCAGTATCGTTGATTGAGGACAAGAAGATCAAGTTAGACTTCTGTTTAGTTTTCAGCAAAAAGTTGGAAGGTTTTTAGCACCTAACCCGACGAAAGCAACATGAATAATAATAATAATAATAATAATAATAATAATAATAATAATAATAATAATAATAATACAAGGACCTTGAAATAGAAATCTCGAAAATGTGGCATATGGGAACATCAACAATCCCGTTGTAGTTGGAGCCCTAGGACTGGTTGGAAAAGATTGCAGTAAACGAATCGAAGGGATGGGATTCCTGGAAGTCCATGCCTCAAGGAGATACAAAAAATTGTTCTGACAAGTACAGCCCACACTTTACGAAGGGCTTTATCTATGTCATTTTTTTTTTTGTCAGTGGAAAGTGTCATGATGCCATTTCTAAACTTAGGTCCCTGGGCGGGACCCGGAAAGAAATGTGTAAACGCCAGAAATCAAAGAAAATAATAATAATAATAAGAAGAAGAAGAAGAAGAAGAAGAAGAAGAGAGTGCTATTTAAGAAAAAAAGACAATGTTTAACAAACTTTTTTTACTAATGGTCACCCATTACAAGGCCAAATAGACACTCAATGTAGAGGGTCACAGTGCGAAGTTGTATTAGCGTAAGAAAGCACAACTGTTATAAGTATAGAGTTGAAGTAGTCTTTAGAAGGAACCGGAAACCCAATTCTAAAAAGGAAATAAATGATAGACCTCTACTCCTGTTCTAAAGACAAGAAAGGAGTGTGAACTGGATGATAGGCGAACCTATCTACTCCCATTGTGTTTAACAATATTTTAACAGTATGTCTGTCTTCAAATTATGTTTATAAATGTCATACAAGGATGAAAAATATTTGAAAAATAGTCTTTCTACAATTGTCGCTTGTCTTGAGCAAAAGGGTTGTACTGATAATCAACGCGACAAAATGAATGAATTGAAAGAGTTGATATGTCGCTAAACAAACTCGGAAACTCAGTAATATTAATGAAACTAATAATAATATAGCTGATTTCATAAAATGAAAACGAAAGAATCAAAATGAGCAATTAAAAAAAAATCGAATCTTTTCTCGTTTATGTAACGATATAACTTTGAAACTAAAGCTTTAACGAAAAGTTAACCTATCGTTACTCTATCGTAATTTTCACGGCAGATGTTCATGCGATCTATATTGCTTAGTTCCACGAGTTCAGACCTTCACCTGTCCTGTCAAGTACACAGAATCAACACCTCCTTTCGTATTTGTAGAACAGAATCCCGAAAGAAGAATGCTACCTCGATCGCTACAATCTTAATCTCTTCAAGTCTGTCCGAGTAGAGCTTACTTCTTACTAATGGAATACAAAGGGAAGGGCGATGATTCACACTTGTGTACGTGGCATAACTGGTCCCAGTTGTAAAGGCGAGAGTTGGCGGGACTAAGGAATGTAGTGCGTCAGAACAAATATGATGGAAATAGCGACAGAGAAAACGAGAGGCTCACGACTTTTCGTCCGTGGGAAGACGATTGAGAAATGGAGAAAAATAAAAACTGTTATTGGTTGTTCAGTGGAATTGTTATAAAAAGAAAGCCTCTTAGAAACAACATGAATAATCCGGGAAATGGTGAACACATAAAATCAGAGGGAATTTGCACGATGCCTGAAGTTGCTGGTCGTAGATATTATTAGGTTGGTGCAAAAATAATGTCGTTTTCTCACATATTAACATATGTGAGAAAACGACATTATTTTTGCATCAACCTAATAATTATCAGATATTAAGATCTTATTGCTCTTTCTAACATTCTAGGAGGTATGGTCGAGTAATGGTTAGCGGCTCGGATTGAGGAATCGGAGTTCGAATTCCAGTCGAATCCATTATGTGATAATACCCTTGGGAAAGGTATGAATCCTATTCTTCTCTCCCCGGCTATGGGTAAATAGCAGGACAGACCGGGTTCTATAGCCTTGGATGGCAACTGGTCTACCATAGAAAGAAATGGCAACCTACTGCGGGAAAAAATCTGCCTTGTCAGTTATGTATCGAAAGATACATGATCGCCTAAGCGTGTATCACGCATGACACATAACTGATCTGAGAAAATACTGAAACAATATGATGTCATTTTTGTTGTTGTTGCTGCTGCTGGTCCGGCGAGCCACGAGGTGGAACTGAAAAAAAAAATCTTGCTATGAAGGTAAATATTTTTACCTACACTCATTTCGGGTCGGCGTATTTATCACTTTGCTAAGAAAAACACAGAAAGAGAAGCCATCGAAAGAATCACATCAGGACAAGCATAAGATGGATGAGATTATAGCGAATTGGGGATGTGAAGCGACTTGTTGTCACTCGATCTCCAGCGACAATTACCATATCACCCCCCACACACTTCTTTGTATATCTCTAATACGCTCTCCCACTCGCTATCATTCTCTCTCACCCTCTATCTTTCGCCCCATCTCTCATTCAATTTCTCTCTGTCTATTTCTATTTTCCTAAACTTTTCTCGACAACCATCATATCTTACGGCTTCATCACACGTACGATCACCGAGCCTGGTCAGTACCTAGATGGGAGATCGCTAAGGAATATTAGAATATCAGTATGCTTGGATGTGAGGGTGGTGTAATGGGTCGGAATTGTTAATCGGAGAGCCGAGTTCCAATTCCCGTTGGGTTCGTTATATTCTCTTGCGCGCAAATACTCTTGGGAAAGGTATGAATCTATCTCTACCTCCTAGCCATACGTTAATTAGTAAAACTTGTATCAATAAATCATTATTATCTAAAAAAAAAAAAAATTCTTACAATCTAAAATTATATCCTGGTTTAAATAACCCGCAATAGGTTGATAAGCCGTAGAAAACGAATCAATTATTTTACAGTTGAAATGGCTAGATATAACCGTAAGTTCTATGCTAACAGTTTCTTGTATCGCACTTCTCGCTTGTGGAACTCTCTTCCGGCTTCTCGCTTTCCAGTCAAATTTGATCTTCAAAAATTTAAATGCAATGTCAATCGTTATTTTGCTGTCTTCTTAATTCTTGTCCTTTTTTTCTCTCTCCTTAATAATTTTTTTCTCATATTCTCTCACACTCAGTAACCCCTTGCGTCTTAGTGGTGTTATTGCTTGGCTTGGGTGAAATGATTTTAAAAAATCGACAAATAAGTCATATAACTTTGAAAAAGGAAATGACTCCTACTTTGTATATTTCTCACACTCTCTCCTCCATCCCCTCTTTCCTCCCTCTCCCCCTCTCTCTCTCTTTCTCTCTCTCTTTTTCTCCCTCTCTCCCCCTCTCTCTCTCTGTATTTCTCTCTATTTTTTCTCAGTCTTTTTATTATCATTTATTATTTTCTCTTACATTTTTATCTCTTCCTTTTATTTTTTTCTTCACGTTTTCTCTACTTAAATTCTCTTCACCCGTCTCTGGTTCTCTTTACCACAAAATGAATGTCCTAAACCCCCTTGAACGCATGAGACCATAAACACTAAGCCTCACTTGCAGCCGAATGAGGCTTCTAACCGTTCTCCCTCCACGCGATACTCAGCTTGTTCGCACACAGGGAAACAATTTCCGATGTACACTACAACAAGCAAACGTCATAAAGTGTTTACTGGTGTTACGTGTGAGCCTTCATCAGCGACGACCTCTTTCTTTGCTGTGGTGCGAACCATGTCATTACTGGTTGGTTGGCGGCCGAGAAATGCCACGTGGCACGACCGAGCAGCACTGTCATCGCACCCCTTGTCACGTGACAGGAGCAATTAGGCGAAGCTGGATTATCCGACCTTGTACTCCGAAATTACGTGACAGATGGCGCCGTAGCAATGCAGTCGATTTAATTTATTTATGCTTCTAAAGTTTAAGATGCATTTTTTTTTTTTTTAATGTGACCGCGACATTTCTCTGAACAAAGCATGAAACATGTTAAAGAGAATAACAGTGGCGTTCGCAGAATTTGCAAGTATATTAATGTACTGTCATAGAATAGGAAGAATGCATAGCAACGTTTGACTCGTCTGCCTAAAAAAATCATTATATAAAATCTTGGCTTTCTGACACTGATGATTGGAATACATTTAGCCATTAAACGTAACTCAGAAAATAAAAATGACATAAAATTTATACATATATATATATATATATATATATATATATATATATATGTATGTATGTATGTATTCATACATACATATATATATATATATATATATATATATATATATGTATGTATGTATATATATATATTTAAGATAATTGTCAAAAATGTGAACTGACCGCACTAAACAAAGGGTATGAAATTATTATGCGATATTAACAACATATGAAATAACCATTTCTCTTGGACTTTGAGATATGCTGGTGTTAATATTTTAACAATTTTTGCACTCAACCGTTTAATTCTGCGGTCTTCTTCAAGCACAGTTTTTACTGCCGTTAACACTTTGTGCGCCCATAACAAACCTGACACCACAAAGAAGGCCGAAGATGAAATCATACTGACGCAATTAACTATACAACTATCTACCTCAAAATATGAAACAGAATTGTAATTGCAGTCGTATGCGTCCGTTTGTATCGAGAGACAAACGACTAGCTAATCCCTGTTACAGACGCCTGCTCAGGTACATTTTTATGTTTCTGCAACATCCACAGAGACCACCTGTGGTTTATACTGCAAATATGCTGAGCAAAACCTTAATTACAGTTTCTTGGAGATAGTGCGTAATCTACTGTGCCCAATAATTGAAATAGTTTCGTCTACCCAATGGTATGACTTTCAGACACTTCCCAATTATCCCGAAGTCACCTCTCTGACAAAGCTGAAATTCAAACCCGGGTCTCATGGTCAAAACAGTAACATTTTAACCACTCGGCAACGTGCCTACATTGTAACTGAATTGAATAACCACAATGCATTCATATATATGGGCAAATCAGTCCAGAAATGCCTCAATCCATAAAAATTGTTTCATTATATTAAATAACATCTCCTTTCAAAACGTGGTTGATCATTATATTTAATATCTGTGAATTACCATGACCTCTTGGGAAATATAGTTAGGGCCGTCGTGTACTAGCCCCAATACCGTCGATCGATGGAGAGCGGGGTAAGCCTGATTGAGGTCACCGGGCAATGCTTTGTCTTATGAACATTTGCTTTTTTCTACCTACATTTATATACGTTACAAATTTAAGTATGCACCACTGACTATTAACGGAAGAAAAATTTCCGCGGATTTTTGACGTCATTCTGGGGTTTGTTTCTTTTTTTTTTTTTTTTTCGTTGAAATCCATGAAATTGTTTTGCACATGTTAAGTCTCGAAAAAAACACTATATAGAATTCACCATCTTTTAACCATATTGTTGGATACGTTGAAATTATTCATCTTTTTAGCTAGAAAAAATTCAAGTTGATGTTAGTAATAATAATAACAATAATATTAATAATAATAATAATAATAATAATAACAATAATATCATTATTAATAATAATAATATTAATAATAATAATAACAATATTAATGATAATAACAATAATAATAATAATAATAATAATAATAACAATAATATTAATAATAATAACAATAACAATAATGATAATAATAATAATAACAATAATATTAATAATAATAATAATAACAATAATATTAATAATAATAATAATAACAATAATATTATTATTAATAATAATAATAATATTAATAATAATAATAATAATAACAATATTAATGATAATAACAATAATATTAATAATAATAATAATAATAATAACAATAATAATAATAATAATAATAACAATAATAATAATAATAAAAATAATAATAATAACAATAATATTATTAATAATAATAAAAACAATAACAATAATAATAATAATAATAATAATAATAATAATAATAATAATAAAAACAATAATAATAACAATAATAATAATAATAATAATAATAATAATAATAATAACAATAATAATAATAATAATAATAATAATAATATCTCGACTGATACAACTTCTGTCGGTATTTATTCACTTCCTCAGAGTGTCCATGCGCGTATGTGGCCACTCTCACGACGACGACGTGGGTATCCATCAACACTACCTCGTGAATTGCAGGATCGGAAGCCTCGAGACCAGGTTTCCCTCATTTATTTGAAGGGAAAAAGAGAACAGATACTACATTTTGATGTTAGTCCGAAGGCCAGGAATGGACTTCACGTGTTTGTTTTCATTTCACTATCAAAAATTCCGCTCCCACCCTGGAAACCTGATGTCACTCTTATAGAATTCCAGTTGCCCTTACGGTCTCACCGAATGCACGTGTCCCATGAATAACGGGACCCGTGAAGAAAAAACTCATTTCATGACATTACTTTCAATCCGATACAATGGCTTATGATGAAATCATATTTTTTTTATTGATTTTATGAACCTTTCTGAAATTGTTGATGTAATCTAAATTTGCGTTTCGCTGCTATTTATTTCGCCATCCAAGTATGATCAATTTCGTTTTATTTATAAGCCCATCAAGTTGGCAGCCATTATTTGTCATAGCAGTAGCTCAACTTCTAGTTGTTGTTGTCTTTTTTTACCAGCAATACATTTTTGGAAAAAATTATTACCAGCGATAGATATTTAACGAAAAGAATATTACCAGCAATACATTTTTGGAAAAAATTATTACCAGCGATAGATATTTAACGAAAAGAATATTACCAGCAATACATTTTTGGAAAAAATCATTACCAGCAATAAAAAATTTTGTCGGCATTAAATACCCCATTGAGGTTGATATGTTATAAAGCAAACCAAACCAAATCAAATTGAAACGAGAATACAAATATCCAAGACCCAATATACCCATTATAACACCCAGTCTAATAAGGGTATAATAAACACATGCATATCAACAAAATGTATCTGATATGGTAACAGGTTTTCAGGGCTAGTTCATGGGTCTTGTGGGCCCCCATCGAATCTATGATACAGAGCCTCACACTCTACTACATCTCAATTTTCATATGGTAGTATTCATATAAAATACAAATTTTATTGTAATCTAATTGTGTACAATATTGGATCATATACAATAAAGGTGCACTTTCCATGGAAGCAGCCGTGATTAAATGCATTAGTCAGAGAACGAAGAGTAACTATATTTAATCCTGATATTTCAACTTAACTTTGTTAACGTAATAAGCTTAAGCCACATCAGTCAATGTTGAGTTGATGTCAAACACAAAACAGACTGCGTTTCTAGCGTCCATTTTATCATGGCGTCACTTGTAGAGTCGCTGTGCAACTGTCGACCTCTCTGCTAAAGTCAATTTTTGTATAATTTTATTTAGCTATTTTGCTAAATGATTGCAAAGGGCATTAATCAATCTCTATATCGTGTTAAGGCAAAAAAATAATAATAAATCCATTAGTTTATGAAATAGCCTTACTTGTCTACCCCAAAACATCTCGACCCATTTTTATTTCAATTATCATATAAATAATAAAGAGCAGTCCAAATAGTTGGTGTTTACTTATTAATAAAGTTTCTGATCAACAATTTAGAATTATCTCCGCTTTCTATTAATCAGATTAAATTCAGGTATTATAATTATCATTATTATTACTATTATTATCACCGATCTTCCTGATGTCGCCAGTTCTTGACTCGTTATCTATGCAGATGATACAACTATTATGTTGGTACAAAGATAATGACGTTTTTGACGTTAAAAAATACGTGAAAAAACGTCATTATTTTTGCACCAACCTAATATTTACTCCTATCTTAATAGAAAGAATAGATTCGATAAAATTTAAATTGGCAGCTGATTTCGAAAACGATATTCAATCTGTTGTTAACTGAAGCAAGACTAGTTTGTTTTATTTTGTTTTATGGCATATCAACTTCAGTGGGTTATTTAATGCCGACAAGATTTTTAGGATAGGTTCGTATGAATAGAATATGTATTCTTTGTAAGAAATCAGTTTGGAGATCAGGTTTCATTGACGTATTTTTGTAGAGGGTTTTTTGTCGAGAGTCATATCTATTGCTGGTAATATTTTCCCTCCAAAAATGTATTACCGGTAATATTTTCCTTCAAAAAGTGTATCGTCGGTAATATTTTTTTTCAAAATTTTACTGCTGGTAATATTTTTTCCATAAAAAATTTTTCAAAAATTTATTGCTGATAATAATGTTCCTTCAAAAATGCATTGCTGGTATTTTTACTATAAAAACCTATTTTTACACTTCCATCGTGTTTCGATGCCAGTTTGGGGGTTAACTATTTGCTCTGCCCATAACTGGTGCCCTAACAGGTGCTACCACCCCGAGTCAAATGGACCTGGAAACAAGAGCAATTAAGAGGTGGTTCCATACTCCTCAAACCTCCAATTTCCTGATCAGGGAGGGACCTTACTGCGGGATGCAGTTTATCGTTTCCCAGGACACCTCATTATGGGGTAGGGGATCTCACCTCTCTGTAAATGTCTAGTTGGCATATTTTGAAACACCAGCTGACAGAGCGTACTGGTGCAAGAAGTGGCTTGTTAATTTCAAGGCCTCCAAATGAAAACTGCTCTTTATCAATAATCTTAAACAAGCTTTTTGGCCTTCCATCAGCATGGCTGATGCTAACCTCCAAAAGATAAAATAATTCACTGCACCTTCTTGGTCTCATGTTTTCTACTGACATGTGAAATGTTTATATTAAATCAATTGTTAAATCTGCTGCTTGGAAATTCGCTTCAATCTATCGGGGTAGGCAACTGATATGACCAGATTATTGAATATATTGAATATTGATATGACCAGAATCTATCTTGCACATTTAAAAGTCTCCTATTCATCCATTCATCGAATATTGCTGCCACATCTGGTCTGGTGCTTTAGGGTTATATCTAGAAATTCTTGACAAAATCCAAAGAAGGATCAACAAAGTTTATAGGTTCTGACATGACATCTCGGCTTCAGTTTCTTTCCACCGCCGTAATAATTTTTATAGGACCTTATTTTGTCTTTTATTTTCTAAGCTAGACTTTTAGTCTACATATAGCCTCTCTCTCTCTCTCTCTCTCTCTCTCTCTCTCTCTCTCTCTCTCTCCTTCTCTTTCCCATAGTACATAGTCAATACTTACTATTTTGTAGACTTCTGGCTCGTTGTTAATATAGCTTACTCTTCCAGAAATGTCCTCTCATTTATAGATTCGATTCTTTCTTGCTAAGAATGTTGGATCACTGTGTCATGCTAAATAAGTTTTCTCTCCAGAATCCATCTTACATGTCTATAAGTCTCAGAATATTGCTGCCACATATGGTCCAGTGCTCCTTCTATATATCTAGAGATCCTTGATAAAATCCAAAGAAGAATCAGCAATATTATTGGCCCTGACTTGGCACCTTGGTTTCAGTCACTTTCACTCTATCATAAAGTTACCTCCCCGTGCCTTTCCTATAAATAATTCCATGGCAACTGTTCGGATGAGCTCTTCAACATAGTACCTAGACCACATGAATTTAAGCGCAGTACTAGACTGGCCTCTAGATATCACCAATTTATATTTGAGCTAGATGTAACCGTAAGTTCTATGCTAACATTTTTTTCTCACTCGCTTGTGGAACTCTCTTTCGGCTCCATTCTTTTCGCTCATCTTTAATTTCCAAACACGGTGGAGTAATGGATAGCGGCTCGGATTGAGGAATCGGAGAGCCGAGTTCGAATTCCATTGTATTCATTACATTCACTTACTTGCTAATACCTATGCGAAAGGTATGAATCCTATTCTTCTCCCCCAGCTATGGTTAAAATAGCAGGACAGACCGAGTTCTCATAGCCTTGGATGGCAACTGATCTACTGCAGAAAGAGATGGCAACATACTGCGGGAAAAAGATTCTGCCTCGTCAGTCATGTATCGAAAGATACATGATCGCCTAAACGTGTATCAAGCATGGCACATAACTGACTGACTTATTGTAATCATACTCATCTTTTGTTCTCGCTCCTTAGTAATGTTTCTGTTTTCTAATTCTTCTACACCCTTGTGTCTCAGTGGCTTTACTTCCTTGTTTGGGGTGAACTCGATTAAAAAAAAAGTCTTCTTTAGAATAATGTCAATTTTCTTTTATTTTCAATTTATTTTGCGTGTCTCTTAAAATTTTCATTGAGTTTTTTTTTTTTTTTTTTTTTTTTTTTTTCACCTTTTCAGATTTGAGAGTTTTCTTCTCCTTACTTTTTCTACTCATTCGACTTCAGCTTTTGGTTGTCATAATTAATCTCTGTATAGTCCTCAAGTTTCTTGATAGAAAATTCGCCTTCGTCTTCAGTGCTAATAAGTTCTACTCTTTTCCTTGTCGCGTACATTCCGTCAACGTCATCACCACTTTATGCCTTTGTCATCAATTTCCTTGTTTTTTGATCAAAATCTCTCACTTATTGCTCTCTTCAGTTTAGGAAGGGAAATAAATATTTCACAATGGTTACTATTCAAATCTAGTTTCAGAAAATCTTTTTTTGAGGGTTTTTTTTTTCTTTTTTAATATTATTATTTACATGATTTATTATCGTTTTATCCTTAATGCAGCCATGATCATCATCATCATCATCATCATCATCATCATCATCATCATCATCATTATCATCACCCCATTACAAGTTATAAATTATTAGTAATACATCTGAACAACGTCCTCGTTCTTATTTTCTCTATGTCAGATTTTATTATGCAACCCAATATTCACGCATTAAAACTGATATTAATTAACAGAGGTTGGTCAAATTTTCAGGATATATTTATATGGACAATATATTGTGTGAGTTTCAGCGTACCCTTATTAAAATTAGTGAAAAAAAAAAAAAAAAACTTGTCTTATTGCGGTGAGATTCCGTTGTTTTTTGTTTTTTGTTTTTTTTTTTGGGGGGGGTGTTTTCAAATAAACTATGTGTTTTTATTTATAAATGGCTCCAAAAGATAGAGACCAGAGAAACATATATTCGATGACACAATAACCTATATATCTGAATAAATCACTTCGTCATTATTTTACACGTTAATATGGGTTAGCTGACATTTTAAAACTTTCAACAATCTTTAAGCCTGTCTATATTTCTGAGATGAGGTATTATGTACAGTATTTACATTATGCGGACTATTGTCCTCATCTTTGTCGCCATATTCATCACAACGTTTCGGCCGTTGTACGCTCCGGCCTTCTTCAGGTGGTTGGAATTTCGAACTGAACCCTTTATTACGATCCCTGGGGTAGACTGTTCCAGTTCCACGTGCCATGTTTGATGGATGTCAGTTATCAGTTATCTCCTGCTAATTTTCCCTCTGATAAATTCTCCACTGCCTTAACCGGATATTGAACTCACACTCTTTGGATCCTGTCACTGGATCTAACCAACGCCTTTATCCACTGTCCTGACACATGGCACAGTGGATAAAGGCGTTGGTCAGATCCAGTGACAGACACAAAGAGTGTGAGTTCAATATTCAATTCATAAACTTTGAAAGGATCTATAATATTAGGTTGGTGCAAAAATAATGACGTAATAATGTCGTTTTATGACGTATTTTTTAACGTCAAAAAACGACATTATTACGTCATTATTTTTGCACCATCCTAATATTACTGCCTACAATACTAGACCCAAATATTACTCTGCCTCTGTTTTCCAAATCGTTTTGGTTGAACTATTTGACCTGAAGCTTAACCATCAGACACGTCCAAAACATAACGTTCAAAAACAGACGTGTTTATGCGTCGATCTTCATTCTTTTTACGTCCTTCTGAGCTTGAAACTAGTCCCATTGACAACTCTGATAGATGTGTTAGCCACCGTTCGGGTACTTCTTGGTACCTCAGATTCTGTGTTATTATATTAAAAACAAATTTAAAAAATTCGTCTGAAAATGAAATTTTTTTCGCAAAATAATTGGGGCTAATGACTGAGTAATCGAAGATATTAAGACATTTTTCCCGGGGCAAAATTGCTGGACACCCATATCAGCTTTTTATCCCTCTTTTTCTTTTGTTAATTACATTTTTTCCTTCGTCGCCTTCTGTATATATATATCTATCTATCTACCACTCTCTTTCCTCCACTCTCCCCACTCTATCTCTTTCTCTCATTCCACATTTTCCTCCTTTCTCATCCTCATCTTTAGCCGACCTGAAGCCTCTGAAACGCTGACATTATGATATGGATATCTGTCTTGCGTACAGATCTGCCCAATTCATTCAATGTTTCTCACATTTGCATAGATTTCACCTTTGCAAACATGTGCACAAATAAAACTGAAATAAAATTTCGATTGATTTTTAACTCAGCATATTAACAAATTTCTAATTTTGATCGTTTCAAGATTTTACAGATAAAACATACATCGCCCTGTTCGATTTTTCAATGTACTATTTTTTAATGGAACATTTGTTTTTCTTTAGAGTTTTACTCCATTTGATCTGGCCTGAATATGCAGTGTTCTTATCTCCTGAAACTAGAGAGGTCGACAGTTATTCTTTTTTATTATTTAGGATGCACCTGCTCAAGTCAAAATTTGACACTAGAACGAAATTATTGTTGCTGATGTTGCTATTGTTATCATCATCAGTAAATTGCTGTCCTGATCTTATCCAGATGTCTGAACCAATATATTTGCAAATCAATCTATCTATCTATCTATCTATCTATCTATCTATCTATCTATCTAAATCTATTCATTATCTCAATCTTAATCTTTTCATTACCTATCTATCGTAATCCGTAATTATATATCACTCTGTTCATTATCTATTTGTTTGTCTATCTGTTTATCCACCCGATCGACTTATCTACCTATATATCGATCTGTCTACTGATCTTTTCGTGTGTGAAAATTTATCTATTTGTGTAGGTGTCCTTATCTATCTCTCTATCGTAATCTGTTCATTATCTACTTGTCTATCTATTTATCTATCTCATTAGGCTTATCTATGTTCATATCTATATCGATCTATCTATATGTCTATCTATCTATATCTCTATCTATCTATCTATCTATCTATATATATATATATATATATATATATATATATATATATATATATATATATATATATATTCTATTGATCTATTCGTGTGTGAGAGTTTATTCATTTATTTGTGCGTAAGTCTTTATCTATCTTAATCTGTTAATTATCTATCTATCGATTTATCTGTATGTAAGTGCTTATCTATCTGTCTATCTGCGTATCGCAATCTGTTCATTATATATCTTAATTTATTCATGATCAATCTATCTATCCATACTCACAAACACACATATATATGCGTGCGTGTATTTGTGTACATTTATGCAAATCTTTACCTATCCTTCCGCGTCTCTATTATTTATATTCTTAAAGAGGACGATCCCTCACAGGTCTTATATACTGGCGCTACAAAATCACAAACTAGGAGCATTGACAAATAAAAGAACACCACAGGAAATCTTCCGTCAGCCGTAAATGTATAGTAAGAGGAAATAACGATAAAATCAATTCGTTAACTTTTCACACTGACAAAAACAAGTGGTTTGGAAGGAAACTTCCTTCAATAATAGAAAGAGCGATGACATAGTGAACTCAAGAATCTTAGATCCTGAAAAATTCTTTTAAAAGACAATAATACTAACAGTTCAGTTCAGGAATACCGAACGTTACAAAACCTGTGTCTTAGTGTATAATAAGAATTAATCAATCAATCAATATGCTTTTAAAGTACAGATTCATATTTCTATGGACTTCGGCTCAATTCTTCGACCTGTTCTGTTTATCTGTCTGTCTGGCTGTTTATCTGCTGAGCATTGACCCTAATTTAGCTAGCTTGCGTTATGTTTATCTATATATCTATAAAGCATTGTGTAATATCGATCTACTTATTGATCGGCGACTCATTGCATTAACAATACTTAACACCACAAACATTTCTTGCTACATTTAATATAGATTAAAAAAAAAAATGTCACACATACACATTGCTGCAAACACAAACGCACATGCACCAACATGAACTTATGCATTCGCCATTTCTTTTGCTAAATAGTTCAACTCACGTGTTAATAACGTTTTTCTGAACAAACACATTACTCTCACTCATTCACATTTCCTTCTCCTTTGTTTGTTTCTCTCTTCTTTCTATATACGCACACACTTGCCTCCATTTATAATTCACTTTTAATAATTTTGTTAATTAATACCTTAATTTTAATTAATTTCTTTCAAATATGCCACGTCTTTTATCGCGCGACGTTCGCGCAAGTAATATCAGTATTTTTCCCGCCACAAAGTAATTTATACTGAAGAGTTTTTTTTTGGGGGGGGGGTTGCGGGGGGGGTTTGCTTCCCCCGATATTTCATTTTACTTTAAACAATATCTTTACTGGATATGTGTTTGAGTAGATATCCCTGCTTTTTTAAATAGTGTAAATTTATGTCTACCGGCCTGTGTATTCGAGAGTTTAATTTTTTTTAAAAATGTACCGTTGTTATGGAGAAAAACCGCCATCAGTCTCGGTATGCTTCAGACCGCTCAAACACGGGAAACTTTCACAGCAAAGCAAAGTTGAATTTTCTTTATTAAGGCTCTTCAATACACAGGCCGGTAAACTTAAATTCACACCGTTTAAAAAACCTGGGGTGTCTACTCAAACACGTGTATCCGCTCAATGTAATGTTTATAATAAGAAGAAATAATGTCGGGTTATAAATAGAATCTATTAATTCCTTAGAAATTATTTTATTCTATACGATTAACCTTCAGTGAAACTTTAAATACCGTATTTGACAGTATATAAGGCGCACTTTTTTTTTACTAAAACTATCTTTTACAATTCTCCTGCGTCTTATATGTCATATATAGGTTTAAAATTTGTGATAGTCGGATGAAATTAGCTACCTGGCAACTCCTATTAGCTTAGACATTAGAATAACTTTCATATGCCTATTGTCATTATTTAAAAGGCTATTATGCAGATTAAAAGTGTTATCATTGATAATATTCATTATATTAATTTCATCATGTTTAATATTAGTACTTTATTTCACTAAAATTATATGCAATAAATTCAAATTATATATTTGTAAAATATATTTGTTTCGTTAATAATTTTCTTGCGATATTTTCCAGTTGCTTTGGTATAAATTTTTATATCCTAATTATTCCAATATGGCGTTTACAAGACACAGGTTGTACAAAAAATATAAAGGATATAATAAAGTTTTTATAGGTTCATGTTCTTTTTTTTTCCTATTATTTTTCGTTTAATTGTAATCATGTCTTGTTTAACCAAAATAGTACCTCATAAATATAGCCTAGGCTGTAACATTTACATAATTTTACTAATTTCTAATTTTTTTCTTGATTTGTCCTTGGGGTGCGTCTTATAAAGTCTTGCGTCTTATATGCCGTTAAATACGGTAACTAGTTTTTCATAATCAGAGAAATATTAAAAGCAAAAATACATTCCTCAATTTCAAAATTTAAGACTGAAAACGCTCTTTAAAATTTATTCTTACTGAATTTTTTTTCTTTCTTATTTTTATTTAATTACGGAAAGAGTTTAAATTTAAATATTTAATAATTACCTTATTTAGGATTTTGAATTAATTTCTCAGATCATTCACCGACCTTTACAGTTACTATTTTGTGACGTGTTATACGAATACACAGACTGGTAGACGTAAATTTACACTGTTTTAAAAAAAAACTGAGATCTCTTTATTATCGGCTTTTCGTGGACACCAAAATCTTTGAGGAATTTTTTATATTTATCCTTTTCAAGCCACTGTCTTTTGTATTGAACATTGGCGTCGTATGTAACCCTCTTTTCATCACCAGTCGTGATATATTTAAGAAATGGTTAGTTACGATGATACATTCGTCATTACAATTGTTTCCCTACCCCACAAAGGAAATTACTTATGATTCAACTTAATATATTAATTTTATTACTTTGGTCGCCTGTCGTTTACAATCATCCATGTCCTTTGTTGCTCTTAGTAAATTTTATATTTTCGCTCTCCTAATTCCTGTTCGGCTAACCATTTACGCAATCTAGCTATGTTAAGCGCTGTTTTCTTCTGTCCTTCTTGCCTTCAATATGTCCTGTCAGTGTCATATTTTCTAAGCCTTCTTTCTTTCTGATATCATTCTGAGTATAAATATTGCATTACTTTGTGGTATAGTTTGCCGAAATATGTTTTGTTTAGCAAGCATTTGGGATTTCTACCGGCAGTGAGTTATTAACATTGGAAATCTGACTTTAATTTGTTATATGATTGACTGCTGTACTCAATAAACCCTGTACTTGTTATATGATTGACTGTACTCGATAAACTCGGCGCTAATCAGAAATTGTCATAACCATTTTACGTTCGTTGTTCTTGGTGTGACAGAATAGTCGTCACCGTTGTCATTAACGTCATCATTGTATTATTATTATTATTATTATTATTATTATTATTATTATTATTATTTTCTTTCTTTTCAACCAATATGCTTTTCCATCAAGTCGTACGACCTCAGACAGAGAGCACCTTTCGTAAAATATTATGAATGCCAAACAACGCAGACTTCTGAAGTGATGTCATACTAGGCTTTATTTTCTCAATGTAGGATTAACGTCGCTAGTATAAACTCCAGCTCCTCAATGATGACTGGGACAATGGTGGACTGGACGACCCACATTCTGCTGCTGCTATTATTATTATTATTGACTGAGAGAGCATCATGTCAAAAAGTGACAAATATAGGAAACCCACTATGCCCCTCATGACACCCAGTCTGGTAAAATTGTACCGAGTACACGTATCACAGCCAAATATGTGCGATGTGATATTAGGTTTTGATAGAAGCAGTACCTAACCATTCAGGTGGGGACCAGTTACAGATGGTTTCAGTTCAGGTAACCCAGTCTACACAGACGTTCTGTTATTGAGACTGTTCCCAAATTGAATCATTATTATTATTAGTAGTAGTAGTAGTAGTAGTAGTAGTATTCCTACTTTTCTTTCTCCAATTTTCTTTCCTTCTTTTTTCCCTTCTCTTTTTGTGCGCTTCTTCTTCTTCTTTTTTCTCGTTTATCATTCTATCCTCTGAATCGTCTTGCTTTTGTCGACCATTTTCTTATTCTCATCTTTCTTCGTCTCGGTTTCCATCTTTCGTTTTCTCTTCTTTGCCGTCTCCTCTTCATCATTTACTATTTTTCTTTTTACTTCTTTTCCTCTCCCCTTGTCTCTTTTTCTTCACCATTAGTATCTTATTATTTTTATCATCTTTATCCCCATTATAATTCATTACTCTTCTATTCTACCAGCCTTTACCGTTTCCTTCAAAACGGCATATGCCATTTCCTTTGGCACGTTCCGTTTTTTACTTTTTGCTCTTCTGCACGAATAAAATTCAATTTAGCAAACAGCTGCAAATGTATAAGCAACTAACTGCTAAATTGAATATTTATTAGCGAGCACGATTATAACTTCCGGCTTACATAGTATATATATATATATATATATATATATAATATGTATGTGCGTGTACATATATGTATAATGTGTGTGTGTATATATATATATATATATATATATATAGGTTTAGTTAGTATGTGCATATATATATATATATATATATATATATATATATATATATATATATATATACATATATATATATATATATATATACTTTTAGTTAGTATGTGCATATATATATATATATATATAAATGGAGACTTCACTCCTTTACACACTATAGTTATCCACATTTATATTTATATATTTGTGCGAAAATCTACATCCACGTTTACATATATACAGAGACAGACAGGCAAACACACACACACACACACATATATATATATATATATATACTCACATATGTACGTGGGAAGAAAGCTGAAAAACTCACTAAGAAGAAATTTAAATTAATTTTAATCTTTGGTCAGTTGATATATATATATGCGTGTGTGTGTGTGTGTGAGTGAGTGTGAGTGTGAACGTAAACGTGAGTGTACGTGAATGTGAGTGTAGAGAGAGGGAGTAAGAGAGAGATTGCCTTAATAGATAGATAGATAGATAGATAGATAGATAGAATAGAATAGAATAGAATAGAATAGACTGTGTCCGCTTGGTGTTGACCCCACGAACAACTTTAATATTTAAAACGCTCTATCTTTGATATTGAACACTTTTACCCACAAATATAATATTTTATCACACACACACACACATGTGTGTGATTATATATATAAATATATGTGTGTGTGTGTGTTTATCAGTGGGTGTTTTTGTGCGTGTGTGTCTCTGTGTTATAATATATACGTGTATGTTTGTGTAGTGCTGAACAGATAAAGCCATACGGGCTCTGTTTAATAAGTCATTGCTTTTTATCTTCGTGCTTGATTAAATTATATTTGATATTTGTTTCATTATTACTTACGTTTTTTTTTTTTCGGGGGCGAGATCTTGAACTAATACTGCTGCTGCTGCTGCTGTTGTTGTTGTTTTTGTTGTTGTTGTTGTTGTTGTTGTTGTTCGCCGAGATCATTTCTAAGATTATTATTGTTATTCTGCTTCATGTCGAATCAATTTCAGTTCTTGACGCATTAATCGCCGAATCTATCGTAGCAATTAATCGCCACAATCTTTTATAGAATTTGCCTTCTTTTACTCGGCGTTCCGGGCATATTTTCCTCTTGTTCGCTTTATTTCATTTACTGCTTGTTGCTATTTCGTCTCGTCATTTTTCTCCGTTCATCGATTCCGAATTTGCCTTTCCTTTATTTATTTATTTATTCTTCATTTATTTATCTACATCTTTACTTATCCATATTTTGTATTGCCTTAAGTATCATAAAATTGATAGCTTTAGAAAAGGAATAGTTTGGAGAATATCTGTAAAAAGCATTGAATTTTTTCCTGAAACTAAGGAAACAATCACCTATTTTTATTTAATCCTCAAAATATTTCGTCCATTGCATCTATATGAGATATCGCTGACAAAATTGAAACAATGGCGCGCTTAAAGAGTCTGACAAAATGGTTGGAAGGGCCTCAACAAACAGAGTATTATTCACTTCCAGATCAAAGTACAAACTCTTACCGACTTCATGTCTGTGGAAAATTGACTGCAGTCGAGATGCCAAGTCAGAATCGATTAGATTGCAGATCCTTCTTTGGGTTCTGTCAAAAACCTCGAGATGAACAGCAGGAGCACCAGACCAAATATGGCAGCAGTAATGCACGAACGAATGGTAGATTTGTAAATGCGCAACATGGATTCTGACGAGAAAAACCTTCTGGCATGACACAGTAAACCAAATTTCCTTGCAGTTGATGCAGCTATTGATTCGATGTATTCATTCCACTTCAAGTTAGTCAGAAACGTGCGGCCAAGAAGCTGCATTGAGACGCTCTCCATCAGTCAAGCATCAGCCATGCTGGTGGTGGACAGAAAAGTTTCTCTATGGTGGTTAAATGAGAGAAGTTTAGTTTTGGAAGAATTAAAATTTACAAGCCACTGTCCTGCCCCAAATAAGCACTGATTGGAGATCCTTTTCAATAGCAGCGGCCAGGTTAACGTTGTCATATCTGAAGCATTTGCTATTGAGACAGGCGGAAATGGTAGTGTCATCTGCATAAATGCGTACTTGGGAACTGATGACATCAGGTAGATCATTAATGAAGGTCAGAAACAGCGTAGGACCCATGAAAGATCCTTGGGGGATACCCGCGTTCATGTGAAATGGTCTGGAAGCGAACCCGTTCAAAACGACTTTCATTTCACAATTTGATTATATGTGTGTGTTTGTGTGTGTGTTTGTGCTTGTACGTGTGTGTGTTTGTGTGTGTGTGCGTATGTTTGTGTGTATGTGTTTGTGTGTGTGTGTGTATTTTATTTTTTAGAACAAACAATACTAATCTTTTGGTAAGTTTATTTGGGTGTCATATTAATGACTTTATTTTTCTTAAATTTAAAATTTGAATTCCGAGTACTTTCAACCAATGTTGGTCGTTCGAAATTAGATCAAAGTACCAAAAGCAGCCAGTATCACATTTAAGGTTTGAAAATTAACGTGAGGTGATAACTATGAAATAGGATTTAACGTACCAAACATAACATTACATTTTAAAGGCATTATAACACGTGAGTACCTAAATTAAAACATTGTATTACTACTGGGTTGTTTTATATGTGAATTGCTTTATATGTTATGTGCGCTCCAGGTTTAGTTTTAAAAATAAGTGGAGCACTGATAATAAAGTTTTTAGATTCCATTGTAAATATTTATTTAGTCTATACGTTGTCAGATTGTCCAAAATAGTGATTCGTTTCCACCATATTAAACTTGGTCGGCCTTTTACAAGACATTGTATTTGAAATTGAATTGTATAAGAACTATATTCCTAACTTGTATCGAGGAAGATATAAGTTTAATTGCAAAATCAATAATTTCTCCCTACTATAATGTTAGAAATAAAATAAAAACATAAGTACAAACTTATTCAGAAGTATCTCCCCAATAAAATCATTAACTTTTTTTTATTACATCTAAAATAAATGAATATAAATGCTGTCCATGCTTAGAATATTACTGCCACATATGATCTGGTGCGCCTGCTATATATTTAGAGATTTAAAGTCCAAAAAAGAATCTGCAATGTTATTAGTCCTAACCTAACATCTCTGCTTCAACCACTTTCCCGCCACCGTCATGTAGCTTCCCTGTGCCTTTTCTATAAATATTTTTATGGTAATTGTTCTGTGGTGCAAATATATAAATTGTATTCATTGTAAATATTTATTGCGATTTCTTTTTTAAAAGTCGTTATTTTTGTTCCCTAACCCACACAGGCAAATTGTACATTTGGGAACTAGTTAGCACTACATAGAGACTTGAGGTATTATGGTGACTGTAGTAAGAATGGTAAATAAGAATTTGTTGTTTTGGTGTAAGAAATACAGTAGTATGTTTGGGTCAGTAATTGTGGCTTGCTTAATTTAAGATAAGACAGACCAGGCTTCCCTTGTCGCCCCTTTTGGCCTTGTGCCATGTTTTTGTATTATTCAAGATAAATATTACTTTCCTCTATGGTAGCTAGACCTTATGGTTTTAAGCGCAGTACCAGACTGGCGGCAAGGTCTCATCATTTTACAGATGAAATGGCTAGATGTAACGGTAAGTTCTATGCTAACAGTTTCTTTTCTCGTTTATGCAAGTTCCTTCCTGCGTCTTGCTTTCCAGTCAAGTTTGATCTTCAAAAGTTTAAAGGCAATTGTTATCTTTTGTTTTCTTCATTCCTGTCCTTTCACTGTTCTCGCTCCTTAATAATATTTTTCATATATTCTTTCACGTTCAGTAACCCGGAGTATGGTGGAATAATGGATTAAGAAATCGGAGAACCAAGTTCGAATTCCAGTCAAATCCATTACATTCACTTAAGTCCTAATACCTTTTGAAAAGGTATGAATCCTCTTCTTCTCCCACCAACTATGGCTAAACAGCAAGACGAACCGGGTTTTATGCCTTATATGGTCTACCGCAGAAAGAAATGGCAACCTACTGCAGGAAAAAATAAAACCTGCCTTGTCAGTCATGTATCGAAAGATATATGATTGCTTAAGCGTGTATCACGCATGATACATAAGTAACTGACTGAACCTCTCTGCGTATTGGTGCTTTTATTGCTTTGCTCGGGATGAAATGATTATTAAAAAAGAAAAAACAATCGAAAAGACTCTATCTGACAGACATTGCTGTTCGTGGATTTCGTTCCAACTTATGTTACTTCCTTCCTACCAACACCTCAAATTCCCATCAAGCCGCTTATTTTAACCACGCTACACAGGTCGTCTTACCTCGCCTCTTGCTATTTATTGCTTTGTCTGTCCTGACCGGGGTAGTGTTAATCAAATCAGACTTATGAAATAGAAGCAAGACCAGGCGCGGCTAATCTGATTGAATCATTGCAATTAGGGAAGTAGCTGTATTTATTTTCGGGACAGGCGCCTGCCTGCTTCTGTTCGTTAGAGGTCCTTGTTCAATACCAACGTTCAGCAGCAGTCAGTCTTATCAGACCAGTTTGCTCGTATATCTCCCTCAGTCCATCTAACAATCTGACTTAACGTGACTCTGACCGCTGATTGAAAGCCTAACAAGTTTAATTCCGGCACTAGTTGTCTGAAGGCTTATTTTCAAGTATGAAAGATAGCACCGCTCCCAATAGTTGGCGCTACACGATCATTCTATTTCTTACCAAAACATTCATATGAAACCTGTGATATTAGGTTGGTGCAAAAATAATGTCGTTTTCTCACATAGTAACATATGAGAGAAAACGACATTATTTTTGCACCAACCTAATACTTTCATACAAAATACTAATTTATTAGTTATACTAGCTTAATTGGTTTTACGATATCCTTGTTGAGCTATTTAATATCGAATTTTGTATGCAGCACCCAGTAAGGATCAAAATCACTGTTCAATACCATAGGTTAGCCAGAATAGCCTAGCTAACCATTATCCAATGCAGATTTCTCAAGACATAACTAGGATATCAGAGAGAAATGGGGGTAAGAAAAATAGGGGAAGAGAGAAATGGGCAAAGAGTGAGAGAGACATTGGAAGAGACAAGGAGAGGTGATGGAGACAGGGAGATTGAGAGAGATAAAGGAGAAAAGAAAGAGAGAGAAAGGGAGGGAGGGAGGAAAAGAAAGAGAGAGAAAGGGAGGGAGGGAGGGAAAGAAAGAGAGAACGCGAGAGAGGGAGTGATGGAGAGAAAAGGAAAGTGCAAAAAGATTGATGTGAGTTAGGAAGAAAACCAAAAGAAGCACGGATAAAAAATAAAAAATAAACATGACTGTTTACGCATACTTCATTGTGTCTGAGGTTGACTAACACACAAACACAAATATATCATATATATATATATACATATATATATATATAACATCATCCACAGACAGACTGTTTCGCTGTTTCGCAGCTCATCAGTGTGGTAGACATCTGGTTGCCTCTAGCTCAGATTCTTTAACCGTTATCCTTGCCACATATTCGCATAAATTGTGTCTCTTACATTTACCGCTCACACAGCAACTACATTCAGTAACCCTCTATCTTGAGTAACTCTTAGGCCTTGAATTCTGACTGAGTCTATTTCGTTCACTTCGCAATACTGTTCTTAGAAATGTATAAATCCTTCTTCATCCAGATAGCAGGGCAGACTGAATTTCTCTTGCCTTGAAAAGAAGGAAGGAAAACTCTGAATTCAAACTCGAAAATAATACGATAGACTAGACTCTTTGGCTTTGTCTCTTCAAATTTATTTATTTATTTATCTTGCATATATATATATATATATATATATATATATATATATATATATATATTAGGTTGGTGCAAAAATAATTTCGTTTTCTCACATAGTAACATATGTTAGAAAACGAAATTATTTTTGCACCAACCTAATATATATGCAAGTGCGTACGTCATTTGTTTTACACATCTGTTCATTCAGCCCATATGTTTGCACCCATATATCTATCTGATTCTGTTCACTTTCTTATATATATATATATATATATATATATATATATATATTGTGTGTGTATTTCTATCTATCTATATCATTCTGTTCACCATCTAAATAGCTAGCAACCTAACAATTCTCTTTCCATTTTTCTTTCTCCCACTCTTTCTTCCTTCCATATATTTCTCTCTCTTATTTCTTACACTCCCTCTCCTGTTGCATTCTCTCTATCTTTCTCTCTTCTATCCCTCCCTCCTCTTCTCTATCTCCGCCTATATCTCCCTTTAATCTTTCTTTACCCTTCATTTTTCTCCCATCTTTCTCGCTCTCTCGTTCTCCTTCTCACTTTCCTCTCTCCATTTTTCTTCTTTCTCTCCTTCTATATCTATCCCCTCTCTTACTGTTTATGCCTTTTTCTTTCCTTCTCATTTTTCTCTATATATATGTCCCCGCCTCTCTCTCTCTCTCTCTCTCTCTCTCTCTCTCTTATTTTTATCCTCCCTCTTTCGCCTTTTCGCCCTCTCTTTCTCCCTTTCTCTTCTTTTTCTCATTTACCCTATCTTCTCTCTCGCCTTCTCTTCCTCTCCTTCCTTCTCTAACAACTTATCTCTGGCCATTTCTATCAACTTCTCTCTCTCTCTCTCTCTCTTTCTCCGTTTATTTCTCATTTTTTTCTACCACCCCTCCTTCCGCGTTTTCTCTCTCTCTGTCTCTCTCTCTCTCTATCTCTTTAGCTCTCAAACACAGAAGTACAAACATAAGTAATCCCAGCTTAAAGCCAGGTTTGGCTGTGCCGTCGTCTGTTTTTGAATATTAGCTGCTGCTGCTGCTATTGCGATCGTCTGCTCAAATTGCCTAACAATGAAATAAAACATTCCAAACTGTGCCAAACGGTGACAGCTATTATTACTTAGGGCCGATAATAACCGTTCTAATTGGTCAGTAACGGGCAGTGTAAATACGATAAGGGCCGAGCACAGAGGCACCAATGTTTATCCCTCTCCTTAACTGACCGCCCTAACGCAACCATAAAACATCAGGATCAGAAGAAAACCACGAACATAACGACTGCTCTGTTTACGACGCCCACGTGGCCTAACATGAAAGAGGATTGAACGTTTTTCTTTTATCTTTATCACACACGTAAACAGTAGTAGTCGTAGTTAGAATAATATTGTTATTAAAATAATAAACGTGCAAATGGGATGGTAAGGGTTGTGGCATGAGTGCTAGGCATCTCTTCAGATAAACAGAATGGCAAGGTGCCGTGTTGCTTTAAGAAATGAGAGTATGATTGGTGTGTTTGGAAAAAGTTGGACGTTCAGTAACATTGCATCAAAAACCAGAATGGAAGTTTGATAACGGGAAGCCATTTTCGATTCACCATTTATTAATACTTTTTTTTAGACTCTCCATTTTATGCAAATATGTAATATTGATATTTGCCTATTTAATGAATTTTTCAACAATAAAAAAGGTGAATTTTCATTGCATTCAAGTAGCAGCAAGTCTCTTCAATACTCTAAGCTCCTCGGTGTCGTATAATGGTTAATGAAGCTTGTCTAGTTACCCATTATTTTCTACTTTATGGAGATATGGAATCTACTATATAATAATTACTGTTGTGTATTTATATCTTTCGTGTCACGCTCTACAGTGGGAACGAAATTAAATCAACTAGAGCGAGTAAATTTGAGTGGTTACTCTCCTTAGTCATTTTAATAATCTATACAAATAAAATATCTTTATTTAAACAAAATTAGTTCCCGTGCAAATAACAGGGAAGGCCTGAGAAGCGGGCAATAGGCGAACCTATCTACTCCTAGTTCTAAACTTCACACATTGCCGCGAAGCACCCTCATTCTCTTCGTATTCCATTGGTGAGATGTAAGTTCCACTCGAGCAGATTCACATCGTCCGGTTCGCACTCTTTCCCGATCACTACAATGTTCAAGTCTAAAGTTAACCGTTTTCTTCTCCACATAGCACCATAAGCTGTACTTATTACTCAGCAATCATCTACCACGAGTGGCTCTTAAGCCTTATGCAAGTGAACATTATTGTAGTAAAAATGCTTGTCTCCAATTTGGTAGTTATATTTTTTTATTACTCTGTTCTGCTTCCTTTATGCCTTCTGTCATTCCAAATGCTTTCCAGTCGCATCAAGATCCGCTCGTCCTGGGTATGACGATAAACGACATCCGGCAGCAAGGCCTCAAATCGGGAGATTGAAGGATTTCAGGAGCATGGAACCACCTCTTAACTGCTGCTGTTTCCTGGACCACCCTGACCCGGAGTTGTAGCACCTGTTAGGGACCTGGTTATGGGCAAATAGTGAGCCATAAAACAAAAATCAGCAGTGCATTTTTATAGCCAAATGACAATCAATGCAACACTAAAAAAGATAAAAATACATTTTTATAGTAAAATTACCAACAATACACTTTATGTTCTACAAAATGTATGTGTAAAAAAACATACATTTACCCTGAAAGTATAAAAGTATATCTGTAATTGAAAGCATAAAATTACCTATAAAATGTTTAGATTTCGACATTATATAACCCATAGAGATGCTAATATGCCACTAAACAAAATCAACCAACAATCAAAATCTGCGCACATATTGCAAAAATACAGAGAAAGAAGAAAAATGAGATATAATTTAATAAATGTATATTTAATGAATTCCTTAATTAGATGATTAGAAGGACATTTAATTACAGAAGGGATTCTCACGTTTTTATGCAGCGTTTGAAGCGGCAACGTCACTTAAGGTCCTTAATAGTTTATCGTAGAAAAAAATGCACGCTCAAAATACACATTATTGATTTAGGTATGTGTATATCAATGTGCATTTGCATAAACGCGTGCATGGCTTGTGTGTGTGTATGCGTGTGTGTGTGTGTGTGTGTGTGTTTAGGCAATTACGAAAAGTTGTTCATTGCCGAACTAGAAAAGAAAAGGCCCCGTCTGTGATTTTCAAATTAACACCTTTATAGCTATAAACATACAGAAGATCAGGTGCGCACTGTCACAGTTTATTTAAATGCGCATAAAAATAGATGATTATGCCGACGCACACACACACGCACATACACGCACATAAATCCTAGAATCACATACACACCCCTTACACACGACTATGCACACCATTCACACCACACATTTGAATCGTATATAACTAAACATTGATTTCCAAGTGTGTGCATTGTCTTTAAACTCGATACAAATATATCTGGATAGAATGTTAATTAGACGTGTATATTTCTCAATATAAATACCTCTAAAAATGTGTTGACTTGTTTTCCGTTGAACCCAACTGAATTAAATTAACATTTTATGTCTTTAATTACCTATTTTGAACCTTTGAATACATTTTAATCTTCGCAATCAGTGAAAGTGAACTGAATCTTAATTGTTTCAAATTGACTGAGTGATCGATTTGTTTGTTTGACGGCATATCGATTCCATATGGGTCATTTAACGTCAAAATTTAATTTTCTTTGGAACTTTGAAGTAATAAAAATTGTTATTCTGCTTTCATAATTGAATACATGGTAGATAATACCCAGTTTTTATACATGGACATGTTTGTGTGAACATAATTACTAGAGGCGGTGATATGTGTGTGTTTGTGTTAAAGTTATATTTTGGAACACAATTTGATTTAAGAAATTATGAATTAATGTCACGAAAGAGTTCTTTCGTGTTAATTCCTTAGTTGGTCCATTGATTTTGTTTCTCAACCTCCATGGATAATTTAATGCTGAAATCTAAATATTTTGAGCTCAATTATATTTCCTACAGAAGATGTATTGTTAGTAATTCTACAATAAATGCATATCGTTGGTAATTTTACTAGAAATAGGTATTGTTGGAATTTTTTGCATAAAAATGTATTGCAAGTATTTTTAGTATAAAAATGTATTTTTATACTTTCATAGAGTTTTGTTTTTGTTTGGTGGGGTCACTATTTGCCCATAGCTGGGACTCTAAAAGATGCTACCACTCCGGGGCAGTGTGGACCTGGGAACAACAGCCATTAAGAGGTGGTTCCACGCTCCCCAACAACCCCCAATCTCTTGATCAGAGGCCTTGCTGTTTATCGTCATACCCAGGACTATCCTGTTTCAAATCCAACATGATTTGGGATGTAATGCTAATAAGCTTTTTCATTGTTTTCAAAGAATATTTGAACCTGTACTCTCACTCGAGTTTAAGTGACGGAAAGTATAGCAATCTGGCTATATATGAAAGTGTTTTAAGAGACGACATAAAGTGTGACACCGAAATCCGAAGTACACATTGGAATAGCAAAGATGACTTCAAAAAGCTAAAAAGTGGGGCTCCAAGCGGTAAAAACCTACTTGGAGATGGTCATTGAACATGTGTATTCACTTTGAAAATCAGCATTCGAAATCTTGATTTTCATCTGGGCGGATATTGTCTCCAGATGACGTCAGCCAACAAGCAGACTCTACATGTATATATGGGGAGGGGGAGCAGGAAGAGATATATTCGCACTTACTTTCATAAAAAATATCTTTCAATCATCTCACTTCACCACCCTCTCTCTTTCTCTCTCTCTCTGTATCCACTTTCCTTCTCTCTCTATCTCTTCCTCCTCCCTATCCACTTCCCTTCTCCCTCCATCTCTTCTCTCTCTCTCTCTCTGTATCCACTTTCCTATCCACTTTCCTCCTCTCTCTATCTCTTCCGCCTCTCCCTATCCACTTTCCTTCTCCCTCCCTCTCTCTCTCAAACTCTCTCTGTTCCTGTCTATCTCGCCCTCCCTCTCTCTCAAATTCTCCCCTCCCACTTCTCTCTCTGTCTCTTCTTTTTAAACTCTCTCTCATCTCACTCTTTCTCTATCCCCTCTTTCTCTTTCTCTCTCAAACACATTTTTCTTTCATTCTCTCTCTCTCTCTCTGTCTCCCCCCCTCTGGTTTAGAGTAGACTAAATGTCGCCAATTCATAATGATGATACTAAACACAAAACGACCAATGTTAGCATTTCAAGAATGTGGTAAGATACGTGAACACATTAATTTAGTCCAATTTTCCTCAAGACATAACTAAGAAAAAATGGCCTATTCGCCGAAGTTATTCCTTTCAAATGCCGGGTGTGTCGGAGCAGATGGGCAGGGGTGGGAGAATTTCACAGGAGGCGATAGAAGGATGATGTAAGAAATCAAAAGAGAGACCCGAAAAGTAATAAAACTGCTTGTTTCACGTCCCATGTTCGGAAAACATTGTCTTTAAAGTGTTTCAAGTGCATTTATTCTCTCTTCGATCCGCACGCAAACACACATACACGCACGTGTAATTACCCACACCTGCTAAAGTGTAATCATATACACACACATATACATACCTACCCCTGCGTACGTAGAGTGAGAGATGTCTATTATTTTGAGGAATTTTCCAGTATCCCGAGCATAAATAATTCATCACCCACAACGTCGCGTAGATGGCTTTTGATCTCTATTGAGACTGGAAAGTGACGAAGGTGTTAGTTCCTGTTCATATATGGGAGCAGTACTCCATTTTGGTCTGATCTGGCTCTTGTAAAGAGAGTATAGCAGGATGAATCCGGCACTTACAGGGAACCGAACATGTTTCCAGCATCTTTAGCAATGGGTTATATGTACAAGTTCAACTTGCGGTCTGGGTTGAGCTTAAGTCACAACAGGCACTCAAAGGACGGGGCCTCTGTTCAATGCGATGTGCAAAAATTCAATGTTTGCTCGGTGATGATGGAATGTCACTAGTTCGATACGTTGAGTTTCATGCACAACATAATCGTCGGGGTCTGATTCATAACTGACCGTTGCATAATTTAAATATTTTTGCTTACATTATTTGCACAATGGATAAAGACGTCGGTTAGATCCAGTGACGAAACCCAAAGAGTTGTGAGTTCAATCTCAGTCTACTGTATTGGTGAACCAAAATTTAAAGAGTTAAGTTGGAGGTAAATAACCGAAACATCCGGAAGAGGCATGACCCGACGAATAAGGACAATCTAATCACCTGAAGAAGGCTGGAGCGTACAAGCCGAAACGTTGAGAATATGCCAATGAAAATGATGACAACAGTTCGAATAATGTAAGTAATCATAATACCTAATCTCATAGAAGTGGTGATTTTCTAAGCCCGGCTTAGATGTGGCACAAGGCCGAAAGTATGGGGCACCCAGTGAGTATCGAACTCACTAGTCAGCCGTAATTGATCTAACAAGACAAGCTTTGTATGAGGATCGAACTCACTAGTCAGCCGTAATTGATCTAACAAGACAAGCTTTGTATGAGGATCGAACTCACTAGTCAGCCGTAATTGATCTAACAAGACAAGCTTTGTATGAGGATCGAACTCACTAGTCAGCCGTAATTGATCTAACAAGACAAGCTTTCTAACTATTACACCACGTTGAAGTGCCCAAGTGATTTTCCAAGCTTAGCTTAGATGTGGCACACGGCCGAAAGTAGGGGGTACACATTGAGGATCGAACTCACTACTCAATCGTAATAGTTCTAGCCAGACAAGCTTACTAGCCATTACACCACCTCGAGGTGCCCCTAAAAGATTTTCTAAGCGTAATTTAGATGTGGCACAAGGCCGAAAGCAGGGGGTACACATTGAGGATCGAACTCACTACTCAATCGTAATTGTTCTAGCCAGACAAGCTTGCTAGCCATTACACCACCTCGAGGTGCCCCTGATTTTCCAAGCGTAGCTTAGATGTGGCACAAGGCCGAAAGCAAGAACTCACTTTTCAGTAGTAACTGACCTAGCAAGACAAGCTTGCTAACCATTACACCACGCGGAGGTGCCCTACCTAATCTCATAGATACAAATCTATAATTAAATGTTGTTATTTATACATTGTTTAAATGATAGTGGAGCAGTCCATTTTATTTACGGTGGGTAATTAAAGAATACCACTTATTACTTCGCAGTTTTTACCCTTTTAATTTTTCAACAGACTGTCACGCATTCATGCACACGCGTGCATATACGTGTACATAGATTCATACACACACATGCACTCAAAGTAACGGATACACTCTATCTGTAAATAACTTACCTACGTGTGTGTGTCTTTGTGCACGCGCATATATATATATATATATATATATATATATATGTAATACAAAGAGCTATATTTTCCGGATTCATTTATCCACTTCTTCTTCTTCTTCTTCTTCTTCTTATACTTCTTCTTTCTTCTCTTCAGGACATCGGCGGTAATGACTCTGTACAATTTCCTCTCCTTTGTAGCTTTTAATAAAGTTTGTCTTTTTTATCTCTCCTAAACCTTGCTGCGCCATCCATTCAAACTCGTGAGGTAGGTTATGCGTTGTTTTCCTCTATCACTCTTGCTTTCATTTGTCCTGTGAGTATCAAATTTTCCAAACCCCAAAAGCCGAACGTGAAAAGAAATAGAAACTTAATCATCCGTACCCTGAGGAAACGAAAAACTTCTCCAACTGCTGAACTTTTTTTTTTCAGTTATTTTTTGGATTATTCCATTACCAACCGAAAATATTAATCAACTTTTCAAGATGACAAGTAATTTTCTATGAAAGGTGTGTAGAGGAGCAGAAGGTATTTAGGCGATCCTAAAACTCAAGAAATGTCCGAGCCATTGTTTCGCAATTGTTCATTTTTTTTTTCTTCTTTAGAGGGTCGCTATTTAGAATCTGGCGGCTAAAACCCACGCAGGAAAGTGAATGGTTCAGTATTTAAGACGCGACTATTGTTCAACTCAACTAGCGGAAAATTTAACTCGAGTAAATTAAAAAAAAATCGTTTAATTTTATTTTTTGTTAAATAAGAACGTTTTCTCTTTAAGGACATGTAACGAAGATTCTTATTTGGTCTTTATTTCCTTATTTTATTGATTTGTTTTGTCTATTTACTGAAATCCGACAAAGCCTTACTGGAACATTTTGCACATTTTTTTTAATTTTTTGAGTGAGATTATCTACAGAAAGAAACTGATCGTAGATTTTCTGGAAATTTCAAGAATTTTAGTTTAATACCGAACCCACCATTTCAAGAAGGAAATAAAAGAGTAAACGAAAGTTTCGATAATAAACTATTTACTTTCAAGTTTCTTTCTTCAACAGACCATTCCAAAGAATTCATTATTTATTACATACGTGTCGAATAATGTATGTTCTAAAAAAAAAACAGCAGCTGCCATAATAACTACGCAACCGAGCCAGATTCAAATTATTAAAAAAGCATCAGCTACTTGCGTTAAGCTAGAAACTTCTAGTTTTATATGCTGTCTCCCCCCAAGACGTAGGCGACCACAGCTCTCCACGATCTTCTATCCCTTTTAGCACTGAGCAAATTGCCCCTTACAATATTCCTGTCCATGTTTTCGCCATCCACCGACACAACCTCGTAAGGTATGCTACACGATGCTTCTCTCTGTCCTTTTTGTCTTCAGTGTGTTCTGTGAGTGTCGCATTCTCTAAGCCCACTTTCCTCAAAGTATCCTTTCAATTGCATCTTTCTCATTCTAAGTACAAAAACTATTTTTGTTCCCATTTTACTTAAAAGTTCATCGTTACTCACATGTCCCGTCCATAACATTCCCAGCATCCTTCTGTAGGACCACAACTCTATTGCTTAAGCTCTCCTAATTATCTGTAAGGAAATTGTTAAACATTCACTGCTATATAGGATGATTGATATTAAATAACTGAGCACGATTATTATTATTATTATTATCATTATTATTATTATTATCATTATCATTATTATTATTATTATTATTATCATTATTATTATTGTTATCATTATTATTATTATTTACACTTCAGAACACTTATTCTGAATGTTGTCTTCATCTTTATTTTCATATCCATGATATTTCGGCCGTTGTACGCTCCGGCCTTCTTCAGGTGATATACGTTGGAATTTTGAACTGAACCCTATATTTAGCCAACGGGTGTAGATTGTTCTAGTTCCACGCGCCATGCCTTTTATAGATATCTCAGTTTCAGTCAATTCCCTTTAGTAGCTCAATTAACTGAAACGGAGATATCTAGAAAAGGCATGGCACGTGGAACTAGAACAACCTACCCTCGTGGACAAAATAAACTTTACAATTAAAAATTCCAGCGTGTATGACCTGAAGAAGGCCGAGGAGTACAGCGGTCGAACGTCGTGGATATGACAATAAAGATGAGGACAACAGCCCGAACAATGTAAATATTTACAACACCTCATCTCAGAAATATAAACATGACGATTATTATTGTTTCCAACGATTTTTGTTTCTATTTCTTAATACTTTGTTTGGCTTTTACAAGGCAACTTTCGCTATTCCAGTTGCGTATTTCCTTGTCACGTGTTTCCATCGCCTATTATAGCACTTCCCAGATTTTTCTACTTGCTTGATTTTAACGTATCCAGTTCGCAGATCGCACCTTGTATTGTCACTCTTGCTAATGACCATATATTACGTCTTCTTATTTCAAAGTCAACTTTGAGCTTTAAAAAGCCAATCGTTATCTTCTTAATTCTTATTATTTTATTATCCTTTCTCCTCAATAGTAGTTTTTTTTTCCTCATATTCTCTAACACTCAGTAACCTCATGCGCCATAGAGGCTTTATTGACTTGCTTAGGGTGAAATAAGAAAAACAATTTTAGAATATATTCATATGTTTCTCATCTGATGTGTAGGTATCGACGCGAAAAATATAATCGACAAGCCGATTTCAAACTCCACCCAAGTGTATTGCATTCAATTTCGCACTAATTTTTACTCACATTTTCCGAACAGGTTAAATCGAAGGTTATACTGGGGTCTCTAATCTTAAATGGCAACAAAGAGAAGGCAAACTCTGAATTCTAAACCGTGAAGAATAAATGGAAAACAAAGGCATCGCAATTCATAGAAAATAAAAAAAAATCTGTAGAATCATGACTGCCTACGCCCTAATGTGATGTTACATTTTTTAATGTTTCTAGTATAAGCGGATTTCTAATTTAAAATTATCGCATCAGTATGTACTTGATGACTTGCTTAGATATACATACCATTGAATGATTGTGTAAGTCTGCAAATTGTTTGCCGCCATTTTCCATCGTTTTTCCTTAAATTTAGTTTTTGATAGTCAACATGTTCTTTCTTTCATATTATTTTCATTTAATCTTGTTCTGCTACGCTTAAGTTTTTCATCTTTGTAAATTTCCAAAGACTACTTCTTCTATGTCAGAATTAATTATTAATTTATACAGATTTTAACGTTGTTGTTACTTTTTTAATAAATGTTTATTGCCGTTGCTTTTTTTTTTCCTGACGAAAAGATTTTGATTAGTTATTTCCCTGCTTTCTGTTGCAAAGATATTTTTAGCAGAGACGTACTTCAATAAATAATCATCTACAAATCCTCACTTGTTTCAACTAATATTTGCTCTCTATTTTGGTCTACCATAAATTCAACAACTACATTTTCCTTCTAGTGTCATTTCTTTCAGTCATTCCTTAACTCATTATTATTACAAGTGTCTCAATAATTTTCCGGATCATACATGTTATACTGGAACACGCCTATTCTATAGTTAATAGACTCTCCCACCTATAATAAGTAGGAGTAGTAGTACCAGTCGGCAGAGAGAGTTGGTCAGTCAGTCGATGTCGGATGACCGGTTGAACTCTCTCCCTTCGGGCGGGGAGGAACCCGAACGAGACTACGCTGAATGGCAGATTCTCTTTCGGGGAGGTAAACCGGCCCTGAACCCGTTTATATGGGTTCAATGGGCATATATTTGGCCGAGCCCACGGGCTCGGAGACCCCACGTTAAACCGGCCTTGCGCCACATGATGCCCACATGGGTGGTGACTAAATATAGTCAGTCGATTATCGTACGACCGGCTGAACGGTTGAACTCTCTGCCTTCGGGCGGGGAGGAACCCGAACGAGGCAACACCGAAGGGCGGAGTCTCTTTCGGGGAGGTAAACCGGCCCTGAATCCGTTTATACGGGTTCAATGGACATATTTTTGGGCCGAGCCCACGGGATCGAATATCCCATATTAAATAACCGGCCTTGTGCCACATGATGCCCCAGTGGCGGCGGGGGGGGGGGGGTGACTGAATATCGTCAGTCGATATCGGACGACCGTTTGTCGGATATTAAAGTATCAGCCATCACAATTAGATTACTGCGTCATTACCTATTATATCAAGTCCTAACGTTTTGTACGTCGAACCTTTTTTAGGACCGACTTAGTACAAATACAAGCCTCCACTGTGAAACCACTACATAACAATAAAAAAAAATTACACAATTGTATGACTTCGACCTCATCCCACGGCTCTTACGAGTTAGGATAGCCCCTGGTCCTCAAATTTAACAACACTCCCACATTCAAAATCGGATAACTTTGGTCTCTTCTCCATACGATGTAGACCAGACACTGTTTAACAACAACAAAAATTGATAGATTGAACTTTGAACCCTTCGTATCATGAAAATTATCAACATGTTTCATATTTAGTGAGAAATAAATTTGTTTGTAGGTTAAAATTTCTGTTAAAGCCTAGCAACTCAAGATACCTGCTGAAAACTTTATTTTTTTAGAATTCTTGCTTACGGCCATTTCTCGTTGAAATATTGGTTCCCGCGCGATCACCGAAGTTAAGCAACGTTGAGTCTGGTCACCACCTAGATAGATGATCGTTTGGGACTACAAAGTATTGTAAGCTTGAAAGTGTGTTCAGTTTTTACCCACTAGACCATTGTCCTATGGGGCAATTGCAATGATTTAGTTTGTGAATTTGGTGACATAGTGGTTGTGAGTTCAATCCCCGAGTCGGGTACTGTGCACTCAGAAGAAACAAGCGAGCAATAACTGAACAGAGCTAAATAAAGTAAAACTTACACAATATATCCCTAGACATGAGCAGTGGAATGTGACCAGTCTCGCCTCGTAGATTAATTAAAGGGTGCAGTTCGGAATTGCCAGTGGGTTACCCAGACCGAGGGAGGCCGGAGGACAAAACGGCCGGACGTTGTGATAAAAACAACAAAAATGAGGATAACAGTCCGAATATAAATAGTGTAAATACCTCCTCATCCCAGAAATTCAGAGAGAAATTAACTAACTTATATGCGAAGTTACCAAAGATTAAGGGTACAATTCGTAAAAGGTTTTGCGCCCATTGTTGGAGGTGGAAAGTTGTGCATCAGTTTATAATAGAGGATTCAAATTATGGGAAAAATCAAGAGGAACACCAACAAGGAACTTCATCGATCAACTCAGAGACAATACCAGAATTAGAAAGGAAGAAATGAGTAAAGATATGAATGACACAAAATGGTGTGTTAGAGAATTGTCTGAGTGTTCGTCTGAGGATGTGCATATATTAGGTTGGTGCAAAAATAATGACGTAATAATGTCGTTTTTTGACGTTAAAAAATACGTCAAAAAACGACATCATTACGTCATTATTTTTGCGCCAACCTAATATATATATATGTGTGTGTGTGTGTGTGTGTGCGCGCGCGCAGTAAAATATCATCATACTGACGTAGCCATCCACATATATTTATATAAGTTCATTCAGGTCTCAGATGATGCACACAAAGAATCGGTATGAAACCTTGCAACACTCAATCCCAAACTACCTGTCTTTTAAGGCAGTCTTTTATTTTTAATTCAATTTCCTCGCATTTTTGGTTCTGTTTTTATTATTATTATTTTTGAAGTTGCTTCTTTACCCAGAACGTCTAAGTCTGCCTCCCCACGGGTCCGGAACTACCTACTGGCTCAGTCGTCGAGCGATTTATCTTATTTAACTCCAGCTAACTAGTTGCGGGAAGAGGAGACGTCCAAGACGAAGGAACGAAAGAGATTGGTGTTAGAAACTGTAGTAGATAGTGGGAGGGAGGTTACAGGACGAAATTGAAGAAGATTTGATTATAACGGTTGAGTAAAGAATTTCTCTTAAGAGAATAGTAAGTACCGAGAAGGGGAGGGCAAAAGTTAAAGGGAAAGAGGCGGAGTAGCAATAAAAGGAGAAAAAAATCAGGAAGAGAGTGGTACACAATATAGACAGGGAGGTGGTGGAAGGGTTAGGGAAGAGGGAAGAAGATGAAAAGTGGGGAGACCTAAAAAGTGAGAGGAAAAAAGAAAAGAAAAAAGAAAAAGTATAGTGAAAAACTAAAAAAAAAAAAAAACAAACTGCACGCTGATTTAAAGAAGGAAAAAGGGTGAATCTTAAATAGATAAAGTGGACACTGAGGTCAACACCAAGCGGCAAATCAGTCTGTTTCATACTTGAACACAAGCCATGTGTTGTATTTTGGCACTGCTATTTATATATGCTGGTTAATGGTGCATTATGGGTAGTAAGGTCTACTGTATTATGCTGATGAGGTGGACGGTAAGTGTTATGTTTCAACTTATTCTTGAGGTAATTGTGTAGGAATAATCAAAAATTAAGCAGATACAGATGCATAGATACGCATCATGGCTGACTTCTCGTTTCTAAGTACACCCGTCTACTCAGATTGTTAGCTAATCCCTGTTGTAGACGTCTGTTCAGGCGCATTTGTGTTTCTTCAACACACTATCCGAATATTTGTAGCTATTTTATACCGTTGTCAATATATTTTATACTTACATGTAGGACGGCCGTCAACCTCCTCCAATGACGAGAAGATTCAGCAAGTTCGAAAGATGGTAATGGCGAACCGACAAGTTATCATCGATGAGGTATCATGTTCTCTGCAGATTCGGATCACTTGCTCTTTGTTACTCGTTGATGCACACCGCTAGCATAGCGGTTATGTATGCACTGTAATAGCAGCAAGAAAACTCGCGCAATCAAGGTCAAACTTAGATCCCGTGACCACAATAGTACCAACTATAAGCACGCATGTGCGGAAGACAAACCTAAGGATACGTTATGGTGAACATGTGGACAATTTTTGAATTAACCTCGTAAAATTGTCCGATGTCTGAGTGCTTTCAGCTTTCATAAGCCATTATTAAAGATATTTAGTTGATAATGTTGTATCCGGGAACGCGACCGACTATGTGACGATAATTCGAATCTCATCATGGTCGTTTCGTCTAGGAGACTTTTTGTTAATATCGGGCTTGGGTGAGATGATGATAGCGTGCAGCACCGCCGGAAGGTTCCTGAAAGCCATAGCACCAGTTGACCCAAACTTTGTGTGCTAAATTGTTCGGAATGATTGTGCGAGCACAAAAGCACAAGTCATCGTGACCGAGAGTTTGAACGCCAGATTCTGGAATTAACGGTTGCAGTATAAATCGAAGGTTAGCACTGTGAGCGTTGAAGAAACCCAAAATTGTGAATACTGAAGAAATACAAATGTGCCTGAGTAGTCATGTAAAACAGGGAGTAGCAAGCCATCGGAGTAGTGGGTGTGGTCGGAAACGAGAAGCAAGCAATTATATGTATCTGCATACCTGCATATACTTGATTTTTACGTCCTTGATACATAATCCATACCTGGGATTGTCAATTTCGCTGACGACTATATACTGTCTTTCGTTACTATTAATACAGTGTAACTCGGATATAAGAGACCCGGATATAAGAGAAACCCGGATATAAGAGAGATTTTCTCTGGTCCCAAATTAGAGCCTGTGTTAATGTATATAAAATAGACCAAACCCGGCTATAAGAGAAACCCGGATATAAGAGACTTCTTATCCAGTCCGACAACTCTCTTATATCCAGGTTACACGTAGTTAGTTCTTTCATCGTGCTTACATCGATTACTTTATTGAATAGTATGTTGATAAGATTATGCTGGCTTATAATAAATTCTGTTTGGTTTCGTCGTCATCCTAAAAGGGCATCACTGTAAAGGTTAAATATATCTCCTTGTTTCACTCTTTTTTCTATTTTTGTGTATTCCCTTAACTCATTCTCAAGCTATTTGTTCCCAGTGCAGATTATTTGAATAATTTTTCTCTGTAGAGCAAGCTCTCCTAAAATTTCGAGGAGTCAAATATTACTGAATGCCTTTGTATAATCTATGAAACATAGGTATGGATCTTTCTGCATTTCTATCGCTTGATGTGATAGCATTGTGATCACAAAAGTTGCATTTCTTGTTCCAGTATCTTGAAGAAAAATTCATTGTTCTTGTACTATTTTTGCTTTAATTTTGCTGCAAGCTGTATTCATAAGAATTAGAATTATAGGTTTAGTTAGGCGGCTCATCAAGCTGCTTGTTTGAGTGATATTGTATTCATTCACACCTGGTTTCTTTAACAGCACTATTAAAATTAATCTCCTGAAATCATCCAGTATCCAGTATTTCACTGCTGTCATATATTTATCACTTTGGTAACCTTATCATCACCCAAATCATCTAAGGCAGTCAGCATCTCTCTTACAATTTTATCTTCTTTGTTCCTCTTCTTCTTGCCAGTGCTTACCTAACCTCAGATTTTAGTATTACAGGTTTTTTGATATTTTTTATGCATTGAAGATTTTTTACCTCTTTTGTCATGGAAGAACTCTCATATGTATTAATTTTGCCATTCTAGTCTCTTTTGTTTTTCCATTATGATTGTTTCCTCTTTAAGTTTTATACATCTTGTAAAAGTGTATCTTTTCTATCCAGCTATTTTGTTTATCGTTTTAGCGCATATCTGCTACATCTGTATTCTTCATTTTTTTTAAAAATCTTTTTGCCTACCTGAACTTATTTCTGCTGTCTTTTAGTCTCATATATTCTGCATCATTTCTTGGTATTACCTACTGTCTCCCTTTCATTATGTTGAAAATTTACTAAGTCATCTACATTTTTCCTTGTTTTTCTGCAGGATGACTTCTTTTGCTGTTGTTGCTCGCGCTTCCTTTGAGGTGTTCTTGACCTGTTCTGAAGTTTCTTATTTACCAAATATGATTGTTTCCTCTATAAGTTTTATACATCCTGGCAAAGAGCATTTTTTTCTGTCCCGTTATTCCTTTTGTCTTTTTTATTTATAACTGCCAAATCGGCGTTAAAAAAGAAGCTATGAAAAAAGAAAAAATCCCGTCTAATTTCTAGAATATATATTTGTGTATTTCGCTTCACAAAAAGCAGACATTGATCGCGTCTAGAAAAAGAAGAAAACGTTTACGCATTATTTTAATTGGTCTTCATCCAGATCCAGTACTGTCTTTTTGTTTTAAAACAAAATATTTTGATACATAGCCTCAGACGAAAGGAAAACACGCTTTAATTTTTGATAAAGAAAAAATAAAATATGATATAATGGCAACACATGAAGACATTCTTTTAACTACAATATCATCTTTTAGTTGAATGATTGATTTGTCTGTTTAACGGCCTATCAACTCCTTATGAGTCATTGAATGTCGAAATTTAATTTTCTTTGGAGCGTGGAAGTAATAAAAATATATGTTATTCTGATTTCGCAATTGAATACATGGTAGATGATACTCAGCTTTTGTGCATATCCATGTTTTTATGGACATAACTACTAGAGGCGACGATACATGTTTTATGTTGTGGTTTTGTTATATTTTGGAATACAGTTTGATTTAAGAAATTATAACATGTTATGTGGCTTAATGTTATGACAGTTCTTTTATATTGTTTGTTTGGTGGTTTTTTAAACGGATTTGGTTGAAGTCGCTACAATTTGTTAGTATGTATTTTACTTTCATAATGCTTTGAGCTACCACCCCGGGTTAGGATGAACCTGGGAACAACAGCAATTAAGAGGTGGTTCCATGTTCCTCAAAACTTCCAATCTCCAGATCAGAGGTCTTGCTGCCAGATGTAGTTTATCGTCATGCCCAGTACGGCATTTTTTAGTGTTTCTATATCAATTAAATACTTTACAACAAGAGAAATATTTTTAAATTTTCCATTGATAAATTATGAAAGAAGAAGGTATATTTTAATAAGTTATTGCACTGTTACTGCGAGGAGACAAGAGGAAGCTAGGAACTAAAGAAAGAGCTAGTTATACTTGAAACTGTAGCTTCTTTGCTTTTATCAATCATGTCTTCGGAATCAATATTTTCAGTGTCCCCCCTCTCTCTCTCCCTCTCTCTCTTTCTCTCTCTCTCTCTCCCCACTCTGAAGCAGTGAAGCCATACAATCTTAGTTTACAGTAAGATCTCATAGAAATATTAGTTGTTACTATAATTAGACGAAAATAGGAAGATCTGAGAAGACACTCTCATCTCAATACGGAACAATAAATGTTATAAGCTCAACATGTTAGAAGTAAATGGTGTTTCATTAAGACGGATTATGTAAAAGGGTGTTTCATTAAGACGGACTAAAGTCAGCAGCAAATAAATAAGTGTTACTGGTGAAATTTTATTTATTTCTCTATTGGATCATGTTATTTAAGTCATGGCAATTACGTGTGAAAACTAATATCGCCCAAAGGTCCGCCAAATCTGAAAGAAAAAGAGAAACCATTAGACGCTTAAACTTAATTCACATTAAAATCGGTCCAAGTTATTGGAACACCTTTTTTTGCAATCTAAAAATGTTGCCAAACCATTCAGCCCTTGATATCTAATTAATGAATATAACACAAACAAATTATTTCTTCAGTATCCAGTGCTATCGGGATACCCCCAACCCAAGTGACATCCTACCCCAACTGGCGCCCTATCCCAAGTGACGCCCTACTCCTGTGGCGGCCATGTGACGTACAGTACTTGCCATGCCCTAGAAACGCCACTGGTGCAATGTATTTATATATGTATTTATAAACGGTAATGAACTGTTATGCAATATCGGTCCTTCTATATGGAAGTGAATGCTGGGCAATCCCCTCACAGATGAAGAAGAGACTTGAAGCAACAGAAATGTGGTTCTACAGAAGGATGCCGAAAATACCATGAACTGAGCATGTGAGCAACGACGAAGTTTCATTCAGAGAAAATGGAAACAAAAAAAGATTCTTATACTTATCATCAGGAAGAGATAGTTGAAATTTCTTGGGCACATGAGGAAAGATGTCTTGGAAAATTTAATACACATAGGACAGATTAAAGGTACGAGGGACAGAAGAAATCAACATAACCTACAAGCTTGAGTAAATGGATGGCAGAACAGGGTTTAGGAGAGATATAAAAAAAGATAAATTATATTAAGCGTTACAAAGGACAGGAAATTGTGGAGAGCCATGATCACCAACGTCCTGAAAAGACACGGTACATAGAAGAAGATATTTAAATAATGTATTATACATACATTATTTAAATATCTTCTTCTATGTAAACTTCTTTTATTAATAAGACTGGCCGTCTGAAATCAGATTCAATTCTTTGATGTTTCTCTAATGCTTGTAACGAATGTCGGTCGAAATGGCATGAGGCATCAGGACATTCTTTTCCAAGACGCTTGTTTTCTCCTGCCGAATTATCGCCAATTTTTACCAAACTGCAAATAGTAAAGAAAAATACTGATGGAGAATATCAACAAAAAAGCTTAAAATATCTTCTGGCAGTTTCTCAAGTCTTTGTAATCACATTACCTTGTTTGTCAATTGAAAAGGATTTTATCGACTCCTTAATTTTTAGATTAAAGGGTACTGGATTGAAAAAAAAACACTACGCAGAACAAATATGATAATCAAAAGAAAAAAAAAAGAGAAATACTTGAATTTCCTGTAAGGAAGAAAGAAAGAAAAAAAGAAAGAAATGTTGGAAGGAAGAAAGAAAGAAAGAAAAAAAGAAAGAAAGAAAGAAAGAAAGAAAGAAAGAAAGAAATGTTGGAGAAAGAAAGAAAGAAAGAAATGTTGAAAGAAAGAAAGAAAGAAAAAAAGAAAGAAATGTTGGAAGAAAGAAAGAAAGAAAGAAAGAAAGAAATATTGAAAGAAAGAAAGAAAGAAAGAAAGAAATGTTGAAAGAAAGAAAGAAAGAAATGTTGAAAGAAAGAAATGTTGGAAGAAAAAAGAAAGAAAGAAAGAAATGTTGAAAGAAAGAAAGAAAGAAATGTTGAAAGAAAGAAAGAAATGTTGGAGAAAGAAAGAAAGAAAGAAATGTTGAAAGAAAGAAAAAAAGAAAGAAATGTTGGAAGAAAGAAAGAAAGAAAGAAATGTTGAAAGAAAGAAAGAAATGTTGGAGAAAGAAAGAAAGAAAGAAATGTTGAAAGAAAGAAAGAAAGAAATGTTGAAAGAAAGAAAAAAAGAAAGAAATGTTGAAAGAAAGAAAGAAATGTTGGAGAAAGAAAGAAAGAAAGAAATGTTGAAAGAAAGAAAGAAAGAAATGTTGAAAGAAAGAAATGTTGGAAGAAAAAAGAAAGAAAGAAAGAAATATTGAAAGAAAGAAAGAAAGAAAGAAAGAAATGTTGAAAGAAAGAAAGAAATGTTGAAAGAAAGAAATGTTGGAAGAAAAAAGAAAGAAAGAAAGAAATGTTGAAAGAAAGAAAGAAAGAAAGAAAGAAAGAAAGAAATAAAAAAAGAAAGAAAGAATCCACACAGTAACGGAAAACAAATTAAAAGTAGAGTTAAAATGACAAGACGAGTTTTTGGAAGTTTTTTGCGAGGGTGGGGGGGCGATAATTAAATTAAGGCAAATAATATTGTTTTGTTTTGTCTTCTAGGAAAAAACGAAACAAGAAAAATAAAGTCAAAACTAAACGTTCTAAGAAAATGACAAAAATCTTCCCAAAATCCAAAGGAAAAGTGAAATTAATGGCCTCATGAATGAATTAAAACGCATGTTTCCGAAAAAATGCAACTATGGATTGATGGTTCATCGGTGCTAAACAGCGTCATGGTTAAAGAATGTCGGTCCAATTTAAAATTAGATTTCAAAATAACATTTTCTTTCATTAGTTAAAAATCAACGTTAAATGTTTTTTTCAGAATTGCATATATATATATATATATATATATATATATATATATATATATATATATATATATATATATAAAGTATCGCTGACGACACTTGAGTTTGAACACCAGTGAGTAAACGATCCCGTTATTGAATTAATTAGACCACGTGACCATAGAGGAACAATATAAGTAGGGAGTCACGTGACGTTTATCTAGTCTATTCTTCTATTACTATACGGATCACCATTTCTGCTCTATCCTCTATTAGTATACAAACCGCTATTCACTACACTATTTATTATACTATTTCTCTATTCAGATCAGTATACGGTTTACTTTTCGACCGAGTATTATCGAACTAGTACTATTAGTGTGAATGTTATTCGAAGGCGTCTGACACCAGTATTGTTCAACGGAGTTACTGCGATTACAAAGTCTCTACTACAACGGGCATTATAAAAGTGACAACGAGTGTTCGTTGACATCACACACACACACACACACATATGTATATATATATATATATATATATATATATATATATATATATATATATATATATATATTAATTTTTAAACGCACCTTCTTGTTTTTCAGATTCCCGAAAGTTCATGACTATTCAGCTTTGTATCCGAAACGTAAACAAAGCAAACGGGTATCCGCTAAAAGTAACAACTAAAGTCATCTAAATATGGCTGATTAATACATTTTTTAAAAAATCCATGACTTCTTTCGAAATAAAGGTTTAATTCTTTTTCATTTCAGCCAGTATGTTTTCATTTATTTTTGTTTGGTTTGGTTTTTTAAATGTACATCTGCACTATTTTTTTTTTATCGTGATAGATGGTGCGTTTGGGATGCACGGAGAAATCCATGATGATACATTCACGCGGAGGAAGCAGCGGCGGAACCGCACTACTTTCACTCTCCAGCAGGTATGCATACTCAGGATAAAACTTATTTTTTATTTAATTTAATTTTGAATTAGTTATATGATTTTCACCCTTACCTTGTAATTATTATTCAAGTAAATTTATCCGCGATTAACTGCATATATTTTATGATATCGCCTTCCTTTCAATGAAAATAAAAAGCAGCTAAAAGCATTTTGTTGCTTACATGGTCAATCAGTTGGCAAAATGTGGCAGATTAATTCTAATAACATTTCTTGTTGAAATTTATCTTAAGGAATAATGGACAATGATAAAGAAGGTTGTCTCAATTTATTTTAACATCATTGCTTTCTTATATACCATTTTTTTCGGAATATAAGACCTACCAGTGTATAAGACGCATCCGTATTATGAAAACAGTTTTACCATGTATCCAAGGAATATAGGAATATCGATTAGGCGATTACCGACGGTAACTGAATTAAGTACTCTGATTGGTGATGTGCATTTCACATTGGAAATCAATAAGTAACGCATTCAATGGAACTAAACCATTCCTATTTCAATATATATACCTGTGTTGCACATATCACACACGCACGCGCATATATATATATATATATATATATATATATATATATATATATATATATTGTACTTTCCGACCTTCTAGATATCAGTCTTCGCACTAAGTAAGCTTGGCATTTCGTATTGGATTCAACTGACGACTGCGTGTCCTCGGTCCGATATTCCCAAAAATCTTATGTTTGGTTATTTTGGGAAATAAGCCGAGCGAAGAACCTTTCAGCATCCCCCATAGATAGATAGATAGATAGATAGATAGATAGATAGATAGATAGATAGATTGAATATGCGTATGTGTATGTTTATATATACACAAGACGTTAATTTCATATGCAATCATGCTTTCTCATACTTACACAGAAGCGCGCGTGTGTGTAAATGCGTGTGCGGACAAAAGTGTATCGTTAAAATCCAAGTATGTTTTATGCATCACATTCAAAATAAGATACCTTTATTCTAGTATCGATTGAACGTAAAGAATCTTATAGGGGAAAAATTCTCTTCTTATTGACGGAAGCGGGATTCCTTAACAGAACAGTAGTTATCGCACTACTCTACCAAGAGATAGGAAACAATTTCCTGGATTCTTCCGAAGTTTATAGACCTTGTTCTAGATTGATTATGAACGTAAAAACTACCTTCAGTGTAGATGGCCAAGAAAATTAAATAAGAACGCTAGTAATGTATTGTTGGTTATACGATGAAATTCAATTGTGACTGATTTTATTTATATAGACCAGTTTTTAGGATAGCCAACCAAAAAGATCCTTTTTCCCCCTTCAGAAAAGCAATAGCATTGGTAATCGTTCAGATTGAAGATGAGCTACACTCTTGGAGGCTTCCTTGGCAAACTTATGTGCCAGTTTTGGTGTCTCTGAATCTTTCAAAGTTGCTAAGAAAGCTGCACCTAAAGTCGAAATAGTCGGCCAAGAAAACTGCTAAAAAAGGGTCAAGCCTGGAGCTGCAAAACCCCATGAAATTTTACCAACGCTATCGCTTCCCTGAAGGAGCAAAAAAGGCCTATGTCAGTTGTTTAACCTAAATATGCATTACTATTCAATACAAGATCATCTAGAATGCTAATATCATTTTTTAAAGTGTAAGTAATGGCGAGATAGAACAGGCAAGTAAAAAAATATTTCACAAGTAAACGAAGCTGTTTAAAAGCAACGATAGAATACTCTAATAAGAGTATTTCTGAAACAACGTGTTTGACTTGTAGACATTTTCCGTATACGTTGTCAATCCCATGTTGTGAGGATGGAGGTGATCATATTATGAACGAGTTACTCTTAGAGAGAGCAGGTTTTTGTAACCTATAAGACACGATCACTATAAAACGTTGGGAGATGTTCGATTAAGTAATATGAATGCCCACAGAGCATCTCTGAAATAGAAGCCAGAAAATGTTATTAGTTTGTTATGAGAGGGTGACGATTTGATAACAAGTTTTCTCTCTTCTTCTTGTAACGGCATTCACCCGAGGTGGGTTGAGCCGGCTCCAATATTGGAGTTTCATGGGAATTTGGAATTCACAAGCGGTAGCACATGAGATTTGATTATAGTGGTGAAGGTTTCGTGCAGGACCATCCACACTTTTTGAAGGGCCGATTACGGACATCTTCTCCTAGACTAGTTACCATCCAAGGATATAGAACCCAGTCTGTCCTGCTATTTACCCATAGCTGGAGGGAGAAGAAGAGGATTCAAACCTTTCCCAAGGGTATTAGCACGTAAGTGAATGTAATGGATTCGACTCCAATTCCTCAATCCAAGCCGTTACCCATTACTCCACCGGAGGATTGTCACTGTAATTTAAATTCCCTAGGCTTGTGAGACCGGGTCAGACAGGGTTCAGTTTAGTGAATATTAAACTGCTTCTCGTATGTAAAGAGTGTCTGTTCTGCTTCTTTTTTTTTCTCAGGCAGAACTACAAGATTACAGAACAGACGCCCGTGTTTGAGCTTTCCTCAACACTCCAATCTTATTCAAAATCAAGGGTCAGTCGTTATCTATCCTGCTTATCCACATAATATTCACCACCTAACAACTCTTCTTTCATTTCTATCATCTCATTCATCATTACCGTCTTAACAGTAACACTCTACCTTGAGGGATGCTCGAGCCTTGTATATATATATATATATATATATATATAACAAATATATATACAACAAATATACATATATATATACAAATATATATATATATTCAAATATATATATATATATATACAAAAAATATATACAAATATATATATATATAAATACATATATACAAAATTATATGTATATATATATACAAATATATATATATATATATACAAATATATATACATACAAAATTATATGTACATATATACAAATATATATATACAAATATATATATATAAATATATATATACAAAATTATATGTCTATATATACACATATATATATACAAATATATATATATACATACAAAATTATATGTGTATATATACAAATATATATATATATATACAAAAATGTATATGTACATATATATATATTTACACTCACTCACAAATATATATATATATATATATATATATATATATATATATATATATATATATATATATATATTTAAGTTAATTCTCGTATAAAGATCATAGCCATAGAAGCAGATTTATAAATATTAACAATTCAGTTCATCAAAATAGTTATTTAAAGCCATAAAATATTTTTAGAATATTTTTGGTCATAATAATGATAAATACTGGATGACGAAGAAATGGATTCCTACCATTCCCAAGGTCATTTGTGAGTTAGTGGATATAATGGACGTGTCTGGAATTCGAACTCGGCTTTCCGATTGCGAGCCGTTAGCCCTTACACCACAGTCACATCTAAGCTTGCGTCGCCTGGCATTCCCAAGCGGTTAATCATCTAGATATTGACTAGGCTCGCTGTTGCTTAACTTCGGTAAACGTTCGAGAACCAGTGTTTCAACGTGATATGACCGTAAGCCTAAAATACTTCTAAAATTACGGACTCACATGTAATACAACTTTCTCAAAGAAAGAAAGAAAGAAAGAAAGAACGAACGAACGAAAGAAAGAAAGAAAGAAAGAAAGAAAGAAAGAAAGAAAGAAAGAACGAAAGAAAGAAAGAAAGAATGAAAGAAAGAAAGAAATGAATCGTGTTCTTTGAGGGCGAAAAATTCATTTTCTATAGATATGACTTAAATTCAGTTTGCTGGAGCGCAAGTATAAATAGAAGTAAAAAGATTGTGTTGCGTCAATCTTCTAAGTAGTGATAGTCATCCAGTTTTGAAAATCAGTAATCGAAATCATTATTCATCCAGCCCGTAGTAACAAAAGAAGCATATTCCATCTCTCCGCTCGCTTGTAAAATAAACACAATGGAATAAATGTTTTTCATTTTGCAGAATGAGTCAAATAAAACTTCTGCCTTAGTTGCTATCCTACACACCCCTGAATCGGATTTGAAATACGTAACAATCTTAGTTACCACCTAAATCATACATTACACCACCCGCACCTCTAAGCGTACAGTACCTTGTAATCCCAAGAGGTCACCCCTTTAGGTACTGACCAGGATCAACGTTGATTAACTTCGGTAATCGCGCAGAGGACCGGTGTTTCAACGTGATATGGCCGTAAGCCTGTAGTTAAAAGGAACATTGCAATCAAAAGCAATACTCTCTAATGTCATCAGAAGTATATATAATTTAATATAACTTTGTTTTATTAATCATTTTACCCCAAGAATTGTGATAAAGCCAATAAGACTCGGGAATTTAGTGAAAGTGAGATAAAATGAGAAAACTTTAGTGAAGAGAAAGGACAATAAAAGAACACGATTGAAAATGACAGATGGTGAGAGTCATAGCATTAAAATTTTTGAAAGTCGTAGTCACAACTGAAAAGAATGAATTATTTTTACACTTTTTTTTTTCAAAACACAACAATGAAAAACAAACAACAAATCATTTGTTTTCTTTGAAAGATCGAAAAGGAAAGGAATATCGTTTTCATTTCATAAAACAGAAAAAATGAAAAAGAACTCTTTCGAGGATAAACAGAAGAAGAGAGAATAAGGCTTACCATTCTTCTTTGTTAGTTTGTAGCTTTTTCTCGTTCTCACGTTTTATGTTAGTTTTGTTCGTTGTTCATTTTTAATATTTCATTTCGTTGCTCGCTGATTGATCAGTTTATTTGTTCAAAACGAAAATGAATATAGATATTTGTATCCTTTTCTGTATCTTTTACTAATGGAAATTTGTCTTAGTTTAAGATAAACGAACGAAAAAGAACTGTTCTGGATTGATTTACTTACAAAAGAACAAACTGACACAGCTTGACGCCTTTAATTGAATTAGAACTAATGCAGTCGTAGCTTCTAATTTTTCCCTAAACTTTTTTAACGTTTCTGAAAGATATAAACATGTCTCGGGGGAAAGATGCCATTCCTTGCTGACTGCAAGAACCCCCCCCCCCAACAACAAAAAATGGAAAAACCTGAAATAAAATGTGGCTAAGCTACAGCAGTTTTGCATTAACTCCAGATTAAAACAGGTTTATGATAAACATTTTTCCTGTTTCCTTATTTAGCAATATTTTGTTTCACGACAAACATTTTACTTGTTTCCTTATTAAGCATTATTTTGTATCATGACAAAATATTTATCTGTTTCCTTATTTAGCAATATTTTGTTTCACGACAAACATTTTACTTGTTTCCTTATTAAGCATTATTTTGTATCATGACAAAATATTTATCTGTGTTCCTTATTTAGCACTATTTTGTATCATGACAAAGATTTTACCTATTTACTTACTTAGCAATATTTTGTTTCAAGACAGACATTTTTATCTATTCCTTATTAAGCAATATTTTCTATCACGACAAACACTTTACCTCTTTTCTTATATAGCAATATTTTGTTTCATGACAAACATTTACCTGTTTCCTTATTTAAATCGTATTTACATTAAGTGCAAATCTGACACCGAAATTTACGGCCCGCAAAAATAACATTCCTTGAGAGCATTCAATCCCAAATGAGAGATTATTTTTCTATAAAGCGCTTGCGAATATGTTATTTAGCCATGATAAATTGTTTCTTTTTCTTCTATGAGCAGTGTCCCTACAGGATATGGTGGTCAGGACTCTCCCTAACATCCTATTTTGTGTATCTCTTAGCAATATTTGTCATTGTATTATCCCCCTTTTCCTGTCTTGCTATTTATTTATACCGACTTATAAAGTACGTTACTCTCTGTTTTCGTCCCTCCATATTGCCTTTAATTTCTCCTGTGAGTGTCAACTTCTTCAAGCTTCCTTTCCTCATTATTTATCCCTGAAATTTCAACCGTGTCTTTCTATTTCTAAGAGTCCTTTTTGTTTACATTTTTCTAAAATTTCCTCGTTGCTTTCATACCCCATCCATACTTTCTCAGCATCCTTCTGTGGAACCACATTTCTCTTACCTCAAGTCTCCTGTTCATCTGTGAGGAGATTATTCAGCATTCACTTCTATATAGGTATAAGTCAGAGTGAGATACGATGGAGTGTTGAAAATCTCTCAGCCCGACGTCCTTCCAAAACTCTGACCAAATATTCAGATTTTTTTTTGTGAGGGATGGTGTGAAGCTTTTTGATCTCGCCGATAACTTTTTAGCACTGTTCATACACTGAACAGAATCGAACAATAATGTGTAACGTATAAGAAACTAAACGGAAGAACTGACGAACAATATGGACTTATATTCAAATTGGAATGAATAGTATATTTAAAATATACAAAATTACTTAGGAAATTATATAAAAGAAACAGAAATACGCAGAAAGATGACAGAGATTTACTAATCGTAACGTAGACGTCACACATGGCCGCAAGTAACGATCGAACGCACTGCTCAGTCGTAATTGATCTGATGAGACAAGCTTGATAACTATGACACCACCCCCAAGTGCCCAAACTAGGTACAAAGATTATATGAGACTCTCCAAAGAGACCGTGATTTGTCCTAGGTACAATTCGAAAATGTAACCCAGGAAAAAAAAGCTTAATGAGATAAGATGAATTTCAAAATCTAATAAAATAAGAATATATGAAAAACTATGAGATCATGTGAAAAGACAGTTTCTGGCTGGAAATTCACGGGAAAATATTTTAGATGAACTGAAGAGTATTAAAAAAAAGAAATAAAAGAACGGGAAGACGCGAGAGTATACGAGAAAAGAACGAGATTTGGCCTGGGTGCACTTATACGTCATTCAAGATTTACATTCGACAGATGATTCGATTTCGTTAGGTGCAATCCAATTAGACGATCGGTCGGCATCGTAAAGTAGAAGCAACCAATCAGACGGCTTTTGCCCAAGTCGCTATTTTAATGGATTTTTGCTTTAACAAAATTGGTTGAAAAAAGGGAAGGGGAAAATTGAAAAGAAGAGTAGTGAAAGGGGAGAAACGAAAAAAAAAATTATAAATGAATAAATGGGGATGAAAAAAACCCTTTTTACAGGATTGGGCGTCTGAACTTAAAGACAAAAAGAAAGAAAGAAAGAAAGAAAGAAAGAAAGAAAGAAAGAAAGAAAGAAAAAAAGAAAGAAAGAAATGCATCGCGTTCTTTGAGGGCGAAAAATTCATTTTCTATAGATATGACTTAAATTCAGTTTGCTGGAGTGCAAGTATAAATAGAAGTAAAAAGATTGTGTTGCGTCAATCTTCTAAGTAGTGATAGTCATCCAGTTTTGAAAATCAGTAATCGAAATCATTATTCATCCAGCCTGTAGTAACAAAAGAAGCATATTCCATCTCTCCGCTCGCTTGTAAAATAAACACAATGGAATAAATGTTTTTCATTTTGCAGAATGAGTCAAATAAAACTTCTGCCTTAGTTGCTATCCTATACACCCCTGAATCGGATTTGAAATACGTAACAATCTTAGTTACCACCTAAATCATACATTACACCACCCGCACCTCTAAGCGTACAGTACCTTGTAATCCCAAGCGGTCACCCCTTTAGGTACTGACCAGGATTAACGTTGATTAACTTCGGTAATCGCGCAGAGGACCAGTGTTTCAACGTGATATGGCCGTAAGCCTGTAGTTAAAAGGAACATTGCAATCAAAAGCAATACTCTCTAATGTCATCAGAAGTAGATATGATTTAATATAACTTTGTTTTATTAATCATTTTACCCCAAGAATTTGTGATAAAGCCACTAAGACTCAGGAATTTAGTGAAAGTGAGATAACATGAGAAAACTTTAGTGAAGAGAAAGGACAATAAAAGAACACGATTGAAAATGACAGATGGTGAGAGTCATAGCATTAAAATTTTTGAAAGTCGTAGTATACAGGAAAGCATGAGACTTCCATATGTAAGAAGCGCGAGTGAAGAAGCTATTAAAATAAATCATACGGTTACATTTAGCTATTTCAAAGGTAAAAACAAAAAAAAACAAGACCTATCTACTGAGCTAGTACTTCATGAATTCAAAGTGGTAAGCTCATCAGAATAACTGAAATGAAAATATTTATAGAAAATTCACAGGGAAGCTACGTTACGGTGGTGAGAAAGTGACTGAAGCTGAGATGATAGGTCAGGACCGATAACATTGCAGATTCTACTTTGAATTTTGTCAAGAATCTCTAAGCTGGAGCACCAGACCAAATGTTGCAGCAATATTCAATGCAGGGACGAAAATTGGCGAAAAGCAAAAAATCATTAGCATAATGTGATACTTGTTGATTACATAGACTTTTCACACATAACACACACACACACACATATATATATATATATAAATATATATATATATACATATATATATATATGTATATATATATATATATATATATATATATATATATATATATATATATATATACACACACACACAATATACAAACACGCATACTTACATCTTAATCTAGTCTTTCTCTACTGTATTTAATACCAACTATGCAGTAAGATTACATAGAAATGATTAAAAGATAAAAATTGAGCTGACCTGGGAACATAGCAAATTTATTATATATAATCAAGCAAACTTTGGCTCCACCTGTTATTGTTTCTTTTTTATATGTGCCCACCATCATTTTGAGGGGTGGGGTAATTCTATATGTTGGCATGCCTCTGATCCGTATGACAAGCAGAAAAGTTCCAGAAGTTAAATCAAGAAAACCTATTTATATGTACCTTTCTGAAAAGAACTTCCATCTTTCCTTCCTTCCTTCTTTCATCTCCATCATTTCCTTCCTTCCTTCATTTCCTTCCTTCATTTCCTTCCTTCATCTCCTTCATTTCCTTCCTTCCTTCCTTTGGTGCCATGCGTGATGCACACTTGGGCGATCATGTCTCTTTCCGATTCATGACCAACTCGGAAGAAAAATTCCTGGAGTAGATTGCTGTTATTTTCTGCGTTAAACTAGTTGCCAACCAAAGCTATATGACCCAGTCTCACCTGCCATTTAACCCTTAGCTAGGAGAAAAGATAGATTCATTCTTTTTCACGGGGGGATTTATGCGTAAGAGAATTATCGAAACCGACTGGAATTCGAACTCGGCCCTCTGATTTCCCATTCCGATCCGTTATCTATCACAACACCCGCACATCCGAGATTGCAGCACCTGGCATTCCCAAGGGCAATAAAGTCGGTATTATCTATTTATTAGACAATTTACGCTTTTATATTGTCATAGCGCATTTACGGATATCCCTATTTCTGCTAAATGCTTTCTATTCAGTTGTTATCTGCTGTTTTATTTAATTTCCATGGTGTTTCTTTAATGTTATCACCTGTCCTATGAGTACTCCTGGATTACTCCCAATCCTTCATTTTCTATTTTTATTATCTTTTTGTTCGGAATGTGACAATCGAACATTACTTGCGTTTTATTTTTGTTCATTTTTAAACACACACACACACATATACATAGTAGATAGGTTTGCCTATCGTCCGGTTACTTCTAAAGTCTACTTCAACTCTATACTTCTAACATCTCCGCTTGAGCCCTGAAATTTTATTTGATATTTATTTCTATTTTATTTTTTCTTCAATAAGAGTAGATAGGTTCGCCTATGGTCCAGTCCACGCTCCACTCCGGTCTTTTGAACTGGAGTGGGGGTTGTTCCTTTGTTTCCTGTTTAAGATTGAGTGTCTGGTTCCTTCTAAAGTCTATTTCAGCTCTATGCTTCTAACGTTTACGCTTAAGCTCAATCGGAGTAGATAGGTTCGCCTATCATCTGGTTTAGACTCCTCTTCGGTCTTTTGAACAGGAGTAATTTTTTCTCTCTTGTTTCTTTTTTGGGGTTGGATTTCCTATTCCTTCTTAAATCTTCTCATTCTCTTCCATTCCCAGTAGTCCTTTGCGTTTTAGTGGTATTATTGCCTTGCTTGGGGTGAAGTAGATAGATAGATAGATAGATAGATAGATAGATAGATAGATAGATAGTCCCATTATGCGTTGATCATAATCTACTTTTCTCGTTGTTTGAAAATTAAATGTAAAAACACTGATTTTTTTCTCGATTTAATTTTTGAAAATTTTCTGCTAATTGTAATTTCTTTTATGTGCCATGCTTCTTCAGGACGTGGGCGATCATGACTCTCCACAAATTCCTCTCCTCTGTAGCTCTGAGAAAGCGTTGTCTTTTCACCATGAATTCCAGACTTTAGTGTGTCGTTTAATTACACAGGCTTACTCTGTCAAATTCGCCCAGCCCTTTTCCTCATCATGTATCCAAAAAATTGCAACTGTCTCTTTCTAATTCGGAGTATAAGTGTCCCATTTTTGTTTCCATTTTCCCTAAAATAAGCTTGTTGCTTACATTCACCGTTTATGGCATTCCTAGTATCCTTCTGTAGGGCCACGTCTCTGTTGACCAAATTTCTTTCTTTATCTGTGAGATTGCCCAGCATTCACTGCCATGCAGAAGGACTGATATTACATAGCAGTTTAGCAATCTTTTATCTACACAATTTTTCCTTGGATAATTCCTCGAAGTTCAAATGTATTTTATTCTAATTCCACGTTTAAAAACAAATCATCAGCGGAATATCATAATAAAAGATAAATTCATTAAAATGCAGAATCGGCCAACAATCAAAATGCAATTAAATTTGTTCAGATAAATTAAAGGAAGAGAAATGAAGTTTAAAACTACATGTCAGTGAAATGAAGTGTAAATGTCAATGAAATGTGAATGTCAATGAAATGTGAATGCCAGTGAAATGTGAATGTTAATGTCAGTGAGATCTCTTTGGAATAAGAGTGGAAACAGCTTTAAGTGAAATAAAATGTGAATATCAGTGAAATGTTCGTGAAATGAAATGTGAATGTCAGTGAAATGAAATGTGAATGCATGTTAAATGCGAACGCCAATTAAACATCAGCGAAATGAAATGTGAATGTCAGTGAACTGAGATGTAAATGTTAAATGAAAATAAAAACTGTATCAGACGAATGTGAATGTCAGTGAAACATCATTGAAACGAAAGTGAAAACTGGCGTCAGTGACCTGAAATGTGAATGTCAGTGAAATGAAAGTGAAAACTAGCGACATAGGATGTGTTCGGGTTAAATTAAAGAATGAGAAATGAAATCCGAAAACCAATGTAAAGGAAGATGGAACTATCAAAAGAAAAAGTCAATGAAGCAAAAATAAAAACAAAAAAAAAACAAAGAATCTATGGAGGCAATAAGATAATTCGCCTTTAACGAATAGACTCAGCTGTAGTTTATTAGAACATGGCATCAAGCCTTCTGCGCCGAGGATGTGTTCTTCTCCTGAAAAGGAAAAAAATGTTTGGTGCATCAAGTGAAGACAGGAAGCTTGCTAGCGGCTGTAAAAAGAGGGAATGGCAAGCATTAAAAAAAACACGAAATAGAAACGACGGGATAAGATTGGGCACAATTACTGATTATAAAGAGCAAGATAATTTGATAACTGTTGGATAAAAATTGAAAGGTCTGAAATGGAAGCAATGAGAAAATACTGTCGGGGAAAACCAGAAGTGGAGCTGATGTCTTCAGGCAACGATTTTAAAGAACGTGAGATGGAGAAAAGTGATGAATCAGTAAAAACGATTTTATTTTATTTAATTTTGGGATATCTTTAAGAGAGGTTGATAGAAGGAGATGGGGAAAAGTAAATAAAGCTCCCGTGTCGCTTTTTTAATGAAATAAAATGACTCCAGCTGAAATTCATTACTTCAGTGTTGTACAATTTTGAATTAGTAGAATACGAAAACAACTACAAACAACTAATTGTACGTTGAAACTGTATCCACACCTCTTTAATCTGGCTTATTTTTACAGTGAGGTTAACCCTGTACAAGGCACGGGAGTTACTCAATGTAGAGGGTTACAAAGTAAAGTGTACAATTTATGCGGATATTTTAGTAAGATAACGGTAAACTCTAAACTTTAACAGGTTAGGATTGTAGTGATCGGGAAAGCATCCTCATAGGAGCCAGTTCCACAGAGCAGTGGTTCTCCGGAAGAAACTGCTTCAGGGGAAATTACTTCTAACCAATGGAATACGGACGGAATGAGGCTGGTTTGCTACGATGTGCGTAGCATGGCGGGTTCCAGCCGTGAATGTTAAAATTCGTGGAACTAACGAATGTAGTGCTTCTGGGCACTTTCTAAGGAGGTAGCGTGATAGCAGTGAGAGGTTTGCTACATTTTGTCTGTGAAAGAGGGTTTTGCAGGGTGGGAAATAATTTATCACCAACAAGGATGCAGATACGCTTTTGGACTCTATCGAGACTAGAAAATGGTGAATGGGAAGCTCCTGCCGAACATGAAAGTAGTACTCCATTTTAGGCCTGATCTGGCTCTTGTAAAGATAGAGGATAGCAGGAGGAGTTATGTCCTTGCTGGATCGGTAAAGAGAATGGACCATTTTGTACAGCAACTTTAGCGATGGATCCACTTGAAGTGTGGGCTGAGTTTGAGGCCCAATAGTTGCTAGAACTGTTTTCAATGTAATCCATTCTTTAAGCGAATTTTCGTCATGAAAAGAAAGAAAAGTTAATAAAATATAAAATGATAAAATGTATGGCTTTTCTTTTTGATATAATGTATCTTCTTTAACTCTTTCTCCTCAAAACACACACACAAGCACACACAAAAATCGTTGGTGGGATCAATGGACAATTTGCCAAAACATAAAACTTTTATCTCGAACAAATACGACAATAATACGACAATATTGAAAAAATAAAAATAAAAAAAGGCCTAAAGGCAAACCTACATACCCAGTAAAGTAAGGTGCTCGAAACCTAGATTGCCTTGACCGAGCAAAAAAAAAAATACTTACCAACGCTAAATCGTATGAAAGGATAGCCCTAGTCATAACCCGTGTTTCATGCCTCATGCGATCTTCAGAAGACTTGACTGTGCATGAAACTGGAAGTACGACTAGGGCTCCACTTTCATAATATATATATATATATATATATATATATATATATATATATATATATATATATACGTTAAGATAAAAAAAACTAATAGGAAACGTTTATCAATCTAACATCAATCTAACAAGCTTTTATTAAAGCTTCATCAATAAAAGCTTTAATAAAAGTGAAATATGTTAGACTGATAAATGTTTCCTATTTGTTCTTTATCTTATCATTTTGTCAGATTCCGATCCATATTTGATCCCAACTATATATATATATATATATATATATATATATATATATATATATATATATATATATATATATATATATAATATGAATTAAGAAATTTTATAGGCACAAAATAATTAACGTCGTTGGAGAAGACTTACTAAAATATACGCAACGTTCTATGAACAATGAGGATCAAAACGGGTCGGAAAATGTGACACAATTTCATTGTGTTTCTTGACAAATTTCCATCCGATATCAAACAATTTATTTGGCACAAAGCAACACTCACTGAAAGGCTTAGGTGACATTACTTGTCTGTTCTATTCAATAAGGTTTAAACGAAGGTTTGCTACATCAATTTTTCAGATAGATAGATAGATAGATAGATAGATAGATAGATATAAACAGTGAGAATATAGAGATGTGTGATTGATTGTATGACAGATTCATTGTTTTTTACGTTTTGCCAACTTTTGAAGATTATTTAAAGCTGGAAAATATTTTTAGATTATAAGATTTTTTAGTAGATAATCAGGATTTTATTGATACGATTCGTATTTATTAACACTTAGCTGGAGGGGAGAAGAAGTGGATTTATTTTCCAAGTGTATTTGCGCGTAAGGGAATATGACCAACCCCACTGTCATTAGAACTCGGTTCTCTGATTTATAATTCAGAGCCGTTAACCATTACACCACCTGCACATCAAAGCTTACAGCACATGATATTCCCAAGCGGTTGCCCATCTAGGCCCGACGTTGCTTAACGTCGGTGGTCGTATAAAAATCGGGGTTCCAACGTGATATTGTCGTAGGCTGTGTGTATGGTGGTGGTGGTGAGGGGATCTACGGTTTTAGAGAAGAAGACATGTCAGTTATCCTGAGGACCAAATGCATGTGCCAGCACATTTAAGCTATTTTCTTCAGCCTCCACCCCGGGCACGGTGCTTAATTAGTCCGACACGCTTATTATTTTCCAAATAATTTTCTCTGCGGCACGATTATTTTGTTCCAAGTTTATATTAGGTTGGTGCAAAAATAATGTCGCTTTCTCACATATGTTACTATGTGATAAAACGACATTATTTTTGCACCAACCTAATATATATATTAAAAAAAAAAAATCCCGGCGGAACGCTTATTTGAGTCAAAATGTTTATTTTCATGAGCTGATAATTCTCACCGGCACCATAGTTCCAGACGGCACGTGAATTTGGTACAAAAGAGTATTGAATTAACATTTTTCGTATCATTTAATGTCACTAAGTCTTACCTAATTATTTATAATCTGATCGATCAGTATTTATTTGGGAATAGGAATAACACAAACAGTAGGAATACAGAAATTGCCAGAGACATGTGCAGGGCGTTAAACGAGACTAAAATTGGAATACGAGAATAGGAATGAGAATTAGAGAATTGCAGATTGGTTAGTCATATTTCGAACTCCTCCGGTTAGGAAACTGTTGTGATGGAATGACAGATTGTAAGAATACGTTTCCTGTTTAATAATGAATAATAAAAAAAGAGAGAGAGAGAGAGAGAAAGAGAGATAGTAAGAGAAAGGTGGAAAGCAAGGGAATTTAATGAGAATAACGTATATAGAATACAAATAGTTGAATGATGGATTTTCTGATGTATACTGAGAGAACGTACCCAAAAATAGCGCCGAGATGGACAGCGATTGAAGTGTGGATTGAAGAGACGAACACGCGCAAGGCTTAAAGAAAGAGTTCTTCCTACAACCTTAGTCCAAGCCTTCTAATTCACAATTCAATTAATCTATCAACATCTCTCTCTCTCTCTCTCTCTCTCTCTCTCTCTCTCTCTCTCTCTCTCTCTCTCTCTCTCTCTTAACACTTTGTACTTTAGAGGCTCCAGTCCCACATTAAGCCTCATTCTCACTTTTTCCCCTGTGTTCCAGCATTTAGCCTCGTTCTCTGTGCATGCACCTCTGTGACAGAGGAAAAAGGGTAATCTCTTTATGACATTATAAGTAACTTAGGGTGGAGTGTTGTTGGCAAGGGTGATGTCTGGCAGAGGGGATCCGTCAGACGGACTGGGGGATAAGTGCAACTGAAATTCAAGGGAGTTGCCATATCAGGGTTTCAGATAGAAAGCCGTCTGGACGAAGACACCATAATATTCGCTATCTATTCAAGAGATTGATAAAATGCGGGAAAAGGTGACACAATTGAAAGAAAGAAGAAAATAGAAAAACGGAAAAATGAATGAAGCGAGAAAAAAGAAAGAACAGGATGTTACAAGAAGAGGTGCTGGATAGAAAGAGGGTAGAAAAGATGAAGAAATTGGATATATATATATATATACATATATCTATATCTATCTATCTATCTATATATATATATATATATATATATATATATATATATATTCAGTGTAACCCGAATATAAAAGACCCGGATATAAGAGAAACTCGGATATAAGAGAGATTTTCTCTGGTACCAAATTATTCCCTTACTTACCTAAACAAAAGAGACCAAACCCGGATATAAGAGAAACCCTGATATAAGAGACTTCTCCGTTCCTGACAACTCTCTTACATCCGGGTTACACTATATATATATATATATATATATATATATATATATATATACAGAGAGAGAGAGAGGGGGAGGGAGAAATAGATCTTAAGTGATTGGGATAGATAGACAGATAGATATTACAGTATTTCGATAAAGAGAAAAGAAAGAAAGAAAGAATACAAAAAAAAAAGAAAGAAAAAAGATGTAAAATACTGGCTCTTACAATGTCGATGGTGTGTTTTCACGGGCCAGTTTGAAATACGTGCATGTATACGGGCGGAATGTAAGCCTCTGTGTGTGTGTGTGTGTGTGTGTGTGGATGGGGTTGGGTCCTTCACCATATCATCGTCGTGTCCGTTAATAGTTCCTAACGTAGCGAGCGACTCGATATGCAAAAGCAATTAGGAAGCCAGCCTGCAAAATCGAATCAACCAAATGCATTAGCAAAATGCAAATCATAGTTGACACGAGGTCTCGAAAGGGCAGCGCGAGAATTCGTGAGAAGTCTTGTCAGCGAGTGTGACGAGAGTGGGAGGGTTATATGCCCAGTCGAAGTGTATCGGTCAGGGTGGAATCGGCAGCGGGCTCTCTTGTCTTATATTGCTTATAGACTTTGTTTTTGTTTTCCCTGTCTATTATTTGCATTGTCACTCCATCTCTGTTTTGATAGACGCTTTCCTCTTCGGCTGCCAGTCGTACGCAATCCTTCCGACCCAACTCTATGTATATCTATCTGTTTAACAATATTCCCTTTTCAAATACAACCTCCTATTGTCTGTCGGCCTAGTCTCTCTCTCCCCCACTCATTCATTAAATATATTTATCTTCGTGTGTGCGCGCAGAATCCTTTCTGTGGAAGCCCTCATTTTACTATATCACAAAAAGAGAAAATTTAAGAAACACTTTATTTCTTTATAGATAGATAGATAGATAGATAGATAGATAGATAGATAGATAGATAGATAGATATTAAGAGACGGGAGTAGATAGATAGATAGATAGATAGATAGATAGATAGATAGATAGATAGATAGATAGATAGATAGATAGATATTAAGAGACGGGAGTGGATAGATAGATAGATAGATAGATAGATAGATAGATAGATAGATAGATAGATAGATAGAGACAGGAGTAAATAGATAGATAGATAGATAGATAGATAGATAGATAGAGACAGGAGTAGATAGATAGATAGATAGATAGATAGATAGATAGATAGATAGATAGATAGATAGATAGATATTAAGAGACGGGAGTGGATAGATAGATAGATAGATAGATAGATAGATAGATAGATAGATAGATAGATAGATAGATAGATATTAAGAGACAGGAGTAGATAGATAGATAGATAGATAGATAGATAGATAGATAGATAGATAGATAGATAGATAGATAGATAGATAGATATTAAGAGACGGGAGTGGATAGATAGATAGATAGATAGATAGATAGATAGATAGATAGATAGATAGATAGATAGATAGATAGATGCGAAAAAGATTCCCTGTCTTATTTTCTTTCTCCTCTATTTAATCAGTGTCATTATATAGTCTGTATCTGTATATGAAGAGAGAGAGAGAGAGAGAGAGAGAGATGGGGAGAGTACAAAGAGTGTTGGGTAGGAGGAGGTCAGCAATGTTGTATCGTACCATCCATTTTTATAGATATTCAATGAGAATCGGAATAATCTTGTAAAATTAACTTCTGTTTAATTTAAAACGATAATTAAACCCTCAGAGATCATTTGAAAAAGAAGTCACAGGGCAGAGAATCAGTTAATTATGTTCCTCGAAAAACACGAGACCTGTAAACATTTGACATCTATTAAAAACCTGCAACTAACGTTATAACTCTGGAAGTTATCCCAAGCCGGATGAACGTCCATCTTAAATGGCCATTTAAGAACGGCTATTTCAATGATTTATATTGCAATATTTTTTCTTTTTTTTTTTTGGTTATTTCTATAACCGTTTTGTTTGTTTTGTTCTCTTGTTAACGCATTTTATCTGCATTTTCAAACCATTTTAAAATCTATCTCTGAAATCACTTAATTAATTTGATGTGTGTGTGATGCATTTACCTTCGAGTGGTTGTGATACTATTACAAAATATCCATCTTGCCATTTGAGCTGTCAACGCCAAATAGAATGTTAATCAATAAAACCAACCAGATTTATGGATACGTTAATTACGACAAATGGTGAATACTGATTAACAACTCTTGTGGATTTTTCTTGTAATTATTGCTAGCTTCACTATTTTTAAAAGAATTTCGCGAAAATATATAAGTTGTTTTTTTTTCCTTTTTTTTTTTTTTTTTCCTGCAGCTTGAGGAACTGGAGAAAGCCTTCGCTCAAACGCATTATCCGGATGTATTCACCCGGGAAGATCTTGCCATGAGGATTAACCTCACGGAAGCCAGAGTTCAAGTAAGTTTGAATCTCGATTCGACGTTTAATAAATTTCTTTTTTTTCTTAAGAACCAGGGAATTCTAAATTTATTCCAATGTAGCAGCTGCAGTCTTTTTGTTTTATTACTTATGCACTTCTTTAAAAGTTATTTTATTTCGAGTTTAGGCTAATTTGTTTACAACTTTTTGGTTGTTTTTTATATCCGTATTAAGGTAGTGAAAAAATTAAATTAAAAGTAAAAACCAATGGATATGCACAATTATCATTGTGGGAATAATGCAATAACCAAGATAGAAAAACATCCTTAATATTCTGTTACATATCTTTATGTTCAATGTACTATCCATATTATTTATATCAGGACTAATGTCCTCACGTTTGCTGTTGTCATCATGAGCCATGATCGCCACGTTCTAAAGCGATAACGATCGTAGAAGGCGCTGTATTTATTTTCTGGGACCTTGTTGATAATGACCGATAAGATTCAGCTCAACAATATGGGAATCGGTTTAAAACAAGGCTAAATTTTCAGATAAAAATTCAAGTAAAACTTGAAGTCAGAAAGATTAACTCAAATCTACGATTTTATGTTTCTTTCTAGCAAAAACAATATTGAAATGATATAAAAGTTCAAATCAACGTTCCGGCTGTTTTCCCTTTCGTCTTTCTTCAGGAAAGAATCGTTTTATGATTTTTACCTTTATCTAGTTGCTTTCAATATTGTTTTTGATAAATAAAAAAAAAAAAGTAACATTATGCAAAAATGTACATTTGAGGTGATCTCCCTGATTTCAAATATCGGACAATTTTACAAATACGCCATTACTTTGTTTTCAAAATTTACATATCATTTGCTTAAAAATTAGCCATTTCCCCTTTGTCCAGTTGAAACCTTTGTCAAGTTCAAGCCACTTATATCGGTCATTGTCAACAAGTTTGTTACTCAGAAAACAAAACCACTACCTCTTTTACACCATGGTTGATCATGGCTCTCTTAACGCAATTAGTAACAATGATATTGGGTCTTTTCTGAGAAATGTTTTAACAGAGGATGGAAAATGAAATACCGAAATCCTAAAGTGCATTGGGATAGCAAATGATGCCTTCCATAAGCTAAAGAAAATATTAAGAAACAGGAAAACTTGTAAGCAACAAAAGTACTGAACTATTATGTAATATCGGTCCTCCAATATGGCAGTGAATGCTGGACAATTTCCTCACAGATAAAGAAGAGATCTGAATCAGCAGAAATAGGTTCCTACAAAACATGAACTGAAAACACTATGGACTAAACATGTGAGTAACGAGGAAAAATGAAAACGAAAAGAACAATTATACTTAGAATCAGAAAGAGACATTTGAAATTTCTAGGACACACAATGAGGAAAGTGGGCTTGGAGAATTTTACATTTTTATCTTTGGTCCATGGTATTCTCAGCATCCTTCGACAGAACCCTATCTCTGCTGCTTCAAGTCTCTGTGAGAAGATTGTACAGCATTCACTACCGTAGAGGATCGCTGATGCTACGTATTAGGTTGGTGCAAAAATAATGGCGGTTTCTGACGTTAAAAAAAATACGTCAAAAACCGCCATTATTTTTGCACCAACCTAATAACAGTTCAGTATTCTTTTCTTTTTTTTTTCTAATGATATTTATCTGTTTCTTTTGAAAGGCATCTTTCGCTACGCGCCTTTAGATTCCCGTGTAGCACATTCCCTCCTCTGTTAATACGTTTCCCAAATATCTAGTGTCGTATCTTTTTTAATTTGGTATCTCCAATCTGTAATTTGCCTGTTGGGATGCCCATTTTGCTAACAACCATGTATTCAGTCTTCTTACAATTGATGTTTAGTACTAAGAGAATAAATTTAGTATTGTTTTTAATTCGATGTTCCAAGAGAAGGGATTAACTTGGAGACCCCAAATACTAAACTTCTTTATTTTACTTTTTCTTTATTCAACGCTTCTTTTGTGTGTTTTTTTTTTTTTTTTTTTTTTTTCGTTCCATCGACGTTTTTCTCCGCCATTATTGTTTTACTTTACTTATCTATTGGGTTGGTGCAAAAATAATGACGTAATAATGTCGTTTTTCGACGTTAAAAAATACGTCAAGAAACGACATTATGACGTCACTATTTTTGCACCAACCCAATAGATTTTCATTAATTTTCTAATTACTTTTTTTTTTTTTTTTTCTTTCACGTTTTTTCACGAACCTTCCGAAATAGGATTAAGTTGGCCTATCATCCGGTTCACACTCCTCCTCTGCCTTTTGAACTGGTGTAGAGGTTTAGCCCTTATTTCTTGTTTAGGATTGGATTTCCAGTTTCTTCTAAAGTTTACTTCAGCTCTCCGCCTAGACTCTGAAATTTTATTTACTATTTATTTATTTTTTTTTTTCAAGTAGACAGTAGACAGGTTTGTCTATTCCCCGGTTCACACTCCTCTCAGATCTTTTAAACAAAAGTAGACGTTTATCCCTTGTTTCCTAGGAGAATATGTTTATTCCTTGTTTCCAGTTTTGGTTTGGATTTTCGGTTTCTTCTCATAATATTTTCTCATTCTCTTTCATTGCACTGACCCATTGTGCCTTAGTGGGATTATCGCCATGCTTGAGGTGAAATGGTTAAAAATAATAATAATACTATTTATAATTTATATATTAATTCAACCGAAATTTGATCTTTTTTATTTATACAAATCATCTGGAGAAAACTTTGCCTTTTTTATTTATTTTATTTTTTTATTTTTTTTACCAGTTCAACTCTGTATGCTGGCTAAAAAAATATTAAAATATATATAATACTAGGCTACGAGTCATGAAACCTATTGGGGTCTTATGGGTACTACATGTAGAGGTGTACCAAGAGCAAAATTGCCTAACAGAGTCTATCCCTCTTTGAATTTCCTTCTCCTCAAGGTATGGGAGCTCAGTCATACTTGTTATTTAACCTGTAGATTGGGGTGATAGAGAAGAAATGGGTCCATAGCTTATCAAAGGGTATTTGTCCAAAAGTGAACGCAACGAAACCGAGCGGAATTAGAACTCGGCTCACCAACATTTCTTACCGTGTCACTAACGAGTACACTACTCGCGCATCCTACTAGGCTCCCTTATTCATATTAAGTGCGTATGTGTGTTTTTTTCTTTCTTTCTTTCTTTGTTGTCCCTAAACCCACATCTTTTATACTGCGATGATATAAATCTTTGCTTGATTCTCATGCTTGTCTATGAAATAGCCCAAAAGAATGAAGGGGATTTTTTTTTTTTTTTATCAAGATGGAAAGCTTAAAAAAATAAACTGTATGTGACCATGCCCAGGGCATATTTTTATCGTGTTATCGTTTCTGATAACGCTGATAACTGTAGCGATGACACCCAATGGTAGGGGATATGCTCGATCAAACGTTCCACGTGCTACTGTGTTCCTTGTCTGTCTCTCTGTATCCGACCGGCGGTATCGACCATTGGGGGGTCACGTGCCGGTAGTCAGCTGACAGGCACCAGCACTGAGCATGTTGGGTGGTAAAGCAGGACAGGAAGAAAGGCTTTCATGGAGACTTGGGCCGTGTGGCCACTCAGTCACTCTCAAATGAGTTTACATATGCTGAAGCCCCGCACTCCTTACCCCAGACACAGATCAAGCAATCCGACAACCGCTGATCCAGCAGTCATGGTGGATACTTGAAAACCAATTGGTGGATTTTATTCGATTTTTTTTTCCTTGTATTTCATTTCTTACTTATTTTTTCTTTAATTTCTTCTTTTTTCACCCCTCCTTCGCTTTTTCCTGTTGTCGTTGACATCATCATCCTTATTATTATTATTATTATTATTATTATTATTATTATTATTATTATTATTATTATTCCTCCTTTCTTTCCATTTTTCTTATTCCCCGCATTTTCAGACCTTCAGTTTTATTTTATTTTTTTAATTTCTTTTCTATCTTTTTTCTTTCGCGTATATTCCTGGCTTTTTTATTCTATTATTTTGCATTCATTTTGTTTACTTTTTTGTATTCTTTTCACTTTATCTCTGTATTATTATTAGTGATAGTAGTAGTAGTAGTAGTCGCAGCAGCAATAGTAGTAGTAGTAGAAGTAGTAGTAGTACTACTATTTATTACATTTTACTGTTCTTTTCTCATCCCTCTTCCTCTTCAAAGTTCTAGGTTCTATTAGTATGGGGAGGAGGAGGTGTGTGAACCAGACGACAGGCAATTCACACTCCTTCCCAGTCTTTTGAACAGGATTAGAGGTTTAACCCTTGTTTCCTGTTTAGTTTAGGATTGGGTTTCAGGTTCCTTCTAAATTCTTCTCATTTTTGTTCCCTTCCAGTAGCCCCCCTCCCTTGAATCTTAGTGGCGTTATCGCCTTGCTTGGGGTGAACTGCTTTAAAAATTTCTTATATTTTACTCTTTTTTCATTCTTTCCCCCATCTTTTCCCCGTTTTTATCATTATTATTATTATTATTATTATTATTAGGTTGGTGCAAAAATAATGACGTAATAATGTCGTTTTTTGACGTTAAAAAATACGTCAAAAAACGACATTATTACGATATAAGAGACCCTGATATAAGAAAACCCGCATATAAGAGAGATTTTCTCTGGTCCCAAATTAGAGCAATATTTAACTAAACAAAATAGACCAAACCCGGATATAAGAGAAACCCAGATATAAGAGACTTCTTCTCCGGTCCCGACAACTCACTTATATCCAGGTTACACTCTATCACATCAATTGCATTCTCCATCTTTATGCTTTTTTAGACTTTCATTCATTTTTTTCTCTTTTTTTTTCACGTATTTTCCTGATTTCTTATTTTATTCTTTTGTATTCAATTTATTTATTTTTGTTTTTCTTCCTGAACCCATTGAGAATCATACTATGACGTTTTATATCTGCTGACAGTAAATCACATTCACTCAACCTATTTTCTCGTAGGCAGCTAAATCATACTTAGCTTTGATAAGAAAGCGGCATTCATAGCTGGAATAAAAGAAATACATTCAACATTGACAAAGTTTAACTTAGTATTATAAAAGGCCAAGTGAGAAATTATAACAATCGGTAATCGATTGACTGCCTTGAAAATCAGTATTCGAGACTTTTGCTCTTTAACATAGTTAGAACACCGATGTCACTAACCCAAACACGTAAGAGACACTTGAGTTCTGTCTTCCGATGCTTATTTCAATCAACTTATACGAACTCAACAGAAACTAACAAGGGAATTATAGGATTATGAGAATGAAGACGTGATTAGTAAGATGTGAAATGTGACAGAATTGTTCTTTTTCTTTTCTTTCTTTCTTTCTTTCCCTCTTTCTTTCTTTCTCTATCTACTTTCTCTCCTCCTTTCTCTTTTTCTTTCTTTCTCTCTCTTTCTTCCTTTCTCTTTCTTTCTCCCCTTCTTTCTATCTTTCTCTCTTTCTCTCTCTTTCTTTCTCTCTTTCTTTCTTTCTCTTTCTTTCTCTCCTTCTTTCTCTTTTTCTTTCTTTCTCTCTCTTTCTTCCTTTCTCTTTCTTTCTCTCCTTCTTTCTATCATTCTTTCTTTCTCTCTTTCTCTCTCTTTCTTTCTCTCTTCCTTTCTCTTTCTTTCTTCCTTTCTCTTTCTTTCTCTCCTTCTTTCTTTCTCTCTTTCTCTCTCGCTTTCTTTCTTTCTTTCTCTCTCTCTTTCTTTCTTTCGTTCTTTCTTTCTGTCTCATTTTCTTTTTTTCTTTCTCTTTCTTTCTTTCTTCCTTTCTCTTTCTTTCTCTCTTTCTTTCTTTCTTTCTTTCTCTCTTTCTTTCTTATTTGTAGAAATCATTTCACTTTCAATTCTTTCTTTCGCTTTTCACTTCTCCGCCATCTTTGTTAACTGTTTTTCTCGTTACGTGATCTGTTATTCATTTTCTTCTCTGAAATCATTCACACGTTCTCCGTTATTTATTCTCCATCTTCAATCTATCTTATTAAGCCCTTATCAGCCTTTATTTTCTCCCCGGATAATTAATTTGTCCCTTAGAAGTTGTTGCAACAGACGTAAGGAAGCCACCAAGATCGTTCATGTTTTTCCATTTTATTCCCATCAAACCAGAACCGCTCGATATGAATGCCGATCCTACAAATCTATCAAGGAAAAAAATGGAGACCCTAATACAATTACTTTTAACTTGTTGATGTATTTAGCCAAAGGATCTGTCAAAATCAGGCGAATAATTACAAGCTAAAATTAATTAGTTTTTGACGATACCATAAAAATCAAAAACTGTTTCAATTTCGATGTATTCCCAATATCATCTGTCCATATAAAAAAAAATGATTTATCCTTTGCAAAGTGGCATCTTAACCCTGATATACAAGTAGTGGCGTTGAGTGGCAGGTTCCTCTATTTAAAATTATTACTTACATCGGGCAGATGTTTATCTCTTTTGTATTAATACATTTGAAGAGAAAAAGAATCACGCATAGATAGATAGATAGATAGATAGATAGATAGATAGATAGATAGATAGATAGATAGATAACAAGTTGTCAATGTTTATAAATTTAGCACGTTTCGCTGTTTATATAACTTCATCAGAAATTTTGGTAGTGGAATATTTAAGAGGTGTTTTTATTTTTTTAAATCCTATGTGGTCTTGTTTAGATTGGTTGAAATATTGTTAAAAATTGAAATATAACACTGAATCTCTCAATTCCCAAAATTTCTGATGAAGCTAAATAAATAGCGAAAACATGTCAAATTTATAATCATTACCTACGTGTACCTCATTTAATCATTCGTTCAGATTTCATCCATATTTTCAATTTATAGATAAACAGATCGATAAGATATTAACAAAAGAAACCAACTAATGCAAATCAACCAACAATATTATCAATTTTAATGTGATATTTTTGATACCATAATTTGTTTTTATAGCGGTTCCCGACTTGTCATTTTATGATAGAATAAAATATATGACAGTTACGTCTCAAAAGTATAGTTACAGATATTAATAGGCTCATAACGAAAAATACAGTACGTCGTCGCCAAGACTAGGCGTGGTTGAAGTGTCGCTATCCAGGTGAGTACCTGGCTAGTTCCTTCTTTGTGGAAACCCGCATAGACCACATACGATGTCTGAAGTCATGGACAGGTTTCAATAAAGGTGACCCCTTGTTTCAATCGAGGAAACCATCTGTTCTAACCGTTGACTTCAGCTTACGAATCCCTCTACTCACCGCTGCCCTAACTGAATATATAGCTGTGGAGCCCAGCTTTCTATATTATGATAGTTGGTCGTTGATCTTACAAAAACGGTCTTGTCTTTAATCTTGCCGGGTGTCTTAGCCACTAGAACAACCTGGTAGGGGAATCGGTTTAAACACCGATGACCCCACAACGCTGCAGTTAGTACTGGATTGCAAGGTAACAGTCAGTCAGTTATGTGCCATGCGTGATACATGCTAAGGCGATCATGTATCTGTCTATACATGACTAACGAGACAGATTGTTTTCCCGCAGTAGGTTTCCATTTCTTTCTGCGGTAGACCAGTTGCCATCCAAAGCTACAGAATCCGGTCTGTCCTGCTATTTACCCATAGCTGGGGGGGGGAGAAGAAGAGGATTCATACCTTTCTCAAGGGTATTAGCACGTAAGTGAATATAATAGATTCGACTGGAATTCAAACTCGGCTCTCCAATTCCTCAATCCGAGCCGCATTACTCCACCCAAACTGACCTGAAATATTAATTAATGAAATTATTT
>OZ010582.1:82224257-82229257 GCA_963932145.1 Acanthosepion lycidas | reverse complement strand
AGCATTTCCTTTTTTTTCTACCTACATTTATATACGTTACAAATTAAACTAAGCACGACTATTAAAAGATGAAAAAATTTCGCGGATTTTGACGTCATTCTCCGTTCTTTTGTTTTTCGTCCAAACACGTGAATTTGTTTTGCTCATGTTAAGTCTCAAAAAAATATATAAAATTCACTATTTTTTATTCACAATATTGAATGTATTATAATTCATCAACTTTTTTACTTCAAAAATCTTAAGTTAATGTTAAAAAATTGCCACAAAGCACAAAGGGAATGATCTATTGTGACATGTCCCGAATTTGTATTGAGATTGTATTTGTCTATATTTCTGAGATGAGGTATTATGTACACCATTTACATTATTCAGACTCCAAGTTCTCCACCTTAGCCAGGTATTGAACTCACGACTTAAGGACACGTGGTACAGTGGATAAAGGCGTTGGTTAGATCCAGTGACAGGATCCAAAAAGTTCTGAGTTCAATACCTGCTTAAGGCAGTGGAGAACTTGGAGAGGTGAATTAACATGAGATAACTGATAACTGACATCCATTGGACATGGCACGTGGAACTATAATAGCCTACTCCAGCGAGCGAAATAAAGTGTTCAGTTCGACATTCCAACCACCTGAATTAAGCGTACAACGGCCGAATTGTTGTGATTAATATGGCAACAAAGATTAGGAAAATAGTCTGAATAATGTAGATAGTGAGATTATATTTATTTTAATTTTTTCTAATTGAATTGTGCACCTATATCATATTATCCATTATTGTACATAATTAGGTTACAATAAGATTTGTATTTCATATGAATACTACGTTATAAAAAATTTAAATGTAGTAGAGTGGGGGTCCCGTATTATAGATTGGCAAGGCTGTATTATAGATTCGATGGGTCACGACCTCTTTACATCGGCCCTGCTATTAATATATTTTAGAAAGGTTGCCAATTGTAATCCAAACAAAACCTGTACATACAGCGCCTTTCATGTTATAAAATTAACTAATAGTTTAAACATTTCGAATAAATGACAAGAAACAGATGATAGATGATAAATTCTTAAGCGTGTCGTTGACTTGTTGCAAAATACGACACACTTATAGGACACGAAATCTTGAATAGATATCTCTGTCGGCGGCCATTTTGAAGATTCAGCTGAGCGGTCGACCGAAATGTTATTCATTAATTAAATTTCAACCTCGGCTGCCAATTTTTTTCGAAGACTTGGCGACGAAATCGATTCCTGATGCAATTAAGAATCAGATAGTAACAAATGCAACGGCTGCTCACTCATTCTTAACCGTTTAGTCCACGACCCGACAATTTAGTCAATAATGACATTTACCTGCTCTTATTGCTTCTTAAGTGGACATCGGCTGTAGTAATTACTAACTACGTTGCAGCTTGCTCACTAAGTGGTCGCATAGCCGATAATTTCACCCACTGGTTAGTCTTTTATCAAGTAACTGACCAGAAAGCTTGCATAATAAGTTGGTTCTGGAATTATTCTTGACTGCCTGGTGTATTCATTGTCCTATTCATTCTCAGACCATCTTGTATAGCATTTATTTTTCTCATATTCTGTGTTAAGGCCAGATAGCGTATCACATCAAACTACATTTATCATGAAAGATAAACAATGAAGGAGAGATGATCTGATATTTACAGAAAGATCAACACCTACAAGGAATTGAAAGTCTACGGGCGTATGAATGAAATAATTTAGTTAAGCATGAGAATAATACCTGTACTAATGTATTAGATAAGTAGATAGATATAAACAGTTATAGGTATATAGATATATTTTTAAAGAATTAAGAAATGTTTTGTAATAATACATTGTTACTTAATCCCATAATACATAACTATATAGTGGATTTATGTGTTTGCGTAGTCATCTGTGTTTTAAACAATGTAATTTTCATTTACCAAGAATCGCAGATTCGAACCCTGCTAAAAGGCACACAATCTTTATTATGTTCCGGCCGGAAGATGTAAATTATGCTTAAAAAGACAGTAATTTCTACTCAATGTCTATCCACCAAATATAACGTTTAGATAGATAGATAGATAGATAGTAGATAGATAGATAGATAGATAGATAGATAGATAAAGAATACATTCATAGATAGATAGATAGATAGATAGATAGATAGATAGATAGATAGATAGATAAAGAACACATTCAAATAGATAGATAGATAGATAGATAGATAGATAGATAGATAGATAGATAGATAGATAATAATAATAATGTAGTGACCTGTATTTTCGATATATTCTACATAACTGTTTTTTCATAATTTTTTGTACATGATTCTCTTGCTTATAAAAACGTGAAAATAGGAAAAACCGCTTTTCTTTCACTTCAGAAATTTAGTCTCAGAACCAAATAAAAATTTGGAATTAACAGAAATACAAGTGAAAAGAATTCACACAGTAAAAAAAAATGTCTAAAAATAAAACCTAAAAGTTTTCTTTCTTAAAAATCTTACAATAAATCAGTAAAAAAGTAAATAAGGTCCTATAAACTGATTCAATATCATCAGCAAGTGTGAATTATTTCCCTGACAAGAAATCATTGTCCGTGTGTTCTCAGGAATGAAATGTGGTTTAAAAGTAGCGTCTTATGTTCTTCTATTTCTAGATATTTAACATATCTTGACGTGTTCGTTTCTTACTGATAGCGGTAGGGTAGGAAGATATATATGTTTTAAACTTTGATTAAAGGTTTCAGGGTTCATTTTTTTTCTTCTTTTTCCTTCTTCTTTTTCTTCTTTTCTTGTATTACATCTGGTGTTAAAGAAGTGTTTAATTTGGTTCCAAATTGAATGAGAGGTTGGCCCTTCGGCACAAATATGCCGCAATTGAAAGAAATAACAGCCACTATGACGTAAGACACCGGTTTTTAAGACATGTGCACTGGACTAACAAATTCATGCATTTTTCTCTTTGCTAATTTCTTTATTTTATATTTTTCTTTTTCTCTTGCTGTATTTATGAATTTGTTTCATTATGGTTTTTTTTTTACACATAATTCTTTTATTATTTCTTCGTTTTCATCTTCCTTTCTGTCTTTCTTAGCCTCATGGGCTTATCAACTTTATTCCAATTATTTTAGTTTAGTTTGTCTTGATTTTCTTTATAACCTAAATATCGCTGTTTATTCTTGCTATTCAGTATGAGAAAATCATCTTTTTTTACAGGAATAAAACGAATATAGAAGAAGATATTTTTAACTTGAGAATAATAAATGTTTGTCCTTCTTTCAAATTAAAATGAGAAAGAAAGAAAGAAAGAAATGGGGGGACTAAGAGCCAAAAAGTCATTTTAAAAGAAAGAAAGAAAGAAAGAAAGAAAGAAAGAAAGAAAGAAAGAAATGGGGGGACTAAGAGCCAAAAAGTCATTTTGAAAGAAAGAAAGAAAGAAAGAAAGAAAGAAAGAAAGAAAGAAAGAAAGAAAGAAAGAAATGGGAGGACTAAGAGCCAAAAAGTCATTTTGAAAGAAAGAAAGAAAGAAAGAAAGAAAGAAAGAAAGAAAGAAATGGGGGGACTAAGAGCCAAAAAGTCATTTTAAAAGAAAGAAAGAAAGAAAGAAAGAAAGAAAGAAAGAAAGAAATGGGGGGACTAAGAGCCAAAAAGTCATTTTAAAGAAAGAAAGAAAGAAAGAAAGAAAGAAAGAAAGAAAGAAAGAAAGAAAGAAAGAAAGAAAGAAAGAAATGGGGGGGGCTAAGAGCCAAAAAGTAATTTTAAAAGAAAGAAAGAAAGAAAGAAAGAAAGAAAGAAAGAAAGAAAGAAAGAAAGAAATGGGGGGACTAAGAGCCAAAAAGTCATTTTAAAAGAAAGAAAGAAAGAAAGAAAGAAAGAAAGAAAGAAAGAAAGAAATGGGGGGACTAAGAGCCAAAAAGTCATTTTAAAAGAAAGAAAGAAAGAAAGAAAGAAAGAAAGAAAGAAAGAAAGTAAGAAAGAAGGAAAGAAAGAAATGGGGGGACTAAGAGCCAAAAAGTCATTTTAAAAGAAAGAAAGAAAGAAAGAAAGAAAGAAAGAAAGAAAGAAAGAAAGAAGGAAAGAAAGAAATGGGGGGACTAAGAGCCAAAAAGTCATTTTAAAAGAAAGAAAGAAAGAAAGAAAGGGGACTGAGAACTGAGAAGGAAAGAAAGAAAGAAATGAAATCAGGAAAATAAAATGGCAAAGATGAAGAAAATATTAAAAATGATGTCATTACTCTAAAAGTGATGACGAAAAGTTATGAAAGAAAGAGGTGTTCTACACTATTAGGTACTCAATATTTCTCCTTTGCTTAGTCAGGTACAAGGTCACATTTTTTGGACACTTAATGGCATACGAATGCAGCAATTATAGCCTACGAATGGGGAATAAGACTCAGGAAGCTTATCTCTCAGCCCATTGATAGTGGATTTGATTCCTACTAAGTGCCTTACTATTGAGGGACTTTCCCAAACACTTGCATTGTCTATAAAATATATTATTTTATTTCGTTCGCTCGACAAATTTAATTTTACTAATTTCCATCTACATGCTTGATTCATTTTCTACAACTTATCAACCATTTGCAAGTTATTTAAATCCAGAAAATATTTTTAGATTGCAAGAATATATTCTATTAGGTTGGTGCAAAAATAATGACGTTTTTTAACGTCAAAAACGTCATTATTTTTGCACCAACCTAATATTTTGAGATGATAACGGTTTAGTGATACAATCCTTACTAATTAACCCTTAACTGGGGGAAGAATATGCGAATTCATATCTTTCCCAAAAAGTGAATATAACGAATTGGAACTCGACCTTCCGATTAACAAATCCGAACCTTTATCCATTCCACCAGCCGGTATTCCCAACCGGTCACCCATCTAGGTACTGACCAGGCTCGACGTTGCTTAACTTTGGTGAGCGTGCTGTTACAGAACGATTAATGCTACACAACCTTCTTCGCTAGCACTCAGTAAACGCGTTTTAGTGCCATTTTTTAT
>OZ010582.1:82191757-82216757 GCA_963932145.1 Acanthosepion lycidas | reverse complement strand
CTTCTGGTGTCTTATCAAGTGATGATGTTGAATGTAGAATAAACAGTTTTAAAAGGTCCTTATTGATTTAAACCTTTTAAAACTCAACATTTTTATAATTCTCACTTCATATATTTTATTGATAATCAATATGTTGCTGTCATCTCATTTTTATTGATCTATTTTTGCTGATATCTGTAAAAAATACTGTGTGTGTGTGTGTGTGTGTGTGTGTACTTACGACTACAAGCATCCTTTCATAGGATTTCATGTTGATAAATGTTTTTGGTCTGTCTAGGCAATCTAGGCTTCGAGCACTTTACTGAGTAGGTGTGTTTTGTTCACCTTTAGGCCTCGTTTCAATTTATTTCCGTAAAAAGAATATCAAATTAGATGTTGGTTAGTTTCACACACACACACACACACACACGCACACACACACACACACACATATATATATATATATATATATAGATAAATTCCCAGATCACAATTGATCTGGGAATTTATCTATATTGTTGACATGGGAAAAAAAGAAAATCTCTTACTATAAAGGTAATTTACATTAACCAGAAAAAAGGCTTAGACAGAAGCGTCTATCTTTTTAAATTTGGATTTTTTAATGTAACTATAACAACAAGAACATTTCGATTTCATTTTTGCCTTGAAAAAGTCGGAAGACGAAACGCGTCGGCAAAATCTAAGATCTTTTTTCTAATTGTCATTTTATTTATACCATATATATATATATATATATATATATATATATATATATATATAATCTGTTGGGAAATCTCCACAAAACATACCATGGTCGAGAACTGATTAAATGAAGCTATTTTTAAGCTGGTGATGATTGTACAAATTTACAAATCATCGAGATCAAGTCTTTGAGTGTTGTTCAGCTACTGATCAGATCAGATTATGCTTTCGCTCCCTGAATCTGTGCCTGACTAAGGTCTGCTCAGCACAGTTGCAGTATAAAGCACTGGTTGTCTGTTTTTAGAAATGAAAAACAACTCTACCTGAGCGGGTTTCTGTAATAGCTTTCCAAATACTGACAGATATATGTACAATGTCCCTATTGTTTGTAAAATTTGCATATGTTATATATAACTCTTGAGATCCTCATGGAATTATTTTCTTTCCTTTTTTTTTTCAGAAATGTATACAAATCGTGCTTCGAGAACTTCATGGCCCCTCGTCAGTTTTTCCATCAACTGCCGTCACATCCTGCCTTGAAAGGTAATTACTATCTCATGTAAGGACAATTGCTCATGTTCTATATCCATTTATGCATGCCTTGGTGTCTTTTTTTCTGTCTATAATAAAAAATACTACGTTCGTCTAAACTTACATTCACAAACACAAGCTACTATGCGAATCGGCTTATCTTAATATTATAGCGCTCGCTTAACGAATTTCCGCATAAACAAACATTTTTTCTGCTTTGGCACATTCTCATCAAGGATGATTTTTAAATCCATACATACAGTTAAAAGTAAAAAGTCATCCTTGATAAAGGCTAAAAGTATAGCCGAATGCGCTCGGATATACAAGAACTTAGGATAATATCTTCATAATTTATCTCCGGAAAAGAAGAAAATTATAAAAGAAAAAGTAAATAAAAACTTAACAGCAGTATCATGTCAGTCACTTTTAATTAAACCTATATATATATATATATATATGTGTGTGTGTGTGTGTGTGTGTGTGTGTTCTCCAATACATTTCTGGATTCGTTCGTTTAGTTTCAATTACACTAAAACGATCGCATTTGATTGTATTAGGAAATATGTGATGTCAGTGTGTATTGTTTTTTAAATAACAATCACGGCATATTTTTCTTTCTAATATTGAAGCGGAAGAAATATATTTTTAATAATATCGAGAATATTTAACATCGAAAAACATTAGAAAAATTAATTTCTTTTCATAATATGTGGAAATAGCCACTCCTGATGAAGGTCACGAGACCGGAAACGCGTGTAGCAAAATTATGGAAAATAAAGCATATATATATATATATATATATATATATATATATATATATTAAATGAAAAATTTTTAAAAATCCACATTACAACCAAAAACGTTTGCGGTTTCTCTCTTCTTTTTAATATACACACTTTTCTCTCGTTGGAACTACTATATATATATATATATATATATATATATATATATATATATATATATATATATATATATATATAAACAGATACATATAGTTCTTTTTCTGGGACTGTCTTACCCAGATAGTGTCAAGTGTTGGCCTAATCTTTCTCCACTAATTAAACATGTCTTCTGACAAAGGCCACATGGCCGAAGGCAGAAGAAACAGCGTTCTATATGACAACGGCTCAGAGAATGGCGAGGAGGAATAGGAAGCGAAGGGCCACGTGTTATTTTACCTCTGAACACGTGCGGGTACCCACCACTGAGAGTGAAAATAGACCATTCGACCACCCAAGCCTCAAGGCAACTTGAATTTTATGTATTCATTTATTTTTGCATGTCTGCCAATTCGGAGCTGACTTTCTAACAGATGAGATGTGCAGAAATTTTAACAAAGACAATAAACTATCTTTTTTTTTTTTTTTATAAATCTGAATGGCAACTAACAATACTTTCAAGTTCACACCTATATGGTAATAGTAGCAGTAATACTGATTTTTAAAATGTCAGATGAAACATTGTCAATGATTATTAATTTTTTAGACTCGCATTTCTTTCATCTTAATCTCAGTTGTTTTTATCGCAACTTTTCTGACCGTCACGCGATATTCATGAGTAAAGCTGATCAAAACAGAAATAAGTCTTCAGTAGGACTAAAACATATTTTTCCTAAGGATGCTTATCTTAATGCATTTTTATTGATCTATTTTTGCTGATATCTGTAAAAAAGAATACTCTGTGTGTGTGTGTGTGTTTGTGTGTGTGTGTGCATGTATATATATATATATATACTTACGACTACAAGCATCCTTTCATAGGATTTCATGTTGGTAAATGTTTTTGGTTTGTCTAGGCAATCTAGGCTTCGAGCACTTTACTGAGTAGGTGTGTTTTGTTTAGCTTTAGGCCTCGTTTCAATTTATTTCCGTAAAAAGAATATCAAATTAGATGTTGGTTAGTCCCCCCCCACACACACACACTTGTGTGTGTGTGTATTTTGAACAATAAAACATTAAAAAAGTAAACATTTTCAGACAGACGGGGTTGTATATTAATATTTTTTGTTTTGTATATATATATATATGTGTGTGTGTGTGTGTGTGTGTGTGTGTGTGTGTGTGTGGACTAGAAATTAAGAAAATGATCATAAATATAGAAAAATAAATGAAAACAATTCTTAACAAAGAACTATTGTCTGACTTTAACCAAATTTGTATATATATATATATATATATATATATATATATATATATATATATATGGTTGGTCCTGATCTGGCATCTCGTCTACAGTCGCTCTCTGACGGACATGCCGTCGCCTCCCTCTGTCTTTTCTACAAATACCTTCACGGTAACTGCTCCGACGAGCTACATTCGCTTGTTCCCAGCCTGCATGAATTTAAGCGTACTACTAGGCTAACCTCAAGGTTCCACCCTTTCAATGTCGGAACGGTTAAATGTGCCCGTCTCTTCTACTCCAATAGCTTCATGTCTCGCTCCTCCCGTCTGGGTTATTCCCTTCCTATTACTTGTTTCCCTGATAGCTATAATCCCCAACTATTCAAATGTAGTGTCAATCAACATCTCCAGATGACCTGACCTATTCCCTGTTCTTCTCTTCATCCTTTCCTACATCACGCCTCTTTACTCTCGCTCCCACCCTGTGACCCATTGCATACTAGTGGCATCCCGCCTTGCTTGGGGTGAAATGCTTAAAAAAAAAAAGAAAAAAACATATATATATATATATATATATATATATATATATATATATATGTGTGTGTGTGTGTGTGTGTGTATATATATATATATATATATATATATATATATATATATATAGGGAAAGCCGTAATTGTCCTAATTAAACAAGATGGATACGTTCAAAGATTTGGATAGTCGCTTTTGTTTGTTCCTTTTTATTAATATTACAAGCAAGGCAATAAAGCTGCAAAGCTGCTAAGTGTGAAAATATTAAAAAAAAAAAAAAGAAAAATAGTAAAAAAACTTAAGGCCGAGCACAAAAAAAACAGGAATTGAGAGGATAGAAGATGACGATTGGCATTGCATTTATACTTTTGAAGATCGAACTTGACTGTAAATCAAGAAGAATTTGCGAGAGGAGAAACTGTTGCATAGAATTTAATGTTACGTTTAGTTATTTCAGCTGTATGAAATGCTCAAATGATCTCCATTCTCTAATTCCGCCAATTTAGACCTTTACAAATACAAATTTAATATTTTATAGATCTCGTTTCTTCAGATTTTATAGAAAAGAACCAACTTTGATCGGTCAAACATAACGCGCTAATGAAAAGGTTCTTTAATGAATAATTTTTTTATAATCCTAAACTACTACGGACATATACAACTGACAGCTATTCAAAGAATGGAGATTATAGTTATTTACAACTAAAGATCTCGTTCTGTAATGAAAAGAATACTTTGCATTAAACGTATTTTGCAAAATAAATACTACAATGAAATAGCATGCTTCTTAAATCTTGAGAGACACGCAGCTGCAAGAATTATTTAAAAAAAAAAAAAAAAGAGGACATACACACATTCGTTCAAACATAAACATTTGTTAAAATTAGCTGTCAGATAACAAAAGGAAAATTTATTCCTTTATTCTCGTATTCTGAGATATCGGATTGTTTAACACCTACATTTCAGAAATATTGATCTTAATGCAAAATAACTTGTCAAAGTTTTCGGCCCGAATTCTAAATGCGGTGCGTCGTCTTTGCACAAATTAGATTAAACAGCGGCGCAGATGTTCCACTGAATTTTGGTGCAATCTAAGGCCCCCTAACACCTCCAAAAATTTTCGACTTGCTTGCATCCTCAACAAAGTAAATTGTTTGGCTGCTTCTATGCTTAAAATGATAGGGAGAGGAGGGACATTGTGAAGAAACAAATCGTTAAATAAATGGGTTACTCAAAAGAAATGCGAAGAATCTGTTTATTTCCCTGGTTTTTATTTTTGAAATATTTCTTGGTTGTTCGTTATCATTTTTTTTATTTTTTTTTTTTATATCTTATTCTTTTCCTATTTGTTAACGAAAAATAAGGACACGTAATTAAAAATCTGACATATTTTATCCAAAGTTCAATGCTTCCTGTAAATAGGTTTTCTGCTAATAACGGAAAAAAATCATCATTTTTGACATTACCGCCGATTGCAGCTGATGCTAAATCTCATGGCATGAAGGCATCGAGCCCAGGTGAGCCATCTTGATCCTCCAGCTCATTCATTTCACAGAGTGTCTGGACATCTTCCAGCGCCAGATTAATCTACCGTAGGTCCTAGCGGATGACGTCCTTCCAACGACAGCGTAGCATACCACGAGGTCGTCCCAAGTTTGCAGATTCCGGGTAGAACTAATCGAAGAGACTCTGATTGTCGCCGCCTATCAATACAAAAAAAATATACCCGTTAAATTTATAAAACATAGATATAATAGGTTATGAATGATAAAGACCGATTTTTTGTGGTATTCTGATCATTCGTTTTATGTATGTACATATTTACTACGATTAGCCCAGTTTCACTATTCACATGCTTGTATCAAATGGATTTGTAGATTTAAGCCCATACTCTCGTTTATAGAAATGATATACCAATGTTTATATCAAACAATGAGTAATCGAATGGCAACGCACACACACACACACACACACACACACATATATATATATATATATATATATATATTAGAGCAAGATCTAAAAGGTCAGCCAATCTAACAGTGATCTCATCTCACAATCCTCATACTTGCTCAATATGTGGCCTCCTTTGTAAATCACTAGCGGGTCTTAAATACCACTTAAGATTATCGCATAAACTTTCATAACTGAATCAATAAGCTGGCAGATCCTCATAAGTCGAAACCGACGGGAGAGTCCATTATTATTATTATTATTATTATTATTATTATTATTATTATTATTATTATATATATATATAATGTGTACAAATGAGTTTACTAATTCCTCGTAGTAAGACAGTATATGCATGGAGGGGGAATATACGCACGCACATATACACGCATTCTGACAGACACACACGAAAATAGAAACAGATCCAAGAACACATAGGGGTCAGAAAAACATTAAAAGATAAAATGCTGATAAGTAATTCATTTCTCTTGGACCAACCTTAATTGTTTTATGACAATTCATTGCCAATTCAAGAAAAACATTCGGATTACTAACACAAAAATAGAGAATGTCTCATATCGAGAATATTTAACATCGAAAAACATAATGGAAAAAAAATAATTATTTTTAATAATATGTGTAAATCTCCGCCTTTTACCTGAACCGGAAACACGTGTAGTAAAATTATGGAAAATAAAGCATAACATTTTTTTCTAAAAAAATCCACATTACAAACAAAAACGTTTGCGGCACCTCTCTTCTCTTCTTTTTAATATACATACTTTTCTCTCGTTGGAACCACTACAACCTCTTTCTTTTATATATATATATATGTGTGTGTGTGTGTGTGTGTGTGTGTGTGTGTGTGTGTGTGTGTGTGTGTGTGTGTGTGTGTGTGTGTGTACAGGTAAAAATCTGTGGGTAAGTAATCCAAGTAGATCCTAATAATATAAAATATTAAAACTGATCTATAAGAGAGAGCTCAATATATATATTTGATATGTCCCGGAAAGGGATATACTTGAACGAAGTAGCTAAGTGGTTTTGGCTACTATAACCAAGTAGAATACGGTAGCAGTAATCGACTGGTACGCGTCGTAGTCGCAGGTAAGAAGTGTAGCGCAATGGCGTAGTCCAATGGGCGTTGTTATAGACTTAGCTCTCAGACTGAGGCTCTTGACTCTCCTACACTTCCGTCGGTATTTATGACGGACACCAGCCAATCATATTCAAGTCATGCGGAACACATGTGTATGCATATTCCATTATATCAATATTAATGAGCATATAATTGAATTACATAAAAAATGAAACTATAATACGCCATTCAGATGGCTATTTAACGAAAAACATTAAAATTCAATTTTTTAACAAACGTTTTTTCATTGCTAAGCCCCAGGGAGAATATCCCGGGTGAGAAATGACCATGTGAATGGTGCAATATTTTCATTTTTATGTAATATATATATATATATATATATATATATATATATATATATATATATATATATATATATATAGGGGAGCGATACAATAATAATAAATAAAATTCAAAAGGAAAACTTATCTTAGCCGACGCGTTTCTTTCTCTGAGGGAATTCATCAAGGCAAATGCAAGGATTTTATTTTGTACAAGTATTTATATACAGTGTAACCCGGATATAAGAGACCCGGATATAAGAGAAACTCTGATATAAGAGAGATGTTCTCTGGTCCCAAATTAGAGCCATACTTACCTAATAAAATAGACCAAACCCGGATATAAGAGAAACCCGGATATAAGAGAACTCACATTAATATTCATCAGTTTGCCCGAAAAGTCAGGCAAGCTATGGAGGATGCACTTGTATATAAATACTTGTTACAAAATAAAATCCTTGTTTTTGCCTTTGATTAAGTCCCTAATAAATAATATAATCAGAATTAATCTCTAGATTTATTGTTTTCTTTACTTTTTTGTATGCGCATCCCTTCAGAACAAAAGTGAGCATGGCTCTCCACAACTTCCTATCTTTTGTAGCTTTAAGTAATGTCTGTTGTCTCACTACTCCTCTCAGTCCATGCTCTTCCATCCCTTTACACAAGCTTCTTAGCAGGTTACTCGCAATTTCGCTCTAGCTTTAATATGTCATGTCTGTATCAAATTCGCTAAGCCCCCTTTTCTTATAATGTATCCTAGAAATTTCAGCTCACTTTTTTTTTATTCTAAGTACAAGTTTTCTTTTTTCCTCAAAACTTCCTCGTTGCTAATATGTTCCGTCCATTGTATTCTCAGCATCCTTGTGTAAAATTACATCTTTGTTGCTTCAAGTCTGTTTTTTATCTGTGAGAAAATTGCCCAACATTCACGGTTATATAAGAGGACTGATAACATTTCAGCAGTCTTATCTTTGTTCCCAATGATTTTTTTATTTCTTAATATTGCGTATATATTTTGGAAGGTATCATTGTTATTACAATGAAATTTCGGATTTTGGTGATACATTTTCCATCATCTATTATAAAACTTTCCAAATGGTTAAATTTCTGTACTTATTTATTTGAACATCTCCAAGGCGTAGGTAGCTTTGCATTTGTTGCTTGGCTGTCACTCTTGCTAATGAAAATTCATTCTGTCTTACAAATAACGGTGTGTCATTTTTCTCTGTTTTTTTTTTTTTTTTACTACCTTGTCTTGGAGTCACTGCAGTTTTCGTTTGATGTCTACGATCAACACGGTGTCATCTGCATATCTTAAATTCTTAAGGTTGAACCTACCAAAAATAAATCTTGCTAAGACTTCTACTTCTTTTAAGATCGCCTCGGTGCTTTTAACAGCTGCTGACTTACAATTTGTATATCTGTCTCTGGTTTTATCTATAGTCGAACTTAATATCATTTTCATGCTGCCTCTATAGCGTCTTATAATAGAGTGTAATTCTGTTTCGTTTCAAAACAACTGCCGAAAAGAACGATAGTAGATTATAATACAAGTGTCCTGTAATCGTATCTTTTCTGTCAATACCGTCAGGCAAAAAGAAACAAACTCTTAGTCGGCTGACTGGTAGACGTAGGCTTTTTCGCGTATCGAGAATGCGATCAACGCCCAGTCTTAGCCACGAAGCACCACAACTTCTTCGGCCCCCTCATCGACGGTAGTAGCAGCCGCGCGACAGGCTGCACGGAAACTAAACGGCATCAGGTGACTCTTTACATAAACTATGGATGTTCAACCAAGTCGGCGAGTGTTAATTGTCGACAAATTGGTCGTCTCTAACGCCATCGTTGTCGGAGAATTAAATAAAGCAATTACAGCGACGCTAGAGCGCGAAAAAGAAAGTGGGATGACGGGAAGGGCGCACAACCAGAAAGAAAAAAAAAATGTTGGCGAGACTGGGTAGGGCAGAATGGAGTGAAAGTAAGTGAATGAGACGACAATAGAAAACAAAAGGAAGGCGACTATTGTGTGTCAGTAACGGGTAGGTAGGGTTGGTTATTGTTTAATGTTTCAAAACCAACTATGGAAAAAGAGACAACTTGGCAAAATGGTAGGTAGGACCACACCATACGCGGAATCGCCAACCACGGTTTCATTTATCCGCGATTGACCCACCATATAATACAAGTGTCCTGTAATCGCATACCTCCCCACCATATCAGTTTGGTAATTTACCATTTCAAGTGTCGCAGGTAGAATGGGCCAGCCAATATTTGCATATAAGCCAAATATGTCTTACTGAAAGAAATGCATTCATTCTGTTATCCAATGGACGATATATAGTAAAAATATTGTCGATTAAAATAAACTTTGACTGAATAAAAGATTAATTCTGTGTTACAATTAATAAAAAAAAATTGTTTTAATTGTTAAAACAAACATTTTGGTAACGCTATTATTAATCGTGAGAGTAGGCGTTTCCATGTAGAACACATTTATGTTCAAAACCTTAAAGGTGTAAAATCTAGCCCCAAACATAACCAGCCAGATGTATTTGGTCTTGAAAAACTGTTATCTATTTATGAATCCACACTCCCCAACCCATGTTGAAATCTACCAAAAGGGTGTTATACCTCCCCACCATATCAGTTTGGTAATTTACCATTTTAAGTGTCAGTGTGATGTTGACTCCATAGGTAGAATGGGCCAGAGCTTAGAATCAAGAATTAATCGACATGTACCATCCAATATTCAGAAGGGTAAGTTGAACAATATACTTGTTTCGTGATAATTATACATTCATTAAACAATCATCTATGTGCTCAGTCCTATAACCAAGACATGTTCTCTGTACTGAGAAAGGCCTACTTGTTGGTTTTTTGTCAATTTATCTTATGTCCTGCCAGCCTTCCCTTTGTAAGCAGGAGGAGTGGTTATAAGGCTTGAGTATAATCAGCCCTTTATGTTTAAAGATTTATCACATAACATCAGGTCTTTCTGGCGTTTTTCTTTTTAATTGCTATGCACATATCTCATCCTCATTTGAGCTCCGATGAGATCAATAAACCAGTTAAGCGACTTTTGTAAAGCCTAGGCTGAATGCCACCCACCCCCGAAATGTCCTGTCTATTTGTATTTATCATGGATTGGTGATATAAGTAGAATTTTTTTCTAGGCAGATTTCTGTGCGCGTGATAAACTGTTATCTGCCTGCTAATTCACACATTATCTTTACTTCCCAACCTATGTTGAGATCAGTCTGAAAGGTTCTTATATCAGTTTGGTAATTTATCATTTCAAATATTAGGTAGAATGGGCCAGAGCTATGAAGCGAGAATTTTTTGGGTGATGGCTAAACATTTATTAAACAACCATCAATGTGCTCAGTTCTATATGCAAGACATGTCCTCGATACTGAGGAAGGCCCACTCTGACTTTCACCTGAAGGTACTGGTATCTATTTATATTAAGTACTGCCAGTCATCCCTCTGTAAGAAGAAAGAGTGGTTGTTCGGCCTGAATATAATCAGCCTGTAATCTTTATATATTTATTATATAACATCTACTCTTTGGTGTTTCTTTTAGCCGTTGTGCGCATTTCTTGTATTTTATAACGAGAGAGAATAGATTTGGTACGCTAATGTAAACCCTCTTTTTGTAATTATTTCGTCTTGATCATTTTTATCCGCATTATTATTGCTTAGCCCTGTTAAAATATTTAAAATGTACGCCGTAAATAATATTATTTTGAAAAAAAAATGCGTTTTCCCAGCCATCAAAATGTGAATGTAAAAGCTTAACTGAATATTAACGTTTCGCTCATTCAATACTGGAATGTTCTCTTTTTTTCAATTGAACCGTCTGTTCGCGTATAAGCAAAATACGTCTTACTAGAAGAAATGCATACACTCCGTTATCCAATGGACGATGTATAATAAAAATATTGTCGATTAAAATAAACTTTGCCTGCATAAAAGATTAATTCTGTGTTATAATTAATAAAAAAAAAATTGTTTTTATTTTTAAAACAAACATTTTGGTAACGCTGTTAGTAATTGTGAGAGTAGGCGTTTACATACAGAACAGATATCAGCATTTATTGAGCCCTCTTTTCTCATTATATGACCCAGGATATTCAACTGTGTCCTTTTTTTTTCCATCTTCCTTAAAATTTTGTCGTGCACATGTTTTATAGAACCACGTCTCTGTCACCTAAAGTCTCTTCATCTGCGAGCAAATTGTCTTGTATTAACTGTCATATATGAGGTCAGATATTACGTACAGTATCAATACTCTTTTTGCGATGACTTCCTGGAATATGTTTCCCGCTGACTATTTCAGTTTGAAATTCAGAGCAAGTATATTTCTGTATTGGTTACCATCCAAAGCTACAGAGCCTACTATTTAATACATAGAGGGGGTGAGTATTGAAGCAATGGATTCGTGCCTTTCACAAGGGTATTTGTGCGAAAATGAGTTCAACAGGCTACACCTGAATTTGAACTCGGATCGCCGATTCCATGTCGCCAAGCGTTTTGCTATCTCTATATCTTCAGATTTTATGCTTCTGAGTCGAAAATGAATAATTTCCCTTAATTTAACATATAAATATTTTATGTTAATGTTACTATATCTTATTTAAGTTAACAAATTCATAAAACTGCCAAGATCATAGCAGTGTTATTTGCTTACCGCAGCAAACATTTTCAGGGAACGTCTATTGTTTCGTACTTTCCAGATACCCTTCAGTAGGACTCGGCTTACGTTGACGATTAGACAAAACAAGAAAAGAAATTCAAACAAAAACGATTGATTTAAAAAAAAAAAACGGTAGAAAATAGACGACAAAAACTGATGAGAAAAAGGCTGACAAAATTAGGAGGGAAATGTTTTCGGGATAAGATACGAAACAAACAAAAAAATAACAGAAGAAAAGGACTGAAAGCGAAATGCAAACATAAAATAAAAAGATGGAGTCTGAAAGAAGGACGTTAGAATAAGAACAAAGAAGAGAAAGAAAAAGAAAGAAAATACTGTTGGATTGATAGACCGATAGTGAGAGGGTCTGCTGAATGTTGTTGCATGCTTCAGAGTTCAATGTTCGAACCAACAAGATCCTTAATTTGGTATGCTGGGTTTCAAGACAGATTTTTTTCTCACTTCGAATATTGATGTAACTGAATCTTCCGACCGCGAATATAGTCTACGCTTATTAAATATTAATAGAAAAGGATACCGATTGATAAAGAAAGAAATCAGAGAGATAAGCGAACGAAAAAATAAAGACGTATACACTAATGAGAGAAAATGTTGAACAGTATCTCCCCAAGTAGAAAATGCAAACTGTGATAACAAAATGCCAGAATCAATAATACAAAGAAAGAAAGAAAGAAAGAAAGAAAGAAAAAAAAAGAAAGATTTTGTCAATAAAGTACAACTAGATAATCAAAAAGAAAGAAAGTAAGAATGAATGATTTTGCCAATAAGCGACAGATAGATAATCAATAAGAATGAAAAAAGAAAGAAAGAATGAATGATTTTGTCAATAAGGGACATATACAAATATTTTGAAAGGTGACATTTCAACGAGTTTTCCTGTACTGTTCGTATGCGGATTGTACAGTTTAAAAGTTTTACGTTAAAGGTTAAATGGGAGAAAATGACATCCATTTTCATAATTTGAGACTCTTTTGATTCTGGAAAGATAAAATGATGTACAAACAGCACAAAAGATAGGTGCCGTTTATGGAGATGGTGCCATAGATGAGAAGTGGTTTGCTTGGTTCAGAAGTGGAAATGTTGATCTGAGGTGACCAAGAAAGAAAGAAAGAGAAAAGAGAGAAAGAAGGATTGTGTCAATAACAGACAAATAGATAATTAATTAAGATAGGAAGAAAGAATGAATGATTTTCTCAATAAGAGACAAATTGATACTCAATAAGAAAGAAAAAAGAAAGAAAGAATGAATGAATGATTTTGTCAATAAGAGGCAATAGATAACCATTAAGAAAGAAAGAAAAAAAGAATTATTTCGTCAATAAGAAACAAATAGATAATAAGAAAGAAAGAAAGAAAGAAAGAAAGAAAGAAAGAAAGAAAGAAAGAAAGAAAGAAAAATTATAAATGAAAGAAAAATGAATGGAAAAGATACTTAATGAAAGAATGAACGAATCAGACTATAAAGGAGAAATGAATGATCAATATAAAGAATTAATGAAAGAATGAAAAAGAGAGAAACGAAGAAAAGCCATGAACGAGTCAAGGGAAGTAACTCCCAAATGAAGTGCGTTTGTGTGTGTGTGTGTTTCTGGCAAAAAAGATATCGCTGGTTACGAGAAACTAGAAAAGACTGAATTAGGAAAAGAAGAAAATCCTTCGGCAGACTTAATCGAATAAACCTGTGACATTATTCCATTGTCACAATTTTTTTAAAATTTTTTCCCCGTTTTTTTTTTTTCTTCGTTTTTCTCGCCCTTTACGTTTTTCTTCTTCCGTCTAATCATTTATGACTGATGATTTTTCGCTTTCCTATGAATAAAGAGTGTGTTCAGGGAATTAGCAAAAAGAAAGCAGTCATGATAGCACATAAAAAATAGTGATAATAGGTGATGAAAAGCTATGAAATGTAGAAAACGAGACATACATCCATACATGCATATATATATATACATACATACTGGGCCGTAATGAAAGTTTGTAGCATTTTTCAATAGGTGGCGTTTGAACACGTTATTTCGTTTCACACGTAACCGAAATTTATGACATATACACATATTTTGAAAGGTGATATTTCAACGAGTTTTTCTGTACAGTTCGTGTGCGAATTGAGTAGTTTAAATGGTTTTACGTTAAAAGTTAAAATGGAGGAAAATGCGTATTTTCATATTGGAGGCTCTTTTGTTTCTGGAAAGATAAATCGCTGTACAAACAGCACAAAAGATATGTGCCGTTTATGGAGATGGTCCCATAGCTGAGAATATTGTTTGTAATTGGTTTACTAGGTTCAGAAGTGGAAATGTTGATCTGGGGTGACTGATCTAGCAGGCCTGCATTCATTGATGGTTGGTCAAATCGAAACACTGATTAAAAATAAAAAATATAATAAATAAAAATAAATTCAAATGAAATATTTCAATAATTATTAGGTTGGAACAAAAGTTCATAGCATTTTACAATATTTGATATTTGAACGCAAGATTTTATTTTTGTCATTTGATGCTCTTCGGTGACATCCGGTCTATGAGTAGGAAAATTCTGAATTCAAAATTGTTTGTAGACCTGGTGAAATACAGAAACAGCAAGAAACCACAATTAGTCAGTCATAAATCGAAAGGGACATGATCGCCCAAGGATCTATTACGTATGGCTCTAAAATGAGAGACTGCTAATGTTCTATCTCTTCGTATTAAGAACTTCATTTTCAAAATCTGCTTACCTTAAAAACATTATCCTCCACTTACTTTTTTTTTGCTTGTTTTTTTTTTTTTTTTTGATTGGCGATGTGCAAAAAATTTTTTTTTTTATTATGCATAATGTGAATAGCTGAGTAACTACATGTCCCAGGTAAACGATATTAAATAGTTTTCATGTTGAACAATAAGAGATTTATTTATCACAATTCGAACAAGATATTCAAATGGATGTAGATTTTCTAACCGATTTCACAAAGCTTCAAAAATGTATGCGTACCACCTGTGATACGAGACACGTCAAGTCGGTAGCCCAGCTTCTGCCAAACACGCTGTAGCATGTCTTGCTAAACATTCTCCAGCGACTCGGTATTTCTCTGCTCAAGTTCCTCTAGGCTTGTATGAATAGGGGGAATATAGACCTGTCCTTTCACATAACCCCATAGAAAAAAATCACAAGATAACAAATCAGGATTACGTGGTGTTCATTTCAACAGCAAACTGTCATTATGTTAATGACCATACCTATGAACACTAATGGATATGTCCCAATCCTCATAAATACGTTGGACACTATTGTAAGTGGCGGGTAATAAGCTAAGCAGTTCACCACTAATAGTGGTTTACCTACTTTACGCCGCTGGCGAGTATTGTATTTTGTTGATGTTATAAAGATTATCATTTCATTTCCATCCTCCGTTTTGGTTATTCCTTATTCAGTAATCGTTTCTAGGTTATGGCACATTATCACTGGCATGCCAGATCCATCTTTCTGGTAGATTCTCATTGAGATAGGTCCGCACAGTCAACTTAGTTTTACACATTTTGTTAAAATTTGAGATCATTTGAGCGAGAAGTGGCTATGCTATATATATATATATATATATATATATATATATATATATATATATATATATATATAAAGAAATATAGTCTTAAGGTGTGCTATATTTATGGAATAAAGTGCTCAATATCAGAGATAGAGCGATTGTAAATATAAAAGTGAACATAGAAGTCAACACTTAGAGGCGACAGTCTGTTTCATGCTATATGCAATCGTCAGGCCTGACGATTGCATATAGCATGAAACAGACTGCCGCCTCTAAGTGTTGACTTCTATGTTCACTTTTATATTTATATATATATATATATATATATATATATATATATACTAAAACAGTGCTCAATATAATATAGCAGAGCTATTAAGTGTATATTAATAAATATACATATATTTCTTACCGCTAGTTCAACTCGGTGTTTCATGCACATCATATATATATATATATATATATATATATATATATATATATATATATACATTCATGCACATTCTATATTTACATACGCCCCATCTATAAATATAGCACACCTTAAAACTATATTTCTTCATATATATATATATATATATATATATATATATATATATATGTATGTGTGTGTGTTCCTACCTTATTGCCTTGTGATAAGTGTGTTGTGAGGGATCTACCACCATTGTTCTTGTCTCCATAATTTTCTGTATCATAAAAAAATTACACAATCTTATGACTTCGATCTCATCCCACAAGTCTTACAAGTTTGGATAGCCACTGGTTCTCAAATTTAACAACTACATTCAAAATCAGATAACGTTGGTCAGTTTTCTATACGATATTCTGTAGACCTGACGTTTTTTATACTTTATAACAACGACAGGAATGAATAAAATGAACTTTTGCACTCCCCTTGTATCCTGAAAATTGCCAACACGTAGTGTTAAATAAAATATTTGTGGGTTAAAAATTCTGTCAAATCCTAGCAACTACAGATCTCTGCTTATATCTTTACTTTTAAGAATTCTTCCCTACAGCTATATGACCTTGAAACATTAGTTGCCGTGCGATCACCGAAGTTAAGCAACGTTGAGGCTGATCAATACCTAGATTGGTGGCCGTTTTGGAATAACAGGTGCTGTAAGCTTGGCTGTGTATGTGAAAAGCCGAGTTCCAATTCCAGTTGGGTTCGTAATATTCACGTACGCGCAAATACACTTGATAAAAATATGATTCCACCTCTTCTCTCCCCAGCTATGGGTTAATTAGTAAGACTTGTATCACTAACTCATTATTATTTCAAAAAAAAATCTTAGAATCTAAAAATATTTTCTATCTTCAAATAACCTGTAAAGGGTTGGTAAGCCACAGAAAACGAATCAATCAATGAATTTTTAGAATTCTATGTTGTGTTGTGTTGTTGCGTTTGACGGCATATTGTATTTTGTTGTTTTGTAATTAAGTATATTATCCTTATCTATTTCAAGTCGACTAATATCTCCAACTTCTGTTTCCTTTCCTTCTTTCCTACAGGTTGCCTCCCTCTATGCGCATGTTGCACCCCTCGGACTACGGCTGGTCCCAATCTTTTCGCCGCTCACGAACAGAGGACGACGAGTGTAGCTGAACTCCGGCGCCGTGCTCGGGAACATTCTGAGGCTCTTGCCGCTGGGGTCCTTCCAGACAGAGCTTCACTTACTTCCCAACTTCCTTTATAGAAAATAGAAAAGGAGACTAAAAAAAAAAAAAAAAAGAAAAAAGAAAAAAAAAAAAAGAAAAGGCAAATGAATATGTGGAGAGTTGTCTGCCCTTGCCATTAATGGCAATTTCAGTCACAGAATATAATGATGTTTTAAATACAGACATTATCGACTGACGCCGGTCTGAACTTACATTTTATCTTTCGTGAGTTTTACAAATAAGAACATTCCCAACTAAGACTGAAATTAAAATTAAAAAAAGGAAAAATAGTAAAGTACAATAGCAAAATGGTATACATAAATTAATTCACGAGATTAAAAAGTAAAACAAGCAAAAATACAAAAAAATGCCATATTTCCAATAGATCATGTGAAGATCCAAATCTCGCTATAACGAGATTTGCGCGATGAAATTACGAAAAAAAAATAAAAATAGAATAAAAAAAATTACTTTTTTATGTTTTCCCACTAACCTCAGAATTTACACTCTCTAACAATAGAAAGAAATCAAAAGAGAAAAAAATAATAATTTTCGAAAAAACAAATCATTAAGAGATCTCACGAAGTTCCAAATCCTGTCTCAATAGGATTTGTTTTATTGTAATTATTCCTATTTTTAATATTAACCTGTATTGCCAAGGTTCAATTAGTAAAGGCAGATCAATTAATTCCGAGGACCCTCTTCAAAAAGTCAGTCTACCTCCTACCGCCACCTTAAAACCCCATCACCGCCTCCGTGCCACGTGACGCGGGTCACGTGACAACTGCTGCTGTAAGGCGTTCTTTCCGACGATGTTTTTTCCGCGTGAATTCACTTTATGGACATGTACGTGCGCTTACGTAATGATCAAACACAAGTACACGCACACACACATACACAGAGAAGTACACACACACACACACAGAGAAGTACACACACACATAAATGTATACACTTACATGCAAACAAACAAACAAACACACTCACACACACGCACACACACACATATATATATATATATATATATATATATATATTGATAATTAATTCATGAATGTTCATTCTTGTACGTGTTTACTGAAAGCGATGGATAAAGAAATATACGGAAGGCCAAATTCAACAGAAATAGACAATTGGTATTGATTGTGACATTTTTTCAGTCCAAAATGTTGCAGCGAAAATAAAACGGGAAGGAAATCAACGAGGAAAACAAATACATGAGAAAAACAATCGATTGAATATTCGTAATTTAAAAAAAAAAACTGTTTACAATTGGTAGAATATCAATAGATCAATGATGACAGAAAATAAGGAACAAAACATGGAAGAATAAAAAAAAAAAAAAAAAAAAAAAAAACAAGGAGAGAAAAAGCAAATGATTTGAACTTTTGGAAAACTGAACTTGTTCTATGAACGATAGAAAAACACAATGCTTACATTTTTGCAGATGTAAAATAATTAACCCTGAACTGACGAAATATTTACAATAGCTGAAAAGCCGAACGTTTATATTGAAAAGAAACTTAAATAAAATTGCATTTAAAAAAAAATTAAATTTCCCTGAAAATTGCTTGAGCATAAACTTGTGAACAATAATAAGAAAAAAAAGTCAAATGCTCATGAGAAGATGTGGTGAGGGATCATCATGGCCAGGTGTCAAGAGGTCTGTTGTTCTTTAGGTTTTAATGATGAGGCAGCCAAGGCGACTTGGGGGTCACATCTAGATATTTGTGAACAGCCTCAAACCCGAGACCGTCTCAGTTGATTGAGATACCCGACCTGAAGGTATTTGTATCTGGGCCCCACCTGAAAGGCTATGTGTTGCTTTTATCAAAACCTGCCACCATATTGCACACATTTGGCTGTGATGCATGTGCCCGGTATACACTTATCAGACTGTGTATCCAAGCGTCACTTTATTGGCGTGCTGCTTTCTCACGCAACAATTATATTTGTTATGGACGATGATTATAATGAGATATTTGATAACCATAAACGTAATACTTTTTTTTTCATATATCTCTACTTTTGTTTTTACCTTAAGTTATTTAATTTTTGTCTGGGTGTTTGTTTTTTGTTTTATTTTATTTCATTTTTTCCGATTGTTCAAGTCACGTGACCATTAGAGGCTTGTGGTCTACAGCCTACTTCTACGTTTATACAAAATTAATTCTTGTGAATGAGGAGCATTGATACACTGTTGAAATTGAGAAAAATGGCGATACGACTTTCTTGTCTCTCTTGTTCGCGTGATAAATTTGTCTCCTGATAAATCCACTCAACAATATGACAAGTCAATAATTCAAAATTACAAGAAAACGATTTCTTTATAAAAGGAGAAACTCCCAAAAGTTTGCTCCTGCAAAATATGAAATTTTCGAAATTCACTTCGATTTTCCTTTTGTGAAAAACATACAAAAACAAATCCATAATTGAAGTTGGTATTCACAGTTGATGTTTCTTTCTTCACTTTATATTTACTGGTATACAAATTGAAGACAAACTGACTGTAGTTTAAGTTTTTCATGGATTTCAAATCATATTGGATCCAAAAGGGCTCACAACTAATTATGCGCGTTATACATTGGATTCCTTCAAAAAAGATCATTTGCTGTCACTGACTTTTACACTCAGTATCTAATAACAATACTGAACTTCCAATACGATTTTTTCTTCCCTCAGAAATCAAATTAAATTCATATGCAATATTATGAACTATAGATTTGCTACTGGTTCTAGAAGAAAGCAAAAGATCAAGACTTAAAAATATAATGATTCTTATTCCAATTTCCGCAAGAGAGAAAAAAAAAGAAGCCCAAAACAATACTAAAAAGTTGTTTTCATGTTTACTTCCAGAAGTATTAATGTTTGCATTTCCGCAAAATGTGTTTTAATCATCGCCAAGAGACGTTGTTACTTTGATACTATTTCGTTTGTGTATGCATTGTTTTGAAAACTGGAAAGTTTACCGAAAGAAAAAGCATCTCCAACCACAGATGGGAAAAGTCAAAAAAAAAAAAAAAAAAAAAAAATTCTTAAAAGATTTCGTCAATGAAAAAAATATTAGATTGAACATCCCAAACCTCGATTCGTCGACTTTATATGCTTCATTTTTGTATATAACGTGGTGTGGAAACGACGATTAGATCAAGATATTTCAAATATATCATTGCTTACATACGAGCATTACATGGACCAATGATTTTTTTTGTTCAAATTGCACTTTTAAAAATCATCTAACAAAAATAAAGACAATTTTGTAAAAATTTTGACAAAAAAAAAAAAATCTATCTATTTCACTCTCTCTCTTTTTTCAATCTCTTTCTCTCTCTTTTTCTCTTTCTCTCTCTCTCTCTCTCTCTTTCTCAATCTCTTTCTCTCTCTCTTTTTCTCTCTCTCTCTCTCTTTCTCAATCTCTTTCTCTCTCTTTCTTTCTCAATCTCTTTCTCTCTCTTTTTCTCTCTCTCTCTCTCTCTTTCTCTCTCTCTCTCTCTCTGTCTTTTGCACTGTTTTACTAACATGTGTTACTGAAAAAAGTTCATCGTTGTGTCCCCGGTTGTGCAACAATGGGCAAAATTACGAAAGCAAAAATAATAATGATGATAACTTTGTTTAAATTGTTATTTTTATTTCTTAGAGTAATTTTTAATTTTATTTATTTATTTTGTGATTATAATTTAATGGTGAAAAAATCTCGACGCCAGTGCGCGTGTGGCGACGGGGAAAAGTGAAATTATTCTTCTTCATCAAACATTATTTTATAAAATAAAAAAAAAAACAACTTTAAACCATATAAAATACACATATATATATATATATATATATATATATATATATATATGCACACAGACACACACACACACACACACACATATATATATATATATATATATATATATATATATATATATATATATATATATATATTGCGTTTTTCACCTAAAAATAGCAAAACCTAAAAACGTTCAACCAAGGTATTTTTGAAATACAGCATTTTTAAAGCAAGCAGTTTGTAATTATAGAGCACAATATCAAGAATGCGACCATTAAGAGTAATAATGAAATAAAATATCCACTTATCTTATCCGTACTTATTGAGCTCTGCAGAGATTATGTTCACTCGTCAGGAGAACTCGTTTCCGTAAAGAACTCCAATTTACCATCAATTCCCCTGACGAATGGATGTAATCTCCGCGAAAATCCGGGTAGGGATAATTGAACATTTAATCCTATTTTATCACTATATATATATATATATATATATATATATATATATATATATATATATATATAATGCGCAGAATGATTCCTATTACAAATGATCAAGCCATTCACTAGTGGCAAATTTGAACTGACTCTTCCCCAAAAACTTTGTAGAATTTCTTCTTCTTGAGTCGAATGGGATCCAGTAATGTCATTTTTTGAGGCCTTTATATCTTGTATTGTGGATGCTTCAAGGATGTGGACATATTTTAATAAAGCGCCTGGGTAATGAACTGAGGTGATAGGCAAACTTTAATATGCACGGATGAAACGACGACGATATTGATAATGATTCTTTAATTGCACGATAGATTTTGAATAGGCTTTCATTGCGAAAATCTTTACTTTCATCAGCAATTCTACCAAAATAAATAATTTTGCTTTTCACTATCAGATGTATAGTGATTTTTCAAGCGTAGCTTAGATGTGGCACAAGGCTGAAAGTATGGGGAACCCAGTGAGCATCGAACTCACTACTCAGTCGTAATTGTTTTAGCGAGACAAGCTTGCAAACCATTACACCACCTCGAAGCGCCCAAACGTATTGATGGCGGGGTTAGTGCAGACACCCGATCGTCATAATGGATGGCAAACCAAGGACCCCACACTTAAACCATCCACTCGAACATGCCTCTAAAGCAGCTGGATTACATGAGTACGCCACCACTCCCAGCTATTTAATATCAGGTGTATATCACCGGCGAAAAAGGACGGGATTTGCTGTAAGTCATTTGACACTGGCCAGTTTTTTCATAAAGAATAAATGAGATTTGATAGACAGCAAGACCTCGTTTACTTCGATTGGATTAGTTTTTAATAACAACTTATTAAAACAAAATTATTTTTAAAAAAAACTAATTACAACCAATTCTAACAAAAAAAAAAAAAAAAAAGAAAATTCACTATTAAAAGATCCGACTTTAAAATATTTTTGCTTTGTGAAATGCGCAATTCTTATTATCAACTGAGAATCTCGCATCTATTAGAACTTGTTTGTGTCAGCCGGATCAAGTCCCCTAAATAGCATTTTTTTTCCCTTTATATCTACAATAATAACGATCATGTGGGCAGGTGTGTTTGCTTCCCGATACAGGTTCCAATCTCACCATGGTTGATTGGTCAGGAAGGTGACTTCTTGATGGGGGTGATGCCAACGTGCGGCACCTTTGGAAAGTGACTGGAAAACCATACCACTGATTGACCCAAGCCTTGTTAGCGAAATTGGGTGTAAGAAACTATGTGAGACCCATCGATGGTTGGGATAGCACGAAATCAGATGATATCGTGTGTTTGAGGTGTACTGGACCCCGCTGATCACATCGGATCATGCGCTTTCTCCCAGAAACTGTATATAAGGTCCGCTCAGCATAGTTGCAATATAAAACATAGATGGGCTCTGTGGGCATCGAACAAACACAAATGTGCCTAAGCAGGCGTCAGGGATCAGCTAGTCGCCGTAGTAGACAGTCCATTATAATATCGGCCATAAGACAAGTATTGGGTTGGTGAAAAAATAATGACGTAACAATGTCGTTTTTGACGTATTTTTTAACGTCAAAAAACGACATTATTACGTCATTATTTTTGCACCAGCCTAATAATTTCTCGTGTTTTTATAAATATATACCATGTTTAAATAAAAATGAAAACAAATAAGTAAACATAGGAAAACTGTCTCCAGTAAAGTGAGACATTACAAGAAAGACAAGACAAAAATGAATCGTATCCATTTACTTTCAAGGATACATGCAAAGATACTGAAATATACAAAAGGATTCAAAAGTACACAGAGTGGTTAACAAAGATCCCCTGTTTGGATTCCACGAGGTCCATCAAAGTTATTTCCTGGAACTATTTCCTGATCTGCAGGCATTGTTGTTTACCACTGACCTCGGCTGAATGGGTGCTGATATCAGTAGATTATCTCCCTTTGAAAGTGGCGAATAAGAATCAGAACAGTCTTTGAAAACACACACACATACATACATACATATATATAACTAAGAAAATATTATTATTTTTTTTGTTTTGGTATATTTTAACACCAGTTGTTGAAAATAACTTTTCTTTTCAACCACTTTATTTGTCGACAATAATATTTTTCTGAAGATGTGTCGGCTGAAAGGTACCTAAAATTTTAATCGTCGTAATAATTTTGTAATCTTTTTTATGAACAAAATATAATCCCTTTTTTAAAAATCATATATATATATATATATATATATATATATATATATATATATATATATATATATATATATTATTGGTATTATTAGTATTAGTAGTATTACTACTACTACTACTACTACTACAAGCATTGAGTGCTAGTGATAATAATGCAGAGTTGTACCAAACGGTGAGAAACAAACAGATATATAGTTATTAATAATAATAAAAACAAAACACCTTAGCGAAGACAATAAGCTGTCAGCGTTTCGATGAAATTTTCAGTTGACTTTATAAAAAGAGCTCAATGAAGACAAACCTGCAGGACAATATCAAATCAAAGGAATAACAAATCTGTATTAATTTATACTTTGGATACGCTCATATGTACACACACATGCATACACACATACACACACACAAACAAAAACACGCAAACATATACACACACACAAACCTGTGTGTGTGTATTGATGATTGATGCTCCCTCTGATAATTTCACTACTCAACGAAGGTTATATATATATATATATATATATATATATATATATATATATATATATATATATATATATATGTATACTATATTAAACGCATATGTATATAAAAATATATTTGTACAATTATTATCGTAATATACTTATATAAAATGAGTGTGCAAGTGTTTCTATATACATATACATATATACCTCTGAATATATGTTAATATCTATATAGATCCCAGTGTGCGTATCAAAGTGTATATAACTCTTATATAAAAAAAAATTAAAACTATATTTGTTTGTGCGCATGTATGTGCGAGCAAGATTTTCTTCATAAATGTATATCTGTATATATTTATTATTATTTCTATGTTTGTATGCATACGTATGTAAGCACATGTTAAGGGGGTTTCTCTCTCTCTCTCTCTCTCTCTCTCTCTCTCTATCTATCTATCTATCTCTCTGTTTCTCTCTTTCTTTCTCTCTGAGTGTCTCTCTCTATCCCCCTCTTCCTCGGATGTGATCAAAGTCGAAAAGCCTACACTGTACCTACACATATATATGTGTACAAAGTTGAAAAAAAAAGAGAAGATATTTCATAGATTCCATTTTGGAATGTGTACTGGCGAGTTTATTTACGGTTCATTTGAACGATCAAATGACTAAATAAATACAATATATAAATAAAATAAAATCCTTTGTGCATTGTCTTTGTCTTTTTTCTTTTCATTGTTTTTTTCTTTTTTTTTTTTTCTTTTTTCATTATTCGTAACTAGCTTAAAAACCGTACTCCGTAGGGACTTTTAAGCTAGCTCACGCAGTGGGTTAATTGGAGAGCAGAACTAAAGGAACCTCTAGTTCAGCTTAGAAAACAGCAATAATTATTTTGAAAAAAAATAACTGAATTCTTCAATTCACTCCATCGAACATCAAAACTTCACTTTACCTCTGATTCGGG
>OZ010582.1:82149257-82189257 GCA_963932145.1 Acanthosepion lycidas | reverse complement strand
AAATCAGTGATTAGAACTCATACTGCTTACGTCTTAAACGATTCCAATTTTTGCAATCACTGCCAAATATATTGCTATGAAGTAATAAGACACAAAACTAGACAGAAAGTAACAAAAATAAATAAAACTTAAGATTATATTCACTTTAAAAAGTATGAAACATGCCTTGATAGTGTGATGGTTAAGAAGCTCACCTCGAAATAAAGTTTCGTTAGTAACTATAAAACTCGAGTTTGTCTATATTTCTGAGATGAGGTGTTATGTACATTATTTACATTATTCGGACTATTGTCCCCATCTTTGTCGCCATATTTCTTCCAAAGTTTCGGCCGTTGTACGCTCCGGCCTTCTTCCGGTGGTTGGAATGTCGAACTGATCCCTTTATTTCGCTCACTGGTGTAGACTGTTCTAGTTCCACGTGCCATTTTGATGGATGTCAATTATCAGTTATCTCCTGCTAATTTTCCCTCTGAAAGTTCTCCACTGCCTTAACCGGGTATTGAACTCACACTCTTTCGGTCCTGTCACTGGATCTAACCAACGCCTTTATCCACTGTGCCATGTGTTCTTGAGTCAGGGTTTCAATTCTCGGTAGTGGATGCGCACTGCTGATGAGTCCCAAATATAGGACGAAACGGCCGTCCAGTGCTTTCTGCATTCTGTTGAGGTTTCTATCAGACTCGATGAATTAATTAAATATATATATATTCACATATATTGGCCCCCGAATTAAGGTAGAGCACTCTGAACCTTTATTTTTTAAACAACTTCTTTAAGAATATGTAAAAAGTAAATTTCGGGATTTCTCTGAAAAACATTCCACAAACAAACAAACGGAATTATTTTGTCAAACTTTTACAAAAAACAGAGGAATTAATTAGAAGAATGAGATGGAAGGCATACTTCTAATTTCGTGGGAATAACTCAACCGATAAAGAACGCGAAGTTTACGGCTTTAAAAGTAAAAAAGTTGCACCACACAACAAACAGCTATATGAATTTGAAAAAGACCTACTCAACATTATCAACATCTCCTTTCAAAAAAAGAAAAGCCGCTTCCAAAAACATCGAGACCAAATAGTTAAAAGCATAAATGATTGTGATAAAATACTTGTTAAGTAAGTCTGACAAAACCGGCAACTTCTACAAATTGGCTGTTGATGGCTACAACAACTTAATTAAAAAAAACTTAACCAGGATTTATAAAAAAGCTTGCAACAACAACATAAATATGGTTGATAGCATAAACAGAGCAAGTAAAAAAATAACTGATAAATTAAAATTAGCGATAGAGTAGGCGAACATTGCTGAAAAGGAATGTTACTTAACTCTTAAGGACCATAAGCATGATTTTCTGGAAAACCTTACTGCTAGGATAATTAACCCTACCCGACCCGACATAGGAAAAATCAGCAAAAGAATCCTGGAAAAAATTACTTGCCAAATAAAAAAACAGCTTGGATTAAAATTATGGATCAATACTAAAGATGTCATCAATTGGTTTAACAATATTGATAATAAACCGAATTGCACCCTAATACAATTCGATATCGTGGATTACTACCCATCAATTTCGAAGGATCTATTTACGACTGCCCTGGACTTTGCTGCTGTGTATTCTAACCTGACAAAGGAAGAAATAGATATAATCCTCAGCGCAAAAAAATCTGTCCTTATTCATAATGGTGACCAATGGATAAAAAACAATAACGACCTGTTTGATATCACTATGGGATCATTAGACTCTGCAGAGTCTTCTGACCTTGTTGGTCTTTTAATACTGTACAACTTAACCGCACACCGCGAAATTGATATTAAGGACATCGGACTGTATAGAGATGACGGGCTCATGGTGGTGAGGAGTTCTACTAGTTTTAAGATAGAGAAAATCAGAAAAATTATATTTAGTGAATTTAAAAATCTAAACTTAAAGATAACAGTCTCTTCTAAATTGAAAAGGGTAAACTTCCTCGACGTAACTCTTGACTTAGCAAGCAACACATAGCAACCTTATAGAAAACCAAATGCTAACCCCTTATATATACATCCGAAGTCAAACCACCCTCCATCGATAATTAAACATATACCCTCATCAATAGAAAATAGAATTAGCATTAACTCCGCTAACAAAGAAATATTCCAACAACACAATGGCTTCTATAACGCTGCCCTAAAAAATAGTGGTTATAAAAATGCAAACATTAACTTTTGAGACAATTGCACTGGCCAGAAGAAAAAAAAACAGGAAAAGAAAAATCATTTGGTATACCCATCCGTTCAACCAAAGGGTTAGTATTAAACTAGGACAGAAATTCTTAGCTTTAATTGATAAACACTTCCCCACCAATAGTAGGCTTAGTAATATATTTAATAAGAACACTCTAAAATTGAGTTACAGCTGCACTGAAAATCTAGAAAGTATAATAAAAAATCACAATAATAAAATCCTGAACAAATCCCCATGCCTGAATGGTATTAATAAAAACCCTACACTTAAATCAGACAATAACAGTGAAAAATTGTGTGATTGTAGAAACCCAGAAGACTGCCCATTAGAAAATAAATACTGCATCAAATCTGTGGTATACCAATGTACTATCTCATCCACTGAGAGTCCTAATACTAATATGATATACATTGGGTCCATGAAGAATGAATTTAAAGCCAGATGGAGGCAGCATAAGTGCTCTTTCAACAATATAAATAAAAGAAATCAGACTTCTCTATGTAAATATTTTTGGCATCTGAAGGAAATAAACAGGACACCTAAGGTAAAATGGAAAATTATAAACAGGACTAGAACTTGTAAAACTTGGGATGACCCATGCCCTTTGTGCCTCCATGAGAAACTGCACATTATTAAATTTCTAAATAATAAAAATCTATTAAACAATAGACATGAGTTAACGGTTTTTTGCCGACAAATTTATGCACTGAATAATTAGCTAAAAACAAGCATACAATAAAATAACTTTTATAATCCATAGCCAAAATAAATAGTTTAAATGCCCTACAAAAAAAGAAAACCCTTTATGAAGTCGTCAAAAAACATGTTACGGCAGTTTTTATATACACAAATCCCTTTCATAAAGAAATAAAATAAAAAAAATAAATAAATCTCCATAGACACGTAAACCAGCCTAGGCGAAAACATCTTCCGTTTTAAATTTAGACACCCCCACCTTACCCTTACATCTATGAAAGTAATTCTATACTGATACAAATTATTAACACCCAACACCCCTACCTATTTTAAATAATTCGCCCTGGCTGTTACCATGGAAATTTTGATTTCAATTATGAATATATTATTAAAACACGTAAATTTCAGAAATAAGTTATTCCAAAAAAATTTCGCTTGAAGATGGAACAGCTTACTTTAACTCAGTTTAATTCAAATAATTATATTGAAGTTTTCGGCTCTTGTTTTGAAACATGAGACCTCTTATGTAGCGTGTTGGAATCATATTTTTAAATAAATAATTATATTTATGCTCTACTTTTGTATCGAGCACTATTTTTTAAAAATAATAACAAAAATACAAAAGAACTTTGGATTATTTACCTAACCAGTTCTTTCCTATTTTCTATATATTTTCACACACACACACACACACACACACACATATATATATATATATATATATATATATATATATATGTGTGTGTGTGTGTGTGTGTGTGTATTTCAAATAATAAAGTTATCATTCCCACATAAACTCATACACTGCATTTCTTGCCTTATCTTGCGCTCATGCAAGACTATACAGTAACCTGCTACCCTGAGTGGCTTTTGTTGTTTGAATGTCCGATTTTCATAGAAAATATACGTCCTCCGACATTCAGGCCGGTAAACGTCGTTAATACTGTTTATTATAAACAGAGCATTTACTTAAATATTTGTATCTATAAAAAAAAAAAAAAAAAGAAAAAAAAAGAACTTATAAACATAAAAATGTCTTAAAATAATTGTCGGACTTTGTCCATTTCCTAATATGCGTGCGTGTGTGTATCTATGATGGTATAAAATCCTACATTGCGTATTTCATCCCACAAAATGACTTTTATGCCACGAAATACAACAAGCGCCAATTATAAGATAACATCCAGAAATGCTGTAGACACCAGGACGGTTAGCTTTAAATTTATATTTAAAAACTTTTGGTCGTCCGACGTATCAACACACATAACCTAGCCGGGTTATACCAGCTTTTTTTTTTTTTTTTTTTTTATCGATTTTGACTTTTTTATGGCTATTGTTTATAAAATATACCACATTGTATGTGTCTTAGTTTTTTAAGGAACGGACACATTTTACTATGATTCTGGTACTAATTTACCGTAGAAGATTCTAAAAAAAAGCTATAAATATATTTTCAAAATATTTTCTTTGATTTCACTTCTACCAGCCGAATTAAAAAAAGAATAACCCTTTATATTATTTTTGCATTACTGTCAACTATAAACACTCGCTTAATACATTACATAACATCATCTTTCTACAAATCCATTATTCATGAATCTATGTCTATCTAATATCATAAAATAATAAAAATTTACAAATCCTTTTCATAAATACTCAATAAGAAAGGCTTTAATGATAAATCTAACCAATTCTAGATTATTACAATACATCGTTTCACCCACTCACACAGTGTTGACGACCACATACATTCACCACACACACTTACACATACACGACAATGTAAAAATCTAATCAAATACAAAACTATTACAAAATATCTCTACATTTCACCGACATATACGGGAAATGTCACATCTATAGACATTCCTCACACACACTTATACACTTACATGAATTAACGCTATCGTTCAGCATAGAGCAAGACATACGTTTCTTTACTTACAAACTCTTAAACTATCACAAACTTTAATGTCCAAAATGTTCCTCATATATATTTCTATATTATCTATTGTATTAACACACGTGGAGCATGTCTGATCAATGAGAACTAACCAAAAATCATAATATAACAGTACTCTTTGCTTTTTCATATCCATTCTCGATCTCTGATGAAGCCTTCATAAAGGTGAAACATATATATTAGGTTGGTGCAAAAATAATGACGTAATAATGTCGTTTTTTGACGTAACGTCAAAAAACGACATTATTACGTCATTATTTTTGCACCAACCTAATATATATTAAAAGAAAGAACAGTAAGATATATAATACGGTGTTCTTATAAATATTTTTATTTTTGCAAAATAGTGCTCAATGTAAATTTACAAAGCATTAATATTATAAATTAATTGATTTAAAATATGTTTTTTTTCGCTACACAGTTCTAACCATGTTTCAAAAATGGAAGCTAAACGCTTCGAATTTAATTTTGTAATTGAATTAAAGACATCGTACATTGAGTGCTGGTGTTAATAAAATATTGCTTGATGTAATATAACAGGGCGATAAATTATAATATATAATTAATAAAAAATATACATTCTTCCTCACTTGTAGCACGACCCTGAATTTCATGCACAACGCAATTGAAACTCAATTCAGCACCTGAAGATTGCTCAGAGTTGTACTACTGATGAAGAAATATATATATATATATATATATATATATATATATATATATATATATATATATATATATATATATATGTGTGTGTGTGTGTGTGTGTGTGTGTGTGTAGGATGGAGGAGAACCGATGTTTGTTATTATTGTGAGACCGGAAACTACCTACACAATAGACTCTTCCAGGCCTATAGGCGACATAGCACTCTACAGAGACTGATAGAGAGTGACACAGAGAGACAGTGAGAGTCTCGTACGACTACCAGTGTTGGACACTAACTTATAGTAAGCTCTGCTTACACTATCTCTGTAACCTGTTGTTAATATATCTTTCTTACATCTAATCCGTGTTCCGTGTTTTACTTCTGTGGGCCCAACTTTGGCACCCACATCAGTTATATTCGTATCCATCATATATATAGGACTGAATTGAAAATCCTTAAATAAGGAGCAAGTAGGAAAACCTGTATTAATTCGACATGTTTCAATATTTCATTTTAACTTTGTCAGAATTTTGGTGTTGTGTTGGGGAATGACTCTAAATTCTATGCTATTTTCGATGGTCGGTTAGATGTCACATTTGTGTATGTTTATGTGCGTGTACGTATCTGTGTGTGTGTTTGTGGTGTTAGTATGGATGTATGCGGGTCTTAATTCTAATGAGCGTTAACTACGTAAAAAATGAGCACGTGACTTCTACCCTACCAATGAAAAAAACTGTATAGAATTTAAGATATCGAAACAGCTCCGCCCTACCCCATTCATTCTCCCCTACACACACAAAAAGATTTAATAACGCCAAAATAAAATAGTCAAACATGCCAAATTTACAAAAGTTTCCCTACTTGCTTCTTATTTAATCAAATATAAAACTCAGTTAAAAAAAAAAGAGTGAAGCAAAGGGTTAGGGTTCCTCATGAAGTATTTACTGCAGGCCTTAAAAGTATTTTCATGAAAACAAAATGAAGACTGATAGATTCAAACGTAAATAGAGAAATATTTAAACCATCTATGGCTTGTTGATGACATTTTATCAATATCTGAATCATTGGATAATTTACAGGAAATGCTAAATGATTTAAATAAGGAAATGCTTAATATAGGTAAAAAAAAGTTACATTTATTTAATCCCTTCACCGGAAGCAAGGAGATAATGTTACTAGGACACAGTTGGGGGGATTGCGAGGAGTAAAAGAGAATGAGAAGACATTAACGAGGAGAAGGACAATAAAGAAACTGAGTTTCAGGAAGACAAAAGATTGCGACTGACGTTGCATTTAAATTCTTGAAGATTGTAGGTGGAGAGGGAAGCAAGAAATCGGAAGTGAGTTCTACAGGCGAAATGTGCGAGAAACGAAACTATTAGAATAGTACTGATGTTGCATCTAATTAGTTCAACAGTAAAATGGTGAAGCCTAGTTGACAATCCAGTAGCACGCTTAAATTCATGCAGTCGAGACACTAAGGAGAAAAGCTCATCAGAACGGTTGCCATGAAAATATTGGTCGAAAAGACACGGAAGCCACGTCACGTCGGTGAGAAAGTAACTGAAATTGGGATACCAGGTCAGGATCGCTTATATTACAGACTTTTCTTTGAATTTTGTCAAGAATCGCGAGTTTATAGTAGGAGCGCCAGAACAGATATGGCATCAATATTCAGTAATATTAGTTGGTTGATTTTGTTAGCGGCATATCAACATATATATATATATATATATATATATATATATATATATATATATATGTGTGTGTGTATGTGTTTGAATAAAATCAGACCACTTTAAGGTTCCATGTAATAAGTTATTTCACCACAACCCCTTTAACAGGGCTCTGGATCATCAGACTTTACTTCCAAAGGTTGAAATGAAAAATGAAAAGAAATTCACACGTTTTTGATGGACCTTATCAAGCATATGTAAAACTAACGAAGTGAGGTGGGAGAGAAGATAAGATATCTAACCCACTCATATCTTATCTTCTCTCCCACCTCACTGCCTCACTTCTTTTAATTTTACATATGCTTGATGAGGTCCATCAAAAACGTGGGAATTTCTTTTCATTTTTCATTTCAACCTTTGGAAGTAAAGTCTCATGATCCAGAGCCCTGTTAAAGGGGTTATGGTGAAATAACTTATTACATGGAACCTTAAAGTGGTCTGTTTTTATTCAAACATATCTGCTCTGAATTTTACATTGAGCTCTCTGGATATCATCCTCCTTTGGTCTACCCATGCGGATTACCTAGTTTTGCATAAACTAAATATATATATATATATATATATATATATATATATATATATATATATATATTTGAACTTTTCACCCCAAGCAAGGCAAGAGTGCCACTAGCACGCAAGGGGTTACAGAAAGTGGGAGCAAGAGTAAAGAAGCATGAGAGAGTAAAGGATGAAGAGAAGGACGGGGAATAGATCAAGGCATCTGGAGATATCGATTGACATTGCATTTGAATAGTTGGAGATTATAGCTATCAGGGAAGGAAGTAAGAGGAAGGGAGTTCCAAAGACGGGAAGTGATAGACATGAAGCTATTGGAGTAGAAGAGAAGGCTACATTTAACCGTTTCAACAGTGAAAGGGTGGTACTGAGATACCAGCCTAGTAGCACGTTTAAATTCATAGTTTGGGAACTAGCGAAAATAGTTCATCGGAGCAGCTACCGTGAAAGTATTTGTAGAGAAGACAGGTACGGCACGTCTGGGCTATTTAATGCTGAAATATAAATATTTTGTACGTAATTTTATGTTTTTCGAGTAAAGGTTTTTTTTTTTTAAGATATATAATTAGTGAATTATAAAATGTATTGTCGGTAATTGTACTATAAAAATGTATTTTTTGTATTTTTTTTAGTGCTACATTGATTGTCATTTTGCTATAAAAATGTATTTTTACTAATTTTATTATAAAAAATTTACTGTTGATTTTTGTTTTGGGGTTCACTATTTGCACATAGCTGAGACCCTAGCAGGAGCTACCACCCTCGGTCAAGGTGGACCTTGGAACAACAGCAGTTAAGAGGTGGTTACACGCTCCTGAAAATCTACAATCTCACGATCAGAGGCCCTACTGCTGGGTGTTGTTTATCGTCATACCCAGAACGAAATAGAAATAAATCAAAGATAATATTCTGAAAAAAAAAGATCTTTTAGAGAATGGAGAACTGGAAGAAGTCCTGGGACGCATTTACTTAGAACAGACGATAAGATTAATGTTAATCTAAAATAGTTCATCTATATTTCTCTTAATCAGTTCACTCCGTGCAAGACTATAATTACCACTAAGAAGCTATAGGAGCTATGGGACTGAAAAGATTTTAGGAGGAACCAGAAACCCAATCGTAAACAGGAAACATCAAAGGACTGTTCAAAAGACCGTGAAGGATGTGAACCGGGCGATACGCGAACTTGTCTGTTCCTATTGAATTAACTGATCCCAAAATTTACAAATGTAGTTAACCATTTTGGTTAATTTTCGTTGGCTATGAAATGACATTGAATTTAGTAAAATATTTGGATGTCTTTAACTTATTAGGAGAGCATCTCTATCTATAAAAGGCAGGATGTGTGTGTGTGTGTGTGTGTGTGTGTGTGTGTGTGTGTGTGTGTGTGTGTGTGTGTGTGTAACGAATGGACGGCCGCAATTTTCGACGGATTTGCACCAAAATTTACATGCACCTGCTCCAAGTTAGTGGGAAGGCCAAGACCGACTTTGCATTTCCCAACTCCCATCGATAGTGGAAATAATCGATTTTTTCATGCTTCTACGGCAGTTTGCCTGTAGTTTGGGGACATTTTGTACTGGCCAGACTGAAAGCTGGCTGCCACGAATAGGCAGAAAGATTCTATTGGCCAACGTGAGAGCCAGCAGCTGACTGACACGAATGTTAACTAGCATGCAAAAAAAATCGATAGCTGCATTCATCACAAGTGGGAAAAGTTTAAATCTGCATGGCACTTTATTCCACTTGGCTCATTCGCTTGCTTAAACTCAACGTTGATTCTGATTCTGTAGAACTGGGTTGGGTGTGAAAAAGTATTTGTTGTTAACATTCTTTTTTCATTCGGTTTTTCCAGTTACGAGTCCTTTTTTAAAGCTGATCGTTTTGTGTTCATTTTGTTTAGTTCTTTTTTCGTAACAGATTTAATGTTTAGTATAGAAAAAATTCGCAGTGTGAGATAGGCAAGAAGTAAGGCATGTAGCAACATAAGCACGGCAAAGGGCACTCCTTTAAAGGTAAGGAAGGGCAAAAATATTTTAAGTCAAATGACAGCGATTGCTGTATGAGTCGTACGATTTTTTAATCAAACACGGGCAACGCCGGGCCATGCTGCTAGTATGTTAATGAAATTATGTAAATGTTAATGGGAATATATTAATTCGTCCAGAAATATCATAACCTTTGAACTTGTGAAGAAGACCTGTATGCCAGACCCCCTGTCAAATACTTTCGAGATGTCCAAAACAACAGTTTAGCTATTTGAACCATCTATGATTTACTAATGGCATTAAAATCAGAATCGTCAGATGAATTCCAAGAAATGCAAAATGGCTTAAATAGGAAAAGTTTCGAGGTAGGTTTAAAAACGAACAGATGTAAACATAAGTAATGTTCAATTGTAACGTTCTGAAAAGGATCATAAAATAGATGAAAAACTGGAATCTAAGAATGTATATATTAGGTTGGTGCAAAAATAATGACGTAATAATGTCGTTTTTGACGTATAACGTCAAAAAACGACATTATTACGTCATTATTTTTGCACCAACCTAATACTTAGGACAGGTAATAACGTTAAAGAAGACAGAAATTAAATAAAACGACTCATAATGAGAAGGCGAAAATGATTTAACAAAAATACCTGCATAATGAAAAGCAGTTTCTTTTCTCGCACTTCTCGCCTGTGGAACTGCCTTCCGATATCTTTCTTCCCTGCCAATTACAATCGTCAAAAATTTAAAGGCAACGCCAATCGCCATCTTCTGTCTTTCTGAATCCCTGTCCATTTATTGTCATTTCTTCTCCCTAAAGTCTTCTCATTCGCTTTCTCACTCTCAGTAATCGCTTGCCTCTTAGTGGGCATTATAGATTCGCTTGGAGTGAAATGATAACAAAAGAAATCTTGCCAAAATATTTAAAACATAAAATGTATCATGGATAAAGCTATGATGTACGGATGGGAATCAGAGAAATTAAAAAATAGCTCGAAAACAAACTCAGAAAAACACAAACTTAAGCATCACCACTGATTCGCCAAAATATTAACATACCATGTTGGAAAAATTCCCCAAATTTAATAAAAACAAAGTTTTATCGGCACAATCTTTATGTTACTAAGAGGAAAGAGCAAAGGATTTTTTTTATTATCAAATTATATTTTTTTTATCTCCTTTTTAGAACGTTCGAAATTTTGGTTAAAAAATTTGCTTGTTTTGTTTGTTTTTTTTGGGGGGGGCGTTAGCCGGGGCATTTAAAGACTAGTATAGCGAATAGGACCTTTTTTGCGGTGAAAAACACTTTGATTTGCAAATTCTTGCAAAAATCAAATAATTGTCGTATTTTAATAAACATCTCAGGACTTATTCACAAATTATTATTTTAGAAATGTTTTTTACAAAAAAAATATATTTGAATATATTTTTTTTTTTTTTTACATCTATTTAAGAAATTTCGAGAAATTAAATTTTGTAGAGCTTAATGCTAAGATTGTGTCCGCCAATGCCCGGTAGGATCCCCCAATTCTCTCAGAAGTGCCTCGCTGTATCCGTTGAATGGAGTGAGGGTGTGGGCAACGATGAGGTCTTGGAGAGGATGCAAACAAGGAGGAAGCTTATACTTAACAAAAGGAAGAGGCAGATGAAATTTCTGGGACACGTAATGAGAAAAGAGGGCCTGGAGAATCTGATACTCACAGGTCGAATAGAGGGGAAAAGAGACAAAGGAAAGCAACGCATGACATACCTGGCGGACTTAAGTAAGTGGATGGAAGAACGTGGTCTTGGGGAGTTGGCAGGGGCACGAAACTTATTGAGAGTCACAAGTGATAGGGGGGAGTGGAGAGCAATGATCGCCTACGTCCTGAAAGAACACGGCACATAAAAAGAAAAGAGCTTAATGTCGTTGTGTTTCGCCATTCGTTCACGCCGGTGTGTACAAATACTGGGAAACAAAACTAGAGGTACAATTATGAGAAACGAAAGATAAAATTAACATCAAGAAAAGAAGACAAGAATATGGTTCCGCAACTATCTCGTATCTATTTCCATTAGGTTCCTTTACCGAATCTTGTATTCCTTCTGATAGTAGATATGTGGCACATAGGTCCCTTGAACTATTCTTCTTGCTTCATCCAAGCGACTGGTTGTACAGACGGCTCCTCTCTCTATCTCTTTTTAGTCCTCATCGTGACTTTACTTATATAAAGCTACCAACGAAAACATCTCGTTCCCTACGAAGTGACACTTGATCTCTTTCATTTATTCCTTCCTCTCCGCCCAAGTGGGTTGCCGCTTTGAACCCTAGAATTCAAAGACTATCTTCCAGATATTAAAAATATACTCGGATAACACGAGGGCCCATTTGAATTCGTGTGGGAGTGCGGCACACAAGGAGAAACATTAATGTGAATAACGTTACTTGATTGGTTCTTAGTTGTTAGCAAACAGAAAATTAGCAAACAGAAGATAGTCAAATGAGATAGAGGAGTTTGATGATAAGACATCGAGGATAGCACATTCAGGTTCGTCACGGAAGGATTTGAGAGGCCTTTGATAGTGGACTATCAATTCCTGATAGATAGATAGATAGATAGATAGATAGATAGATAGATAGATAGATAGATAGATAGATAGATAGATAGATAGAAAAAATATCCTAAGTATAATAAAAACAGTTTTAACGTCACAATCTTTATCTTATTAAGAGGAAAGAGAAAAATATTTTTTAATATTAAATCATGATTTTTATTATTTGTAGAGCGTTCGAAATTTTGGCTAAATATTTTGTTGTTTTTTTTTCTTTGCGTCGGCGGTGGGGAAGACAAAGATTAATATAGGAAGTTTTAGTTTTTTGTGGGGTAAAAAACATTGGTTTGGAAATTCTTGCAAAAATCAAATAATTGTCGGATTTTAATGAACCTTTCTGGACTTATTCACAAATGAATGGATGTTAAATAATGTTATGGTCCAAGTTCCTTGTACCACGTTGATGGTCCAAGGTCAGAACCAATGAAAGAATAAGACGAACACAGGTATGGAATACAAAGATATATTACAACAGAAATATAATACAAAGAAGTAGAAGTATTAGTAATGACTATTAGATTTGGTTAGAGTGAACTATGTTGTCTCGACAAGTATCACTATTCCAATGTCCTTACAATATGCTCTCAATTATCTCTCCTCGTCTTACAATCTCCTCATAACTCTTGAGAGGCGCAGTATTTATAATGTCAGGAATAGTCCATTATTATTATGGGTAAGTTCCCATAACAGATAGATAGATAGATAGATAGATAGATAGATAGATAGATAGATAGATAGATTTTGTTGGCAACCAGTGTAGGAGATGGAGAGCTCTGATATGAAAACGAAACTGAAGACGGAGGGGCTACTATCTTGCCCTCAACACACATACACTCTGCTGTTTCAGCTGCAATAAATGTGGTGCTCCAGCGACCCTAATGGTTTACGGGATTTAGTCGTGCGTGCTGGCAATACGTACGTGCACAAATATTTTATTGCACCCAGAAGTTGTATGATAACAATCATTGCTAATAATTATGAATATAACAATTCATGGTAATAAACTTTTATGATGACAATCTATTTAATAATAAACAGTCAATAAAAATGATAAAAAATTATGATTATCACGGAAATTAATAGTAAAGACCTAAAGTATTAATAATGATAACAAAATAACAATTATTGTGATATTTCACAAAAATAACAATAATTAATCATAATAATGACATTTTGCTTCATTATCAAATGATGGTGATGCTATTTAATAAAGATAATTGTTTAAAATAACCTAAAATATATAAATAAATATATAAAATAACCTAATCTTAACAATAAACCAACAAATGTCTCTATTTTCTTCCGTTTTTTTTTTTTTTTTTATCTGTGCTTAATTTGCCTATTTGTAACTTGACTCCAGAGGGGAAAAAACAGTTATCGGACTTTTTTCTTTAAGTGGGGAGACAATTAAATGGATTAGCAACTGATGTCGCTTTTGTGTCAAAGTGCAGTTTGCGGTGATAACGTGCTTCCGTTAACGACACCAGATCAATACTCTTTTTCAACTGTTTTGTTCTTCCTTATACTTCTAAATTCATGCCTTTCGACCCCCATCCACCCCCATGCTCCTCTTTGCTCCACCCACAGAGAATTGCGTCCTCTACTTTCAACCCGAGTCGTCGATCTCCCGTCCTTCGCTGTCACTTCCTACCGTCCGACATCTTTATTGTGTCCTATTTAACTTGTTCCATTTCTTTTTTGTCTGTTCTTGCTATTTTCACAGACTTCATAACTTTTATTGTTTTACGACTCAAGTTGATTAGAACTTTTATTACCTCTTAAACGTTGTTTTATTTTCATTTTTTGTGTGTATTTGTTATCTTCTATTTTCATATGTCCCGCGCCCGTTATGTCAAATTCTTACACTCTCGTCTTTGCTCTTCTCTTTCATATTTGTTTCCCATCAAGTCCCTTTCTTACCTTCTTTGTCATTCTTTCTCTCCCTATCACTTCCCTTACTAGTCCACTTATATTTTTTACTGTATTCTTCTATTCACTTACTGAAATGCTGGCCTTACAACGATGAATTAGATCTTTGCTTAGTGTCACACATATATTTTTCAAAGGTTTAATCTTACGTTTCAAGTCAAAATTCCTACTTTGACACCTTTATATAAGGACATAAAAAAAACTATACCTAGGTTAAAAATGCATTTAAAAACATGAAAAATCATTCTTAAAGGTTAAATTTCAGTTTTAATTCCAAGCTAGTATATTAATTTAATTAATATTCCCAATAAGCCAAATACTAAATACACCCCACAAAAACATGATACCTAAGGTTTAAAATTATTTTTCTTAAATGAAAAATCATTCTTGAAACTTTTATGTTAGCTTTAATTTCAAGCTAATAGATTAAATCTAATATTTCCAACAATCAAAATATTTGCTGTATTTTAAAACTAATTTAAAATGTCTGGAAGACGTTCTAGGGATACAAAAGGCTCTTATCTCCCTTTGGTGGAAGATAAGTCCCGTGGTCACATGATGACGACCGCTTCGTGACGTCCCTCCATACAGAGACTAAAGCGGCATTCATTTTTTCAGTTCGTAGACAGCAACCAGGCAAAAAGGTTGTTTTCTTCTAGCGTAGGTCTTTGGCTAAATCTGTCTCCGCAGCTTACTAGCACATGATGCCGTTTTCCTTTGGGACATAGTTTAATCCGGTCCGTTTAATCTGGAGTCCTAAAAATGGGTCAGGAATATCTTCAAATGATATGTAAGACCTTTTTCTTTTTATTTCTCGTTAAACTTTGCTTTGCTGTTGGGTATATGTGATATGTAGTTCTCCACGTGTGACATGTTTATATATGCATGTATAATGGTCTTGTGTATGTCTTAGTATACAAAAATCTCTCTGGGAACAAAGCATGTTTATCATTCTTTTTCCCTCCAGCTATTCCGTTTCCTCTCGTCTGCGAGCTACGGTATATCATGGATATAACAATATCTATAACGGTGGAAATGTAGATGTGAGAATAAATATTTATTTCTCTAGTTCTAGTTTCATTTATGACTAAGACCCGATTCGAACGCGTAAGCAAATATGAAACAACCATAAACAACGTGTCAAGTAACAAAATTTGCTTTTAACACGATTTTATTTTTCATCACAATAAATGTCGGAACGGAAAGAACGATATCTTATCTTAGCAACTTAATTAGCATTTCTGCACATTTTAACTTGCATAGTTTACGTCTATATATTTTCTCCGTCCACGTGTTCATGCACTTTGTTCACCTCTGACCTCTTTAACCTCTATTTTAACCTTTTTGAGTTTGACTATAGTAAAGTTAAATGCAACTTTCCTAGTTCACCAACGAATGTGTTGTTTTGTGCAAATTTTAATAGCATTTCTTTTTAACACATTTCCAGGATTTCCACGCGTACACTTTCTTTTATTAAACACGCCACATGCATCGGGCACACATTTTTATTTGCTGCTTTTTAGCACAGTTGTTTACAATTTTTACTTACGTAATCGCCGGATGTTAACAGTAATTACGTTGTTGTTCATGGCAGGTAAGTGTTTCATATATTTTTATGGCGCTGAATGTAGATAGTTTTCAACATGGCCGCCGTCTTTCTTACCTTCGACTTGTGTTTGATTTTCGGCGTGCTTCGAAGCACTACTCTCAGTAGTTCATCTACTCCTACCACCATGATGTATAACACATGGTTGTAACCCCCGACTCTTTATACCAATTGGGGTCATTACTTTTACTTAAGTAAATAAAAGTAATGACCCCATTTGGGAACTATATAGTAGTACCAGACGTAAATTTGATACCTATTTAATCCAAATATTTTTTTCTTACATGTATCCTCCTGTCCTTTCCAAAGATTTTATTGTTCAGTCACGCTATTTTTCTAGAGTTATTTTCCTGCATTGAAGAGCATTTACTTACTGTGTGTGGAGAATGTAACTACGGCATCATTTCACAAAATTATTGTCCCATGCAGTTAAATTGTATCATATTGTTTCAAGCAAGCATTTGTCTTTGACATTTGGCGTGTCTACTACTGACCTAGCAAATCCACGTTCAGGGGAAAACAATTTTTCTTTTAAAATATCCTGCAGATAGCAAGTCTTATGGCATGGATACTTTCCTGCTAGAGATACATTCACGGACTACCAGTCGTCCTGAGTATAAAACAACAAAAGTGATAAACAACACCCAACAGCAAGGCCTCTGATCAGGAAGTTTTAAGGAACTACCTCTTAATTGCTGGTGTTCCCATGTCCACCGTGACCCCGGGTGATAACACCCGTTAGGGTCCAAGATATGGAGAAATAGTTATCTGGGGTCAAAACACGATGAAAGTGTAAAAATAGGTTTTAATACCAGAAACACTTTCTAAAAAATAATACCAGCAATACATTTTTGAAAAAAATATTACCAGTTATACATTTTTTTAAAAATACCAGCAATACATTTAAAATATAAATATATATATATATATATATATATATATATATATATATATATATATATATATATAATATATAAAAATCTTGTCGGCATTAAATAACCTATTGAGGTTGACATGCCGCAAAACAAACCAAATCAAACAGACTACAAGTCATTTCTGGACAGACAAAAGGACTAACAGCTTTTAAAGTTTTGTTTGTTTTGTTTTCTTCCCAGGACTACTTAGCAGCTTGAAATTTTCAAATATCTATATCCTGAACACTGACTTTAAAATAGTGCACGATTTAGCCGATTCAAATGCATTGCAGCCACATACAAAGGACCATTCAAGATCCTGAAGACACATTAGCATTTTTAATACACCTGTGAGCAAAGCAAAAACAAATTTGTTTGAACAAGTTAAAGCCAGACTTTCTGGTTGCTACATGAATAAATCAATACGCACCAATCACCACACCATCTCCAAACAAATCTTACAAATTCAAACTGTGACAAGATCCGGGCGTCATTCAATTTCCTAGACATTTTTATATCATAATTTGTTTTCTCTTTTTGCAGCGCATATTTTTTTCATATGAACTTTTCAATTATTCTGACACAGGAAGAACTTTGTGTGCTATTGAATGGAAATTATTTCAATCCTCCAGTAATTTTTAATATACATTGCATGCATACTCTTGTTATATTGTATTTTGTAAAAAGTATGTCTCCACATTTCTATTATATCAACAAAGAGAAAAATAAATGCGACTCCTTGTGACAGGTTTGAGAACCTGTTTAGCACGGAGAGTCTTACAGTGATAAAGAAGGCGCTTATCTCCCTTTGGTGGAAGATAAGCCCTGTGATCACATGACGACCGCTTCGCGACGTCATTCCATACGACGACCCAAAGCGGGGGTTAATTTTCAATTTGTGAACGTTTCTGTATTTTAGCGCGAGCCTTTGGTTAAATCTGCCTCCCCACTTTACAAGCACATAATGGGAGATACATGAATCCGGTCCGTTTAAATCTGGAGTCCTAAAAATGGCTTCTTCGGGTCAGGAATATCTTCAAATGATATGTAAAACTTTTCTTTTTTGTTCCTCTTTGTTGTTGGATATATTTGATATGTAGTCCTCCACTCGATATACATATATATATATATATATAGATAATATTAGTGGTAAATATACATATATATGCAAAATCCACAGGTGCATATATACACATGTATATTTAGAATAAAAAATTTCCGAGAGGATAAAATCCAGGTAGAACTCAATGTCCAGGACAGAGTAAGGATATAATAAAAAGGCTTAAACACTAATATTCCATGGTCATAATTTATTCCATTGGAATCGTAAATACGATCCAATTCATCAGACCTACAAATTCAAAAAGAAAACAGAAAAAAACCCAAAAATTCTTGAAACATGGTTAGAACTGTGTAGTGTAAAAAAACATATTTTAAATCAATTAATATATATATATATATATATATATATATATATATATATATATATATATATATATATATATATATATATATATATATGGTTCTGTTTATGGCGTTGTATATAAAAATCTCTCTGAGAACAAAGCATGCTTGTTATTTATTTTCCTTTCAGCCATTCGATTCCATCGAACCCGTGAGCTACGGTGTTGTATAGCATGGATATAACAATGTCCATAACGAAAGAAATGTAATTGATATAATAAATACTTCTTTCCCTCGTTCTCGTTACAAACGTTTTCGCGTTGAAATCGCTTAATAACGCTGATTTTAGCACCATTTTTAGTCATCGCAATGTAATTCTCTTTATTTAAAAAAATCTTCACTGACACATGGATGTTTATCTAATGTTTTTCTTTGTTGTATATATCTGAAAAAATTACTTGAGAAATATAACGCGTGTCTACTTATAATTTTTTTTACTACTCTTAATCTTGAAAATTTAGGAAAATATTCTCCGTAATGAAATGTTTTATTGAATTTTAGTTACTACTGCTTTAAATTTACTATAGTTACTGCTCTTATTTTCTGATAATGTTGTGTATGAACATCCATATTTACAACAATCGGTACATATACACACACAAAAAAATTTCAAAATCTTTTTTAAAATATTGGGCGTCGATGAATTGTACTAAACTTTTCTATTTATGATTAGTAAATATAGTTTTTACTTAATAACAATATCACCTAAACTCTACAAAGTAAGACAGAATTTTAAATGATTTAAAAATTTTAGATTATCATAATTAAAATTTAAAAAACTGAAAACAATTCTTGTAAAAATTCATTATTCATCGGAATTTAATGTTTTTTTTTTTTTTCCATGACATGTTTTATTCAAATAAGCAATTAAAAGTTGTTCTAATTAAATAATATCTTAGTTTTATTACTTTTTTCGTTTTATCATTCAAAGTAGATTTTCCGTAACTGGTGGTTCTGTTTTACAAAATTAAATTGTGATTTAATTTCTAAAAGTCGTTCTGCGTATTACTAAAATAAACATTAAGCTCTACAGAATTTAATAATCTCGAAATGTCATAGAATTAAATAAGCGGAATATAAAAAAAATTATTTTTACCAAGATTTTCGAAAAATGAAAACATTTCTAAAATAATTTGTAAATAAATTCTGAAATCCGACAATTATCTGATTATTGCTAGAATTTGCAATTCAATTTGTTTTTCACCGTAAAAAATATGCAAAAATTTCCTATAGCAATCTTTGAAAAAGACTTTTAACCAACATTTTGAAACTTCTAAATAGGATAAAAAAAATAATAATTAAAAATCCTTAGGTCTTTCCGCTTCAGAGTCATTTCTGAGATGAGGTATTATGTACATTATTTACATTATTCGGACTATTGTCCCCATCATTGTATCCATATTTATTACAAAGTTTTGGCCGTTATACTGTGCCATGTGTCCTCAGTTAGATCCAGTGACAGGACCCAAAGAGTGTGAGTTCAATACCCGGTTAAGGCAGTGGAGAACTTTCAGAGGGCAATTAACAGGGAATAACTGATAACTGACATCCATCAAACGTGGAACTAGAACAGTCTACCCCAGTGAGCGAAATAAAGGGTTCAGTTCGACATTTCAACCACCTGAAGGAGGCCGGAGCGTACAACGACCGAAACGTTGTAATAAATATGGCGACAAAGATGAGGACAATAGTCCGAATAATGTAAATAATGTCTTTCCGCTTAATAATAACATAAATATTTTGACGATAAAATTTGGTTTTTATTAAATTTGACGCATTTTTCTGATCTTTTTTTCAACTTATCAGTAAAATTTATAAATTCGTCCCTATTGACAAATCTGTCAGCAGAAACTAATTCTCTTTTTCTAATATTTAAAAAATAGTATATACTTTTCTGGAACATTATTTCAGGAAAATTAACTGATTTAACGTTTAATTAATTTGAATTAAAGCAAATACTTTTAGTTTAAAAGGTTTTTTTTTTTTTTTAGCACGGAGGAATTGTTTTGCTGTGTTGAGGGATTTATTGACAGCCTAATATTTTGCAAATTTAAATACGGAGGTGAGGGGGGGCGTGCAGAACTGAAAGAAATTACTTGATGCATGCAATAATAACGCCTTTTTATATAGCTTTTAAAAAACTAGCCAGTAATCTTTAAAATTTATGAAAATAGTCTAAGCAATCTAAAATTTTATTGAATTTTAAGTACTTTAACTTTGTAGTTTTACTTTAGAAGCTAATTGTTGAGATATTAAAAATTACTATTTATTATTATCTTCTGATAATGTCCTGTATGGACGTCCGTATTCACCAAAAATGATCGATACGTTTATACACAAAAAATGTCAAAATTCGTTGATTTGTATCGAAAGTTTGCGTTTGTGATTAGTAAATACAGTTCTAATTTAATAACAATATCACTTAGTCGCTACAAATTAATACAGAATTTTAAAAGATATAAAAGTTTATAAATTCTTCTAATTAAAAGTTAAAAAATTGAAAACAATTCTTGTAAAAATTAATTATTTATTATAGTGTCAATAATATATTTTATTCATAAAACCAATTAAAAGTTCTAATTAACCAGGGTGGGGTCCTGTTTGACTAAAGAAATTTGGTGAACTAAATTCTCCGAAGACATGTCCTTATAATCAATATAATTATCATACATAAAATGAAGTTCTTATGTGCCATACCTGATACAAAAAAAATAAAATTAAAAAAAGTAAATATGAGGGGTGTGGTAACAGATTTAAAAAAAACATTTTTTTCCATAGATTTTCTAAAAAAGAAATACCTCAAAAATAATTTCATTCATTTCTGAATAAGTCCTGAAAATTTAATTACAATCTGATTTTTAACGAATTTCCAAATTTAACTCTTCAAAGGTCATGTTTGTTTCTGTTTTGTTCAAATAATTTCGACTGGGTGGAATAATGGATAGCAGCTCGGATTGAGGAATCGGAGAGCCGAGTTCGAATTCCAGTCGAATCCATTACATCCCTTGCGTGCTAATACCCTTCTCCTAAATAGCAGGACAGACTGGGATCTGTAGCCTTGGATGGCAACTGGTCTACCGCAGAAAGTAATGGCAACCTACTGCCCCGAAAGATACATGATCACCTAAGCATGTATCAGGTATGGCACATAACTGACTTTCGACGGTTAAGAAATGGGTGTTGTCAGTATGGTAGATTTTGTTGACTATATCCTGGCGTTTCTAAGATCATTGGAATTGGAATCAGTTCCATGTGATGTCATATACAGTGTAACCCGGATATAAGAGAGTTGTCGGGAACGGAGAAGAAGTCTCTTATATCCGGGTTTCTCTTATATCCGGGTTTGGTCTATTTTGTTTAGATAAGTATGGCTCTAATTTGGGGCCAGAGAAAAATCTCTCTTATACCCGGGTTTCTCTTAAATCTGGGTCTCTTATATCCGGGTGTGTGGCACTTGTTAGGGTCCCAGCTACGCGCAAATAGTTAACTTTCAAACTGGGGTCAATACACTATGAAAGTATTTAAAAAATTATAGTACAAATACCAGCAATACATTTTCATAATAAAAAAATACCAGTCATAGATTTCTGTAAGGAAAACATATTACCAGCAATACATTTTCATAATAAAAAAAATACCAGTCATAGATTTCTGTAAGGAAAACATATTACCAGCAATACATTTTCATAATAAAAAAATACCAGTCATAGATTTCTGTAAGGAAAACATATTACCAGCAATACATTTTCATAATAAAAAATACCAGTCATAGATTTCTGTAAGGAAAACATATTACCAGCAATACATTTTCCTAATAAAAAATACCAGTCATAGATTTCTGTAAGGAAAACATATTACCAGCAATACATTTTTGTAACAAAAAATATTACCAATAATACCGTTTTTGTCAAAGAAATTACTAATGCTCCCGAGAAAATTACATTTCAGCATTGAATGACCCATAAGGAGTTGATGTGCCGCTAAATAAACAATGTTATGAAGTCAGCATTAATAATAAAATCCTTTTCCTTGATGTTCGATTTGATGCTAATCGTTATAATTTTATTATTTCGCTATATGAAAGAAACATGTGCAAACAAAAATTTATCTTCTTAATTACAAAAGTGAATGTCTTCACAAATATAAAATAGGGGCTATAAAAAAACGTGAGTAACATTATTAAAATGATTTGTTCTTCGTATAAAGAATTAAGCAGCTTAAAACAAAATCTTATCAGCAATAATTTCCAAAACTGTGTTATTGATGAAGAAATAAAATTGGCCTCAAAGAAATTTAGAAAAAAAATTGATACAATGATCATTTTCATATAAACAGAAATAAAGATAGTATTAAATTATTTTATTATAAGCCAGCCAGTCGCTCCCTAATTATAAAAAAAAAAAAAGAAAAACGAATTCAACATATAACTCGCTGGTATATCGCAGTTAACGATTCTAATAAATACTTCAGATTTATCATTTACTATAAAAAAAAAAAATGAAGTTAAAAACGTCTAACCGAATTGTTACCAACAACTCAAATTCTGAAAAATCCACTTTACTTAAAAATAATTTTGTTCAACTATTCCTACGTCCTTTGGAAGATTATATTTCCAGTACAAATAATCAAAAAATAACATTAAATTCTTACATTGGTTACATATGCACCACACTGTCTCTCAGGTTGACTTGTCACTTGCCGAAACAGTTCAATACGTACACATATCTATCATCACATCACCAAAATTATCTACATAGGAATATTTTAGTAGATCGTACCAAAATATTATACTGGACTCACTGCAAAGAAAGTGTGTGTGTGTGTGTGTGTACTCTAGATTTCGGAGTTTATGATTACCATTTTGAAATTATAATCACATTTTATCAAACTACCTGCTTATAATAAAATTTACCACCGTTTTCAGCATTAGTAATGCCATTAGATAATCTAAACTCTACAACAAGGAGAAAAGGACAGTTAAAATGACAGATTTACTGTATCGTTTTCATTTTTCAAACATTTATTGTTCACATTTTTCTGTGAAATACCTTCTTGCGATGTGAGAAAAAAAAGAAAAAAATATTCAAAATACTTACAAGATTTCTTACCTATAGACAAATTTTCGTCGGTATTAACGTTGCTGAGTGTTAGGAGAAAACACACACACACACATATTATTCTATCTTAAGTTTCTTTGTTTTCTCCATTTATAAAATTTTTCCTCTCTATCTCTTATTTCCCGCCTTCCGGAATCTTGTTTGCTGTACCCACCCCCACCCCCCGGTCCTAGAAACAATAATATCCAACCCGACCCACTATAACTTTTACCCAACCCCCATGGTAAAAAAAGGAGAAAAACAGATAAGGATCAGGATTCGTATCTAAACTGATTCAATCAGGATCCGGTAGGCAACTGAAATTTTCATAGTGGTAAAACATGGGGCGTGGGGCAAAAATGGTGTGTCTGAGGGTGCTGTCGTGACGGAGAAGATCAGAGTTAGGACGAACGTTTTATAACTCTGATGAATGTCTCCCCTGGTTCTAAAAGAGAAAGTAGAGACAAGCAATGGGACATGATAATAGGAACAGTGGAAGACGGTGGGCACCGGAAGACAAAAGGATTGTGGGAGATGAAGGATAAAGAAAAGGTGTGGATGAAAATACTCCTTGAAGATGAGTGAAAAGAGGAAACGTCGAGATTGAAGCCTGAAGCCGAATCAAGTCAGCTGTTAATTAAGTACTGATATGGAAGGCAGGGGCTGGAAGCTGTGATTTCCAGCCAAAAAATTTGTGGCGGTGGAAAAGTGAGAAATGTTGAAAATCATCAAAGACAGATTTCGATTAAAGCCCGGATGACCAGAGTGAAAAGTCAGAACCAGCATGAAAGACGAATGGCGAAGAGGCTAGAATGGGGAGAATAAAACAAAACGTCATAACAATGAATTTACTGAAGAAAGAAACGATATACATCGATATTAAAGGAAAAGAGATTGACAAGAGAGAACATATATGTGATAAAACCTGGCTGTAATAATAAAACAATGAAACAAAACTGCGTTAGGCCGTTTAAGGGAGGTAACCGGAAGAATTATGATTATAAGATAATCGCAACTAGAGAATTATAGAAATAAGGATGATTACAGAGGTAAAAGGCGTTGATAATAACTGTAATTGTGGAAATAAAACAGTAATTGCTTTAATAGTTGACAAAGGTATTCCAGGTTGATAATAAATGCTAGAATAAGAACCAGTAGTCCTAAGGTCCATTTTTTTAAAAGGATAATGAGGGCAGTATTGATGTCGCAGAGTTTGATGATAACTCTCGTTCAAACAGCAAGCAAAGGAGTTTGAACACAAAGATTCTGAGAAGTAACTCTTGTTTGGATTGCTTTATCATACAGTGCTGTTCGATAAAAGTGACTCACCTGATTTTTTTTTTTTACTAAATGTTCTCATCTCCGATGAAACGAAAGTTGAGCTAAATTCAAAGGATAAGCGATCTAAAATCCGAAGAAGAAGCTTTGAAAGCTCTTTGAATTTAGCAGTAAGTACTGTCAAGCATCCATTCAGTATAATGTTCTGGAGATGCTTTTCTTTTCATGGAACTGGTTTCTTAAAACCTATTGAAAAGACCCTCGGGAGTGAGCAGTACAAAAGAATTTTAGGGTCTTGTCTGCTCCCTTCTGCTGAAAGGGCGCAAATCGACCCGACCAAGCTCATTTTTATGCAGGATAATGCTCCCTGTCACAAATCAAATCAAAATTGATGAAGGAATACTTTGATGAGAAGCAGGTGAGTGTTATGACATGGCCACCCCAATCTCCTGACCATAACCCTATAGAAAACTTATGGTGCATTATAAAGTACAGGTTCTTGAGAAAACAGTTTAGCAACAAAGAGGATTTGATTGTGAATTTCATATCCGAATGGAATTCAATTCTAAAATCCGAAGAAGCTTTGAAAGCTCTTTGAATTTAGCAGTAAGTACTGTCAAGCATCCATTCAGTATAATATTCTGGGGATGCTTTTCTCTTCATGGAACTGGTTTCTTAAAACCTATTGAAAAGACCCTAAGGAACGAGCAGTACAAGAGAATTTTAAAGTCTTGTCTGCTCCCTTCTGCTGAAAGGATGCAAATAGATCCCACCAGGATAATGCTCCCTGTCACAAATCAAAATTGATGAAGGAATACTTTGATGAGAAGCAAATGAGTGTTATAACATGGCCACCCCAATGTCCTGACCTCAACCCCATAGAAAACTTATGGGGCATTATAAAGTACAGGCTCTCGAGAAAGCAGTTGAGCAACAAAGAGGATTTGATTGTGAATTTTATATCCGAATGGAATTCAATGCTTGGAGATGAGATTTGTCAGAACCTAATCAAGTCAATGCCAAAAAGGATTGAAAAGGTTATTCAAAATAAAGGACGACCCATAGATTATTAAATATTTCGAACTATATTACCTATTATAAATAAATTATACCTGTTCAGTTTTGTTTCTATTGATTACTACTTGCAGGAAATAAATGAGTCACTTTTTTACACAAAGTTTTTCCCTAAATCTCATTTATATCCAAAATTATAATTATCAATAGAATACCTTTGGGTAAGTAAACTTTTTTTACTAGGTGGTCGGGAATGGGGTCTTTATATTAGTAAGATTAAAAATTAAAAAAAACAATAGGCGAAAAAATGTTTAAGTAAAAAAATTAGGTGAGTCACTTTTATCAAACAGCACTGCCATTATAGAATCAGACAGATTTCTTGTTGTTGTCCTTCTTCTTTTTCTATGTGTCCCTTCAAGACGTTGGCGACCATGGCTCTCCACAATTTCCTGTCCTTTGTAACTCAATAAATGTTTTTTTGTTATCTCTAAACTATGCGCCGCCATTTATTTACTCGAGATTGCTACCTGAGTTGTTTTCTATACATCTTGCCTTTAATCTGCCCTGCGAGTATCAAATGTTCCAATCCCTCTTTCCTCATTAAGCGCCCTAGAAATTTCAACTGTCTCTTTCTGATGTTAAGTATAAATATCCTTTTTGTTTACATTTTCCTTAAAACTTCATTGTTGCTCACATGCTCGGTCAATGGTATTCTCAGCATCCTTCTGTAGAGCCACATTTCTTTTGCCTCAGGTCCCTTCTTCATATGTGAGGAGATTATCCAGCATTCATTGTCATATATGAGGACAGATATTACGTAACAATTCAGCACTCTTTTCTTTGTTTCTAAAGAAATTCTTTGCTTAGCTTTTGGAAGGCATATTTCGCTATTCTGGTGCGCCTTCGGATTTCAGGGTCGCACTTTACGTCCTCTGTTAAAACACTTTGTGACATCATTTAGCGGTGCAAAAAGAAGGAAAAAGAAGGAAAGGAAAAAGAGAAGGAAAAGAGAGAGGAAGAGAGGCGAGACTTAAATTATATGATAACGGGAGGCCACCCACAAGAAATAACATTTGAAAATGTTATTTTGATAATGGAAGACACTGGTGAGGGTTCTGTCGGCCATTGTCTTGGGGTTGACAGGGTCCAGGTTGATACATTGTTTTGTTTAGATAGATAAAAAATTAACTGTGTCTTTGTGGCAAGCAGATTGTCGGGAGTGGTGAAATTCCCTGCGAGGAAATTTTAAAGATAAAGTCACCTACGAGAAGAGACATTTGAAAATGTTATTTTGATAAATGAAGAATGGTGAAAATTCTTATGGCCATTGTCATAAAGCTAATTGACAAACACCAGGTGGGTACAGAGTTTTAAATAGATAAAGGTTTACTTGTGTCATGATGGCAAACAATTTAATAGGTCATCTGTTGACCACACACAAAGAGAGTCATCTCTAGGTTGGGTCTTTGTCGATGGGAGGTGTCATTGAGAGAAAACACATCTGGGCTGTGTTGGAATTTGAATATGACAGCGAAACAATATTTCGTTGGCGCCGAAGAATGAGTGTGTCTGGTTGACTAGCCTCTTGGTGCTGGCGAAAATCTGATTGAAGAATTCCATATGCCGTGACGTTAGGATAAGAACTGAGATTATCACTCTACGGGTCGTATTGTCCTCTTGGCGGCCAGAGAAGAAGAGAGAAACAAAAGAAAGAAAAGGAAAAGAAAAAGATAATTTTTTTTTTTCTTTGAACAAAATATATTTTTTTTAAGAACAAGGCTAGTCTAGTCACGCCCACACTGTTGATCGACTATTGGTTGAACGCTAACCAGCCAGGCGGAGGTGATCATGTGACGCAAGGAGGCAGCCGCAGAGAGTTTAAGTATGAGGGATTACTACTAAGTGGGGAGGTGTCCATATGAACATAAGAGAAGGTGGGAGTAAGAGAAGACTTCCAAAAATGGAAATGATGAATTTTTCCTGACCGAAAACAAAAGAAGGGTTTTATGGATTTAGACTTATCAAGGAACCTCAAACCCCGACGAGCCCACCTCCGGTTTTGAATCGGCGTCCATATAAGCAAATTCGCAGCGAGCAAAAATCAGTTAGTTTTGAGTTAGTTCTCAGTTGAGTTCGAGTGAGTTCCAGTTGAGAGCTCTGAAGCTGACCAAGATTCGTGCAACTTCAGAACTCACCTTCTAACCAAGAACAATTTATTTTTTTTGAAGAACGACTTAGACTCACACCACCAAAATAAGCTTTGTGAATTTCGCCTGAAGACACACAAAGAGCCAGTTTATTAGGGAACAGACAGCTTAGATGTTAAGACTCGCCTAAAAAAAACACGTGTCACAATCCATATAGCGGGTCGGGAGATAGACGCAGTCCTATGTATCCAGCAACCAGATATAAAGTATTGTTATCCTTTTTTTGATACCATTTTAGATTTATTATTTTATTTTCTTTTGCACGTACTTGTGCGATACCGCCCTCATTCGAACTCAAGCTTGCAGTACGGCCCCGACGCTGATTGATTTCGTCTGCCTAAGATCAATTCACAACGTGGGTATGCAGACTGGAGATCAAAGTAGTTACTTCGGTAACCAGACCTTGGAAGCGAGTTGGGAACGACGAGGCTGATATTGAATCTAACCAGATTCCCATCCGAATCACTTAAAGGTTAGATCATCACAATTGGCGCCGCGACCAGGATAAGACCCGGGATCGGCTGACGTCACAATTTGACGTAACGGTTGGATGTCACAATTGGTGCCGTGACCAGGATAAGACCCGGGATCGGCTGACGTCACAATTTGACGTAACGGTTGGATGTCACAACTTCGTAGATATTTAAATCGTTGCGCTTATGTAGAACCTACTGTAGAACCACATTTATATTGCCTCGAGGAGATCGTACAGCATTCACTGCCATATAAAAGCATTTATATTACATAGCAGTTCGGTACTATTACTGTCTTACGCCAGCATTTTTTTTTTTCATCTTTCGTTATTTTTTTCATATCTTTTCTCATGTGTAACTTTTGCGCCAGATTAGTTATATTCCAATGAATAATTCACCAGAGTCTGTCTATATTTCTGAGATGAGGTATTATGTACAGTATTTACATTATTCGGACTATTGTCCTCATCTTCGTCGCCATATTTATCACAACGTTTCGGCCGTTGTACGCTCCGGCCTTCTTCAGGTGGTTGGAATTTCAAAGTGAACCCTTTATTTCGATCACTAAGGTAGACTGTTCTAGTTCCACGTGCCATGTTTGATGGATGTCAGTTATTAGTTATCTCCTTCTAATTTTCCCTCTGATAAGTTCTCCACTGCCTTAACCGGGTATTGAACTCACACTCTTTGGGTCTGTCACTGGATCTTATCAACTCCTTGAGGACATCTGGGTATGAATTTCTGGGTATTATAAACTTAATGTTTTCAGCAACCATTTTTACCAGTGCTCATATTGCAATTTTGCTGTTATCATTGCATGTTTTTAACAGAGCTCATATTGCAACTTTGTCATCAAATGCTTTTCTCTGGCACTCCTTATTACTGGTTCCCGTATTGTATTTATTTCTATGCTTGGTCGGCTCAGGAGATTTTTGTGGCCTAGCATATGTGCTGATTCCTTAAGTTTACGAATTTTCTAATGGTGTTCCCTGTCTATGATGCAATAACTGACATCCATCAAACATGGCACGTGGAACTAGAACAGTCTACCCCAGTGATCGAAATAAAGGGTTCACTTCCAAATTCCAACCACCTGAAGAAGGCCGGAGCGTACAACGACCGAAACGTTGTGATAAATATGGCGACAAAGATGTGGACAATAGTCTGAATAATGTAAATACTGTGAATAATTCACCATTGTAGTAGTTATAACCAAAGAAACTATTTGGATATAGTGATAAAACAAAGAAATTTATTGATCCTAAAACTCCGTTTGAGCAATGGGTTGGTCTGGAAGGTGTCGGTATTAATTATTCGTCGTCTTCACCTCAACTCAGTAATATGAGGCTTACAGAAATTTCACGTTGAAACACCGGTTTTCGTACGATCACCGATCAGTACTTAGATGGGTGACCGCTTACGAATAGCAGGTGCTGTAAACCCCGATGTGCAAGTGGATAATGGCACGGAATTGAAGATCAGTGAGCAGAGTTCCAATTCCAGTCGGATTCGTTATATCCCCTTTCGCGCAAATATCATTGGAAAATGTAAGATTCCACCTCTTATATCTCCCAGTGATGGGATAATTAATAGTACTTATTTCAGTAAAGGGTTATTATCCCTAAAACTTTCTTAAAATCTAAAACTGTTTTCTGGTTTTAATTAATCTGCACAAGGTTGATAAGCCGTAAAGAAAGAAATCAATCAATAATGCAACCAAAAAGTAATGTAAGACTTGTAGCATACCCGTGGACGATAATGGGTATGTTCCCATTCACATAAATACAGTAGTAAATACTGTATGTTGGTCTGCAGTTGGAGATTCGTCTCCAGCTGTGCTGGTCAAACTGTCTGCCTCCGGACAGAGAGAATCCCTAGACGAGGCTATGTCGAAGGGCAGAGTCTTGTCTCGGAAAATAGCTACCCGGGAATTTTTAGTCGATTCCACGGGCTTGGATACCCCACATTAAATTCGACCTTGTGTCACATCTGACCGCGTGGAGCTGTTCGTAGATATCCTGCAATTGGAGACTCGTTGTGGAATTCACTTGACTCCCTTCTAGCAGTTGACTACTTCTACGCGCCGCTGGCGAATCTTATATGTGTTGTTCGTGTCCTAAGTATTATCGCTCATTACCAAACTTCGTGTGATTATTCTATTCAGTAACCTTTCCTAGGTTACAACAGTAAATGAAACAGCGGTGTCCCTACTGTAATGAAATCATCTATCCATCTGATCGACCGCGTCCGATGTCACAGAGTTATTGTCAACTCCATGATCTTCTAGTTATCTGTATAGGATGTGCTTCACCAGAGTTACATAGGGTTTTGAGTTTTCCTTCTGATAGACTGGTTAATAACTAAGGCTTAATAGTCCAGACTAATCTAATCTTTAATCCATAGTGTTGGAGGGGAAGAGATGGATTCATACCTTTCCCAGGGTTATTTGTGTGAAAATAAATATAATGAAAATGGACTGGGATTCGAACACTGCTCACCGATTTCTCGTTCCGTGCCGCTATCCAGTCCCTCACCCACACAACCAGACGTAGGACCGATAGTAGTCCAAATAGTGGCGCCGATTAATAACAAGTGGTTACAAATTACTTATAATTTAATATTACATTTTATTCAATTCCTGACGTCAATTATGCTCGACAAGAATGTGTGTGTGTGTGTGTGTGTGTGTGCGCGCGCGCTCGCGACCCCCGGTCCTCTCGTCCGAAACGTGTAGCTTACATTCTCTGCTATGTCTGAGAGACTCTGCTCCTTACCGCTGTGGTGAGTGTTTCTATATCTATCTCTGTCATGCAATTCGTTTCCACACTTGTAAACCCAGGTAGCAGCTGGTCCGTCACGACTGGAAGGTCATCTCATGTCAAATCTGCACCTAGCTTCAATGCAGGCAAAGTATATTCTGATATTACTACACTACAAATGAGTATGTATAGTTATTTACGAAAAAAAGAAAAATGTCAGTAACTTATGCAATTGTACATTTTGTCTTCCTTAATTATTTTATCTTTTTTTAGGATTAAAAAACAAAATGTATCTTATAATGGTCAGTGACCCATCGCAGTTATCCGTGAGCTATTTTTTCTTTTGATCTTTTTTTTTTTTCTTTTTTTTTTTTTTCATTAAGGAAATTATACGGAAAGTCGATATCTCTAAACTAAAATCATTTCAATTTCGCCAAACCAACAAAACAAAATTCTGCAACGAAATTTTGTATTACAACTATGATAATGTTAATATTGACCGTTTCCTTTTGAAAGAAGCATTTGGAATTCATTGACCGAGCAGCCTGTTACAATGACGCTTGAAATTTATAAAATCTTTCTCTTAAAACAATTTTTCAGGAAAATCGGTTTCTCGGATCCAGTAGCTATTATCGCTCTTTTCAGTACTATGGGAGTTTCCTTCCTAACCATTTGTTTGAAGTAATGTGGAGCGTCAACATCTTGATTATGATGTCATTATCCATTTTACTTGTTGCTGTTGTTGAAAATCCTCAAGTGATGTTATTTCTGTTATTTGGTACAGTTGTTTGTGATTCTGTAGCGCCAGTCCACAAGGTTCGACGAAAGATGGTCCTCACGAAGACTAACAAGTTTCATTCACACAAAGTCAGTTTTCTAAGAAAACGGCTGAATATGGCTGACATTTTAGATATTTCTGAACGAGTTACGTACCATGCATGACGTCAATATTAAGGTCTCGATCTGATAAGGCTATTTAATAATATGACTCAAGTTTTTAGGTTAATGCTTTGGTTTGTAGTAATTACGGTGTGGGCGATACTTCCCCTAACAAAGTCTGTTCAATTTCCTTATCTCCTATATTAAATTTGACATAACTGAACCATACACAAAGCTATTTGAAGTGCTTGGTATTTACTAAATACACATCCTGAATTTTTATGATGGATTTAGAGTGAGTCCAAGCGCCCTACGAGGCTGGCATCCCGCTCTCACCCTTTCACTGTCGAAACTATTAAATGTAGCCGTCTCTTCTACTCCAATAGCTTCATGTCTCGCACCTCTCGCCTGTAGAACTCCCTTCCCTATTCCAGTTTCCCTGAGAGCTATAATCTCCAACTATTCAAATGTAATGTCAATCGACATCTCCAGTTACCTTGATCTATCCACTATCCTTTTCCTCATCCTTTCCTCTATCACTCCTATCTGATCTTGCTCCAAATCTTCTTTAACCCCTTGCGTCCTAGTGGCTTCCCGCCTTGCTTGGGGTGAAACGCTTAAAAAAAAAGTGCCATCACTGCTTTCATTCCATCGTGAGTCCTATTTCTTGAAATTCTTTGTAAAGGATGTTATTTTTCTTGTTCAAGATCCAACTTGTTTCGACCCGGAAGGGGAAGCAGGAACGCTATCTTCTATTAGTAGATTCATTTGTTATGTGATATGGAATTCTTAAATAGTCAGTGCCCATCTCTCTACATCTGTGTTTGTAAACACGAAGGGCATAGTCATGAAAAAGATTAAATAAACAGGGGCTTCCTCCTTGTATTGCTCATGAGGTTTGGAACGTTTTCCGTATTGGGGTCCTCGCCAGACATATGGGATTTTAATGGATCGATGCATTCATTAGAGCTAGATCATGGAAAACGGTTTCTAATGGATGAGAACAGGAATTCGTTATTGATGTGACTATATACTGCTTTGACTTCGACAGCTATACAATTTTCTATTGGAAAGGTATAGAATCTCCTGGGTTTGTTTGATGACCTGTATGCCATCACATATATGTCATATATGTTTATTACACCCCCCCCAAAAAAGAGCGTAAACCAAATTGGATTATGATTTAACTTTCATGAATAGACCCAAATTTTTTTATTTTTATAACTTTTATATAGGGATTTCTTCACGATTTACCAGTTCATATACCCAAATGGACATATATAATAAAGTTCATTGGTAATCCACCTATCTATCTATCTATCTATCTATCTATCTATATATCTATCTATTTATCTATCTATAATGACAATATTCTCCACACGTGACAATAACTGACGTTACTTTCAGTTAACAATATGAAAATAGCGTTCTCTACATTCCTCCAGTTGCTAAGAACATTCTGTTTTTTGTTATCATTAGTTACGTTCTTTAATTAAATTCATTTCGTTTTTTTGCTTTGAGAAAGTCCACATTGGACGAAACGCGTCAGTAATAACTACAGTTTTCCTATTTTCATTCATATATATATATATATATATATATATATATATATATATATATATATATTATACAATAGGAATTAAGATTACAATAAAATTTAAAAGGATTTTTATTTTAATTGACAAGGTGAAAATGATCATTAACACAATGTAATCTTAATTCCTATTGTATAATATATGTTGCTTGGTTACTTTAATCCCTAATTCACGCAGATGTTCCTGCAGCTCTTCTCGGGTAACCTGTGGATTTTGTTGGTGTCCTAATATCCTTGCTGATCCTAGAGAAATCTTAGTTGAGATGTACAGGAATAGACTGGTAGCTGTTGAACTCAATAAAGGATATTCCACCAAGTATTAAATTAAGTTAATATGCTTTTTTGTTTTGTACGAATACTTTTTTCATCAGTTAAAATGAAAAAAATGCATTAATTTCTGTTAGAATAAGAATTAATTAAGTTTATGACTATTTTTTAATAAAATGTATCTTTACACATAAAATATATCAAAATTTGTTTTAGTTAAGGCTTTTACATTTATAAAAATACAATTTCTCATGTGTACGAATATTTATTTTCCCCGCTGTATATATGAGGAGACACGGTGGAGTAGGAAAATTGGAGAAAAATAAAAAAATAAAAATGAAGGGAAGAGTATAAGCTGAGGAAAATAGAAAACTGTGTTGAAGAGGTCAATACTGTATTTTTCGGGGTAGCACCTCCGTAGATGTCTGTTTCATAAAATAACAGTTATCTCTATGAGTTAACTGTTCTCCTTGTATTTCGAATACGGGGGAAATGAGGGTGATTCGACTCCGAGGAAGTAGCATGTCGTATCCTAGCAGTAAAAGTTTGAACGTAACATAAGAATGGAGGTGAAATGAACATTAGCTATGGAAATGGTGATAGGCTTACGACGTTGTGTCTGTGGAAAAGATAACACTAAAATAAGAGAAAAGTTAGGAGAAAATGTCAATAAAATAGAAAAACGAAGTAGGTGAACCTGACCTGATTGGAAGAAATGGCTTTGTGTTGGGTGAAAACCAGCAATTTCGATGCATCTCCAAAAGATATATCTTTTTTCTTTTTTTTTCACAGACCTCACATAAACTATATAATTCTTTCAAATGTTTTTGTTTGTTTGTTTTATTTAATGCGAAATTGTGTCTGACTTGGTCGGTATTGTCATATAAAATGTCATGTTTCTGATATTATATGGGTGAATACTTCGAAGAAAAGTGATTTTGTCCATGGATCTAATGGCTCTATTATCTTCCATATCGTTCTTAATAGCGGGACCGGCTGGCAACTGAGAACAGATCGTTAGGGAAAATAAACACCATTATGGACTACTCTCGCTTGTTCAAGGATTTGATCTAAATTCAAACATTGATTATTGACGCCGGAGGCAAATCTCTCGAGCAATAAATTAGGTAAGGAATATAAACAGACTGAGATAGATAGATAGATAGATAGATAGATAGATAGATAGATAGATAGATAGATAGATATGAATAGAATGGGATAAATAAATATGAACGGACTGATAGATAGATAGATAGATAGATAGATAGATAGATAGATAGATAGATATGAATAGAATGGGATAAATAAATATGAACGGACTGATAGATAGATAGATAGATAGATAGATAGATAGATAGATAGATAGATATGAATAGAATGGGATAAATAAATATGAACGGACTGATAGATAGATAGATAGATAGATAGATAGATAGATAGATAGATAGATAGATAGATAGATAGATATGAATAGAATGGGATAAATAAATATGAACGGACTGATAGATAGATAGATAGATAGATAGATAGATAGATAGATATGAATAGAATGGGATAAATAAATATGAACGGACTGATAGATAGATAGATAGATAGATAGATAGATATGAAGAGAATGGGATAAATAAATATGAACGGACTGATAGATAGATAGATAGATAGATAGATAGATAGATATGAATACAATGGGATAAATAAATATGAACGGACTGATATTAGGTTGGTGCAAAAATAATGACGTTTTTTGGCGTTAAAAAATACGTCAAAAAACGTCATTGTTTTTGCACCAACTAATGGATAGATAGATAGATAGATAGATAGATATGAATAGAATGGGATAAATAAATATGAACAGACTGAGATAGATAGACAGACAGATAGACTGAGATTGATTCCAACAAAAGGATAATTTAATTAGGATTGGCTACTATTTTCATGATATATATATATGCAACCTCTGTTTGGATTTGAACTCGCGACTTTGATTCAGATGTTATCTGGCCGATTATTAATATATGCAAGTGTTTTGGATGACTGTAGCGTATGTCTGAATATATTTATTTTCCAACAAAATTCAATTTTAATATATGATAACCCATAAGAGAAAACGGATTTATTACTGATGGTAATATTTTCTATAAACGACACGATAACTACCAACAGCAAAATACATACTCCGTCTAACCAGGCGTGCCAAGGATCTACCATTTTCACCTGTGTCCTATATACGTAGAGGACTCTGATCTGCTTTCCTGCTATATAACATAGATAATCTATTAAGTACACTGTCAGCTGGGAGTCTTCCTGTCTACTGTGTAGCATATGTAAACCGATGAGAAGATTATGATATAATCAACATGTTTATGTACCCCACTATTTCAAACAAAAGTTAAGAAATAAACCCTGTCAATACTGGAAAGAGCAATAACAGCTACTAGACTAGAGGAAGCTATTTTCCTGAAAAAATGATTTCATAGAAAGATTTTATAAATTTGAAACGAAAGCCGCATTGGCTGCTAGGCCAATGAATATTGAATGTTTCCTTATAAGGAAACGGCAACGGCTAATTACAATTTTGTATGTTCGTATTTTTTCCACGTGCTAACCATACACATTTGAAATCTGAAAATCCATAAAAATAGCCCGCCTCTCTATTTTTTTCCTCTCTTTGACAGCATCAGGAGCAAATGTAGGAAACGACACACATTCTAGTAAGAAGTTCGTTTTGTTTTGGCTTCCATTTGATAAATTTTACTTTACGTGTTTATTTATTTATTCGACGGCCGACTAAAGAAAAACATTCGGTGAATAAAGAAGAAAGCAATGATGTTTATAACTTTAAGTGAAAAAAAGAGAAATGCATTGATATTTAATGGCGTTATTTTTTGTTTTTTTTTTTTCAGTTGTTTGGCCGTCTGTAGCTGTTCTTGTGTTTTTATTGGCTTGTTTAATTTTCTTTTCTGGCTTTATTTATTTTTTACTGTTTTTCAAAGTTTTATTTTTTCCGAATCTTTTTTTCTTTATTTATTCCTTATTTTGATGCGTTACTTTGTTAAATGGATGTTTGTTTTTTTCTTGATTTAAAATTTTCGTAGCCATTCTTTATATAATACTTCACTTTTGTTTGAAATTATTTTCTTGAACTGTTTCAACGATATTTTCTTTTGTGATTTCAATTATTTTATCTTTATACTTCCCTTATATCTTGTGTTTCATCTACCATTTGTTTCTAAGTCACATTTTACTCTTGTTTTGACTTCTCTAAATTATCTTCGTCTCCTCATTATAATTCTGGACTTGTGTTGATCTAATCAACGCCTTTATCCACTGTGCCATATGTCCTTAGATCCAGTGACAGGACCCAAAGAGTTGGGAGTTCAATACCTGGTTAAGGCAGTGGAGAAATTGGAGAGGTGAATTAACAGGAGATAACTGACATCCATTAGACATGGCACGTGGAACTAGAACAGTCTACCCCAGCGAGCGAAATAAAGGGTTCAGTTCGACATTCCAACCACCTGAAGAAGGCCGGGGCGTACAACGGTCTAAACGTTGTGATAAATATGTCAACAAAGACGAGAACAATAGTGCGAATAATGTAAATAGTGTACATAATACCTCATCTCAGAAATATAGACAGATACAGAAGTGTTCATTTTATTATATTTACTTTTTCTATGGTTAGCACCAAATCTCTTCACATCTCCAGCACCTTCTTCGGTATGATCGTAGATTCTAACACTTGCGGGATCAATAAAGTATTGATCAGTTCTTACTCAAATTTGTAAATAACACCCTCTCGATTTTATTATTTTCACAGTTCAAATTCCAAATGTTATTGGAACAACGCTAAACTTATTCAACATTAAATTAAAGTTCAATAATTTCCCGAACAATCTCCTTGTGTTTTCCCAATGTTCACTTTCTTTCTTATTATTATTCTTTTAAAACGTTCTTTTTGACCTGCTTTCATTTTATAATCAGATACCAGGTCATATCCAATGACTTAGGGCAAGCGTAGGATGTGATTTTTTTTCCACTTAATTAAACAAAAGACGACTATTAACAAAAAAGTTTAAATGGACAAACTATTTTTTTCATTTCCTAGAGTGGTGTGCCAGGAATTTTGTTGACTTGTCGTTGAGTTCCTTTCTTTATCACTCCCAAAGCTCCAACCATACCAGAAACAGTTCTTTAAGTATAATATTTCTTCTATTTCCATCTCCAAGTCGTTGTATTTACTTAGTTTTTTCAAAAAACTTAGCAGAGGTGTTTTTCTTACTTTGTACTCACATGTCAATCAGTGTACAAATTTATTATTATTATTATTAATAATAATAATAATAATAATAATTTATTTTATTTTACTATTTTTGCGTGTAAATAAAGTAACGCTGGAGTACAAATATACGCAACGCAATATCCTAATCATGGCGCACAGTGTGATAATTGCATATCAGGGACAAGCACCACAGCCAAATGTGCGCGATATGGTGACAGATTTTTGGTAAAAGCAGTATATTATCTCGTAGGTGGATCCCAGTGAGAAATTTCCGATTGAGGATGTTTCCAAATATCTAGATGTGATTCCAATGTTGCCTTGACTGTCTCTTCCTTCAAGCTTAAAAAAATACACTCCTGACAATCGGCCATGATATACTCGTGCCACAATCGTTGAGATGCACAACGCGTTAGTCACAAGGAAACATGGCCAAATGTTTAAAATCAGGAAACCGACAAGTAAATCTGTGGTACACAATATTTATAGTATTACATCTTAATTCACCAAAACAAAAATGCACACGTTAACACATACAATAAATCAAGATCAGAAGTAATGAAAATCTCTTGTTCAATTATTATTATTATTATTAGTAGTAGTAGTAGTAGTAAACTGTTCTGTGGTCCACCCCTTTTTCATACAAGTGGACTCGCCCAGTGTGTACTTGTTGCCGGTGAATACCCGGAAGTGACAGTGATACAGTGAACAGTGAGAGTGTGAGTTAACCGCTTTGTAGGAGTCACAGTTGCGAGCACGTAGACTCAGAAGGAAGTCATACTTCGATACTGAATTTCCCAGACTGTATATATATATTATTATTGCTACTAACTGCATTTCTGGATCTACTAACCGTATTACCAATTGTATTATTACGTCAATACATTTATTTGCTATATTTCATTCCTGCGTTTGTCATTCATTTGAGGCCGGATTTCATCCCGGAATCCACAACATAAACTAGGGTTACACCAGAAATCAAGTGTCAGCAATCTCTTACATATTCTTGTAGCATCGGAATCACCTGTTCCAAAGATTCCGGTCTTTTGGCTTGAATTGGGTTATCAGTTGGACTTAAATTCACAGATAATTTCATTTTTTTTTTAACTTCTAAATCAGATTCTGGTTTTCAGCACATTACATTCTTTTACACATTAATTATTTTATGAATTTTATTTTCTAAATAAAGTGCTGGTTTAATTCTCTGGAAGTTTTTCAAAAGACACATACAAAAGTCATTGCTGACAAACCGAAAACATTCTGGAAAGATAAACTATAATGTTAGCGGAAGGCTGAAACGAACCAAACTGTAAACAAATGGTTCAATAAATTTAATCCCCAAATCTAAAATTTTATCTTCTATTTTGCTTAATAAATCGAATCGCCTTTTTTAATATATATATATGTGTGTGTGTGTGTGTGTGTGTGTGTGTGTGTGTGTGTGTTTGCAAGACTCTTCGATATAGCGAATCGAGTTCTCTCAGTCACTGTCTGTTTATCCAAAAATAAATACGCTCAAATCCACTTTCATCCCCGCCGTACGCCAACAGCTTAGGGGTAGAATCTCCGACTGACGCCAATTCAGGAGGGTTTCGATGTTAGCTAGACGCAACCAGGGCGTCTAGCCACTCTGATGAGCTGTGATACAGCGAAACACTCTGTGAATGACAATATATATATATATATATATATATATATATATATATATATATATATATATATATATATATATATATGTCCGCGACCGTGTTGTCTAAAATTATCTATATTTATAGGCTAAGTGAAAGCGTTTAGAGATAAATATTGACATAGTCGTTGCTGACTGGGTGTTTCACGTTTCAAAGCAATCTTCAGAATACGATTTGAAAATCGTCAT
>OZ010582.1:82129257-82144257 GCA_963932145.1 Acanthosepion lycidas | reverse complement strand
CCCGAAGTGTGCTGATCAAGGTCTCCGGGCAGAGAGGATCCCCAGACGAGGCTATGTCGGAAGACAGCTACCCGACTCCCTTTTTTTTTACGGCGTCCACAGGGAATTTTTGACCAAACTTAGGGGCCAACCAACCTATTATTGTCATATCTTCCTATTTCTTCTGACCTTCTTTCATTGTCTTATCTTTAAACATTTCTTCTTTTTCTCGTGCCTTCTCTCTCTCTCTCTCTCCCGCTCTCTTTATCTTATTATACTCTTATCTTGATACATTCATGTTCATTCTATCTCATCCCACTTTATTGTCATTACAACTTCCTTCTTTTTCTTTCCATTTTCATTTGTATTTGTTTTGTCCCATCCCATTGCGCTGTCTTTAAAGATTCATTTTCTTTCGCCTCTCAATGCTGTCTTTAAACTTTCTTTCTTTGACTCTTTCCCCCTATTTCTCTCTCTTGTCTTTCTCTTTCCCTCTCACTTGCTTTCAGAATTTTCAGTCTCTTTCTTATATATGAAGATGAGGGTGCCACTTCAGCGTGTTATCTATATGCCGAATGTGATCTGGGAAAATGAACTACATTAATATTTATAAGAGAATAAAAGAATAGATGAAAATGAAAGAATAGTCTTTATATATATATATATATATATATATATATATATATATATATATATATATATGTCAAAGTAAACCTAAAGATCCAGACAAACCTACCTAGGTTTCAGCTACGCGAATCGTCAGGGCAGCCAGTCTGCTCTGACATTCCGCGGAGGTGAAACCTAGGTAGGTTTCTCTGGCTCTTTGGGTTTACCTTGCTTTATTTGCTCTACTTAGCATATTGAGCACTTTGTTTGGTTATTTTACTTACTCGTATCGGAGGTTTTTTTCTTTGGACTCTGAACGTAGATTCTAGATGATTATTTTCGCCGGAAGTACATGTTCTTAGTTCTTTCTTTTTTACCCATTTTTTTCACTTTGGTATTGGTTTGTTGATTTAAAAACTAAAACACCTAACGAGTACAACTGCTTATATTGATAAGATTATTAGTGTTATATATATATATATATATATATATATATATATATATATATATATATATATATATATATATATTAGTACATATACGCGTACCTACGTTTTTGGAGTGCGACTATAATTTCGTTGAGCGGTGTCCCCAGTTCGTCAGGCACGGGGTCTATGCTCTGTATAACCGCATTGAGCACACTACTACGTTTGCACCACATGCATAAATTTAACGATTATTTATTTGCTTGCCTACGTACTGTGACGGATGCAGATAGCCCAAACACGCATACACGCATATATTAAGGTTAATCTCGTAGTTATTCATACTTATTTTTTTATCCGTTCGGGTTCAGTCGAATCCACTTGGATTTAGGCATATTTTGGTATCCCAACATAAGTCATGAGATCTGGTCGTCTGGTACTCATGCTTATATTTTTCTTTTATTTTAATATTTTGTGTATATTAAAATTCTTATATCAAAATTAACTATGCCTTATCGTTCCTCCTTGAATTGTGGATCAGTATTCGTGTTGAAACCGAAGCGAACCTGGGAAAAGATTACTGTTCGATTATCCTAATCGAACAGTGTTCTTTAAAATATTTTTGTTTACTAATTGTCCATTGTCATGATCAGGGAGAGATAGCCTGTATCTCTCCACAGATGTGATAATGTATATATCTTCTGGTCGGCGTATGATCACCTTATAAACCCATTCGTCGACTAGGGCATACGACAGTATGCACACCAGCACACGCGTACACGCCTGCTTATATTTTTCCGTTTCATTTATCCACTCTACAACTCTCTCTCTCTCTCTCTCTCTCTCTCTCTCTATATATATATATATATATATATATATATATATATATCAGGTTGATGCAAAAGTAATACCCGATTTTTGAGGAGAAAGTTTTAGATAGTATTTATAAAATTTGTACTACTCTTTATAGTTAAAGAATGTCACAATAAGTAATTTGTGACGTCACCCTGGCCTCTCCTGCCCCCCGTGCTATCCTGTGACGACCAATGTGACTTGGTATTAGTCGCGTTGCCAAATGTGACATTCTAACCCTTGGATGATTCGGATGGAAATCTGGTTAGATTCGGTATCAGCTTTGTCGTTCCCAGCTCGCCTCTAACGTCTGGTTATCGAAGTAAATGCTTTGATTTCTAGTCTAACCTACCCACGTTGTGATTTGATCTTAGGTACACGAAATCAATCAGTCGTCGGGCCGTAATGCAAGCCGAATTCGAGCAAAGGTGACACTGCACAAGTATATGTAAAAGAAAATAAAGTAACAGCTCGAAAGATTCAAATGTGTTAAAAAAAAGAATAACAAATATCTTTATATCTGGTTGCTGAATACAGGACTGCGTCTTTCTCCCAAACCGCTTCTATGGATAAGTGACACTTTGCGTTTGTTAGGCGAGTCTTAATATCTTAAGTTGTTTTTCAATTACTGGTTTTTGGTATCTTTAGGCGATATTCGTAAAATTTGTTTTGGTGGTGTGAGTCTAAGTCGTTCTTCAAAAATAAATTGTTTTTGGTTAGAAGTCTAAGTCGGAATGCGAGGGATCTTTCAGTCAGCTGCGAGGCTGGTCTCCGAGCTCACAGCTCAACTCTGTCTGCTCTGTCACTCTGTCTGCGTCTACCCAACTGCCACCATCTGCGTCTTCTAACTCCGTTTATATGGACGCCGACCAAAACCGGGGCCCGTCGTGGTTTGGGTTCCTTGATAATTCCAAATCCACAATAAGGATTTTCTTTGTTTTCGGACAGGAAAATTTATCACTTTCCATTTTTGGAAGTCCATTACGTTCTGTTTTAGAGGGGTTCTTAAGGGAATTTTCCTCCCAAATTCTTCCTTTCTCATATTGGTATCTCACACCAATACCCTCAGAGGGCGTCAACAGGCCTCCCCTCCTTCTCATATGTTTACCTTCGCCCACCGCTCACGCCACCACTCAGTCAATGAACGCTCGGCAGCGTGGGCGCGGCCAGTCAGGCCTCAGCTTACAATTATCGCTCAAAGAAAAAAAAATATCTTCCTTTTTCTTTTCTTTCTTTTCCTCGACCAGATCCCCACGACTCGTAGTGTGGTCCTTAATCTCTATCTTAACTGAATATCATCTGGAATTCGTCAACGAGATTTTCGTCAAGTGATTATCAGAATCTCCTTATATCCTTAACGCCTTCATACTTCTGTCGCCAACAATCCGTCCCGGTAAGAAACTTTTATCATGGCCAGGTCTGGACATAAAACAGGTGGTCTCTTTCCAAAACCAAATGATATCTCCGAAAGATAGTTAATGGTTTATTCTTTTCCTTTTTCTCTTTTCCCTTCCTTTTTCTTTGGGGTGGTCTCAGCTGATCTTTTTCTCGGTCGGTACTCGACCTAAATCTGATTATCTTTTAGCATTCTGCTTTGTAAGCCACTTGACCAATTTGAAATTTTCATTATTGCCATGGGCAGATTGCTATCTTTTATTCGCCGCGTCATAGCATAAGTTAATTCCGACAGATCCGAGATCTTACGAATTTCCTATCTTCTTCGAAAAAAATACTTTTCTTCGCAAATGAAAATAAAATCTTCACCACTTTTCTTTTGTTAAAAAAAATAACATCGCTCAGTATGTCTTTCGTGATAGCTTCTTCTCGCCTTAAGTATTTCTCGCTTTTAATTTTCACGCTTAATTAGTTAGCCAAACGCTAAATAGTGTCACAATCCTCCCCTAACCTATGTTGTCATTTACTCGTAAATGACACCTAAACCCAAATACACTATTTAGCATGCATCATGCATCTGTCCCATGCAATTCTATACTTCTTTTCTTTTTCACGGTTTTACATACAAGGTGATGTTCTTTTCATCTTCTTCTGTTCTACATGCAAATGTAATGTTTTTTTCATCTTCTTCTGTTCTACATGCAAATGTAATGTTCTTTTCATCTTCTTCTGTTCTAAATGCAAATGTAATGTTCTTTTTCATCTTCTTCTGTTCTACATGCAAATGTAATGTTCTTTTCATCTTCTTCTGTTCTACATGCAAATGTAATGTTCTTTTCATCTTCTTCTGTTTTTCATGCAATTTAAAGTGTACGTGTGTCTGTGGGTGCATGTGTGTGGTTATTATGGCCTGTTTTTTTTTTTTTTGGTCAATGTTTTTTCTCTCCGCTGTAGGATGTTTTTCCGCCGCACGTGTTGGTTCCACGTCAGCCTCCTCCGGCGGCCTTTCTGCAATTTCTTCGCCGATTCTGTATAGGTAAAGAATACTGCTCGGCATCTCCCACTCGAGTTGCTGCATGCACGTTTGATTACCGCTAGTTAATTTCCTCTTACTTCTAATCTTCCATATTGCCATACCCACTATGGCTATAATTATGAATGTGCCCATCATTGCTGACCAACTTATCGCGATCTGCTCATCAACCTCCCAAGCCATACCTTCCTTTCCCAACGTACTAAACTTGTCCCTCAATTGATCCATATCGATCTTTTCTATCGGCTTCATTAGTACTGGCATTTTATTCAAGGTAACTGTTGTAGAGTAGTTTTCAAAGTGGAGGCTTGTATTTTAATAAGTCGTCCTAAATTAGGTTCGACGTACAAAACGTTAGGAACTTGGAAATAAGAGTTAATGACGCAGCAAATCTAGTTGTGATGGTTGGTACTTCAATGTCCGATAACGACTGACGCGCTCAACACCACTGAGCCGAACTAGCCACTGCTACTGCTACTGCTACTTATTGTCTATGGGAGAGTCCATTACCATAGAATAGGTAGTATAACAGTAACATTGGGGAATCCCCTCACTATTGCCTCCCACAACTCTGTACAATTGACTGAGCTTCTCGCCAGTCAGCTCTATAACTGAATCTTTCTCTTCATATCTTTCTTCTTCCTGGTAATAGGGGGGTAAGGAAATAGATATCCCAAATGCCGAACATCCCATGGGTAACTTTAACAGGGATAATGGTGGTTTAGCCAAACACTAAATAGTGTCACAAATTTATACATTTCTCTTTCAGATTATAAAAATATTTTTCAGTATCTTTAACTAAATTTAATGAAGCTTTCTCGTTTTGGTAGTTACTGGCTGAGGACTTGCCAACGCAGTTTGAAAGAGTTTTTGTCTTTTCCTTTTTTTTTTTAAGAGAAAGGAATATGTTGTAAAACTGGGTCCGAGCTCCCCAAAAGGAAGGGGTCGTTAGACAGTGTTGCCTACTTCCTCCTCCCCAATCCTTAACTCTACAGCTGGCAGTGGCTGTCCTAGAATTCTCACTTTTGTCAAAAGCCGCCGATAAGAGAGAAAAGATTGCCAGTCTTAAATAGGCGAATTTCAATCCCTCTTGATTGTAATTGTATGTTTTTTGTCTCAATTGAATATTTTTCCCTTGATTCTCTGCAATGTCTTCCTACCATTGCTTGAATGTTTATTTATTTTTCTATAATATTTATATATACTTCCGCACTAAATCGTGTTAATCTAATATTAATTTGATTCGCAGCATTTAATGAAGCTTTCTCGTTTTGATAGTTACTGACTGGAGACTTGCCAACGGAGTTTGAAAGAATTTGAATTCGGATTTATACTTTTCTCAGTCCTTAATAGCATTGCTGTTATTAATTTTTTGTGATATGTGTAGTAGAACTAATGTTAATTGAACATGATTAACATGAGTGATACAAAATAGAAAAGGTTTTATTTTATTTTATTTTTACAACACAAATGTGGAAATATCTGAGAACAAAAATTAATCGTTCGTGTTTGTTTTTTGTTTTTGTTTTTTTAAGTCTCTGAGAGTCATAAAGAAATATCAGCATCCGCGTGGCGTTAAAAGCATTATTGCCAATTTGAGAATTGTAATTTAATACTGTTCATTCAATGGTCAGAGGAGCGGGCTTGCGGTGAGAGTCAGATGTATTTCATCTTGCCGGACAAGTAAACCGTTCTGAAACATTTTGAATATTTCTCATTATTTAAATGTTCTGATCGGATCACGCACACACTTACCTCCAAAAATTTTCTTACGAAGTGAACGCATATTTTTTGTACACCCGATTGGTTAAAAAATGTGGTCGAAAATTTCTTACGAAGAAAGATATTTCTTGTACACCCGATTGGGTAAAAAATGTTGTCGAAAATTTCTTACGAAGAAAGATATTTCTTGTACACCCGATTGGGTAAAAAATGTTGTCGAAAATTTCTTACGAAGAAAGATATTTTTTGTACACCCGATTGGTTAAAAAATGTGGTCGAAAATTTCTTACGAAGAAAGATATTTTTTGTACACCCGATTGGGTAAAAAATGTGGTCGAAAATTTCTTACGAAGAAAGATATTTTTTGTACACCCGATTGGTTAAAAAATGTGGTCGAAAATTTCTTACGAAGAAAGATATTTTTGTACACCCGATTGGTTAAAAAATGTGGTCGAAAATTTCTTACGAAGAAAGATATTTTTTGTACACCCGATTGGGTAAAAAATGTGGTCGAAAATTTCTTACGAAGAAAGATATTTTTTTGTACACCCGATTGGTTAAAAAATGTGGTCGAAAATTTCTTACGAAGAAAGATATTTCTTGTACACCCGATTGGGTAAAAAATGTTGTCGAAAATTTCTTACGAAGAAAGATATTTTTTGTACACCCGATTGGTTAAAAAATGTGGTCGAAAATTTCTTACGAAGAAAGATATTTTTTGTACACCCGATTGGTTAAAAAATGTGGTCGAAAATTTCTTACGAAAAAAAAATATTTTTTGTACACCCGATTGGTTAAAAAATGTGGTCGAAAATTTCTTACGAAGAAAGATATTTCTTGTACACCCGATTGGGTAAAAAATGTTGTCGAAAATTTCTTACGAAGAAAGATATTTTTTGTACACCCGATTGGTTAAAAAATGTGGTCGAAAATTTCTTACGAAGAAAGATATTTTTTGTACACCCGATTGGTTAAAAAATGTGGTCGAAAATTTCTTACGAAGAAAGATATTTCTTGTACACCCGATTGGGTAAAAAATGTTGTCGAAAATTTCTTACGAAGAAAGATATTTCTTGTACACCCGATTGGGTAAAAAATGTTGTCGAAAATTTCTTACGAAGAAAGATATTTTTTGTACACCCGATTGGGTAAAAAATGTGGTCGAAAATTTCTTACGAAGAAAGATATTTTTTGTACACCCGATTGGTTAAAAAATGTGGTCGAAAATTTCTTACGAAGAAAGATATTTTTTGTACACCCGATTGGTTAAAAAATATGGTCGAAAATTTCTTACGAAGAAAGATATTTTTTGTACACACGATTGGTTAAAAAATGTGGTCGAAAATTTCTTACGAAGAAAGATATTTTTTGTACACCCGATTGGTTAAAACATGTGGTCGAAAATTTCTTACGAAGAAAGATATTTCTTGTACACCCGATTGGGTAAAAAATGTTGTCGAAAATTTCTTACGAAGAAAGATATTTTTTGTACACCCGATTGGTTAAAAAATGTGGTCGAAAATTTCTTACGAAGAAAGATATTTATTGTACACCCGATTGGGTAAAAAATGTGGTCGAAAATTTCTTACGAAGAAAGATATTTTTTGTACACCCGATTGGTTAAAAAATGTGGTCGAAAATTTCTTACGAAGAAAGATATTTTTTGTACACCCAATTGGTTAAAAAATGTGGTCGAAAATTTCTTACGAAGAAAGATATTTCTTGTACACCCGATTGGGTAAAAAATGTTGTCGAAAATTTCTTACGAAGAAAGATATTTTTTGTACACCCGATTGGTTAAAAAATGTGGTCGAAAATTTCTTACGAAGAAAGATATTTTTTGTACACCCGATTGGTTAAAAAATGTGGTCGAAAATTTCTTACGAAGAAAGATATTTTTTGTACACCCGATTGGTTAAAAAATGTGGTCGAAAATTTCTTACGAAGAAAGATATTTCTTGTACACCCGATTGGGTAAAAAATGTTGTCGAAAATTTCTTACGAAGAAAGATATTTTTTGTACACCCGATTGGTTAAAAAATGTGGTCGAAAATTTATTACGAAGAAAGATATTTCTTGTACACCCGATTGGGTAAAAAATGTTGTCGAAAATTTCTTACGAAGAAAGATATTTTTTGTACACCCGATTGGTTAAAAAATGTGGTCGAAAATTTCTTACGAAGAAAGATATTTTTTGTACACCCGATTGGGTAAAAAATGTGGTCGAAAATTTCTTACGAAGAAAGATATTTCTTGTACACCCGATTGGGTAAAAAATGTTGTCGAAAATTTCTTACGAAGAAAGATATTTTTTGTACACCCGATTGGGTAAAAAATGTGGTCGAAAATTTCTTACGAAGAAAGATATTTTTTGTACACCCGATTGGTTAAAAAATGTGGTCGAAAATTTCTTACGAAGAAAGATATTTTTTGTACACCCGATTGGTTAAAAAATATGGTCGAAAATTTCTTACGAAGAAAGATATTTTTTGTACACACGATTGGTTAAAAAATGTGGTCGAAAATTTCTTACGAAGAAAGATATTTCTTGTACACCCGATTGGGTAAAAAATGTTGTCGAAAATTTCTTACGAAGAAAGATATTTTTTGTACACCCGATTGGTTAAAAAATGTGGTCGAAAATTTCTTACGAAGAAAGATATTTCTTGTACACCCGATTGGTTAAAAAATGTTGTCGAAAATTTCTTACGAAGAAAGATATTTTTTGTACACCCGATTGGTTAAAAAATGTGGTCGAAAATTTCTTACGAAGAAAGATATTTCTTGTACACTCGATTGGGTAAAAAATGTTGTCGAAAATTTCTTACGAAGAAAGATATTTTTTGTACACCCGATTGGTTAAAAAATGTGGTCGAAAATTTCTTACGAAGAAAGACATTTTTTGTACAGCCGATTGGTTAAAAAATGTGGTCGAAAATTTCTTACGAAGAAAGATATTTCTTGTACACCCGATTGGGTAAAAAATGTTGTCGTAAATTTCTTACGAAGAAAGATATTTTTTGTACACCCGATTGGTTAAAAAATGTGGTCGAAAATTTCTTACGAAGAAAGATATTTCTTGTACACCCGATTGGGTAAAAAATGTTGTCGAAAATTTCTTACGAAGAAAGATATTTTTTGTACACCCGATTGGGTAAAAAATGTGGTCGAAAATTTCTTACGAAGAAAGATATTTTTTGTACACCCGATTGGTTAAAAAATGTGGTCGAAAATTTCTTACGAAGAAAGATATTTTTTGTACACACGATTGGTTAAAAAATGTGGTCGAAAATTTCTTACGAAGAAAGATATTTTTTGTACACCCGATTGGTTAAAAAATGTGGTCGAAAATTTCTTACGAAGAAAGATATTTTTTGTACACCCGATTGGGTAAAAAATGTGGTCGAAAATTTCTTACGAAGAAAGATATTTTTTGTACACCCGATTGGTTAAAAAATGTGGTCGAAAATTTCTTACGAAGAAAGATATTTTTTGTACACACGATTGGTTAAAAAATGTGGTCGAAAATTTCTTACGAAGAAAGATATTTTTTGTACACACGATTGGTTAAAAAATGTGGTCGAAAATTTCTTACGAAGAAAGATATTTTTTGTACACCCGATTGGTTAAAAAATGTGGTCGAAAATTTCTTACGAAGAAAGATATTTCTTGTACACCCGATTGGCTAAAAAATGTGGTCGAAAATTTCTTACGAAGAAAGATATTTTTTGTACACCCGATTGGTTAAAAAATGTGGTCGAAAATTTCTTACGAAGAAAGATATTTTTTGTACACCCGATTGGTTAAAAAATGTGGTCGAAAATTTCTTACGAAGAAAGATATTTTTTGTACACACGATTGGTTAAAAAATGTGGTCGAAAATTTCTTACGAAGAAAGATATTTTTTGTCCACACGATTGGTTAAAAAATGTGGTCGAAAATTTCTTACGAAGAAAGATATTTTTTGTACACCCGATTGGTTAAAAAATGTGTTCGAAAATTTCTTACGAAGAAAGATATTTCTTGTACACCCGATTGGTTAAAAAATGTGGTCGAAAATTTCTTACGAAGAAAGATATTTTTTGTACACCCGATTGGGTAAAAAATGTGGTCGAGTGTTTTATTTTATTTTATTTTATTTTAGAAAACGTGCATAGGTGTTTTTATATATTCATAATTGCGCCAAAATTGATCCGATTTTCCTCGAACTTTCCTCGAGGAGAAATTGCATCATTTCCTATATATGCATGGATGGTAGCAACGTCTCTTCATACTGAGCGTACCGGGTTGACAGTTTTCTTGTTGTTACGTAGCGTCTTAAGAGGCTGCTCTTATCAACAGGTACATAATATTGGCGTTATTGCAGTGCCAAGTCGGGTATGAAACGTGTTCCTGCAAGCACATCCAGTGGGCAACCCCCAGGCCACACTATGTCTACACCAGTTCCCTTCCTGCACATGTTACATTAGATGGCCGATCGCTACTACTAACCTAGGCCTTTTCTTTACCAATATAACACATCATGACTATAAACAACCAAAGATATAAACCTAAACCAGTTCAGCAAAAAATACCTAAAGGCCTTAACCTTTTCTTCTCCAAAATTCCTGGTATTCGTACCAACTTCTTCAATGCTGAATCGTTACTTTCTGAAAAGTCTCCAGACATCCTAGCTCTCCGTGAAACTAATCTTAACTCTTAAATCCCCTTATCTGATTCCTCGATTCCAGGTTACCTTCCTCTCCTTAGAAAAGACTTTAAAGTTCAAATATATGGTCTGGGAGCATCTCCCACTGGATAAGGAACTAGAATCTCCAGACAATTCTTACATGTGTCTCCGTGTCTCTCTAATTAACTCAGTTATCTCTTCTTGCTCTACCGTTCCCCTTCCTCTCAAGAGTGTTGCATGCTAGATAGTATTTTCGATAATATAAAGGTCGTTTCGCTGCATTTGTTTGCAAACATATTGGTGACTTTAATGCCCATTATACCAAGTGACTTAACTACAGTGTTACTGACCTCGCTGTCATGTAGACTCTTAACTTCTCAGTCACTAAATCTCCCACTCAAGTGACTGACTTCCCCGCGCGTTTTCCTAGTAACCTTGACGGACACACTTCTCTTCTCGATTTCTTTTAACCTTCCCTCAATCCCCCCTATACCCAGTCTCACTTTCACTCTCTGTAACCCCCACCCCGCGTTCTAATGGCACTTCCGCTTTGATTGGGATGAAATGGTTAAAAAAATCCTACACTTTCTTAAATCAAACTGTATTCCAAAATAACTTCAACAAAACAACAACATAAAACACACATCACCACCTGTAGTAATTATACAGACACAAAAAAATGTATATGCACAAAATCTGAGTATCATCTACCATGTATTCAATTGTGAAAGCAGAATAACATATCATATTTTTATTACTTCCAAACGCCAAAGAAAATTAAATTTCAACATTAAATGATCTATATATTGTTGGTGTCGTTAAACAGCAAATAAAATAATGAGATGTGTTGCGATCGTGGTAGTCAGAGTAGTTGACGAAAATCTTGGATGTCGAGTAATGTAGCGTCATGTGGGGGGGGGCATTATCCTGCTGGAACAGCACACATCGTCTTCATGTTGCATAGCATGACGGATATCGGTGTGGAATCGGCGAGCCGAGTTCAAATTCTGATCAGGTCAGTTACGTTCACTTCTCCCTAATGCCCTAGGAGAAGGCATGCATCCAAGTTTTTCCACGCCCATCATTTATAAGTTAAAGACTGGGAGTTCTAGTTTTGGTTAACAGCCATTCTATGATAAGGACTGAATTTAAAACCTTAGGGAATGCGACGGGAAACCATACCACTATCTTGCCCAAGAAATGATGGCAATAATAAAGAAAAATAATTTAATGGAAATTCATGCTTGCCTGCGTCGTGAAGGGGTAGGACATTTAAAAAATACATGCTTTTCTCACATGCAATTACGTACTTAAAGAGGGCTTGGAAAATCTGATACCCACAGGACAGATTGAGGGTAAGAGGGACAGAGGAAAACAGTGCATAACATTATTGATTTTAAGTAAATGGATGACGGAACAGTTTTTAGGAGAAATAAAGAAAAGACTAAATTTATTAAGAACTACAAAAGACAGGAAATTGTGGAGAGCCATGATCGTCTACGTCCTGAGGGGATACGGCAGATAAAGAAGAAAAATATGAATAGATACCGTCTATTCTTAAATGCCAACTTCGGGAAAGATCATTATGAGTAAATCTGTTCTTTCTTTTGCGCCACATTATTGTGTCCTTGTACCCAACTGTTTAGTTCACATTTCCTAATTATTGCTTGTTTCTTTTTCTACTTTCTTTTTCACACACACACACATCTATGCACTCCTTCACAATTTGTGTCCCCCCTCTCACTTTCTTCCCCCTGCAAACGCACACGCATACACATACAGAATCTCTTTTCTAAGGATTCGTTTATTCGTGTCCATTGTATAGCGCTCGGAGGCATACTGTTTCCGGCGTTACTAATAGGCTTGTACATATATAATCGCAAACCATACACATGTACAAATAGGCACATAAAAATAAATGACTAAATCTCTTCTTTTAATGCAGACTGGACATATTTTTGTAGCTGTCTACTAAAAAAAAAAAGTGCAAATTTACAATAACAAAGAATTATTCTTTTCTTCTCTATCCAAGTAAGCTTAGTTGTCATTCGAGTGCCCATTTTTAAAATATCTTCTTACTTATGGGTTGTATATCCCTGGAGCATTGTTTTTTTGTTTTTGTTTTTGTTTTTGTTTTTGTTTTTTTTTGTTGTTTTTTTTTGGGGGGGGAGGTAGAGAAGAACAGTCTCTAAAGTTTGCCACTTTCGTATAGTCTACAGCCATTCCTGGTTTTTGTTAATGGAATTCAATTTATGAATAAAGCATTCGTGCGGATACCTGACAGAATTTCGTCTTGTCCCTCTACGAGAGACACTGGCAATATGTCACTCAGTACTACCAACCATGTAGGAAGGTCATAAACAACTTAGACCTTTTATGGCGAGAAAGCTGGACAGGCATCCGCCAGGATTAAAAAAATAAAACCATTCAAGCGGCGAATGAACATTATTGTAGGACCAACGGCCGTCTTGCACAACGGGAATAAACTAGGTTCCTTAGTCATGTATGCAGCTAGTGGGATGATGACGCGGCATTACTGGGTAGGATGTTCCTAGATTACGTTGTCGGAAGGTTTCCCTCCCACTTCCTCCGAAGGAATCAATTACCATGTGTCCGTGACGAAGGTGAGCCTTCCAGTTGGAGGACATTGGCTCGGGTTTGACCTGGAGAGGAATGGACTCCGCCAGCTCAACTTGTCTAAGTCACCTTATGCATGAATAGCTCTCCGGTTTTCGACCCAGATATATGTAGGACACGTGTCAGGTGATCAGCTGTGCAGCGACCCTACAAGCACACCGGGGACTAATAAAGTGATTAACACCATCAACCGAATTTCCGAAATGGAAAAGGCATGAATCTATTTCTCCCTGCGCTTTCTCCTAACATCAGGTTTCTTGAATAACGTCGCGTCACTGGTATGCCACAATGATTGGAGAATGGAATGGACGGGTGAAATAAAGAGACAATCATTGTCTCATAATTGCCTTAGCTGCACAGTCAGTAGTAGCAAGATGACAGTATCCGACCATAAAAAGATCAAATCAACTGATTTATTTTCAGATTTGAAATTCTTTACTAGATTTAACTTTTTACATGATTGTATTATATTCTGCAGAATTATAAAAATCTAGATATTTAATTAGGAGAGATTTTTAAAAAGTTTTAACAAGGTAAAAATATCAGCTATTATATAGTGACTAAAAACAACATTAAGACGTTGGGAATAGACTGGGTTCCATAGCCATGTATGCATCTAGTTAGATGATGACGCTGCATCGCTGAGTAGGATGTTCTTAGATTACCATGTCGAAGGGTCGTGGTTGTATGTCTGCAAGGTCCACACTACCCTCTGGTGGGGTCGTTTTCCAGTTTCTTTTCTATGGGGATAATTGAGAGTTGGATGCTACAAGTGATTGCTTATGAGATCATGGTACACCGGAACCACATTCTTTTTTCTAAAGACATTTAAAAAATATTTTTTAATATAGAAAATAAGAGTTAGTGTCAATGTAATACTTTTGTATTGGGAATTTTCCAACGACCCACGGGTGGATCGTGTTGGACTCTTGGTTGTAAAATGGACTCAGATACCAAACGACATACATGTAGATCGTAGGTGATTAATAATAACTATGCTATCCTTGCTTCATAAATGACGTTAAAAGTAAAGTCGCTTGGACCAAAATTAATTAAGATGTAGTGTTAGGAATCTGGGACAACAAGGAAAAATGAGACCTATGAGCCGACATGTTAAAACACGGTGATGGACGAAGCTGATTTCCACCTGGTTACAGCATCTGTATGCTAGTGTGGTTAGTATATATTCAGATTAAATTATCAAATATATCAGCCATCTCGTGACAGTAACACCTATAACAGTGCGAAATCAGGGTCTTTTCTGAGGAGACGCACGTTAACGTGACGCACAGGTGGGGCCTCGATGTTGGCTATAGTGTTGTAATAATCATTCATCCCCCCTTAAACCAGGTTCTGGACAGCCATTCAGTGCAGACGTTTGCCAAGATCGATGAATTATAATGAGAGTTTTGACAGACCTCACTGTGCACACAACACTGATCAGAGCAAATGTAACCACAAGAGTATCAACAAGGACCATTGAGAATCGCTTACTAGCAACAGGGCACTTACAGCCATAACGCGTTGAAACAATGGCTCTCGAGCAAAGTTAAGGAACGTCGAGCGTGGTCAGTACGTGGATGGATGAACGCTTCTAAGGTGCTGTAAGTTCCAGTTTCCGTAGTATCCGTTATATTCTCTTACGCGCAAATGCCCTTGGGAAAGGTACGAATCTACCTCTT
>OZ010582.1:82049257-82124257 GCA_963932145.1 Acanthosepion lycidas | reverse complement strand
GTGGCTTATATAATTCAGTCTCACCTTTGATGTTTGTGGAAGGGAATTTTGAATAGCGCCACGTGCGTCTAGACCAATGATCTATCGATTCTACTGTCATTTCTGCACCATGAAGGTGATGTCTTGCTCCAGCAGGATAATGTCCATCCACATAATACACATGCCACTGAATATGCTCTGCACGATTTTTTTTTCAACGACTCTGGTTGGCACGTTCACCAGACCTGTCTCCCACTGAATGAGTGCAAGCCATGATGGGACAACGTTTGACTCGTTGAGTTAGCCCACCTACTACTATTATGGAACTGCGTCACTATGTGCAAAAGGAGATGAAAAATGTGTCGCAGTATGTTATTCGTTATCTGTACAATCCTAAGCACACCTGAGTACAGGCCTGTGTAAAGGACCAAGGTCTATAAGCAATCTATATACAATAGACTGCTTAAGATATTGAACTTAGGGACCATTTACAAGAATACGGCTATATTACCTGTATGCTTACTCTCGCGTGAATTGCAATTTTATTTTTCTTATGATATATATAAATATGTGTTTGAGAGAGAGAGTGTGTGTGTGTGTTTTTTTTTTTTGTTTTGTTTTGTTTTTGTGTGTGTGTGTACCTCTGTATGGGGATCAGATTTATATATTTGCTGTATATATTTAACTCTGCGGTATTATATACGTAGTTGAAACAACGAGTTCGCAGACTAATGAGTAAAAAGATTTATTTAAAAGGACAATCACTCTCTCGCTATCACTTTCTCCCTCTCTCGCTCTCTCACTCTCTCTCTCTCTATATATATATGCGTGTGCGTCTGTGTGTATATGTATGTGTGCGTATGTGCCTATGTGTTTGTGTATGTAAAATAAATATGCACTAACCAATTTCTGTCTGTCTGTTTCAATAAATATGCACAAAGCACTTTCATCTGTCTCCCTCTCTCTCAATCTCTCTCTATCTCTATCTCTCTCTCTCTCTCTCTCTCTCTCTATCTATCTATCTCTCTCTCTATCTCTCTCTCTCTCTCTATATATATATATTATTATTATTATTATTATTATTTATATGGGGAATAAAAGTTTCAGATAGAGTGAATCTGTAAAAGGACAATATGAATAAAGACAAAAAGAAATATTGATCTTAGCCGATGCATTCCGTCCAGTGAGGGACTTTGATAATTAAAGACATTTTTTTATTTTTCTATAAAAAGAACGTTAAACATAAAAAAATGTCTTTAATAAATAAATTGTCGGACTTTGTCCATCTCTTAATGTATGACGTCATTTGTTTACATTTGATACGCCATGAGCAGTTATGAATGTACGAGATTCATGGAAGATTGAAGTTTATAAGCAGTAAATTTGACCTTGCCAACCGAACGATCCTTTGTGGCCGAATCGGTTAGGCACGCCCGGTTAAATGGCGGTTCCGTATAGGATGCAGGTTCGAATCCTGTCAAAGGACGAATATTTTCTATGAAAATTTCTCGGACATTCAGGCCGGTAAATGTCATTTAATACTATTTATTATAAACAGAGCATTTACTTAAATACTTGTATCTATAAAAAGAACGTTAAACATAAAAAAATGTCTTTAATAAATAAATTGTCGGACTTTGTCTATTTCTTAATATATCTATATATACCCATTTTTGTTTCCTATGAGATATGTGTGCGTGTGTGTGTGTAAATTATTTTCGGTACTTCCGAATTTTCTATTTTTCAGCAATTCTTACATATTTTCTGTTTCACTTTTACGATTTTCCCTTTACTCATGTTCACTCTTTCTAAACATTTTTTTTTATTTTTGTCTCCCCCACCCCAATATCCTACAGAGAAAGGAGATACATAAGTACGTCGATATTTATTGGCGCCATTTTGATTTTCGGCGCAGTTCATCTCGAAAAATCAAAGATGGCGCATCCTACTCCGGCATCGATTGTGTAGATAAGAAGGTGTGCAGGATTTGGGCGGGAGTGAGGAGACAATCAGTGCCCTTGAGGTAGTAATTTTGTGGGTAGCGTGGGGCGTTGGTCATTAGAAAAATTGGGAGGTTGCGCAGGATTTTGTGGGGTTGGGAGGGAAATGACAGGAAATGAGAATTTATGAAGAAGAAGGAGATAAGGATTTCACTTAATTGAGAAATAAATTGAAAGAAGATTTGACTCCCTCAAAATGTCCTCCCTACATTTCACTGTCACAAACCAAAATTTGTCTGTCTTAACTTAAAGACTTTGTTTTTTTGTTTATTATTATCAGCAGTGTTTGTTTATTTATGGGTTTCTTTTAGTACTTTTATTTTTCTTTCGTCTCTTAGATTTTTAGACTTTTTCTTGGTTTTCGAAAGGATTTTTTAATCATTGGATTTGATCGTATCAGGGAGTCAGCAATTTATTGTAATCCATTTTCTCTGTGTACGTGAAGAAAAATGGCGAATAACACCGAGAGAGAGAGAGACATAAAGAGTGTGAATGGAGTGAGTGAATGATCGTGTACGCGTTGGATTGGGGGAAGAGTCAAAATGGAGGCATTTAAACCGTGTGTGTGTTTCGTAAGGAATGAAAGATTTTATGAGGAGTGAACTTATGTATATGCGTATGAATGTATATGTATGCCTGACTGCTTGAATGAGTACCTTTGTTTCTGTGGGTACGTGCCTGCGTTCAAGAGGAAAGAACTACTTTTGAAAGGGCTTGTGCATGTTAAAAAAACGATAAAAATGTAGCCAAGAAGAAGAAATATGTGTATATATATATATATATATATATATATATATATATATATATATATATATATATATATATTGCTCATTTCACCCCAAGCAAGACAAAAAAGACGCTAAGATGCATGGGGTTAATGAGTGTGGGAGTATATGAAAACATGTTATTAAGGAAAGAGAATAATAAAAGAACAGGAATTAAGAAAACAGAAGATAATGATTGACGTTTCCTTTTCAGTTTTGAAGTTCAAAGTTGAATGGAAAGCAAGAAGCCGGAAGAGAATCACACAAGAGCGAAATGTAAGAGAAGAAACTGTCAGCATAGAACTTACGGCTGCATCTAGCCATTTCAACTGTTAAACGATGAGATCTTGCGGTCAATCTAGTAATACACACACACACACATATATTGAACTACTTAAAACTTCGTTGTCATTAGCCACGCTCACTGAAGCATGATACCCACGATTTTTTTCAACAAAATGTTATGATCATCAATTTTTGAATTTTACGATCTGTTGTGGTAGGATCCACCTAATTTGCATAGTGGAGTACCGACCATATAAATATGTTTGGTACCGGGAAGGAATCAAGGGATTCAACCAGAGACTCTGCCCGACTGCGACTCAGTCAACACACATTCCAGGAACGGTCTTACCAGGAATATACAAAAGACTATATGTAAATATTGTGTACACTTTCTTGTTTCAATACATTTTGTTCTAAGTACATTTTGTGTTGCATTATTATTCCATGCATTAGTCAAGTTTCAACACGATCATAAATTTTTTAATTAAAATTCGCAGGTGAAAATGGCCATTTACTAAAGGTATCTTAATTCCAATTGTAAAGAAAATTTGCCCTGTTTATTGAAAATAAACATGGAGCGCTCTTTTGTGAGCCAGTTTTAACATATATCAAATGCTATGTTGTGGTATTAGGACTCATCTGGATTATACCAACGAAATACTACATATATATATATATATATATATATATATATATATATATATATATATATATATATATATATATATATATATATATATATATATAGTGCTGTTCGATAAAAGTGACTCACCTGATTTTTATACTTAAAAATTTTTTCGACTATTGTTTTTGGGGTCAAACTAATTTTTAATCTTACTAATATAAAGACCCCTTCCTGACTACCTAGTAAAAAAGTTTACTTACCCAAAGGTATTCTATTGATAATTATAATTTTGGATATAAATGAGATTTAGGGAAAAACCCTGTGCAAAAAAAGTGACTGACTTATTTCCTGCAACTAGTAATCAATAGAAACATAACCAAACAGCTTTAAATAAAGAATAATAGAGGTATAATGTATTTATAATAGGTAATATAGTTCGAAATATTTAATAATCTATGGGTCCTCCTTTATTTTGAATAACCTTTTCAACCCTTTTGACTTGATTAGGTTCTGGCAAATCTCATCTCCAAGCATTGAATTCCATTCGGATATGAAATTCACAATCAAATCCTCTTTGTTGCTAAACTGTTTTCTCAAGAACCTGTACTTTATAATGCACCATAAGTTTTCTATAGGGTTATGGTCAGGAGATTGGGTAGGCCATGTCATAACACTCACCTGCTTCTCATCAAAGTATTCCTTCATCAATTTTGATTTGATTTGTGACAGGGAGCATTATCCTGCATAAAAATGAGCTTGGTCTGGTCGATTTGCGCCCTTTCAGCAGAAGGGAGCAGACAAGACCCTAAAATTCTTTTGTACTGCTCACTCCTGTGGGTCTTTTCAATAGGTTTTAAGAAACCAGTTCCATGAAAAGAAAAGCATCTCCAGAACATTATACTGAATGGATGCTTGACAGTACTTACTGCTAAATTCAAAGAGCTTTCAAAGCTTCTTCTTCGGATTTTAGATCGCTTATCCTTTGAATTTAGCTCAACTTTCGTTTCATTGGAGAAGAGAACATTTAGTAAAAAAAATCAGGCGAGTCACTTTTATCGAACAGCACTGTATATATATATAAATATATATATATATATATATAGAGAGAGAGAGAGAAAGATAGATAGATAGATAGATAGATAGATAGATAGATAGATAGATAGATAGATAGATAGATAGATAGATGGATAGAAATTTCCCAGAATAATTCTGTGGATAAGACAAATTGGTATAAAAATGACAACTGGAAAAAAATTTTAGTTTTCGCCGAAGCGTTTCGTCGTTTTGGATTTAATGTAACTAAAAAAACAAAACACTTCGCTTTCATCGTTTGCCTTGATAAAGTCGGAAGACGAAACGCGGCAGTTTTTTCGAAGTGTCATTTTTAGTCAATATATATATATATATATATATATATATATATATATATATATATATATATATATATATATATATATATATATATATGCACATCGAGCAAGAGGGTCAACCCCAGATGCGAGCTACAAATTGAAAATGCCATTTAAACAAACAATTTTAAAAATTTTACTTCCATGGAAGTGTTTTAACAGACGTCAGAAAATGTGACACAGACAATAGTGATAAAAGCTAAAATGTATTAAGAAACAGGAGAATTTTGTTAAAGCCAAAGAAAATGTAATGGCAATCCTCCTACATGGCGGCGAATATTGAACGTTTATCTCAGATTAAGAATCGATTGATTGCTTGACTAATTTTTTACGTTTATTCAAACTTTTGCAGATTATTTTCAAAGAGAAAATTTTGGGGGGGTTACAAGAACTTTTTGGAGGTAATAATGATTTATTGACACAAGTTCTACTGTTAGGTTGTTGCAAAAATAATGACGTAATAATGTCGTTTTTTGACGTTAAAAAATACGTCAAAAAACGACATTATTACGGCATTATTTTTGCACCAACCTAATAGTAGAACTTGTGTCAATAAATCATTATTACCTCCAAAAGTTCTTGTGAACCCCATTATTTTTGCACCGACCTAATAATTAAGCCATAGCTGGATGGAGAAAACATGGGTTTATACCAAATAACAACATATCGGATTTAATCCATATATATATATATATATATATATATATATATATATATATATATATATATATATAGTGGTACCTTGATTTACGAGTATCCCAACGTTTCTCCGCTGATTTTTTGCTTTTTGCATCCGCCCGGCATCCCATGCTTCACTTGTTCACTTTAAGCGGTTAACTCGTAGTTGAAGCATCAGTGTTGTTCTCGCATTTGTGATTGCAGTTATTTTGTAAACCTTGTATGAAGAATGTGACTGCGAAGGACAGTGACGAGAAGAAGAAATGGATTATGTGCATTGATTAAAGAAAGAAATTATCGAAAACCATGACAATGTGTACGTGTAGTCGACTTGGCGAAGCAGTACGAGCGTAGCACTTCTACGATCTGCACCATACTGAAGTAAAAGGAGCCGATAAAGGCTATAACACCAGCCGTTCAAACAGCGGACATCTATCCATGAAAATATGGAGAAGCCGCTGATGGTGTGGTTGACGGAGATGCAGCTCACAGGGGATACCGTGACGGGGGCACTATAATCTGCGACAAGGCACGAACTATTCACACTGATTTGCTGCAGCAGACCCCAGGTACTTCGAGGGTCGAGGTATCTGGCGAACCGTTTAAAGCCAGTCGTGGCTTGTTCGAGAATTTTAAAAAAGAGGACCGACATTCACTCCGTTATCAGGCATGGTTAGGCAGTGAGCGTGTATATGAAGGCAGCTGATGATCACCTCAAAATTTTTGCCGAAATTATAGGATAAATCTCCCAACAGTGATGAGACAGGACCTTTTGGAAGAATGTGCCAAAGAGGACTTATATAACAGTAGAGGAGAAGTGGATGCCAGACCCCAAACTCATAAATGATAGGCAAATCCTAGCACTGTGCGCCAATGCGAGCGGCGACTGCATGATCAAGCCGCTGCTTGTTTATCATTCAGAAAACCCCAAAATCTTTAAGTCACATAAAATCCTAAAAGAAAACCTGCAGGTTATGTGGAGGGCAAACCTGAGGGTATGAGTCCCCAGGCAAGTTCTTTATGGAGTGCGTGAATATGGCCTTTGGTCCTGACGTTAAGAAATATCTACAGGAAAACAACCTACCTTTGCAAGCCCTTCTTGTCCTGGACAATTCACCTGCTCACCCTACTAACCTTGAAGATGACATCCTAGAAGATTTCAAGTTTATAAATGTTCTTTCCCTTCCGTCGAACACCACTCCTATCCTGCCGCCCATAGGCCAGCGGGTAATTTCTAATTTCAAGAAGCTCTACACCAAGGATCTCTCCCAGCGTTGCTTTAATGTGACGGAGAGCATAAACATTCAAGAGTTTAGGAAGGATGACTATAAGATCGTGATATGCGTCAGAATCATCGATACAGCCTGGCAGGTCGTTACAAAGAAGACCATGACTTCTGCGTGGAAGAAGTTGGGTCCTAAGGTTGTGTCTGAAAGTTTGAAAGACTCGTACCCGAAGCAGCAATGGCGGAGGAGATTGTATGCCTCGACAAGTCCATGGACATGACAAAAGGGGACATCAACGAACTCATCGAGGAGAACTCCGAGGAACAGAAAACGGAAGGGCTAAAGGAGCAGCAGGTGAAGGTTTTTGCAGGAAATAAGTGACACAGAGGAGCCGACTGAGGTTATCTTTCCAAGTGAGATAAAGGAAATATTGGGAATATGGGAGAAACTTTCAGACTTTATTCAAAAGAAGCACCCAGAAAAAGTTGTGATGATGTGTGTGATGGCACTATTTAATGACACTTACCTAACTCTTTTTCAGAAACATTCTGAAAGAGAGGATTAAACAGACCTCATTGGACGGGGGGGGGGGTTGTTGGGGTATCAAAAACCCCTGTAGATGCAAGTGAGGAAAACATGGTGGTAAGGGTGAAAATCAGCGAATAAGATTCAGTTCTGGTCTACCTCTGTCAGCATCTTCAAGTAGTCTGATCTCCAAGGTAAATGCTGTCCATTATATTAGTTTGGTGCAAAAACAATGTCGTTTTCTCACATAGTACCAATAGTTAGTAGTAGTTAGAAAACGACATTATTTTTGCACCAACCTAATACTTAATAAAACCAGTTTATTGCAGTACATTCCATTGTATTGTTTTTATACAATATTCTTTATTTGTATATAGATTTTTCTTAAACATGTAATAAAAATGCAGTGTTTTTAGGGGTCCGAAACGGATTAATGTCATTTCAATGGGAAAAATTGATACGAGTAATCTGAGTTACGAAACGAATTAAACACTAAGGCAAGGAACTACTACACATTGATTTTCTAAGCGTAACTTAGATGTGGCACAAGGTCGAAAGTATGGAGCATCTAGTGAGGATCGAACTCACTTTTCAGTCGTAACTGATCTTGCAAGATAAGCTTGCTAACCATTACACCACGCCGAGGTGTCCAACCACTGCGCATATAAAGAATGATTCAATAACTTGAACAGATTTTAAATGTGAATTAAATTTAAGCGTCTAATTATTTTTTCTTTTTTTTTTTTTTCAGATTTTAACAACTTAATTCTTTGGCAATTTCAATCATGAAATGCTTAACAATCAAGCAACGTGTTAAAGTTATCGAAACCTATCACGAAAAATGGACGTTCAAACAGAAATGCATTTCGCGATTATTTTTTTTATTTATTTATTTATTTATTTTTGGTCAACATAATCGGCCAAGAGACAGTGCAATTGGAAAGGATGCAAGGTTTTTGTGGAGAGGTTCAGTTCCTGCACGCGATGAGGAATAGAGGTGTCTGGATTTTCGGCCACATTCTCGCACACTACGGCAATGTTTTCAGCTCGACGGCATATATGAGCATGCGATGGTGTTTTCACAGACCCAGTTTGTTTGAATTTACGAACAATTTTTCCAATTGCACTCTTGAAACTTTTAACACGTTGTTTGATTGTTAATTTTTCCATGGATGAAATTGCCAAAGACCTAAGTAGTTAAATCTGAAAGAAAATGAAAAAAAAAATCATGAGACGCCTAACATTAATACATGAAATTTGAATTTAAATACTTTTAATTTAATTATAAAATTAGGTATTGCACTGATTTTTTAAAAAATGTCATTTAACAAAATTCAACAGGTTTGTTGAAATAATATACAATATAATCAAGAAATTTGTTTTACATATATCTAAAAAAATAAATTTGATCATTTAAAATTAAATCTTGAGACATTGAAACGAATAAAAACTTACCTTTTAATCACAAAAAATAAAGTTCGCCGGTTTCTTCTATTTACTCCACGTATGAACTGGTCAAAAACTTTCTGGGTAATCGTTACATGACTAAATACGGGTCTTAAGAATGGATCAAGAATACTCCCCATGGGTTAAAACATTTTAAAAGGCAGTAAAAAAATAACTTTTGATGTGACATTAATATCGTCAAATGTTCCCTATATACTCTTCCGAACCGAATAATACAAATTTTTTGTCTAAACCTGTCCGACTATAAATCCTTTGAATAAGCAAATCTTTGATTTCAACCGCACGCAATAAAGACATCATCACTACAGTAGAGAGTGTCTGCTGGCTTAATACGACTGGAAAGCTAGCAAAAGAATTTCTGCTTTTCGGTGGTTTTCTCTCTGTGGCCCCACAATTTAATATTATGTCTCTCTTTTTCATGCATCCAGCTTGAAGGGAATAATAAAACAGGTAAAATAAAGTCGTGGCCTTTTCTAACGCAAGCAAAAGAATTTATGCTTTCTGGTGACTGTCACTCTTTCACCCACTCACTGTTATTTTCTGTCTCTCATGGTCCCTACTAAAAAGGCTAGTTAATTTATTACTTTTACTTGCGGCTTTTCTCTTTAAACAAGCGTTTCATCTAATTACACTCCCTAAATAATATCGCTTTTAGCAATTATCCTAAGATACAAAGAAATAAAAAATACAAAAAAAATAAATTAACATAAATAAAAGGTTTGTCATTTAGATGATTGATGTTACTTTCAGCATCTTGACGCCGGAGTTTCGTAGACAGACCCTACATAAATCATTCCGTCCACTCGTCAGGGGGTATCAGCAATTGACTGCTTATACTTCTCGATTTTTCTTTTTGATATGCACCTTTCATCGCTGCAAGTTTTTTCATAGTATGTGTGTGAGTTCACGCGCAGGCGCTCGGCTGCTCGTATGTGTAGAATATCGTGGTTATTTGTCTGCGTCATTTTAGTCTCTTTACATTTAAACTTTAACCTTTTCTCCATACACACACACACACACACAAACACACACACATACGCACACACATACATATATATATATATATATATACATATATATATATACATATACATATATATATATATATATATATATATATATATACATATATATATATACATATACATATATATATATATATATATATATATATATATATATATATATATATATATATATATATATATATTACATGAATCATTCACACAAAAAACAGATATAGAAGTTAATGATATAAATGGCGAGAATACATCTTCGCAAACAAATTTAATAAAGTACATTAACCCCGAACCTGTAGATGAATGTTATGATCCCTGTTTATAAATTCCAGTTGCATAAGGTCTTTTCTTATTTTTTTTTTTTTTTTTTTTTGCTTTGTTGTCACTTTCGCCTTATATAACACATTTTCCTCTCTGCAATTTCCCTGCGTTGGACATTAAAATGTATTTAATATAGAGCATTATTATATACATAAGAAAAGGAATATATAAATTATACATAGTTAAACCTATATAAAACCTATTTCGTATACTTAGAAGATTACTACTAACAATATAAATTATACGTGTGTAAATATCAAAAAACTGAACTATAAGAAAAAAATAAGGAATGAATGCTTCTGTAGTATTGTTAAAACGTCATCTCTTCACGCTGTGGAATGGATGTGAATGGAAGGAAAATGGAAATTAAAGAAACAAGCGAAGTCGGATTAAATGAAAAAAGCAAAAGGTGGAATCTAAGGATTTCCAGAAAGGAATCTCTTTAAATTTTCCTCTTAGTTCTCTTCAGTTAATGAAGTAAGTAACGTTGTTTGCTAGCTGCGGGCGTCTCTAAACAAGGTTAGTGGGAAGCAAATTTTATCAAATACTTAAAATAATTAAAGTTTTCTATTATTATGTCTCGTGGAAAATTACTAAAATGTTCATTCATTCTGTTGAATAAAAGGCAGAAAAATTTATTACAATATATGTGAGTGTGTGTCTGCGCAAGCACGTGTGTGTGTATGTGTGTGTGTTTTCAGTCGTTACTTTTATTAAATAAACAAACACATATACATCAATCTGTCTATAGAAAGATGAATAACTACACCCACACGCACACACATATACATCCATGCATATATATATATATATATATATATATATATATATATGAGAGAGGACACTAACTTTAGCACTTTTTCTATATTGGCTATTTCTCCCGGTCCCTTATCCATTCACGCAAATCCGTCAGGTTGGTGGATCGCTGCCTTCCCCTATCTCTCTCGCCATCGATATGCCCTGTTTGTTTTGAATTTTCCAAATCCTTCTTCCTCATGTTTCCAAGGCAGTTCTGCAGCCTCTTTCTGATTCTGAGCATAAGCGTTCTTTTTGTTGCCATTTTCTTTAAGACTTTCTTGTTGCTTACTCGCTCCGTCCATATCATTCTCAGCATCCTTCTGTAGAACCACATTTCTGTTGGCTCCAGTTTTCGCCTAATCCGTGTGGAGATTTTCCAGCATTCACTGCTATATTTCAATCCGCCATTCTTCTTTGATTATGATGCTACTTTTCTGTTCCTCGAGACTTTGCTTAGCTTTTGGAAAGCATCTTGTCCAATGTGTGTTCGGATTTCAGTATCGCATTTTTCCATCCTCTGTTAAAACACTTCCAGATATTTAAACTACTGTACTTGCTTGATGTTGCCATCTCCAATTTGTAACTCGAATCTTGGATTTTTCCAATTGGTGATGACAATACTTTCTGTCTTCTTGCCATTGGAGGTTAGTCCTTTTTCTCGCTTTCTTTTACTACTCTGTCCATAAGTTTCTGTCCCAACACGCAAATCACCAATCTGCCATTGGGTGGCATACCACCAGCGTTTACCGCTTTCAGCGTGTTCGTCTCGGCAATGTTACTACTAACGGACCACTGGCAATGTTACCTCTGGTGGCCTGCCGGTGGCTGCCACCAGAGGACCGCTGGCGTTGCCATCGGCGGTCCGACAGCGGGCCACTAGCGGCTTGCGTGTAGGGTCGTTTTCTTTCTGTCGTGAATTCGATGCTTTTCTGAAAAGATGCCTAAAAAGTTATCTGAAAAAGTAGGCATTTTTACGTGGGTGCAGCTGAAAAGAAAACTTCCCAGTGGAGAAAAAATCGCTGGTTACATTCAATGCCTTTAAAACCAAACTGATTACTTTGCATCACCACCGATTAGACCCCAAATTTCTTCCAATTTCGATGAACGGATGCCCCATCGAGGAGGTCCCGTGCCTCGAGAAGATACTGGGCCTCAAACTCACACCCGACCTCAACCTATATATGATCCTTGGCCAAAGATCCAGGTAAAATGTTCGGCTCCATGTACCGCTGATTCCTCATGCTATCCTCTACCTTTATAAGAGCCAGATCAGGCCGAAAATGAAGTACTGTTGTCATATTTGAGCGGGAGATTCCCAGCCCTCACTTTCCAGTCTTGATGGTTCAAAATCGTCTCCAAGTCTTTGTGGAAGAAGAATTATTTTCCACATTCCAATCTCTTTCTCCCAGGCGGGATGTAGCAACTCTCTCACTGCTCTATCGCTGCTACCAGAGAAAGTGCTAGGACAAACTGCATCTACTGGTTCCACCAGATCTGGCCTTCACGACTGGGACCCGCCATGCTACTTACATAGTAGCAAACCACTTCGACGTGGCGTAATGGTTAGCAAGGTTGTCTCGCTAGACAATTACGACTGAGTAGTGTTCGATCCTCGTTGGGTTCTCCCGACTTTCGGCCTTGTGCCACATCTAAGTTACGTTTGGAAAATCACTACATAGTAGCAGACTATCCACATTCCCTACGTATTCCATTCAGACATCTTCTTCCCGCGAACCACTGATCTGTGAAATAGACTCCCAAGAGGATGTTTTCCCGATCACTACACTCTTAAGTTGTTCAAGTCTAGAGTTAACCGTTATTCCCTCATATCTATATAAACTACTCCTCAACGTAACCTCGAATACCCCTCGGGTTTTGTACAAGGGTGAACCATACTTTAAAAAAATATAAATAAAGATAAAAAGTGTTTCAATCCTGACGGATTTGAGGAATACAGCATTTTTTTTTTTTTAATTCATCTATTTTGATGATCTATCGCGAGAAGCACCGAAAAGATTTAGCCGTATATTTGGTTGGTGGCGGGGGGGGGCGTAATTATTGGCTCTGGGACACATTGTCTAATTATTGTTAACGGATGTTTTATTGCATTCACGTACCAGGAGATACTAGAACAAAACTCAATCTCGAAGTTACGAATATACAAAGGCGAAAGGGAAAAGGTAATCTTTCAATAAATTGACCAAGACAACTACCTCATACTTCAATGATGATTTACAGCTTTAATGAAAGTTGTCTCCCATGTCACCTGACCTCAATTCCTTATAAAAATGTTTGAGGAAATGATACAGGGTAACATGGATGTATGGGGCAAAATCCCAGTAGGGCAGATTGGGGCTGTCTAATTTTGATCTAGAGACAGTGATTAGATAAAATCGCCCACTGATGGGGATGTGTCGAAACGCACAAGGTCTGAAATTCTAAAGTGAGTTGCGCAATCTGCCACAGGCGGAGATAGCGTCTACTTTTTGCTTTTCATGTTTTGATTTAAAAAAAAAAGAAAATTTTTCATAAAATAATAAGTTAAATATTATAACTATCTAAAAATACTTTAAAATAACTTGACGAAAATGTGGTTTTTAAACTGTCGATTTTAAACAAATTCCACAAAATATTTTTTTTAAATTCCCTGTATTTTTATAAGTTCTAGATGAAGGGTATAGTCTTATTATTACATAAATCTGTAACAAATTTTTAATACAGGATGCGGTAGAAATACCCCTCCCACACATATCCCCCCCCCGAAATATCTCCCACGTAATGGTACAATTAGTTAAATAAAGACACCATTGCTACTAATGTCTTACCATTATGTGGGTGGTATTTCTGCTGTAGCCTAAATTTTAGTTTTACTCAATGGTCGGCAAGAACAACGATATTATTATTCTTTTATGTGATGCGTTCTTTCAGGATGTGAACGATCATTACTCTCCCCAACTTCCTATTCTTTGCAGCTCGAAGTAACATTTGTCCCCTTACCATTCATTACTCTGCTATCCATTGATATAAACTCGTTATGTAGGTTATTCACTATTTCCTCATGTCTTCAGTATGCCTTGTGAGTATCAAAATAACCAAGCTTTCCTTCCTCATTATGTCTCAGAAATTCCAACTCATTCTGCTTTTATTTATAAGTGCCTTGTTAGTTACCACTTTCTTTAAAACTTTCTCATTACGCACACGTACAATCCATGGTATTCTCAGTATCCTTCTGTAGAACTACATCTCAGTCGTTTTAAGTCTCTACTTCATCCCTGAGAAAAATGTCCAGCATTCAATGCCATACAGGCGGATTGATATTGCCCAGCACTTTTTTCTATGTTCCCAACGCGTGTTTTCTATCATTTAACACTGTGTAGCCTCTGGGAAACAACATTCGCTATTCCTTCGTTGAACTATTTTTATAATAAAGTTAATTCGAGTGCAACTTAGAGGGTTACTGTTAAAATGTTTATGATGAATGAGGTGTTTGATATTGATGAAAGAGGAGGTGGTAGGTAGAGGAACTATTGAACCATGGCCTTGAAGAAGTTAATTGGTTGATCTTTTTAGCAGCATATCTACACCTCTATGGGTCATTTAATGCCGAAACTTATTTTTCTTTGGAGTTTTGAAGTAATAAACATATGATATGTTATTCTGCTTTCACAATTGAATACATGGTAGATGATACTTATCTTTTATGCTTATACATGTTTGTCTGGACATGATTACTAGAGGCGGTGATATGTGGGTTTTATATTGTAATGGGTCTGTGTTCGATTTCAGGTAAAAAAAATACCTAACATTCAAAATGCTTCTTTTCAAATTAGGTCAATTATTATCACTCGTATTAGTGTAACACAATGTTTTTCCCCAATTTAGATTGATTTATTTTTTTACGGCTTATCAACCTTTTTTGAGGTTTTTTAAAGCCGAAAAATATCTTTGGATTGTAAGAATGTTTTGGAGATAATAATGGTTTAGTGATACAAGTCTTACTATTTAACCCATAGCTGGGATTAAAAAAAGTGGATTCATTACTTTCCCAAGGGTATTTGCTGGTAAGTGAATATAACGAACCCAACTGGAATTGGAACTCGGAACTCCGATTAACAATTTCGAGCCATTATCCATTACGCCACATTACAGCACCTGTTATTCCCAAGCAGTCGCCCACTTAGGTTCTGATTTGAAGAAGTCAAGATTGCGGTGTTCATGGAAACATTACTGATGGAGCCTGTTCTACAAAGTAGCAGTCCTTTGGGAAGAATGATGTAAGACTAAAACTTCCTTCTTTCATTTAAAACAGAGGAAATTAGGATGATTCGTCTCTGTGGAAGAAGCATTTCTTGTCTGAGTTGTAAAGGTCTGAACTGGTAGAATTAAAGAATGGAGTACATCTGAACATTTACTATGGAAATAGCGAGACGTTGCGTCTGTGGTAAAGAGGTGGCAGAGATAAGTATTTCAACAATGTCACCGAGGGATCACATACCACTAAACAAGCACACTCTGACAACTGATGTTATTTAACATTTACTTGAACTCATAACACTGGCATATTGGTAGTTAAAGACCCACCTGCGGACACTAAATTTGACTAAAGAAGCCGAATTCTGAATGATTGTCTAGATTTTAAAAGGACATAGCATTAAAAAAAAACGCCATATCTCGGCGGTGTTTTTTTTTATGCCATGTCTTTTCAAAATCTAGACAATCATTTAGAGTCATTTTCTTTATTATCTGTTGACATAACCTCTTAGGAAATATAGTGGAGCAGTTTCTCTTTGACTTATCCACGGTTTTAAAATCAGAATATTCCTCCTAGATTTTTACCCTTCTCACACACATACACACACTCTCTCTCTCCCTCTCTCCCTCTCTCTCTCCCTATTTCTTTCTCCTATTCTTTCCTGTATACACTTAGCAAGATAGATATGATAGATTCATAGAGGGGGTGGCTGCAGAGATCCCAGTCTACCTTGCTATTTAATCCATAGCTGGGGAGATAAAATTAAATTTATGCCATTCGCAAGGTCACTAGTGCGAAAGTGAACGCAACAGACTCGGTCAGAATTTGAACTCGACTCGCCGATTTCACTTCCCGTGTCAATAACTGTTACGATATCCCAATGGCGGTGCTTACAGCTACGATTACTAGAATAAGCAAAAGTAGAGACGGCAGAAAAGATGAAATGAAAAATAATTGAAAAATATAGAGAGCCGGGTAGAAAAAAAAAGAAAAAAAAAACAATGAAATCAGAAGGAACGACATGAAATAAAATAAACAAAAATCTAAAGAAACGAAACGACCGTGATAGATAGAAAATGGAAACTGGAGATGGTGGGGTAATTTTTTAAGTGTTACTTTTTGCCATTTTATAATCGAAATGCAGTTTACGTTCGACAAATAAAGTTATGGTCACTAATCGATTGTGTTAAGGCTGGAAGCGTTGTGCCGTTTCCAATCGAGAGCAATTCAATCAAACAAATTCAATCAAAGAAAATTCATTTGCTAAAATCTTTGTCCAGTCTGTCTGTCTGTCAGTCTGTTTGTCGGTTTACTGTTGCGGTTAAAGTTGTAAAAACATAATGGATCTTTGTGAAGCTTCCGACTTTTCTCCTCCCTTTTCTTCTCTGCCAAGCTTTTACCCTTATCACTTTCTCTTTCTCTCCCCATTTCTTTCTCCTATTCTCTCTCGTTTTCTCCTGTATGCACATGGCATGATAGATATGATAGATGCATGGAAGGGGGTACCTTGTGTTTGTGATAATTATGTATTTCTTGCCGGGTTAAGAATGTCAGTGTTCAAGCCCAGGTAAAAGAAGAGAATGATTGACAATGGTCCTTTTCTATCCATATATATTGGCTTATATACCCAAAACATATAAAGAAAAATTTCTAAGTTTAAAATTCCCAGTTTGTGTGCAATGTGTACTTGCATCAACTTTAACAAACCTCGTCTGATGAAGTCCTAAAGGACGAAATGCGTCCATTTTGGCATGCATCATTCTTGATATATATAAATTTATATATCGTTATTCCATATATATATATATATATATATATATATATATATATATATATATATATAGTTACTGAAAGTAACTCTATACTACAAACGTTACGGCCTTTTCATATACACAAATCCCTTTCATAAAGAGATATAATAAAAGAATAAAATAAAAATAAATAAATATATCTCCGTAGACGCTCAAGCCAGACTATGCGAAAACTTCCTCCGTCGTAAATTTAGCCACCCCCACCTTACCGTGACCCGGCATCTATGAAAGTAACTCTATACTGATGCAAATTATTAACACCCCACCCCTGCCGATTCTAAACAATCCTCCCTTGATGTTACCATGGAAATTTTTTATTTCAATTCTGACCATACTATTAAAACTCGTAAATTTAAGAAATAAGTCATTCCCAAAAAATTTCGCTTGAAGATGGAACAGAGCCTACCTTAACTCAAGTTAATTTAAATATTATTTTGAAGTTTTCGGCTCTTGTTTTGAAACATGAGACCTCTTATGTAGCGAGTTGGAATCATATTTTTAAATAAATAATTATATTTATGCTCTACTTTCGTATCGAGCACTATTTTTTTAAAATAATTACAAAAATACTAAGGAACTTTGGATTATTTACCAAACTAGTTTCTTTCCTATTTTCTACGAGGGTCAAGCATCTCAGTTGTGGGAATCAGACACCAGCATATAAGATTTGATTATAGTGATGAAGGCTTTGTGCAGAACCAACCACTCTTCTTGAAGGGCTGAATACAGAGACCTACGTTCAACAAGGTCCCCAAATGACCCTCGTCAGGTTTTGAATTCAGAGTTGTTATTCTCCTAGACCAGTTGCCATCCAAGGCTGTCCTGCTATTAGCCGGAGGGTGAAGAAGGAGATTAATACTTTTCCCAAGGGTATGAACACGTAAGTAAATGTCTTAACATTTAAGATTGAAAATAAGTTTGGAATCCAAACGTTTTTCCTTTACATAACCGCGCTTGTTTTTAAATTAGAATTTAATTCATATTTCCAATCTTATTTCCAATCTTAAAAGTTAATCTGGGCTTAAATTCAAATCCAGAATTAAACTACAATTCATTTAAATAATTAACAGCAATAATAATCCACCCTAGCAATAAACTATCCGCGATAACCATAAATATTATAAAAAACGTTGTTACCCCTAAAAAAATCTGCACCTGAAGATTGCAGACGGCATGAAACTGCGAGTTGTCCAATCAATTTAGGGTATTATGTATATTTTTAATATATTATATAGCTTTATTATGTAACATTGAGCATTGTTTTTTCTTACACTATAGAGCATATATGTATGCATTTGTATACCAACGCTTGCTCGTATATTTACCTATAATTATCCATTTGATTATATATATATATATATATATATATATATATATATATATATATAATCAAATGGATAATTATATATACATATATATATATATATATATATATATATATATATATATATATATATATATATATATAATGGACTCTCCCGTCGTATTCGACGTATGATGATCAAGCAACTCAGTTCCTACGAACCGACAGCCAGACACCAGCACATATGATTTGATTATAGTGGTGAAGGCTTTGTGCAGAACCAACCACACCAACAGTAAAATAGAAACTAATAAAAAAAGTGCCGAATGCAGGGACCTGGTGCACTACGGGCCACAAGGTCCCCAAACAACCCTCCGCAGGTTTTGAATTGAGAGTTGTCCTTCTCCTAGACCAGTTGCCACCCAAGGCTATAGAAGCCAGTCTGTCCTGCTATTTACCCATAGCTGGAGGGTGAAGAAGAGGATTAATACCAAAGGTATTAACACCTAAGTGAATCTAATGGATTCGACTGGAATTCGACTGAACTCGGCTCTCCGATTCCTCAATTCGAGCCGCTATCCACTAATCTACTATATATATAAAATAACTGGCTACTCTCGTTTTCCGGGAACACCCATCTGCTACGACGGCTATCCAATCTCTGTCGCATACATTTGATCTGGCACATTTGTTTTTGTTTTGTTAAACACCCACGGAGCAAACCTGCCGTGTATACTGCAACAATTTCCTTTCTGGGAGAGAACACATAATCTGTCGTGATCAGCAGTTAGAACAAAGACAGTTTAGTTGAAATCGTCATGATGACTAGTGACTTTGGGCTGGAAAAACCATTTACGGCTTCTGAATACTTCCATTTACCCACTTTCATTTACATGACTTGAACCCAACCCGTGGTATGCCTTTCAGACACTATCCAATTGGATCACCTAAACAGACTGATAACATGAAGAATTACTCTTCTTGACAAATCGATCATGGATATATATATATATATATATATATATATATATATATATATATATATATATATATATATATATATATATATATTCATTTTCTGAAAATATTTATCGGCCTGCAGGACAAGAATGACAAAGTGCCATTAATATATCTGCTACATCCTATTTTTGCCGTTAAAAAATTTCCCCTAAAATATATTAAAGAAAACTTCCCTTAATATTAATGTATATGTGTGTGTTTTTGTGTGTGTATACATATATATATATATATATATATATATATATATATATATATATATATATATATATATAAATGAAATGACAATTGGAAAAAAGATCTTAGACTTCCGACTTTTTCAAGGCAAAAATGAAATCGAAATGTTCTTGTTGTTATAGTTACATTCTTGTCCACAGAATTGATCTGGGAATTTAAATATATATATATATATATATATATATATATATATATATATATATATATATATGTGTGTGTGTGTGTGTGTGTGTGTGTGTGTGTGTGTGTGTGTGCGCGTGTGTGTATTAAAATGTTCTCGGAGGCGGACAACAAGAATGGCCAAGTGCCATAACTTACATCTTACATGGCATTTGATGTTTTAAAAAACCTTCCCCATAAAATCTCTTTATTTGAATTTTAGGTCAGGGAAATACTTTTTAAGGATCGTTCGAATATATATATATATATATATATATATATATATATATATATATATATATATATATATAGAGAGAGAGAGAGAGAGAGAGAGAGAAATAGAGAGAGAATGCTGGAGACAGAGAGAGAGAATGACTGAGAGAGTGTTTGCTTGTGTGTGACTGGAATTAGAATTTAACACTGCATGGTAACTGTCAGTTTCACAGATCAAGTGATATTCATAGCATGTGCCACTAGGGGTACTGCGCCCTGATATAATGTTTATCGAACTTGTCTCGCTGAATCAATAACAACTGAAAAGTGAGTTATATCTTCTCTGGGCGCCCCATGCTTTGGACCCTGAGCCACATCAAAGCTACGCTTAGACAATCACTATAACATATGTTATTTATCCTTTAACGGATTCTCTCTATATAAAAAAAGCTTTCAATAAGATATTTTCTTTAGATATTTTTTCTTATACTTGATTTTATATCTCTCCTTGAAATGATAGATCAAGTGAAATAGAATGAAATGCACATACACACATTATATATATATATATATATATATATATATATATATATATATATATATATATATATATATAATGTAAATCTATTCAAACTCGGTGGGTGACAAAACCTGCATGGCACAATTTTCCGGTACAAAGGAAAAAAAACAGCGAGTAATAAGTCAAAACGACAGTGTTCAATAAGTAGAGCAAAATTAAAATAAATAAATCCTAATGAGCCAGGTACTACCTATTATAGTATGTCAGTCTTATTCAACCCCGGTTTATAGACTGTGTTCGTGTCGGAATTAGAAATTCAACTCGAAAAAATTGATACAAAATTTTATTCATTTCGATGTTTCAATCAGACAACATGTCCGAGTTGGTGGTAAGGGGAAGGTTGAAGGTATTAGCCTTAAAGGGGAGAGGTTTTAGAAAATTAAACCTGGATATTAATCTTATAACATTAAATTGGGGTTATATGAAGAACGAGATGTTAATTTGAAACTAAAAGAGAGCGAAAAAGGGAGTTTTATAAAAAAAATTATATATATATATATATATATATATATATATATATATATATATATATATATATATATATATAATTAGGTTCCTACTCAAAAAATTCAAATTATACTTTTAAAAGTGTTATATTAAAAATAAGTAATATTTAGATCATTTATATTAAATTTAAGTAAGAATATATTTTTAAAAATATATTAAAGAATAAAAAAAAAATAGAAAATAAAAGAAGAGAGAGGAGTTAAAACTATCTCTCTCTCTCACTCTCTCTCTCTCTCTCTCTCTATCTCATATATATATATATATATATATATATATATATATATATATATATATATATATATATATATGAAAGTGTGAATTTTCATTTCATCTTTCGTTTCATTTTTGGAAGTGCTATCTGATGATCCGGCGTTCTTTAAAAGGGCTCTGGTGAAATAAATTATTATAATGGCACCTTAAAGTGGTCTGTTTTTCTTTAAAATATTAGTTCTGGATTTACATTGAGCTCTCAGGATTTCATCTTCCTTGGGACTAACCATACTGATTATCAAGTTTTTCATAACTAATATATATATATATATATATATATATATATATATATATATATATATATATATATATATATATAAAATTAAAGACGACTCATAAGTTATTATTAGGTTGGTGCAAAACTAATGCCTGTTTTTGACGTTAAAAATACGTCAGAAACCGACATTATTTTTGCACCAACCTAATACAATTTTTAAAATAAAAATCGGTTATTAACAAAGAGTTCGTAGCACAACGCCTTTACAATCCCAGCAGATACGCAGCATCACTTTTTTCGGATGCAGACCTACTTTTCCCCAGTAGCTTTTTTTTTTAATTCACAATGTTGTAAGCAATTCATTTTTCATCATCTAAGATTGATTTTTTAATAATCGATCATTTTTGTTGCTTTTGCACAAAGAATCAGAAATTAATATGCGGTTCATTATATTATTTTCCGCGAAATCGTGAATCAGCCAAATATCGTAGCGAGTCCGATATTCAAATATTTTCAAAGCTCATATGAAATATTCGGAGTATGTCTGCGAATCAGGAACCGAACTTGCATTCCGTATTTCAATCAGATGAAACTACTTTTAAGCCAAGAATGTGTTATCTACAATGAAGCCACCAAAACGAAGTAAAGCTCAGTTACCCTATTTAAGAAATGTAAATTGATATTAACAGTCATACTGGAGTGATTTTTTTCTGACGTTTTTTCGCCATTTTTGCCAATATTATTTGATACTAAATGATTTTTCTCATTTCCACTTCATCATCCCTAAAAATGGCTGATTGTTCCTTGCCTTATCATAAAGTCATATCTTTTCTTTTATTTGTACAATCTTAATTATGTATTTCTTCCTTTCTTTATAAGTCTTATTTTAATGTTCAGTTTTCATTTTTAGCTGGTAACGTTGAAAGAAATTAGACTAAAACGAAAGACAAAACGCAAAGAAAGAATGCAAAATGTTTAAAAAAAAAAACATATGACATTACTATAAAAAAAAATTTAAATTATAAAAGCGAGTAGTTAAGGCTTAATAATTTTTTTTTTTTTTTTTTGACAGAGTGGAAAAAAATGAAATATTCATTATATTTAAATATATGAACTTTTAATCTAATTTGTGCATTGTTGCATAAAATTTTGATTTACAAATTAAAGAGTAAAAAATCAACTTATTTTAAAGAAAAACTGTTCATATCATTATTGATTTAAGAATAACAAGATCGATGAATCACTTATCCTAATTATAAGACCATATGCGTAAAATTACTACCATTGCTACTGTATTAAACTATTACTACTACTACTGATAATAATAATAATAATATTAATAATAATAATTGTGTTTTGCTAGAAAAGAGCAAAAAACTATCGAATCCGGTATTTCTATGTCTGAACCATTTTAAGCAATGAGAAACGTAGGAACAAATTGAAATATTACGGCACACTTAGTAAACATTTTAAAGTGAATACATTTAAATATCATGAAATAAAACTATAGATTAAAAAAAAAAACATACGCACACAAATATGAACTTACTTTATTTCAATCTTTCTATTCAAACGTTTCTTATTTCGTGTGAAATATTTTCCTGTTTTTTGTTTCTTTCCCGATTTCTTCAATATTTCGCGATACACTTAAGAGGATCGCGCAGCAGACTAGTTTGTCTCGGCAAAGGTGGTTGAGAATCAGTGAGATGACGCCTTTAAGAAAAGCAGTCTTTCTAGGTAAAGTGTTCATTATTAAGAAACATAACATTAATAATAAAGAAAATTTTCATTAAATTTCAGACACTAACCGAAAACTTAAGGAAAGTACTATTTACTTCATATTTATTGAAACATCTATAAGAGAAGAATTGGTATCCAAATACACAACTCTCTCTCTCTCTCCCCCCATATATATATATATATATATATATATATATATATATATATATATATATATGAAACTATACTCGTTTCGAAAAAACCTCGAATTTTTGATTTGCCAATAATCAAATCAATTCCGAGGGAAAAATATATAAATATGCTGTTTCTCTTTTGCCTCTTTAGCTAGCTTTACCTGACGATCCGCTTAGGTGAAACCTGGGTAGGTTTGTCTGGCTCACCAGGTTTATCTATATATATATATATATATATATATATATATATATATATATATATATATATATATATATATATATATATATATATCATACAATCGGAATTAAGATACCATTATGTAAATCATCCGTTTCCCCTTGTAAAATTAAATTTATAGGATTTTTCAAACAGTCAATGGATAATAAATTTTAGAAATAAAAAATACACAAACAAGGGGTGGAAAGAAGAGAATAAAACAATATATATATAGATGATGGAAGCAATAATATATATATATGTATATATATATATATATATATATATATATAGAGAGAGAGAGAGAGAGAGTGAGAGAGAGAGAGAGGATGATGATGATGATGATGATGATAGTATGTTTGGAAAATTAAAAAAAAAACATTCCTGTCACTATAAATACATATATATAAACATGTACATATTCAGTTAAAATTTTAAAAAAATCCTTGATGATGACTTAACAGAATAGCCGAAAACTAGAGCCTGTAGTTTGGGCACTTCGACATGGGGTAATAGTTAGCAATCTTGTCTTGCTGGATCAATTACGATAGAGTAACAAGTTCGATCTTCACTGGGTGCTCTATACTATTTTGACCTTGTGTCACATTTAAGCTACGCTTAGTAAATCGGTATCGAAAAGGACAGTTTTTACACAATTTATTTCTAGAAAAGAAAATACTTATACGAACACAAAAAATATTGAGTAAAAAGCTTCATCCCAGTCACCTGTTAGTTGCCTTTAGTCTTTAATGACACACACACATATATATATATATATATATATATATATATATATATATATATATAGAGAGAGAGAGAGAGAGAGAGATAGATAGAGAGAGAGGGAGAGAGAAAATATCGAATACCCTTAAGAAACTGATCAAACCGAAAAATGACATAGGTTTCACTACTACATTCCTATCCAGACGCCTTACATTACATCTATCCAACAGAAGCTCCATTAGAATCCATTTAAACACACACACAAAGTTACCAGACTCCATCTGAAACATACTAGTAGAAAATACAAACATAATAACCTCATCCACATGTAAAAAAAAAAAAGATTAATGGGAGCCATAATAATAAAAAGAAAAAGCCAACACTTAATAATATTAACTACGAACACGGCCAAATGTGCTAACCGTGTTCAGAAAATAAAACATCACTAAAACTGTAAAAATATACACACAACCCTTGCACTCAGTTAAAAAGCAAAAATAAAATCATCCTTGATAATGGCTAAAAATATAACTGAAAGCTCTCGGAATTACAGAACATTTGGACAATTTCTACGCACTCTGTGTTCAGAAAAGAAAAAACATTTGTTCGAACACAAGAAAAATTAAATAAAATCTTAATCGCAGTACCTTGTCTGTCGTCTTTAATGAAACATGTATAAATGAAGGATTGGTGCCTAAATACAGAATATACAGAGAGAGAGAGAGAGAGAGATTCAAAGAAGGAGTTAAAACTATATATAGTAGAAAAGTATTTTCAAAGCGTGATTTTTATTATAAAAATTTGTGTTAAAAGCAAATTTTAGTAAACAGTCATATGTAGAGAGCATTTACTAAGGAAAGAACTTAACTGTCTTATAAACCTAAGGTGCTAATTACAACACCTCATCAATTTTTCTAATATAGCAGCATAGGCTGCGCCAACAACAGTGGGCGGAGTCATAGGAAAAGATTAAGAATTTTAAACAGACGTCTTCATAAACATGTGCATGCATTTTTACAATGGGTGATTTGTACTTGCTCATCTGATAAAGACGTAGTATTATTTTTTTAATTTTAAAAGCTGTCATATTCGTGCTTACATTATCGTTGGGAACCACGTCTTAACTAAGACTGCATGCAGTTTTTGGAAAAAAAATGTTTGAATTTGGATTGTTCATTTCAATTGTAATCTTTTACATCTATAAAATCTGTGTTATCGATATACTTAAATGATATCCATGCGCCCCTTATCTACAATCCAAACCAAATGATGCGAGAGAAATTTTAACATTGAGTAACGTTTCGTGTATATCCTAATCAGACATTTTTTTAAATAAAAATCGGTTAACAAAGAGATTATTTACACTATTTGTATTCAGACTATTGTTTTTATGTTTGTTGTTGGCATCACAACGTTTCCGTTATTATGTCAGCCGGCTTTCCTCAGGCGTATATCGATCTGGGTAACCTACAGGGAATTCTGAACTGAACCCTTTATTTAATCTACAGGGATAGACAGTTCTTGTTCCAATGCTCATGTCTAGGGATATCGTCTTCTTTTTTTTCTTTTTTTTTTTTTTAGTACTGTTCAATTATTGTTGGTCTTATTTCTACTGAGTGCAAGTACACACTGCCCGACCCATGGACTGAACTCACATCCACTTTGACACCAAATTCACAAACCAACGCCTTTATCCACTAGGCCATAGTCACGTAGGATGACCCAACAATCTGGGATAAGTCCAAAAGTGGGAATGAATTTGGCCTATTGCCAGTTCTCACATGACCACATACTTCCTGACTTTTTTTACTTGCAAAAGACACTGCCTTGCCATGTCTTTTCATGAAATGAACGATCATGGCTCTTCACAACTTCCTATCCTTTGAAGCTCTTAGTAACGTTTGTCATTTTATCATCAATCCCACTAACACTCGTTTCGCCATCTATTCACATAAGAACGTCAGGTAGGTGGCCCGCTGCCCTCTAATATCCCTTTAGCCTTCCATATATTTTGTGAGTGTCAAATTCTTCAAACTCCCATTCCTTATTATATGTCCCAAAAATTTCTCTTTCTGATTCTGAATATAAGTATCCTTTTTGTTTCCATTCGCCTTAAAAACTCATCGTTGCTTACGCGCGCCATCCATGGGATTCTCTGCATTCTTCTGTAGAGCTACATTTCTGTTAATTCCAGTTCTCTTTTGACCCGTAAGAATATTGCCCAGAATTCCCTACCATATAGACAGATTGATATTACATAGCAGTTTAGCACTGTTTTTGTTTCTAACAAAATGTCTCTGTTCCTTAATACTTTGCTTAGCTTCAAAAAGACAATGTAGTAAGCTAAATTTTCCCCTCAGGTTGTTGAATCTTTCGTAAAGTATTGTTTTTATAACTATTCCATGTAACATTATTAGATGACACTCCGATCATCCAATAATCTGAATGTGGCTCGTTTAATAGACTTTAACTCACAGTTTACCGATCAAAATAATCTCTGAAGGATACATGACCCAGTGGGTAAAGAGGTTGGTTAGATCCAGTGACCATACCCAAAGAGTTGTGTGTTCAAGACCAGGCTACCACAGCGACGAACCAAAAAACTTGGTGAGCTAAGTTAAAGGAAAATAACTGAGACATCCGGAAGAGGCATGACACGGGGAACTAGAACAATCTACCCCGGTGGACGAAATAACGGATTCGGTTCGAAATTCCGGTCACCTGCAGAAGGCCGGAGCGTACAACGACCGAAAAGTTGTGAATATGGCAATGAAGATGAGGATAACAGTTCAAATGATGTAAATAATGGTAATACCTCATCTCAGAGATATAGACAAAGAAAGAGAGAGAGAAAAGAAAGAGAAATATGAAATGACAATGTCAAAAAATGGAGAAGGATTGAAGCGAGAAAGAAGCAAAGAAAGAAAGATGAAAATAAAGAAAAAAAGACAGGAAAAAGCAAAAAGAAAAAGAGGAAAAAAATTTAAAAGGAATACAAATTTAACAAAAGAGAAATAATAGGAAAGGAAATCAAAATAAAGAGGAAAAATAACTGATCAAATAAAAATGTCAAACGGAATAAAAAATTTGGCGCCCAGTGCGGAAGAAAAAAAAAACATTTTGAATGAAAGAAAGTAATTTAAAATAATTCTGAAAAATGAAAAAAAAAAAAAAAAAAAGGAGGGAAAAAAGGTTAAAGATGACAACCATGAAATCTTGGTACAGTGTAACCCGGATATAAGAGACCCTGATATAAGAGAAACCCCGGATATAAGAGAGATTTTCTCTGGTCCCAAATTAGATCCATACTTACCTAAACAAACCCGGATATAAGAGAAATCCGGATATAAGTGAAACCCGGGTATAAGATACTTCTTCTCCGGTCCCGACAACTCTCTTATATCCGGGTTACACTGTACATTGTTTTCAGCCCATATTTTTCATGACGATTTCAGCCATTTTTTGTGTTTTAAATATTCTTTAAAATTCATCTTTCTGACATTCCACTTGTTTTTTATCCTAACAAAGAAACTAATTTTCGTACAATAGTGTGGAGCAATAAACTTAGTTCTAAAAAAAAAAGATGATCATTAGATAGAGGAGTGTGGGCTCCATGAACCCTTGTCACAATATTTTATAGGGCGTGGTCACTATACTTTATGTGACATTGGTCGTTATGAAGTTGGGTATTTAGTTTGTAAGCGATTGTCGCAGTGGCTCGAAAGGGTATTTCATGATTTGTCATTATTCCAAAGTGGACCAAAGAATTTGCATTGTCAAATTTCTTTCTACTGCTTTCTTGAAACAAACGTACTGGAGTTGGTCTGTCTTTGTTTCTTGTTGAAAATCAAACTTGATGTCTTCTCCCCAAGGAAAGGACGTAGGCAATCATAGATTTCCACAACTTCTTTTTTTATTGTCAAGGCGTTTTGGGAAAGATACTGAAGTAGGGTTTTTTTTTGGGGGGGGGCATCTTCACAGTTCTCAATTTTAGGATTGTGCTTCTCCTAGACTGACTGTCAATCAAGTCTAGAGTGCAATATGTCGTCCTATTTAAGCCAGAATTAATGCTTTTGCTAAGTCAAGGCAATAGGCTAAGCCGGAATTTGAACTTGGTTTACTGAATTCATTTCTCCACATCCCCATTGTTTACGTAATATCATTCGATACGTAAGCGACCATGCTTCTCAACAGAAACCTCTTTTCATTTACGATGGGAAAACACTGAGGGGCTGTTTCCGTTGCCTCCATGGATTTGGCCCCCAAGACTAAAGAACCCTGCTATTTAACACTGCTATTTAGCCTATAGCCTTTTATAAATTGTATATATATAATTATACTAGCAGCATGACCGGGCGTTGCCCGTGCTTGATTCAAAAATCGTATAACTCATACAGCAATCGCCATCACTTGACTTAAAGTATTTTTGCCCTTCCTTTGCCGTGATGATGTTGCTACATGCCTTACTTCTTGACTATCTCACACTGCGAATTTTTTCTAAGTTCTATACTAAACATTAAATCTGTTACAAAAAAAGAACTAATCAAAATGAACACAAAACGATCAGCTTTAAAAAAGGACTCGTAACTGGAAAAACCGTATGAAAAAAGAATGTTAACAACAAATACTTTTTCACACCCAAACCCAGTTCTGCGGAATCAGAATCAACGTTGAGTTTAAGCAAGCGAATGAGCCAATTGGAGTAAAGTGCCATGCAGATTTAAATTTTTCCCACCTGTGACGAATGCAGCTATCGATTTTTTTGCATGCTATTTAACATTCGTGTCGGTCAGCTGTTGGCTCTCATGCTGGCCAATAGAATCTTCCTGCCTATTCGTGGCAGCAAGATATAGGATCTCACTCTGGCCGGTAGAAAATGGCCTCAAACTACATGAAAACTGCCGTAGAAGCATGATAAACTCGATTATTTCCCCTATCGATGGGAGTTGGGAAATGCAAAGTCGGTCTTGGCCTTTCCGCTAACTTGGAGCATGTGCATGTAAGTTTTGGTGCAAATCCGTCGACAATTGCGGCTGTGCATTCGTTACACACACACACACACACACATCCTGCCTTTTATAGATAGAGATTTCGATTTATGCTTTTTCCAAGAATATTTGTATGACGGGAACCTAAAAAGCTAGGAAGGAACTTGAACTTGGCCTGTCGAGTCCACTTTCTGTGACGACAAACGGTACAATAGCAACACATCACTTTACACATGGTTTGCATGTTTTCTTCTAACTGAAAGGCTACAAATCCAGTGGTATTGTTTGAACCTGATGCTTTGCAATGTTTGGTACAGTCAGTATGTCAAATAGGAAAAGATTCCAGAATATATACAAGAGTCCTGAAAAGTCCTTGTCATGGCCAAAAGAAGCGATTCCAACAGAAAATCTATTTTTCAGGATTCTTTGAGATTTTGTGAAGTGGTTAATGCTAAATGACAACGATGGAAAATTATGTTGCATCATCCTGAAAGATGATGCTGGTTTTGATGTGGATACAGTAACTACACGCTAGTGAGTGGTAGATATTATGATAGAATTTTCAAAGACTTTTGGCATTTTCGGATTGTAGGCCATCAAGAGGTTCAATGATCATTGTGGACATGACGAGTCCGTGGATCTTTGAAGTTAGCAACATTGGTTAAAATGAATATCCCTTACCCAGGGATTAGGTACCGGATGTCCACCATATTATACATGCTCACCAAGATGGGTGTATTGTAAAATCTTCAGTGACATATTACACAGGATCCCCAGCTCGACATATCAGAGAAAATGTAACCCAAGTGCGTCAATGCAGACTATTAGGAAACTTACAACCGGACCGCGAACACGCGTGCTTCTAGCTATTTACGTTACAACACCATCATTCACACCTCCAGTGCTGTTAGGAGAGTATTATCATCTGTAGGATCGAATGTCACAATGAGAACAAGATCTGCATTCATCCTATAAATACTTTCATTATAATTGTTTGGATTAGCTCTTCGCTGTGGTACCTAGACTATATGAATCAGTGCAGTTCTAGATCGACGACAAGGTTTCATCAATTTACAGTTGAATAGGCTAGATGTAACCACGAGTCCTATGCTAAGAGTTTCTTTTCTCGCACTTCTTGCTTGTGTCTCTTCCGACAACATACTTTCAGGCCAACTTTGATCTGCAAACATTTAAATGCAATGTCAATCGTTATTTTTGTGATGTCAACGAATACTCGCTGTCACTTTCGTAATGCTCGTTGTAGTAGAGACTTTGTAATCACAGATACAACTATAGTAACGCCGTTGAACAATACATGTGCCAGACGCCTTCGAATAACACTCGCACAAATAGTATTTGCTCGAGAATACTCGCTCGAATAGTAATCACCGTATAGTGATCAGTATAGAGAAATAGTATAGTGAATAGCGGTCCGTATAGTAATAGAGGATAGACTAGAAATAGCGATCCGAATAGTAATAGAGGATAAAATAGAAATTGCGATCACTTACATACACGCTACCTCCCATATATGCGTTTCCTCTATAGTCACATTGTCTACTTAATTCAATTATGGGATCGCCTGTTTTTGCTCACTGGCGATCTATGTTCAAACTCAAATGTCAGCAGCGACACTTTATTCCTATATAACAGTTATCTACTGTCTTCCTGATTACTCTTCTATCGTTCTCGCTACCTTCATAATGTTCTCTGCTTTGCAATTCTTTCACACCCAGTAACGTGAGGAGGCACGATGGAGTAATGGATAGCGACTTGGATTGAGGAATCGGAGAGCCGAGTTCGAATTTCAGTCGAATTCATTACATTCACTTACATGCTAATTACCCTTGGGAAAGGTGTGAATCCTCATCTACTCCCTCCATCTATGGGTAAATAGCAGGACAGACTGGGTTCTATAGCCTTGGATGGCAACTGGTCTAGGAGAAGGAAAAACTCTGAATTCAAAACCTGCGGAGAGCCCTTTGGGGACCTTGTGGCACGTAGTGCACCAGGTCTCTGTATTCGGCCCTTCAAAAAGTGTCGATGGTCCTGCACGAAACCTTCTGACATTTCGAATCAAAACCAAAAGAATTTTACAGTAATGGAATTAGTAAGCTTGTTAATAGATGGAAGGAAGTCATAGATAATCAGGGAAAATACATTGTTGATTGAATCTGTAATTAAATGTAACATTTGGTCACTTGTTTTCTTTATTCAAAATTCGGACAGAACTTATGGGATGACCTGATATTTGGATTTCTTGGACGAGGCACCAAAACAGTGTAGGTCTTTATAATCATATTCTTTTTATAATCTTAACCATTTCACCCCAAACAAAGCAATAAAGCTACTAAGGCGCAAGGGTTTACTGAGTGTGAAAGAATGTGAGAAAAAGAAAAAATTACTAAGGAAAGAGAAAAATAATAGAACAGGACTTAAGACAGAAGATAACGATTATCATTGCATTTAGATTTTTGAAGATCAAAGTTGCTTTGAATTCAAGAAGCTGGAAGAGAGTTTAACAGGTGAGAAGTGCGAGAGAAGAAACTAGCATAGAACTTACGGCTACATCTAGCGATTTTAACTATAAAATGATCACAGCTTGCCGCCTATCTAGTACTATCTATCTATACCGCCTATCTAGCTTATAGAAAAAGCACAAAGAAGCTACGTTAAGACGATGGGAAAGTGACTCTAGTCGAGATGCAAGAGCAGGGCCAATAACGTTGCAGATGCTTCTTTGTTCTGTTTTGTTTTTTGTTGTTTTTTTTTTTTTACTTGGAATCCCTAAATACATAGCAGAAGCACCAGATCAGTAGTGATAACAGTAATCAATAAAACAACATAGTTAAAATGGGAGCCTAAAATTAACTAGAAACTTCAGTTAACATGTTCTGTGTGTAGTATTCCATGTCAAATAATATACTGACTTGAAAACATCTTTTTTTTTCCTCCACGTCAGAAACATTCTACGGCAAGTTGTGCCTAGGGATAAAACAGGACTTGTTGCATTTGCCTACTTGTTGTTAAACCAACTGCAGGTCTAGGAAGCTATTTGTGAGCCCATGAAAAAGAAAAGTAACGGCTAATTTAAGAAAATGCGCGAAATCAAGCAGACATGCAATTGAATAAACCTATTTCCTTCTAGTTTTTGTGAACTTTTTGTGACACCGAAATCCGAAGGCGTATTGGGATAGCCAAGAAAGCATTCCAAATTCTAAGCAGAGTACAGACAAACCTCTCATCAACGGACCAACAGGGGGAGGAGTGGTCCGTAAAAAGCCGATTGTCCGTAGATGGAAAGGGATTTTATTTGAGTTATAAAACCACTATAGTAACTACCAGTAGTTATGATCATAATGTAAATACTATAAACATGTCTATCTGGCATAAGTAAATATATACTTAATATAGATATCTTAAGCAAATAGCAAAAATAATAGATTTCTCACAGCTACTTTCTCAAGCACCGGTTTTTGTTTACAGTTGAAAGGCCCGCCACCGCCGCCAAGCGGTCACTTTGAGAACTAATACGACACGTTCCGCTAAGTTTGCAAATTTTGAAATACATCGCTGACAATTTGGAAGTTTTTTTCCTGCAGTTTTTTTTTTATTTTTTTATTTAGCCTGCAGATTTTGTCCGTTGCATCCGAAGTCCGTTGATGAGAGGTTTGTCTGTATTAAGAAATAGGAAATTTTCGTTAAAAGAGAACTAAACTGCAATATGATATCTCTTCTCCTGTATGACAGTGAGTGCTTAACGATCTCCTCAAAGATGAAGAGGTGACTTGAAGCAACAGAAATTTGGTTCTCCAGAAGGATGCTGAAAACACCGTGGACAGAACATGTGATCAAAGAGGAATTCTTATTATAATTCTGCTTGTTCCTGCCTTAGTTACCACGTATGTATGCCACGCCCTGCCAATACCTCATAAATAATAGACTATTCCATTTTTATCATGTAGAAAGATAGAAAAGACATATCAGAAACGCTGCTTGGTTTCAATGAAAGAAAGAAAGAAAGAAAGAAAAAAGAAAGAAAGAAAGAAAGAAAGAAAGAAAGAAGGGGAGATAGAAGAGTTGAGGTATTTAACGTCTGTTTCAGTGAAATGGAAAAATTTTCAATTTCAAATTTTTAATTTGCACCACATTATTGTTATTGCAATATTTTGTTAAAGTTGTTAAGCTCAAATATCTAACGACGTGATAGAGGAAAATTCTACGTATATTTTATTGGTGCAGAAATCTCAATGAGATTATTCAATCATTAACTTAAGATTCATCCGAAAATTCAAATAGGAAAATTCAGATAGATAGATAATATCAAATCCGTAAATAGTAAGGATAATCCAAGTAGGTCTTTTTAACATAAAATATTAAAAAGATAGATCCACAAAGAGAGAACAATTTATTTATATACAGAGCAATATGCATCAAGAAAGAAAAAAAAATAACACATAATCAACAAATAAGTTTTTAATCTCTGCCTCATCCGACCGAAATTACAAAATGGTTTAAATTTATCCAGACAATATATTAAAAATTATTTTAAAATTAAATCAGAAAAAGAACAGGAAGTAAATGTCTAAATTACTTAACATAAAAAAATTTTCCTGGAGATTTACAATATTGAAGAGAGGAGTGTGGGAAAGAAAAAGGAGAAGCAACAACGCACAACGAACAGGGGTATGGTGGGGGAAGAACAAGTGAGATCTAGTGAAATAGATTGAAATTAAATCAAAATTTATATCCTCATCATCTAATTTACGTCGATATAATAACAATCATCATCATATACACAAAAAAGTGAAAAAAATAAATAATATAATATATAAAAAACTTAAATTCATTATATTCAGCTTCATAATTATAAAATACATCATATATATATATATATATATATATATATATATATTGATGCATGTTTTATTAAATAATATAGATAAGTTTTGTCTATTTATTTTATGTAAATTCTTTTCATATCGTCTGATATGCTTAATATCATCATCATTAAAAGAAGAAAGAAAATCACCATATTGATACATGTTTTTTAATCGTATCTAAGCTTTCAGCTTACATAAGCCATTATCAAAGATGACAATTGCATTACAATATATTAAACAATACACGGACAAAACAATAATGATAGTCTGTTTTTGTTTATATGGAAGATTTCCAAGCAACGACAAATCGTGCATATGAGACGCTGTAAACAAAAATCGCACCGTAGCTCATGACGTCACACATTACCACGCGAGAGTATATATATATATATATATATATATATATATATATATATATATATATATATATATATATCATGGCTTGGCTGGCTTGCCGTCACAAATATATATATATATATATGTGTGTGTGTGTGTGTGTTACATATACATGTAAAACACATATGCAAATATACACATCCATACAAACACACAAGTAAATACATATATACAATGCATACACATACATACTTACATACACAAATGTTTATATATATATGTACATATACACACATAGTATATATAGGGTGTGTCAGAAATACCTCCGACATATCCCTCTAAAATAGCTCTTACTGTCTTAACATTATGTAGGAAGTATTTGTGAGCATCCTGTATAATATATATATATATATATATATATATATATATATATATATATATATATATATATATATTATTATTATTATTATTATTATTATTATTATTATTATTATTATGAATCCATATATATATATATATATATATATATATATATATATATATATTATTATTATTATTATTATTATTATTATGAATATATATATATATATATATATATATATATATATATATATATATATATATTATTAAACATCTATTGGGACTCAAACTCAACACCAGACTTCAAGTGTAGCTCGCATACATATACGATCTATCGCTAAAGATGTTGGTGAAATGGTCGATTCCTTGTACTAGTCGAGAAAAGTTTTGATTCTGATCTGGTTCTTTAACATAACGGATGCCTGGCAGGCATCAGCTATGCTAAAGAACCAGATCAGAATAATAAAAAAAATGGTGTACTGTTGAGGTATATGAGCCTGGACAGAGTTTAAAAAGTGTCTATGCGCCCTTATGCCGATGAATTACTTTGACTCTACAATTCCATTGACAGATCCAAAACTTTGCCAAGACTCTCGCTACTCTATAGCTATTTGCAAAACATATATATTCTAACAAGGGAACTTAATTAGTTCTACGAGTTCAGACCTTCACAATTAGAACCCAACATGCCACGTACACTGGCAAAAAATCAACTTTATCCTGTTCATATTCAATTAGCAAGACGGAAGTTTTACCCAGTTTCTTGCCAAGAACGCCTACTGAGAGGATCCTTTTCCGATCGCTACAATCGTAACAGCTTGGGTAAACCGTTATCTTTCCTATATATCCTCATAATCTGCACTTCTTACCTCCTCCATTTACGTCCATACAACAAAAAGTTTATTCGTTAAACTTCTACCTTGAGTGGATCTTGGCTGAATAACAATATATATATATATATATATATATATATATATATATATAATTTGTATTAATCTAAGATTAAAACAAAAACATGTTAAAAATCGATATACAATAGAAATCGTGTTTCAATACTACAAATGTGTCTCCTCGGACGATGGTAAATTACTGTTGAATGGTCACGCACTTTTTTTTAATGAATCGCTATTTTATATATATATATATATATGTGTGTGTGTGTGTATGTGTGTGTGTATTAGCAATTATGCTGTACCCCGAGCAGTATAAACTGCTTAATGAAAGATCAGAAATCATGATAGCTTGCAAGTATGCAAGGAAATTCCTACTGATATTTGTTCCTGTTAAAAAATATGGTACAAAGAGAAAATGTGGAAGCCTAGTCTTCAACTGTCATATATTTGGCTTAGCTAACCTCAATCGCTGACACAGACACACTATAATTTTCCCTACGCCAAAACAACAGGTTCATGCGAATCATTCTAACTACGGTCACCATAATCTCTAGGATATCCTAACCATTCGCCACGTGTACAATTTGTCTGTGGAGGGCAGTGTAAAATAAACAATCTTTAAAAGTCTAACCCCAATGTCTATTTACAATGATCAAAAAAATTCTATTTACAAAACTAAACGAAATATATGTTAGTAATCAACGCCTCTCACAATCCTAATTTGTGGCAGAAACATCAGTTAACCAGACGAAATTAATTCGGGAATAGAAAAAAAAGCGGACCAATCATTCTAACTATACACTTACTCAACTACGCACTCAAAAACAAATACGAAATTCGTATCCGAAGTCGAAATGCGTCCTGTATCCACTAGACAACTGACACCTCACTTAAAGGGAGAAATAAATTAAATAAAGAGGGGACAAAAATGAAAGAGGCCGATGACCACACGCACCCTAGCTAAGTTAACGAGAAGAAAGTAAAGGAAAAAGAGACTAATCTACCATATTTTGGACAGGATTGCGTAATGTTCAGTCCAGAGGACCTAAGTCCTTACGCCTAACCAACATCCAAATACCACTCCAGGTCAGCTACTTTCACTTGACACAGACGTGAAAGACTCACCGACTTTGTGTCAAATTCCGATGGAGGGTATCGTCGTCTTTCCGTCCTGATCATGATTTTATGCTGATGCATAAAGTACAAGATCAGTTGGGAACTTCACGTCTCCAGAAACAAGGAAATTTCGACTGGCAAGCTAAGAATCGACGTAGGAGTTTTTGTATAAAACATGCAATTTGTTTTCTCTTCTCGATTTACTTTTTTTCTTTCTCCCCTTTACCAACATAATTGAGCATTGGAATTGGACACCCAATTTAAATGCCTGATGACACATGATTGGTGGAAACTGTGGTAGAAAAAAGGTTGATATTCCAATTACTTTATGCCTTATTTTACTCTGCATTTTCCTTTTTTTAATTGTACTGAGCATATATATATATATATATATATATATATATATATATATGTGTGTGTGTGTGTGTGTGTGTGTCTGTGTGTGTGATAAGATAAAACACAAATATGAAACGTTTATCTTGTCAATCTGTTGCATTCTATATCTGATCTATATTTGATCCAAGCTCATATATATATATATATATATATATATATATATATATATATATAACCAAACTTTCTAGCCTGATCTCTTCAGTCTTCTTTTGTTTATCATAAACGCACAAATATAAACACGATGATCTGATATATATATATATATATATATATATATATATATATATATATATATATATATATATATATATATATATATCAGGTCATCGTGTTTATATATGTATATATGAGAGAGAGAGAGAGAGATTTGGATAAATCAAATGACCAGATATAAACAACCATATTCGCGCGTGTTGACGTGCATAGACAGGCAAGCAAATAAATAATTATCCAATTTATTCATGAGGGACTGCCAAATAACAGTGCTCGATTGGGTTAGACAGACCAAATATTAATAAATAGACAAATACCTTCTTTTAGATGTGTGACTTAAATTTGTATATATATATATATATATATATATATATATATATATATATATATATATATATATATATAGGTAATAATCCTTTGGTATATAATCCAAGTGAATCGTATTAATACATTATTAAATATGAAAATTGATTCACACATTGAGCTCAATGTTTTCATTAAACAGATCAACATATTTCAATCTATAGGAATTAAGATTATGATTTTCACCTTGTATTTTGAAATAAAATTTACCAGGAGTTTTTAAACCAATCAGTAGATGATAAATTATTGACTGGTTTGAAAAATCCTTGTAAATTTTATTTCAATTTACAAGGTGAAAAATGAGCATTAACCTAATGTAATCTTAATTCCTATTGTATGATATATGTGTGTGTGTGTGTGTGTGTGTGTGGGTGTGTGTCCGCGCGCGCTCTTGCTTATGATAAACCAAAGAGGGAGTGAAGAGATCATTTTAGAAAGTATGGTTTTGTTAGAGAGGAAGAGAAAAAGAATAGAAGTGTGCACGTTTACGCACATGTGTAATATGCTTGCGTGAAGACTTGTAGAAGGTGAGTATAAAACAATATGAATTATTGAGAGATGGGAAGCTGTGAAATAGAAGTAGGTTTGAAAAAGATCGAATATATTGGGACGGGGAAGATTGGAGTCCATAAGATATAAATAGGTAGGTAGAGAGAGATAGACATAGAGAGATAGAGAGTGTCTGGGTATGCAAGAGGAGCAGAGATAAAATAAATTTATGAGAGAATTAGCTCGATAAAAAGAGAGAGCAAAATCTATTTGAAAGAGTCGGTTGTAGAAGATAAGAGAAACAGATATAAATAAATCGATACGCGACTATCATAGCGCAATTGTTAATATAGTGGGCTAGATCCTCACTCGGTGCTACACTATCTTTCGTTTTGTTCTAGAATGTGTTTTAACTTATCAAATAACTATAACGTTGTCTGGGTTAAGAATTGTTCTTGTTTGTCTTTCTTCTCTTGGTAGATATAGATAGAGAGAGAGAGTTAGAGAGAGAGAGGAGAAGAGATAATCATACATATATAAGCACACACACACACACACACACACACACACACATATATATATATATATATATATATATATATATATATATATATATATATATATACATATACACTTCATCCCAGGTAATCCTGTCTGTTAAGAGAGTCTCCTATTGAAAGCATTTCAGAATATCTAGATGTGATGCCCAAGTCGCCTTGGCTGCCTCATCTTTCAAACCTATAAAACAAAACCCTCGAACCTGGAAATAAATCCTCCTCAACTACGTCAAGCTCTAGGAGAAATGCCCAACAGATTATGGTTAGACAAATATGTAGTACTGAACGTCATATTTACTATGTTCCATCCTAATTCAGCAAAATAAGCGTGATTATTATTATTATTATTATTATTATTATTATTATTATTATTATTATTATTATTTCCTTTGATTTTTGTTGCATATACATTTACTTCCGGGTCCCAACCAGAGATCTAATATCACAAATGATCTTTATGACATATTCCACTAAGCATTTTTGTAAAAACAAAAATAAAATAAAAATAAACTAAGATCACACATTTTACATATATAAAGCTGTTCGTAATGTCTGAGCTGTACTTGTGAGTACAAGTTTTTGTATTTCTTTAAGGTATGGGCTACCAGAAATCCCATCAATGAGTCTATTGGAATATTTTCCAATCAATCTGAGGGATCCAACTCCAACTGGAATTATTAATGTCCTATTCTGTCACATTTTGAAATTTCCAATTCAAGATTCTAGTATTTTGGTAGTTTTTTGAACTTCTTCAAAGATATATTACAATCTGCAAAGACTGGCATATTAATAAGAAATCAGATTCTTTGATTTTTTTTTTCGTTTGTTTTTTTTTTGTTTTTTGTTTTTTTTTTTACAGCGAGTTTTACCCTGTACAACGCCTGGGGCCTCTCGAGCTAGAGGTTTACGTTTGAAGGCCATTTGTCTGTATAGGAATTGAAGATAACGGTTAATCCTTGCACAGGTTAAGATTGTAATGATCTGGGAAACACTCTGTTGCGTGTCGGTTCCACAGGGCAGTGGTTCGCGGGAAGAAGCTGCTCGAATGAAACTTACTTCTCACCTGTGGAATACGGAGGTAATGCGGGTGGTTTTCTACTATATAAGTGGCATGGCGTGTTCTTGCCGTGAAGGTTTGACTTGGTGGGACCAAGGAATGTAGTTCGTTCGAGTATTTTCCGTCGAAGTAACAACGGTAGAGCAGCCAGAGGTTTGCTACATCCCGCCTGTGAGAAGGAGGCTGAAAAGTGGAGAATAATTTGTCACCTACAAAGGCTCGAATCGCTTTTGTACTCTATCAAGACTAAAGTGTGAGATCTTGGAAGCTCCCGCAAGGATATGACAACATTTTTGGCCTGATCTGCTCTTGTAAAAGTAGAGGATAGCAGGAGGAGTCAGGTACTTACTGGACCGGTACTGGGAGCCGACAATTTTAACCAGATCCTTAGCAATGTATGTACGAGTTCCATTTCAGGTCTGGTGTGAGTTTGAGGCCTAACAGTCTTTCAAGGCACAGTGCTTCTACGAAAAGACCTCCGTTCTTCCTGATTGGTGGTAGTTCCGGGTCAGATCGGCGACGATGGTATGTGTTTTTATGGTCTTTGATCCCGATGTCTGGGCGATTGTTTGATTGTTCTATGTGTATTGTAAAATCCCATAAAAATGTTAAAGGACCTATCTCTAACTGGCTCTGGGTGATATTCATACTAGTTTCTTGCAGTTTACTTCCCGTAAAAGTTGCATATTATTGTTATTGTTGTTGTTGTTGTTATTATTATTATTATTATTATTATTATTATTATTATTATTATTAATAAGAGAGTAAAAAAGTAATGCAATTTGTTTTTTATTACATAAGAAACATGGAACACAAACATATCAAACGTCAAGATAAAGGCTATACATCACAGCTTCACATCCCTACTGCCCAACATAGCCACCACATCTTTCAATGGCAGTGTTCTACCTACTAATGAAGGAATGTATTCCAGCTTCGTAAATCTCAGCTGGCTGTTGGTGTAGACAATTCCTTACAGCAGTTTTCAATTTTTTATCACAACCACAACGTTTTCCCCCCTCAGTAACTTTTTCATTGTATCAAAGCGATGTAATTCTGAGGGTGTTCAGTCAGGCAGTGAAAACTGGTGTAAGGTATTGGCTACATCAGCAATCAGCTGAGTTTTTCGTAGCCGGGATATATTCTTTCATTCGTAGGCGGAAAACTGCCATTAAAAGAGGTGGTGGCTATGTGGGTAAATAAGGAAGTGAAGCTGTGATTGTATAGCTATGTCTTGATGTATGATATGTTTGATTGTGTTCCTTATTTCTTAAATGATAAAACAAATTGCATTAGTTTTTGTCTCATTGACTATTATTATTATTATTATTATTATTATTATTATTATTAGTCTTAGTCTTATTATTATTATTAGTCATATTAAAATATGACAATATAAATTTCTAGAAAACCTTTATCTTCGTTCTAATTTAATCTCTTTTCTACCTCCCAATACGAGCATTTAGGCAGATTTTACAAGTACTTTTGATAGAAAAAATATTATTGTATATTTATTATTATACATTTATTGGATACGGAGCTGACCAGGCCAGACACTCTGTCTATCTCTGCCTTCCTGTGTTTGTCTGTGTGTCTGTATCGCTCTCTCACTCTCTCTCTCTCTCTCTCTACACACACACACACACATCTATCTATATCTATCTACCTCTCTCTTTCTCTCTCTCTCTCTACTCACACACATCTATCTATATCTACCTCTCTCTTTCTCTCTCTCTCTCTCTATATATATGTCTCTCTCTCTCTCTCTCTCTCTCTCTCTATATATATATATATATATATATATATATATATATATATATATATATAAGGCCTGATGCGTGATTCACGAGTTTAATTTTAGCTTGTCTTGTTCATGACGCATAGGGAGTAATATAAATGCTGTTGTTTTTTACGTTTACATGCATTTATCTTTGTTTATTGAAGTTCTTCTTCTTCTTCATTAAGCACATACACTAAGAGAGTGCGTGTTAAATAGAGAGACAATCAAAATAGGTTTGGGCGTGGTCGGCTACGCGCAACGATCAAATGAAATGTAAGACCAAAACATATTTATATATGTCACTGTACGTATGGATGGATGTTCGATGCCGTTTCTTGATGATAATCTCCGATATAATCTGTGAAAATCCATATTGGAATATCAAACTGTGGATAATTCAATAACCGAAAATATGTAAAAGTTTAATATATATATAATTATTTTAAATTTAATTTTTTTTTTTTTTTTACTGCCTTCAAAGCATTAATGAAAATTCTAAAATATAGATTAAAAATTCTTCATAATTTCTACAAAACAGGAAAAATGTTCGAAAACAAATTCTGGAATTGTTAAAGTATTGTTCCCATTATTTGTCCATTAACTGATTACATGTGCCGAATGGTAGATGGAAAATAAGCGACAGTAAATCCCCACAATTATTATTATTATTATTATTATTATTATTATTATTATTATTATTATTAACTTTATTTTCTTTGCTTTCTGGCGTTTACACATTTCTTTCCGGGTCCCACCCAGGGACCTAAGGTTAGAAATGGCATCATGACACTTTTCACTGACAAAAAAAAAAATTTAAAAAAATAAAAAATAAAAAAAAATAAAATTAAAATTACATAGATAGAGCCCTTCGTAAAGTGTGGGCTGTACTTGTCAGAACAATTTTTTGTATCTCCTTGAGGCATAGGCTTCCAGGAATCCCTGCAATTAGTCTACTGCAATCTTTTCCAACCAGTCCTAGGGCTCCAACTACAACAGAGATTGTTGATGTTCCCATATGCCACATTTTCGAGACTTCTCTTTCATGGTCCTTGTATTTTGACAGCTTTTTGAATATCTTCAAAGATACATTACAGTCAGCAGGGACTGCCATATCTTTAAGGAGACACCGTTTTTGTTTGTGGTCTTTAATATTAATATCTGGGCGGTTGGCCTTGATTGTTCTGTCAGTGTGAATTGTGTAGTCCCATAGAATTGTAACAGGTCCTATCTCCGTAACCGGGTATGGGTGGTGTTGGTACCAGTTTCTTTCAGTTTCCTTCCCGTAGAAGTTGCAGATTTTCCAGTGCAGATATTGGCCCACTCTGTCATGTCGGGTTTTATATTCAGTGGGTGCCAACATTGTGCAACCTGATATTATTATTATTATTATTATTATTATTATTATTATTATTATTATTATTATTATTATATTTCCTTTGATTTCTGGTGTATACTCATTGTTTTCGGGTCCCAACCAGAGACCTAAGGTCAGAAATGGCTCCATAACATTTCCCACTGAGCAACAACATAAGATCACGCACATTTTACATAGATAAAGCCCTTCGATAGATGTGGGCTGTACTTGTGAGCACAATTTATTTTTGTATTTCTTTAAGTCTTGAGCTACCAGGAATCCCTTAAACAAGTCTGTTGGAATCTTTTCCAATCAATCAATTCGAGGGCTCCAACTACAGCTGGAATTGCTCAATTTCGATTTCAAGGTCCTTTTGATAGTTTTGAAGATCTTCAACGATACATTACAGTTTGCAAGGACTACCTTGTCAATAAAAAGGCACATTTTGTTTTTGTTATCTCTGATCACAATGTCTGCGCGATTAGCTTTGATTTTTCTCTGTGTATGTATTATAAAGTCCCATAAATTTGTTACAGATCCTATTTCTATAACCGGGTCTGTGTTCATACCAATTTCTTGCAGTTTCTTTTCATTAAACTTGCAGATTTTCCATGCTGGTTTTTACATTCAGAGAGTATCAATACCGTGCAACCTGATACAAGATGGTCAATTGTTTCTGTATTTTGGGCTAACACAATGTTTGTTTGGTAATTCCTAGTTAGCAATCATTGGTCCTGTGCAGCAAGGATAAAACCTTCGGTTTCAGCTTTTAACCCTGCACTGCGTAGCTACTGATGGTTACGGGGTTTGTCTATATCAGCTTGTTTTGTACGGGCAGAGTATTGACAGTGAAGAGGTTTATCATGTCATCGTTTCTGTATCTTGTCCATTTTGCCTTTTGCTTTTAGGGAGTTTGCCGCTGCAACAGGTTGTATTGTTTTACTTGCATTTCTTCACCCACTTGAAATTCCATTTTGAACGTTGGCTTCTTCTATTACTGAAGAAAGTTTCTTACTTCTTTCATGTTTTTTGACACAGATTATCATCCAGTCTTTTATAGTTTCCAGATATTATTATTATTATTATTATTATTATTATTATTATTATTATTAGGTTGGTGCAAAAATAATGTCGTTTTCTCACATAGTAACATATGTGAGAAAACGACATTATTTTTGCACCAAACTAATATTATTATTATTTGAGCTCCTCTCCGTCTAGTTGCTGTTTCGAGTAGGTGATTATGGTCGTATCTCAGCGACGTCGCAACACCTTTTTCAGCACTTGAGCTATTTCAAGCAGTGCTGCCACCTGCGTACTCCCAATGATATCAGATATCTCCAAGGTATCCTGCGAGACAGAACGAGTGTGCCAGCAACAAAAGGGACAACTTCAATTGATGTTTGACACATTTCACCGATTTAGCCTTGACAGCTCTTGGTACTTGTGTATTTTCGCTTGTACCGCTCCCACGCTGTTCTGATCCCAAGGTACGGCAATATCTATCAGGATCCATTCATGGTTATTCTTGTGCACAAATGTGATGTCAGAGCTATAGCTCTCCAAACGCTTGTCAGTCAAGATGGTCGTATCCTACACGGACTTTACTTACTATTAGGTTGGTGCAAAAATAATGACGTAATAATGTCGTTTTTTTTTACGTATTTTTTAACGTCAAAAAAAAAACGACATTATTACGTCATTATTTTTGCACCAACCTAATATTTCTCTCGGTTACTAACAGTGGCGAAATTTTGTACTATTTCTGTGCGTACCTGAAGCATTACTTCTAGCATAGATCTCAATGTATTCTGCGGGCTTCTATCTCATATCTCTTTACTCTTTATTCTTTGTGGGAGCTTGATGTAGACACTGACAATGTTACATGATTAAAATCAATATTATTAAAGAGAGAGACAATAAACGATTAGGATTTAAGGAGACAGAAGATAACGACTGATATTGCATTTAAATTTTTGAAGATTTGACTGGAACTCTAGAAACCTGAAGATAGTTCCACAAGCAAGAACATCTAACCTCTTTCCTAAATATATCCTTCGGTCGTAACATAAAAATGAATTTAGTATAGGAAATTGAATACAAGATAAATTGTACTTTTGTCCGTAATAAGCTACAAATCCAAAGTATTAATCCAAGACGTCTAGTCATGTTTTTAAATAGCCTCGTTAGATTGAGACTTTCAAATGGATGGCATGCATGGAGTCCAACTTGTTCACAAATGTCTAAACTAGTGTTTCTAAATCGCTGAGGCAAACTAGTGTACCACGCGATCCTCTTCAGTGTGCCGCGGAATATTGTCAAGGCATATATATATATATATATATATATATATATATATATATATATATATATATATATATATATATATATCCTGTCAAAGGACGAATATTTTCTATGAAAATTTCTCGGACATTCAGGCCGGTAAATGTTATTTAATACTGTTTATTATAAACAGAGCATTTACTTAAATACTTGTATCTATAAAACAACGTTAAACATAAAAATGTCTTTAATAAATAAATTGTCGGACTTTGTCCATTTCTTAATGTACATATATATGTATATGTGGGTGTGTGTGTGCCGTGACAATATTCCGCGGCACACACACTATATATATATATATATATATATATATATATATATATATATATATATATATATATATATAATTAAAGACATTTTTATGTTTAACGTTCTTTTTATAGATACAAGTATTTAAGTAAATGCTCTGTTTATAATAAACAGTATTAAATAACATTTACATAACATTTATTTCTCGGACATTCAGGCCGGTAAATGTTATTTAATACTGTTTATTATAAACAGAGCATTTACTTAAATACTTGTATCTATAAAAAGAACGTTAAACATAAAAATGTCTTTAATAAATAAATTGTCGGACTTTGTCCATTTCTTAATGTATATATATATATATGTGTGTGTATGCCGTGACAATATTCTGCGGCACACTATATATATATATATATATATATATATATATATATATATATATATATATATATATATATATATATATATATATATATATATATATATATATATATAAAGTAGTAATGGTACAGCGTTAGTATTTGAATAATTGAATAAGTATTAAACTCTTTTCAAATAATTCTTTTCACTATTCTTCGACTATGTTTTGCTTTGGAAGTGTTAAATTTTACAAGCCATGTCCTGCCCCAGTCAACTACCGATTGGAGTTCCTTATCAAGTTGCATACGCAATGCTACTTCCAGTGAGCAGAATAATCCTTCGTGTTCCAAAGGCAAGAATAAAGTTTCACTCAGATGCAACTATATGGACGAATGTTTCCCTAATGACTCTTAACCAGCGTGACGCGACACACTTGTGTACCGCGCAATCCTCTTCAATGTGCCGCGAAATATTGTCACGGAATGCATCTATATGTACGAGTGAAAGTAGTATTTGAATAATTGAATAAGTATTAAACTTATTTTTCAAATAATTCTTTTCACTATGCTTCTTCTAATATTGGACTTCAGTTATGTGAAGTAGAAGAATTGGCCAACATTTCTAGTGATCGAGGGTTCAAAATAATACATCTAACGGTAGCCATTGACATATTTTACATTTCAATACAAAAGGAATATCGCATATTAGCTATTTTTATTGCAATTTTCTACTCCTTATTTATGTAAATTAGGCTTCTCAATCCTAAATAGCATCAAAAATAAAAAGTGAGAATGACTACGCCCAACTGAAGAAGAAATGAGGGTCTGGTTATCGCACATTCCACCAAACATCGAAGAAATATTCAGGCACAGGCTTCATACTAAATACACTTCAGAGACAGTTACATAGAAACATTGAAATAAAATAAGTGTATATTAGTGTGTGTATTTTTTAAAAAACTATGGTTTTATTCCGTAGCATTTAAAGGTATACCATTTTTGCTAAGTGCAGATATATTTTCATTTGCTCTTAGGTGTGCCGTTGCTTAAAATGTTTGAGAAACATTGGTCGAAACTATCATCTATATTCAGTCGTTTTCTCGGATCAATGATTAAAAATCGCTTCAAACCAAAGAATTCTTTAGATCGTAAAGAGGACAATCCTACATTAGACTGACGCTACAAAATTATGAACAAAGAATTTGATCAAATAACAAAAATAACAAACATATCACTTGAATGTTTCTAACTACTAAAATGGATAGAATATGTAACTAGAAGTGAAATTAATATAATCAAGATGTTATGTTTCCACACAATCTTAAACAAAAGGTTTGGAAGGAAACTCCCGCTAATACTAGAAAAGGCGATAACAGTTAATAAACTCGAGAAGTTCAATTTCCTGAAAAACTGCTTTGAAAGAAAGATTTTATAAATTTCAACCGGCATTAATGCTAGCTGCTCGGTCAATGAATGCTGAATGTTTCCTTATAAGGAAACAGTTAATTTCACCATTATTATTACCATCTGGAAATATCTGCGATTTACCTTCAATATATTTCCTTTTGTTCTTCTTAGAATGTTTCTTAACGTTCTACGATTGTTTCTAGTTTCAGTTCTTAGAGCAAAGGTGGAATTACTATTAGTGCTATTTTGACTATTACTCTCACAACCCCCAATTCAAGTATTATTCTCTTAGATCATTTGCTTTTGAACTGTAATACCGGTGACTTTAATGCATTCTACCAACTTCAACAATCGTCATGTTTCCTGCTCTGATGTTTTCTACATCTTTCCTTCTTTCGCTCATCCCCAACCGTTCCATGATCAATTACCCCTACTACTCAACCCCAAGGCTATCTCCACAGTCTGATCATAGATATAACTAAGCCTCAAACGGATGTGACGAGATGGCCTAGAGTGGTGACAGGGAAGCGTCATGGTGTTCCATCATCAGGCGTTGCCGCTACAAAGGTCGCATTCGCTGGTGACGTCTCCAACGTCGCTAGGCATCCAAAACGGTTCTTATCTTTCGCTGCCATTTCACAAGATAACAGAATCATCTGAACACACAAAAAAAAGCTTCTTTTTTTCTTTCTTGCCAGCCAGTAATTTGTCCAGAGTTGATCGCCATAACTTCATCAGGTCGGTTTATTAGAGATGATTAGATCAGCAATATTGTCGGGGACAAAATGGCCAATGTGCTTAGAAGTCAACGGGGAAAATTAATTACGAAAATTTGATGCGGGAAAATGCGTAAAGGAAAGAAGAAAGAAAGGTAAAGGAATATGAAGGAAAAGAGAAAGACTAAAATGAAGAAACGGCGTGAGCAAGGCATTAAGAATGAAGAGAAAGCCGAAAAGATAATAAAAAAAAAACAACAATAAATAAGAAAAGAAGAAAAAAGACAAGTAAAAAAAAAAAGACAGGGGGAAAAAAAGGAACGTGTAGTATCAACAGAAATTATGAACCAAAAAAATATAGGAAGAGATATTGGCGAAAAGATAGATGCATTATTTACTGATGATAGGCTTCAAGCCAGAGTTATGTGCGAAGACACGAATGGACTTTGAAGAGAAAGACGTATAGTTTTTATTCCCAATTCACCCAAACAAAGAAAACTGACTAAATTATTCGGAGACTATAAAATTTAGAGATAAAAATGTAATTATTAGGAAAGGCAAGCAATAAGGTTATTTGAATAAAAATATGCAAGTGGAAACTATGTACAGGGGGTGGAGAAACGCCGGTCGAAAATATTGTGGTTCGCCAAGAAAGAACAAAAAATAGAAGATTAATTCAATTTGGGCGCCGACATCTGTTGAATGTAATGTCCTTGCGTTATGTAATCGATGACGTCACTGTTTTAAGCCTTTCTATTCAGTTTAAACTCCTCTTCAACTACAAGTATTTTTCTTATTGAAACAATTCTAAGTTTGACACAAGAGCATATTTGCGGGGCACAAGATGCAGTCTCGTAGAGTTGATTGGGACCATTCAAGCCAAGACAAGTACTGTTTCCATTTCCATTAAACCGTTAGCAATCTCTTCCCCTGGTCCACTATTGAACCTTACAGGAAAGTACATGTTTTGTATTTTAAGTAAATACTGCTGTAATTAAACAGTCCGCTGTATGGACGACGGTCGCCTCCCAAAGAGATTGCTCTATAGCGAGCTATCCACAGGCAAAAGCTGACTTGGCAGGCCAAAGAAACGTTGCAATGACACGCTGAAGGAATCACTCAAGCATTGTGGCATTCCCCGTCTCACCTGGGAAGAGTCTGCTGAGGACCATGCCGTCTGGCGTTCACTTGTAAAGTCCGGAGTGTGTCTGATTTTGAAGAGAAAAGAACCAGAGACAAAGAAGAGAGACGCCAGAAAAAGGAAAAGATCGAGAGGACCCCCCCTCTCTCCCAGCCTGGTTCAGCCCCCAGCATCCCATGTCACATTCTGCGCATTCGAGGGACGAACATGATGATGATGATGATGATGTAATTAAAGAAAAATGTATTTAATGACAATATACTCAAAATCTACTCCTAGCAAAAGGAACAGTCCAACATGCAAATTAAAATTGGAGATACCAAAATCAAACAAGTAAAACAATTTAAATATATGTGAAGCATTTACATTATTTACATCGTTCAGCCTGTTGTCCTCCTCTTTATTACCATATTCGTGACGTTTCAGCCGTCGTACACTCCGACCTTCTTCGGTTGATTTATGTTGCAATTTCGAACCGAACTCTTTATTTATTCCACGTGGGTAGATTATTCTAGTTCAACATGTCATGCCTTTTGGGGGTATCTCAGCATCAGTAACTTAATTCTCCAAATTTCTGTTCCTCTGATGTGTCCTGGAATTGAACTCACAACTCTTTGGGTCAAGTCACTTTTTGGATTATCCAACCAATATGGCAATAAAGACAAGGACAACAGTCCCAACGATGTAAATAGTGTAAATACGTACAATATCTTATCTCAGAAATATAAACAGATATCTGCAAAGTGTTTTAACAGAAGACAGAAAGTGCGACGGTGAAACCCGAAGGTGCATTGGGACAGCAAAAGATGCCGTCCAAAAGCTTTCTTTTGAACTTTTGCATTCCTATGAATTTTTCGCCCGGGGCTACCACTTCGGGTTTGTCGTCCACGATATACCACTGACAAGATGAGAATAAACCACTGTAAAATATTTTTATAATGCTACTAAAACACAAGGGGCTCCTGGGAGTGAAAGACAATGAAATGTCTGTAGAAGAACCCGGAAACCCAAATATCCACTCCTGTTCAAATCCTGCTTAGGATTGGGCTTCCGGTTCCTTCTAAAGTCTACTTCAACTCTATACTTCTACTTCACCTATCTTCCGGTTCCGGCACTTACCCGGTTTTTTGGACAGGAGTAGTGGTATTTCCCTTGTTTATTGGTTAGGATTGGGTTTCCGGTTCCTTCTAAAGTCTACTTCAACTCTATACCTCCAACGTCTCCGCCTAACCACTGAAATTTTATTTACTGTTTATTTTCCCTCAGTAGGATCAGATAGTGTTTTATAATCAGTCACGTTCCGCACCAGTTATTTGTGATGATTCTCTTGGTTTTCTCAACGTTCCTCCTCAGTTTTTGTATAACGTTATCAACCCGATTCATGGTTTAATTTCATTTTTCATTAATGACTAGTAGAACATGTATAATATACTAAATTCACCAAATACAAGTTACTGTTCAAATGGTTATGATAAATGAAATGTGGGATATGAATGAAAAAAAAAGTGGTAGAAAGTGCAGATTATTAGGACGAGGAGGAAAGATAAAGAGTGAAGCTTAATTTAAAGACGCTAAGATTGTAAGATTCGAGAAAACACCCATGTAGGAATATGTTTCATAAAGTAGCGGTTATTGTGGGAAAAAACTGTCCGAGTGAAAATTCTCCTTCTGTTTGGAATACAGAGAAAATGAGGAAGATTTGAATTGTTGGAAGTAGTATGGCGCCTTCTACCTGTAAAGGTGTGAACTTGGTAAAACTTGTGAAAACTAAGCGTTCTCTCAAAAAACAACGTAAATGATCTTGAACTGTATCAAAGACAGAGAGTAAGTATTGACTACCTCTAGCATAGATCTGACAGCAATAATCCATTTTTATTTCATCTAATGTTTTGTGAAGATAAAGCATGCCAGAAGGAGTCGAATACTTAAGATGAATGGACTATTTATTTCTCCATCATTTTTAGCAATGGATGTGTGAATTCCATTTAAGGTCTGAATTGAACTTGACACCTATTAGATGTATAATGCATAGAGTTTCATTGAGAGTGCTACAAGTCATCGGGACTAGAAAAAAAACAGTCTGATGGTAAGGGGAAAAAATTGTCTTAGAGCAACAAACGTCAAGAAGCTGTGAAGAGCTAAGATCGCCCACGTCGGAAAGGAATTCAGCAAATACAAGAATGTTCTGGACTGTTCTAAGAACCCCAATAGCAAGAATCATTTTTCTTATCCCATAATTTTATTTCTGATCTTCAGCACAGATATTTTTCCATTCATCCATTCTCTATTATTTCTCTGTTGAAATGAAACGCCAATCTGAATTGACAGTACTTTTCCGTATTTAGAATGATTACATTTAGTCTCTTGGCCATAGAATTTGAATCTTTCTCTTCTTTAAGTCAACGTCTGGTTGTACTTCTGTACAGTCATATCAGATTTATTTGTGGATCATATTCCCAGTTCAAAATCGTCTGTGCTAACTTGTTAATTTCAATTGTTATCTGATTTCTGTTTCCACACGCACGACATTTATTATTTGAGCTTTGTATATTTTACTTCTGATATTTCTAAGGAATTAATTTTATTTGTTATTTATAATCCAGCATTGTCTTTGATTGTCGCAAACTTTATATTTTACGGGTTACATGTGTTTGAATAGACGATCTGTTTTTTTAATAGCCTGAATTATATCTGCAAGCATGTACATTCGAGAAAATGTCTTTCGACAGGGTTCGAACCTGCATCCACTGTGTAGGGGAAACCACCGTCTGATCTGGCATGCTTTAAGCCGCTACAGAAAACATTACAGTCGACCAAGATTAAAGTACTCTTTTAAGGAACGCACATTTCTAAGGAATTAAAGGATTTTTATTTTTACCGATTTATTATTGCATTAAACTTTATATTTTAAATACACATTGTTTGGGGAGGGCACATTTTCTTTATTAACATTCTAGAACGTACTGGCCGATACAGATAATTCCCAATGCTCAAAAAGAAAAGGCATCTAATTTGGCTTTGATATAACTCCTTCCAACAGAATTATTCCTGGTTACTAATCTAATCTAATATATATATATATATATATATATATATATATATATATATATATATATATATATATATATATATATATATATATATATCGAGAGAGAGAGAGAGGGCGGAAGATAGATAGATAGATGATAAAAAAAACATACGTATACGCACATATACTTGCACGTACATATATATATATATATATATATATATATATATTTCTTAGGTGATATAAAAACAATGCTCAACAAAGCTATTAAGTATATACGTATCATACGTAGGATATTATGTATATTCACTAATATATATATATATATATATATATATATATATATTCTCTAATATATATGTGTGTGTGTGTAAAATATGTATATATATATATATATATATATATATATATATATATATATATATATATATATATGCAATTTTTTATATATATTATTTATATATTATATTAGGTTGGTGCAAAAATAATGTCGTTTTCTCACATATTTTACTATGGGAGAAAACGACATTATTTTTGCACCAACCTAATATATGCGCGGTACTTATTGTATGGAAATTGCTCAATATCAGTGATAGAGCAAACATATTTAGTTGGATTGATGTAAGTTTGTGACCAAGGGTTTCACGCCATTTGCAATCGTCTTTGCGACAATTGTCTGATGTTTGCAAATAGCGTGAAACCTAGGGTCACAAACTCACAGCAATCCAACTAAACATATATATATATGTATATATATATATATTAGGTGAAGATCGCTAGAGGCGAGAAACTGATAGTCGCCATGCACTGCTGATTTTTTAAATATTTATCACTCTTCCCCTGACAGATAATAACAAATGTTAAACTATATATGACCGAATGGTTAGAACGTTAGTGTTCCGTCTTTGAAGCTGGATTCAAATATCACCATGGTCGATTTATCAAGGTAGTGACTTCTTTATCATACAGGTTAGTGGAGACGATGCCACCTTACGGTACCTGACAACTTACCCAATGGTTGACCCAAGCCTCATAAGTGAAACTGTGTAGACGAAACTGTTTGAAAATCACAAGTCATTGCACCAGGACTTTTGATCCACTGGCTTTGTTCAACTGTTGATCCCGCCTGATTATGTCCTCTCTGTAACTGCAACTAAGGTTTGCTCAGCATAGTTGCAGTATAAAGCACTCTGAGAATTTTAAAGAAACACAAGTATGTCTGATCGAACGTCTGAAATAAGGATTATCCAGCAAGAGAAACGAACAGTCAACTATTATTGTTATATATAATATCGCTATGCACAACCAGATGAATTCATATAGAGCCTTTATGTTTTGTATGCAGGCTTATTGGACCCAGTGGAAGATTCTATGGGACTGAAAAAAAAGTTCCTCATGGAGAAAGTGAGTTGGTAACATACCTGTTATACGGAGATATCATCTTTTAAAAAAACAAAATAATAAACACCGTTTTTAACCGTTAGATGTAAGACTACAATTTCTATTTAATTATTTATATCCAGAAAAGAAAAAATATTTATGTGCTTTGAAAAACTAATTTCGCAGAACAATTTTATCTTTCTTGTTTCCTTCTTTTAAAGCATCCTTTTCGCTGTGTTCTAAGTTGTTTACCTCATAAATTCTCCATGCAGTCCTTTACTGTTATGCTTATTATTATTGCTGGTGATAGTAATATGAAAATTATTATTATTATTATTATTATTATTATTATTATTATTATTATTATTATTCAAGTAAATATAGTCCGGTGTTAAGCATACGTGTCTCACAAGTCATTGTCGGAGAATTCATGTTACTTTAGAAAGTCAATAAATCTGATCTTGTAAAAGTTGGCTTTGCAAAACAAATACTACGGCAGTTGTGATCACCAAGACATCATGAAGGTCATAATCTCGTCTATGACTGCATGCTATGTGCTTCGCCAGGGCTGCATACGGTTTTTTTTATCCTTAGTTGTCCTTCTCCTAGACTGATTGCAAACCACGACTATGTCGCCCAGTTTAGCTGGGAGAGGGCAGAAGAGATGGATCCATACCTTTACCCATTGTTTTTGTGAAAAAGCGAATGCAATAAACTCGATCCCACCCCCTCCCCGACTTCTCTTTCTGATTTTCTAGCATTTACATCACCTGTACATCCTATCGAGTCGATCAAGGGATTAGCCTCAATAGACCGCTGTGTGGTGGCAGATTGGTCTAAATACGACACGCTGAGCCAAGAATATCCAATAATTTTCTTATATTCTCTGCATTCTATCTCGTGTTAGCATTCTAATTCTACATCTTCGTAAAAGCTTAGACGTAGCGAGAAAACATCATACAATATCGTTTATGAAATCTTCATTGAACGTGGCGAATACATTCAGATAACTTTCTAAATATAATTCTCTTCTAAGATGTTCATTTTATTTTATTTTTATTTGTTTCATTTTTTTCTACTTATCTACTTAGTCTTTTTCTTTATTTATCTATTTATTGCATTTAATAACCTCGATTTGACTTTAGTATAAGTTTCGGTTTAACCAGGATTATGTGCCTCATTAGAATTTACTGAATCTTACATGTCATCAGAACAAATATACCAAGTCGTTCGATTATATTTAAACGACTTTGGTACTTTACGGCATAAAAAAAGTCTTAGGAACTTTGCTGCTGACTTTAACTCATGTATCTATTCACACTAGTTTTCTTTGTTCATTTAATTACTTAATATTAGCTGATTCGTTCTCAGACCTTATATATATATATATATATATATATATATATATATATATATATATATATATATATATATATATATATATATATATTCCATCTTTGAAATGACTTCCGATCTCGTCCATCCTATTTCTGCATTGCCACGACGCAGATCCAAGTGAAAAGGACTTTTTTTGTTTATTCATTTTTATAATTCTAATATCGTAATGACAAGACTTTATTTGAAAGCATTTTCACTGATACAAAAGTGATCTTATTCAAATGCAGTGTTTTGGTAAGAACGAGTCATTTGTTATTGTCTCCCTTGATCTTCTGCTAATTTTGAAAAGTCAAAATATTAATCTCATAATCTCACAGAGGCTAAAAAATATTATGTTTTTTTATCAACAAAATTTATTAAGTGCTTTAAAAATTGGTGATGATATAAACAGTAGTTTTTTAATACTTTCAATAGAAATCTTTCAATATTTTAGTCTTCTACTTTCGTAAAAAGTGATAATACTGAGCTAAGTTCAAAGATTTAATCAAATCAGTTTGTGAAGACCTTATTTTATTTGTTTTTTTCCTAAACACTAAACCCCAAATACTGAATTATTTTTTAAACTAAAAAATGTGGCCATTCATGCATAAAAAATATCTTCTTTGCAATACGTATAATGATTGATAATTTTGATTTTGTGGAAGTAATGTAATCCATTTTTATAACTATTTCAAATGTATGCCTGATATGCATTTTACAATTCGACAATGACAACATTTTACAAATTCGACAATGAAAGTTTTAAACTGCACAACTTGGTCACCAACAATAAAAAGTAAATAAACATATGTTGTGTTTATAATGGCAGTTTTTAATTCTGTAGTAAAATGTTGGTTCTGATTAAAACAATGTAAAAATTTAATGGAAACAAAAAGGACATTTATACTTAGAATAAAAAAAGAGACAGCTGCATTTTAGTGACGTAATGAGGAAAGCGGGCTTTTGGGATTTGACACTCAAAGAGTATATTAAAGGCAGAAGGGACAAAGGGAAATCTGTGAGTAATCTATCTAACAAGCTTGTGTAGATGGAGGATAGAACAGGGAGTGGGAAGGAGAATAAAATATTAAAAAATTTAAATCATCCCTAAGGGTAAATTGTGGGGAGCTATGATCGCTTACGTCCGGAAGAGACACTACACTTAAAAGAAGAAAGAAACTTACCTGCAAATATTTGATATTTCAGTAAAATGTGGTTATACCGTAAAATTATATTGAATCAATCTTCTATAATTCAAATTAAAATTCTTAATTAAAATTCTAACAAGAAAAAGAGAAATTGATTTTCCTTAAAAGCATTCGGTTTGTTTAACAGTTGGTAGGTCTTTTAATCTTAAAGGCAGACTGCCAATTTTCGCGGTACCACTAGAGCCATTAAAACGAATACAAATGCAAATACATTATCATAATGATGCGAAGTAGGTTTATTATTTTTGTTTAGCGGCATATCAACACCTCTATGGGTTATTCAATGACGAAATCTAAACCTTTTTCTACGCAATTTTATACTTTCAGGGCAAACGTATGTTTTTGAGTTACATAGTTTATAGATAAAATTTATTGCTGGTAATTTTACTATAAAAAATATATTTTTATACTTCAGTACTTTATTGAATGCCATTTTGCGATAAAAATGTATTACTAATGGTTATCATTTTAAATAAATATATTGCTGGTATTTTTACCATAATGTATTTTTTTTATACTTAGTTAACTACCAAACAAAAATCAAAATACTATTTTCCCATAGCTGGGACCTTAACAGGTGCTGCCACCTCGGGTTAGATTGAACCTGTAAACAACAGCAATTAAAGATGTTGTTCCAAGCTCCTCAAAACCGCCAGTTTCTTGATCAGAGAAATGTGAAGTTTCGATAAGCCACGGTAATGTTATGGTAATACTGACCGTTCTTTTATAAGAAAACTTTCGACTTTCCTTGACCAAACAATAGGCAATATTGAAATTTATAAAATCTTTCTATTAAAAGAGGTTTTTTTCCGGAAAATAAGCTTTTCAAGTCCACTAACAGTTATTGCTCTTTCACATACTTATGGGAGTTACCTTACTATTCTTTTAAATAAGTCAGTCAGTAACGTGCCAGGCGATCATGTATCGAAAGATACATGACTGACGAGGCAGATTTTTCCCGCGGTAGGTTTATTTCTGCGGTAGATCAGTTGCCATAAAAGGATATAGAACCCGGACTGTCCTTCTATTTACCCATAGCTGGTGGGGAGAAAAAGATGATTAATACCTTTCACAAGGGTATTAGCATGTAAGTGAGTGTAATGGATTCGACTGGAATTCAAACTCGGCTCTCCGATTCCTCAAACCGTGCTGCCATCCATTACTCGACCATGTCATCATTTTTCCAAGTTGCATGTGCTATCGCTTTTAGTTTTTGCTGCAGTTGAAAGTCCTCCATTTGAAAGTCCTGTTATTTGGTACAGTTCTTTGTGATTCGGAAGCGCCAGACTAGAAGGTTCGTAGAAGCATGGTCCTCGATAAAAACCGACATGCTTCACTCCCTCGAAGCCATTTTTAACTATTTGCACTTGTCTACGGCTGGCAGTTTAGACATTTCTGGATGACTTTTTTCATGTGAAAATATCGAACTGAAAGGCTATTGAAGAACATGGCTCGAATTTTTAGGTTAACGTTTTGGTTTTGTAGCAATTTTCGCTTTGAAAGTCTCCAAGTGATATGGTTTCTGTTATTTGGTAAAGTTCTTTGTAAGTCTTTTTTGCGCCAGTCTTCGAGATCCAACGAGGGACGATTCCCTTCAAGACCGACGGGGTTGATCTCCTTTAATCCATCGGATCCAATATTTAATCCAGTGAGTACATTATTTAATCCATTTTTTCATGCTATTGAGTCTCGTCGTCGATTTGAAAATGTCAGTTGCCATGCCTGTGGATCATTACTCGTGTACAACCCACATTCTTACATTTAACGCTAAACCATATCCCGAGGTTATACTACTGTTCCATGTCAAAGTAATTTGTTAACACACAATCTATACTAGGAAATTATCTCCGCTTGCCAGTAAATCACTTGTTTCCTTCGAAAGATCATGCCTACTCTAGTCAGTTATCAGCTAATGCAATTATTACGTGACCCACAAAGATGTATATAATTTTATCTAGTTGACTTTTTTCAGTATCAGTAAATGAAAATGTAAAGGGTTTTTTCTTCGTCGCTTGATTCACAAGTGAAATTCAAATAAGATGATATCTCAAATTTAGTTATTTTTACTTGAACTGGTTTTTAAGATACGTTTAATTTGGAAAGTTGAACGCCTGTGTAATCTATTTTAAGTTCTAGAAAACAATATACTGTTTAGGTTTTCACATTTCCGTAACAATATAAGAGTATCAGGAATTACGTAATTATTCTGCTTGCCAATGCTTGAGCTTATCAGTAACTCATTGTGCCGACATATTGTATAAGTGATATTAAGTTAATTGTAACAGCGTTCTCGGTATGATGATAGACTACATCCGGCAGCAAGGCCTCCTCCGATCGGGAGGTTTTGAAGAACATGGAACCACCTCTTAATTGTTGTTGTTCTTAGGTCTACCCTGAACCGGGGTAATAGCACTTCTTATGGGCAAATAGTTAACCCAAACTGGGGTCAAAACACTATGAAAGTATAAAAATACTTTTTTTTCCTAGTAAAGATTACCAGCAATACATTTTTGTAAAAAAAAAATAGAAACAATATATGAAAAAAATATTACCAGTAATACATTTTTGTCAAAGAAATTACTAATGCCCCCAAGAAAATTAAATTTCAGCATTGAATGACCCATAAGGAGTTGATGTGCCGCTAAACAAACTTAACTGTAACAATCCAAGTTAATTATGAGTTGAAGCAGAAATCAATATATCTCACGAAATTTAAGAGATGTAACACACTGGAGAATAGCGTACCTTACCAGTTTCTTTTCAAGATGCAGCCACTCCTCTCTTAATTGCTTCCCTATTTAACCACCCCTGACTTCTTTATGTGCCGTGCCCCCACCCAACCGCCAGGGCGTAGTCGATCATGGATCTCCACAAATTTCTGGCCCATGGAGCTCTTAATAAACTTTGTCTTTCTGTTATTTCTTCTAAACCCTGTTCCGCAATCCATTTGCTCAAGTTCAAGCTTCCTTTTCCTCTGTCTCTCTCACCCTTTATATGTCCCCAGAGTATCAGATTTTCCAAGCCCTCCTTCCTCATTATATGCCCTAGGAACCTCAACTGTCTCTTTCTGGTGTTAAGTTTTAGTTTCCTTTTTGTTTCCATTTTCTCAAAAACTTCGTCGTTACTCACATGTCATGTGCACGTTATCCTCAGCATCCATCTGTAGAACCGTATTTCTGCTACATCATGGCTTCACTTCATCTTTAAGGTCATCCAGCACTCACTGTTATATAAAATGAAAGATATCACATAGCAGTTTAGTATTCTTTTCTTTGTTTCTAACGATATTTTCCTATTTCTTAGTACTCTGCTTAGCTTTTGGAAGACATCTTTGACTATCCCAATACGCATTCGGATTTCAGTGTCGCACTTTCTATCTTCTGTTAATACACTTTCCAGATATTTAATTTTTTCACTTTTGGTACGTCCGATTTGCAAGTTGCATTTAGGCTCATCCTTTTGCTCACAACTATGCATTTCCTTCTTGCAGTTGATATTTAATCTTTTCTTCTCGCTTTCCTTCACTATCTTCTGTTGGAGTTTTTGTAGCTTTCTTTCTGTGTCTGTTAACAACACTGTGTTATCTGCATACCTTATGCTGTCAAGACTGTGGCCATCAATCCTGGTAGGACTTGGGGTTCTCTCAGAATCGCCTCGTTGTATAGGATGAATAAGTCCGGTGAGAAGACACATCCTTGTCTTACACCCCTTTCTATTTTTGTATATCAGCTAAACTCATTTTCTATCTATAAAATCACATACAGAAAAATCCAGTTAGCTGTATTGGACGTTGTATGAAAAAGTTGATAATAATTCTTATCGTTCTTCAAAACGAAACAAAATACTAAAGCGAAAAAATAAATATATTTTTACTTGTTGAATTGATTTTCAAATTTGTTTATTACGCTTACTGTTCAGTACACTAACGCACTGTGTAGACCAGGGTTTTTCACCTGGTGTTCCTTGGAACTCCAGGTTTCCACAAGAGGTCGCTAGGGGTTCCGCGAGAAATGGTGATAAATAGGCTGATGCATTTTTGACTAATTTCTGTTCAATTTTATATTCGTAATTTTACTATACACGTACAGCATACTGTTAGAACATCATTGGTTATTGTTATGAATAATCAAGAGTGGTCTCCCCTTGTTTTGTTAATCTCCTCTTCGAGAGAGCTATTTCTGTTTACTGGGACTAAAAATGACACTATACGCGAACCTTGTATTCTCAGTTGAATAAAACTTCCTTAAAGTCTATACCTGTGTACTTTTGTCGTTACAGTTATTATAATAAAGGCTTGAACCTGTTCAGTCAGTTATGTGCCATACATGATACACGCGTAGGCGATTATGTATCTTTCGATACATGTCTGACAGGACAGATTTTTCTCCCGCAGCCGGTTGCCATTTCTTCTTGCGTTAGACCAGTTACTATTCAAGGCTATAGCACCTGGTCATTCCTGCTATTTGCCCATGGGGAGAGAAGAAGAGGATCCATAACTTTCCCAAGAGTATTAGCAGGTAAGTGAATGTAATAGGATTCGAACTGGAATTCGAACTCGGCTCTCTGATTCCTCAATCCGAGCCACTATCCATTCCTCTGCCGTATTTAAAATTATAATAATCATAGCGAATGTATTTAGCGATGTCTATATGGCGCCGGTGTTAAACAACCTTCACTGGTTAGTGAAAAGGACCTGTACATTAGGGCAGGGCAGTTTTTTGCACTCAGTTTGAAAGTTTTTGACATGATAAATAATGACACAAAATATTTTTTTTCAAAATCGTTTGTTTTGGTGGGGGTTGTTATTGTTTTTTTTGTGGGGGGGTGTTTTTTTGGGTGTTTTTTTTTTGCTTGTTTTTTTTTGTTTTTTGTTTTTTGGTGTTTTTTTTTTAGGAGACGAGTTTAAAGATTAAATTTAAGTTAAAAATCGTAGCGTTGAAATTTTATTTCGATGATCAGTGAAAGCCTTATTGAATACATAAAAAAATACATATTTTGCCTGAGTTGATAGAATACTGGTTTAAATATATTTTCATTGAATGAATCTAACACAGCCTTATAAAATCTATAATTTACTGAAGCTTTAAAAATTTATATGATCAAGATTACTGGCACATGCACATTATTACTAAATCATTGTACATCAAATAAGATCTTCATTTACTTCAAAGGGAAATTGTACAATTTGGTTATATTATAATGTAATATGTTACACAGTGCAATAGTTTTAGTGCGATTTTCAATAAAAAAAAAATGCATAATTTGCTTGTGGTGATTTATAATTAGAATTCTGGTTTGAATGTATATATTTATATTCAGTTGTATCTAATACAAAATATATTAATTTCATTTGGATTTATTCTTGAAATACAGTGTAACCCGGATATAAGAGACTCGGATATAAGAGACCCTGATATAAGAAAAACCCGGATATAAGAGATTTCTTCTCCGGTCCCGACAACTCTCTTATATCCGGGTTACACTGTAATAAAATTTTCAAGTGAGTTTATAAGTAAAAAAAAAAAAACCCTGCAGAAATAAAGTATCTCTATACATTTTTTCAGACGCTCTTTAAAACTAAACACTCGAAGAGCAGCAAAAGCGATGAATCTAATTTTTGCTATTAGTACGTATCATATCAAATCTCAGATTTTATACCGACTGTGATGTTGATATTCTAAAAAAAAAAAAGGTGAAAATCAACTTCTACTCTACATGATTTGTGTATCATTGAATAGCTCACTCGAGTACAGGACGCATGCGCGTTTTCCATATATTATGTTTATCACGTGAACTACGATAATAATATAAAGGAGTTAAATATTAATAATGTTATATAATATTTTTATGTAGAGAGTTCGATGAGACATAAAAACTATTTCACGGGATCCACAGGTTGGGAAACGCTGCCGTAGACATTTAGAAATAAATTAGAAATGTTGCAAAGGTAACTCTCCGATTTCCAATTCCGAGCTGTTATCCATTACACCACTAGCACCTCCAAGCAGTCACCCATCTAGATACCGGCCACGCTCAACGTTGCTTAACTTTGATGACAGTACGCGAACCGGTGTTTCAACGCGTTATGGCCGTAAGCTTACTTACGGTACCTGGTATTCCCAAGTGATCACCTATCAAGTACTGACTAGGATCGACGTTGCTTCAACTTCAGTGAACGTACGAGAATCGGTATTTCAACACGATATGTCCGTAAGCCCTTCCACCCGCACATCCAAGTTTACAGCATCTACTATTCCCAAACGGTCACCCATCTACGTACTGACCAAGCTCGACGTTGCTTAACTTCGTTGATCGTACAAGAACCGGTGTTTCAGCGTGGTATGACTATAGATAGTGTGAACAGGCATCGGAATATCAAGAAAAATATCGATGTCCCTTGCTTTTTGATCAAATATTGCTTACCTACAAGCATATTTCTCGGAGTTGCCTTTATTCTTTATGTGTCGCTATGGATTCCATTGAAGTATAGAATGATCGTTTCAAATACAACAGGCAGAGACACTAGCATTGTTTTCTACCTAATTTTAAGTTTTTGTTTCTCTTGTTTTGCTGAAATGTTTTGAAGATATTAACACCCATCATTCTATGTATCCTTAGGAAAGAAAAGAAATATTCCTTAATGACGTGAATTGTCCATTTTGCCAACAGGCGAAGCGAGCTCGAAACAACAACAAAATATAAAAGCGACAGCTTATATACATCGCCACTAGGAAATATTGTGTCAGAAATGACACCAAGTGTCCATAAAAAAAGAAAGAAATACTGACAAAAAGGACAAAAGAATTAAATGTATGGGGAAAAGAAAAAAGAAAAATTAGGGGAAAAAAATTGTGAAAAGAAAAAAGAAAGAATGACGTAAAAGAAAAGGAGAAAAGATACGATGTTAGCAGAAAAAAATATCTAAAAAGCAAAGAAAAAAAGAGAGATAGATGGTAAAATTGAAAGACTTACAAAGGAAATGAGAAAGAATGAAAAAGATAGAATAAGCACTGAAAAAAATTAAACAGAAGAAAGAAATGAAAAGTCAGAAAAAAAAAATAAAGCAGACGAGATAAAGAAAATAATAGAAATAAACGTTAAGCAGGGGAGGGGGGAGAAGAGCTACAGAAAAGAAAAAAAAACTGATGATAGTTATCTCCCTTTCTTTTTCATATCCGCGTAAAATATGCACCACTTCGATTCATCCATGTTTGACCGTAGCCTCGGGTTGAAATAGACAGCAGTGTGCATGCTTGTCTGTAAAAGTGTTAAAACTGCATGAAATGCCGTAAGACAAATGCGCACCGGTCATGTGTGCCTTTTCTTTGACTAAGTCACACGTCACAGAGTCGCGCGTCGTACCTAATCACGTGTATTGTCTCAGCCAATTAAAACATCACGTTTCAGCCAATCAGGAATAATGTCTTTCGTTTGCCTCATACCTGTTCAATTATGCAAAGACTAATTATATCAACAGTCAGCAAATAGCCGAAACCTCTCTCTCCATCTCCAACACCCATACCAGAGATGCGAGCAGTTCTTTCCATATATTCTTTCTTTATCAGCTTGTATCGCTTACCCGCCTATCATTTTGCTTTTTACTTTTACTTCTTTTTTCTTGTGTTTATTTCTTCTTTTTGGGGTTTTTATTCATTATTTTCGTTTTCTTTTTATTTTCCATAAGTTCATTACTTTCTTTGACATCATCCTTTTTATATTTCTTCGTTTGCATTCAGCTTCCTTCTACGCTTATACATATTCTTTGCACTGGAACTTACTATGATTAGTTTCAAGACTGCAATATTAGGACACTCAGTGAGAATCTCACTCACTGGCAATCGTCTTTAGGGTTAAACTGATAACCGTCGCTATCATCCTCTACCGTGAATTTTTTTTTTTTTTTTTTTTTTATTTACCAACTTTAACTTTTAATTAGTACTGCTCTCACAAATAGGAGAAATAGTGAGGAAGATTATGCTGCGCCAATAGGCTATCTAGAGTCTAATTTTAGCTGTTTTGGTGACTCGATTTCCAACTATTAACATCAATAAGAAAATACAGATCTGCATCAGCCACGAATCAGGCGTCCTTCTTCCTGTTATCTTTTTTTTAATGTCGCTGCTTCGTTTTGTTTTGCTAATCTTTCTTACATATTTTCGTTCTGCCAATCCAACTTCCTTAGCCACGCTTCTCCTTCGACCTTTAGACCCTCTTTTGCTTGTTCTTTCTTCATTATATTTTTCGTTTTGCTTTTCTATCTCTTGTCACTTTCTTGAAAGTCCTCACCTATTAATTTTCTTCATATATTTTCTTTCTCCCCGCTTTTTTTTCTTCTTGTTTTACTTTTTTATTACCTCTTCTTCTCTGTCTTCTATTACTGTTTGCTCTTTATATGCATAATTACGTTTCTTTTCTTATTTTTTTTTTATCATATTTTTCGTTTCTTTTATTTAATCTTAATTTTCGATCATTTGATTTTTTTTCTTTTTTCTTTTTTTTTTTTTTTTTTTTTCAGTCTCCACTCATCTCACTTATCGCCACAGTTTTCAAGTTCCGTCACCTCAGCATCGTTCAACAAACGCCATCTTTGACGCCTTGTGGCCCCGGATGTTGTATGACGTTGGTCTCAATTGAATGCGACGTCATTTTCGACAGCGTTGCTGTCTCTGATGTCCTGTCTTCCAATACATGTCCACTGACTATTCTGCCTGAAGCCATACTCACACACATCCTTTCACATAGCTGTCCATATTTGCGCTTTTTTCAAGCCATTTCCTTTCTTTCTTTCGCTCCTTTACTTTTCCTCTCTCTCTCACTCTCTTTCAGTCTCTCTCTCTCACTCTCTTTCAGTCTCTCTCTCTCTCTCTCTTTTTTCACCCTTTCTGTCTCTCACTCACATTTCCCTTTTTCGATAAATTCATTTCTACTTCTTCTATCCCTTCCACACTATCGATTTTTATATGCTTTGTCTCTCTTCTCTGTTCCATTTTTTTTTCTTTTTTCAGCTACATTCTTTCTTTTTCATTTGCAAACTTCTGTCATTTCACATTTGTGTTTCTTTTTCGTTCTCATTCTTTTCAAACTTTATTTTTTTTCTCCGCAATTTTAGTTCCTCTTCTTTTCATTTTTATGATCTATCTTGTTATTTTTATTTGTCGCCTAAATTTTCTTTCGTTGCTTCGTTTTCTTTTTGTATGATTACCTTTCCCTTCGATACCTTTCCCTACCTAAATAGTACACTTTCTTTATTGTTTCGACTTGGTATGCATTCTTTCTTCTTTTGATTTTGCTTATTAGCAGTTTATTTGTTTTTCGACTTTTCTAACCTTCATTCATTCATTATTTCTTTCTTTTTTCTTTCTTGTTTAACATTTTCTTAACTCCATTTTTTTCTATCTTTTTTCTTTCAACTTTTCTTACTAGCATTCTTTTTTCTTTCTTGTTTCAGTTTTTCTCGTCTGCATTTTTTCTTTCTTGTTTCAACTTTTCTAACCTCCATTCGTCCTTTCTTTTTTTTTCTTTCAACTTTTCTTACCAGCATTCTTTCATTCTTTCTTTCTTTCTTTCTTTCATTCTTTCATTCATTCTTTCTTTCTTGTTTTAACATTTCTAACCTCCATTCGTCCTTTCTTTTTTTTCTTTCAAATTTTATTACCAACATTCTTTCTTTCTTGTTTTTCTTATCTGATTTTTTTCTTTCTTGTTTCAACTTTTCTAACCAGAATTCGTTTATTCTTTTTTCTTTCAACTTTTGTTACTACCATTCTTTCTTTCTTTTTTTTTCTTTATTTCTTGTTTAAACATTTCTAACCTATATTCCTTCTTTCTCTTTTTTCTTTCAACTTTTCTTACCAGTATTCTTTTCTTTCTTCCTTTGTGTCTTTCTTTCTTTTTTTCTTTCCTGTTTCCTTCATCCGTTCTTTCTTTTTTCTTTCAACTTTTCTCACCAGCATTCTTTCTTTCTTTCTTTCTTTCTTTCTTTCTTTCTTTCTTGTTTCAACGTTTCTTACCAGCATTCTTTCTTCCTATCTTTATTTCTTTCTTTTTTGTTTCAACATTTCTAACCTCCATTCGTTCTTTCTTTTTTTCTTTCAACTTTTCTTACCAGCATTCTTTTCTTTCTTTCTTTCTTTCTTTCTTTCTTTCTTTCTTATTTCAACTTTTCTTACCAGCATTCTTTCTTTCTTTCTTGTTTCGACTTCTCTTCCTTGTATTCTTTCTTATTTTTTTTCTTGTTTGTTTCAGTTTTTCTTATATGCATTTTTCCTTTCTTGTTTCAACTTTTCTAACCTGCATTCTTTCTTTCAACTTTTCTTACCAGCATTCTTTCTTTCTTTCTTGTTTCGACTTCTCTTCCTTGCATTCTTTCTTATTTTTTTTCTTGTTTGTTTCAGTTTTTCTTATATGCATTTTTTATTTCTTGTTTCAACTTTTCTAACCTGCATTCTTTCTTTCAACTTTTCTTACCAGCATTCTTTCTTACTTTGTTTCTTTCATGTTTCAGTTTTTTCTTACCGGCCATCTTTCTTTCTTGTGTTTCTACAAATTTACTTCGTTTTTGTATTTTTTTTTTTTTTGTATTTTTTTGTTGTTGTTTTTCTTCTCTATTTTTTTTCTTTTTTTGACGCCAGTTCTATTCTTTTATTACTTATTCTCCTCCGAAATTATCATTATTCCCCTCTTTTTGGCGCTTTGCAATCTGTTTCTCATCCGTTGATGTTTACTTTCTACCTTATTCTGTTTATTTTTTACCTGATTCCTAAAAATCAAATCCGTTCTATTTTTGCTACCAGTTTTTCATTTTTTCTATTTTGTTTCATAAAATTTACTTTCATACTTTTTTTGTCTTTTTTTCATTTTTTCCGCGTTCATGCCTTACAAATACCCTTCTGTACTTGTTTACTTCCGCATCTTATATTTCATACACTCTGCCGCAACCTTAATATTACATTGTTTTCTGTTAATTTTTACTCAAAATTATTCAAATCCCGCTATGTCTTTTTTTTTTTTTTTTTTTTTTCTTGGTAAACTTTCAATACTCGCTATAATATTTGTCTTCTTTTTAGTATGCAGTTTGATATAATTATTTATCAAGTCTTTCTCATCGGAAATCTGGTAAATGAAGATATTTCTTAGGAAGTTATTGAAAATAAAGTCTTATTTCATTTTCTCGAAAGCTTTCTTCTTTGCTGAATCCTCGGCTCAGTTACCATCAGTAATAATTTTTTTTTAAATCACCTTTTCTTCAGAAAACAATTTGGCTTCTTTCCCAAGACATTGAAGATAATTTTTATTCTATATTTCTGACGTTTCTCTTCGTGTGTACCGGCTGAAATAGCTTTGGACCTGTGATATTATCGCTGTCCCTCTGTTATATACTGTACCTATGAACACTAATGGGTATATCTCAATCCTCATAAATACTATGGACACTATTGTGAGTGGGGAGGGGTGTAATATGCTGTCCAAGTAGTCTACCACTAACAGTGGTTTACGTACTTCACGCCGCTGACGAGTATTATATTTTGTTGATGTTATAAAGATTACTATTTCATTTCCAACCTCCGTCTTGATTATTCCTTATTCACTAACCCTTCCTGGGTTACAACACCCCTCCTAATGAGATTTAATCTCTTTAATGATTTATTATCTCATCTGTAACAATAAATTTTATTTATATCTAGACTTCATCAATTACCCGTGTGTCACCCTGAGGCCTTCTCTGAACATGGATTCTACATTACCGTGTCAATGTAAGAGTGAGACCACTCCTCTCTGGTGTGGATGTTTATATATTTGTCTGTCATATGGTTTTCCCAAGCACGCACATCCCAGACGCAGCTGGACCGATTACGTGGCCACAGACCGAGAGAATCACGAATCTCCACCGCCGGTCATCCCTCAAGTTAACCCTGAGCCTAGCTGAGATGGGAATGACATCAAGTGCAAAGTCAAATCTATCATGATCTCAGGTGAGACACATATTACACATATAGATTCCGAGCCCAATCTTGCTCTCACCTCTTCTTCGCGTCTTTATTTAACCAACAAACGATTTAGAACAGACACTCTCCAGTAGGCCATACGAGAATAACTGACAGGTAACAAAATATGAAAGAAAAGCAGTAATAGCTTACTAATGGTCGTATACTCCGCAGGGATTCATATGTTCTTAGTATTTGTTTTTTCGCTTCAATATGTTATCAGTCCAGAAGAAGCTCATTTTTTTTTTACCAGGACCCCAATTTCTGTTAAATGTAGTCGTTTATGTCACTTATTCTTTTATTTCCCTCTAGGAAATGTATATATGGGAATTAGCGTGGCGTCTAATTGATCACTATTTCTACACTATCCTCTATTACTATACCAACATCCTTTCACAGTTTTCATTGTCTTTCTTTTTTTTTTTTTTTTTGCACTTACTGAGTTTTTCATTGGTAAATCAATTGTCAGCAATTCTCCTCCTTCGTTCAACGCTTCCTTTAGTATTCTTGCTGAGTGAACACAGAATAGGCTGCATTTAAAGTTGTTTCGCCCAACACCACAAATTGCTACAAAGCCAAAAAATTAACCCAATAACTAGAGTCATGTTCTTAAATGGCTTATGTCAGATCGATATTTTCATATGGCTGTCATGCGTGGCGCCAAACCCGTTCAGAAATACCTAAACGATCAGACGTAAATAGCTCTTCTTAGTTCAATGGTTAAAAATGGCTTCCAACGAGTGAAGCAGGTAGGTCATATCGAGGACCGTCCTTCTCCGAACCACGTAGTCTGGCGTTTCTAAATCACAAACAAAATACTGTAACATATAACAGAAACCACATCACTTGAGATCTTTCTACTGCAGAAAAAGCTAAACTGGATATAACGTGTAATTCGAAGAGAAAATAATGACATTTGACATTGACGTTCCACACTATTCAAACAAAAGGTTAAGAAGCAAGCCTCCATCAATACTGAAAAAAGCGATAATAGTTTGTTTTTTTTGTTTTGTTTTTTTAAGCCTTTCACCCCAAGCAAAGCGGGGGGGCCACTAGCACGCAAGGGGTTACATAGAGTGGTAGCAATAGTAAAGAGGCGTGAGAGAGTAAAGGATGAAGAGAAGGGAGGGGAATAGATCAAGGCATCTGGAGATGTCGATTGACATTGCATTTGAATAGTTGGAGATTATAGCTATCAAGGAATCAAGTAAGAGGAAGGGAGTTCCACTGACGGAAGGCGCGAGACATGAAACTATTGGAGTAGAAGAGACGGCTACATTTAACCGTTTCGACAGTGAAAGGCTGGTATTGAGATACCAACCTAGTAGCACGTTTAAATTCATGTTACTGAGAAAAACCTATTTTCCTGACTAAATTGTTTTAAAATAAAGGTTTTATAGCAAATTGTTTTAAAATAAAGGCTTTGCAAATTTCAAACGTAAGTAGCATTGGCTGCTCGGTCAATGAATGCCGAATGTCCCCTTATAAGAAAATCGCTTATATGACCATTACAATTACTATTCGTCTAAATGGTTTTAATTCCTCCTCAAATCCCCTGCACTTCCAACGCTTTCTTTTTTGCAAAGCAGTTTAAGAGTGTTCGTATCCAAGGTTCACATACTTTGCAAACTTTTCATTTTCTTTCATTTTCTGTGATCAGATGGGACAATCTTGTATATTTGTTTGCTTAAATCTTTGTTTAAATCTAACGTCCTAGATTGGAATCCAAGACTTGAGGATACATATCTGAAGTTTTTGCAGTCCATCCCTGTTCTTGGTGGATATTTTCTTCTTTGAAAATGGTCAATAAACAAATCAGTTCCTCTGGTTGATTTTCTAAATACTTTCGGTTCTTCTGATACCTTCTAGCTCACTCCGTAAATTGACCTGTTAGGATTTTCTGTATAAGACGCAGGTACGTAAATTACTAGCAAGTGTGCCTTCTTTTAGAGCATTTTTATATCTAGAATTTTTGTCTAGAATTTCCATGACTGGAAATTTCGTTTCAGTGATGTTGGATTTTTCTTTTTTTTTTTATTTCATTTGCTTACCAATAAGATCTATTTTGGTGGCTCCAGAACAACGTATTTTCTTTATATTACTTCGTTCTCTGTTAGTTGCTTTTTAATCTGTCTTTCTTGGAGAAAATTTTCGCCAACAGATAACGGATAACCAAAGCAGCTATCGATATTTATTCATTTCAACAACGAAAATTGGCAAAAACATGATAATAAGATAATTTAAAAAAAAACATTTGTTAGCCTATACGATGTTTTGAAACGAGTCGCTGTCTTTGGTCTCCAGGTGAGAGGCAGAGTTAAATGTTCCCATTGATAAAAGACAGCCATTTGCAGATAAAGATAAAACAGTTGCAGGAAGAGTAGGTGGGGGGGGGCATAAGAGTTTTTATTCTTGAAAAGGTTCTCTGGGGATCTCGTCATGCATCTCTAGTAAATAAAGGTGACACGCTGACTGCCAACATTCGTGGGGGAGGGAAGCAGCTAGTGAGATATCAAGTCCAGAAGGTTGATAATGACACAAGCACCAGTCGATGCCGATGACCATGATGACAATCTTGAGGATAGATGAAGTCCATAATATTGAGCTTGTTGCCAGAGAATCATGATATTGAGATAATAGAAGGCTTATGGCCATATCACGTTGAAACACGGGTTCTCGTACTATCATCGAAGTTAAGCAATATCGAGATCGGTTAGTACCTAAATGGATGACTGCTTGGGAAATTTGGATGTCTGGCTGATGTCATGAATAAAGGCACAGAAAAAAAATTTCGTTACATTCAATTATGCGTAGATACCATAGAAAAAGGTATGATACTACCTCTTCTTCCCCCAGCTATGGGTTAATTAGTAGAACTTGTATCAGTAAAAATCATTATTATGTCCAAAGATAATTCTTACAACTAAAAATATTCATTGGCTTTAAATAACCTGCTTTTTTTATAAGTGTTGTGAGACCGTAGCATACCTACAACATGGACTCTTCCAGGACTATATAAAGTATGCGATATAACACTCTAGGAGAGAGAGAGAGAGAGAGAGAGAGAATTTTTTTACTAAGTTTTACTAATTAACCCATAGCTGGGGGAGAAGAGGTGGATTCATTTGGACGTAGGTAAATACAAAGAACCCAACTAGAATTAGAACTCAGATCCCCGATTAATAATTCCCAACCAGTATTCACAAGCAATCACCCATCAACGTACTGACCAGGCTTGATGCTACTTAACTTCAGTGATCCTACGGGAAAATCAATCATTGAGATAATAGAAGCAAAAAGTTGGTATGGTTAATGAATGTTCTCAACATTGGAGCGCACGTATCACAAGAGGGTAATTTGATTGGGGGTGACAATTTGAGAATAAGTTATTAACTGAATTTCTTTCTCATGAGTCTGTGTAATTATGAGTGTGCGTGCGAGTTACATGCATACATAAAAAATTTTGTCTGTAAGTATGCACATGTAATTACGTATGTACTGTATATAACACACACACACACACACAGATATATATATATATATATATATATATATATATATATATATATATATATATATATATATATATATATATATATATAATTTAAATAAAAACAGACCACTTTAAGGTTCCATGCCTTAAATTTATTTTACTTAAATTATTTGCTCTGGATTTACATTGAGCTCTCTGGATTTTATCCTCCTTAGGTTTACCCATACAGATTACCTAGTTTTTGATAAACTATATATATATATATATATATATATATATATATATATATATATATATATATATATATTAATAACACAACATTTTTATGAATATTATAAAATTCTAAAATTAAAGTGTAATATATGCCCTCTCTCTGTTCATTGGCATTGTAGGTTTCTTCCACATGAATAGGAGTTCACTTTTTGAAATAGAATTATATGTTCTGAGGGTGGGGCCATCATGATTTTTGAGATGCTTAGGTGGAGCATGGCCATAAAATAGTTGGAAACCTCTGGTCTATATCTTATAATGAAAATATAGTTTTGCCGATAATGTTCTTGCTGTAGTTGTTTTTTTTTGGGGGGGGAGTAGTAGGTAAAAGACTTTAGTAACAGTTACTGCAATGGTCTCATTATGCGTCCCAGAAATGCCGAGTGCCTTTTTTTCTAGTTCTAAGTGTGATTTTGGTTTCCATTTCTTTAAAATTTGTCCGTTATACTGACTTATACTTTGAGAAACTTTTGCAAAAATGCCAGAAATTCCTCGTCAAGGCTAAAGAAGGATATTTTGACAAGAGCAAAATCTAATCACAGAATATTAGGTTGGTGCAAAAATAATGTCGTTTTCTCACATAGTAACATATGCGAGAAAACGACATTATTTTTGCACCAACCTAATACTTTGGATAATTAATTCATTAGGAAATAAAGATTTGCTTTCTACTAATTATTGCGCATTTTGTCGAGTATTTGATGAAATAATATTTGTCACAAAAAATTGCTAACAGGGCTTTGTCAGTAGAACCTATGTCGTATAGCCACATTCTATAAGAGTATCTTGGTCAGCCTATGAACTTTTCAGCCGACCCTCGTATCTATCTATCTATCTATCTATCTATCAACATGAAATCTAGCACGTAGTCACAAGTCATCGTGTCCGAGGGTTTGAATGTGGTGGCGTTGTTCAGATTGTTGGTCATCCAAGATAACATGTTCTCTCCTAGAAACTGTAACTAAGGTTTGCTCAGCATAGTTGCAGTATCAACCTCAGGTTGGCTCTGTGGTTGTTGAATAAACACAAATGTACCTGAGCAAGAATCTGCAATAGGGATTGGCTAGCCGCCCTCGTAGACGTGTATCCTCGAATACGAGTGGCCAGCTATTATTATATTATCAATATGAAATAACCAATGGGAGCTTAAGGAATTCAGTTTATATGTCCCCCCACCACCTCTTTTTACGCTACTCTCTTTTATTTCCTTTAAGTTGGTTGAACATAAACAAACTTCTGCCGTACGAGATATTATGCTGATTATTTTTAATTCTTCTGTTTGATAATGGGATCTTTCGGTTAAAGATTATCCTTACAAAATATATATTTCTGAAAGCAAGTTTCGTGTAATAAAGATTAAATCTCTGAACAATTCACAAGATAACGAAAGTCCGGCCATGTCTCGCTTCCTATTTCTAGCGACTTCGAAAATTTAATTTAATTCCGTCTTTATATGTTACTAGCAGTAGCGCCCGGCGTTGCCCGGGGATGTAACAGTAAGAGATAGATCAAGTATCGACCATCATAAAGACTGAAAAATAAAATTGACAAAGATTATTGTTTAAGGTTGACGGACACGCATGTCTTAATTAGTTTTTTTTTTTTTTTTTACGAATTGGTCAAACCCAAACTCAAACAAAAACATTGTTTTCAATCGTTATGAGTCTACAGACTGAATAGAATTTTATTATAAACAATTGTCTTGTAAATGGAATTTTTAAAGCATTCTGAATGTAAAAATAAAGAAAAAAGTGTGCAAGACAATAAGAAACACTACCTGCCAAAAAAAGTGAAGTTTTGTTGAAATCGGTTGAAAAATGTAGGAAATCCGATCCCATATATAAACGAACACACACACACACAAACAGCCTGGGTTTTATAATAAGTATAACTCGATATGAGTTGTCCCCCTTTCATTCTCGTGATGCCTCTTAATCGTGTTTTCAAATTGATTTCGTGCAAAAACAATTGTGTTTTTCCAATTTTGGGCGCTGTCAGAACCACCGCATGGTAATTTTACGTAGTCCTGTGAAGTTTTGTTGAAATCGGTTGAAAAATGTAGGAAATCCGATCCAATATATAAACGTACACACACACACACACACACACAACCTGGGTTTTATAATAGGTATGATTTCTCCATATATTTCATTTTCCATTAAAATAAATACATCTGACGAAGATTCCTTGTTGTTAGACCATTTTAGGCCTCAAGAGAAAACATACCTAAAGAAACGGCTTTCATATATGCCTAATATGTGTGTGTTACTCCGAATTCTTCCTCTCTGCATAGATGGAATGTCCGACCCAAAGGACAAAAACAAACAAATATATAAATCATAAATGTTGCCTGGTAATTTTTTTATCTATTTATTGGACATTATATCGACGTAGAAGAAATACATACAGTTTGCATTTGTTACAAAATGAAAAGGGAAAGTAGCAAAAGTCAAAAATGAAAAAAAAAAGGGGGAGGAATCAAATTTTTAGTAATTAGAATTTTCGAAGAAATGAAATTATCAACGTCGAAAAGTGAATTAGAAATAATTGCATTTAGTCACCGGAGCCGAATCAAATATGGCGGCAGGAAGGGTGTAGATTCATGGCAAGGGGGGAAAAGTTCTATTTTAAAATGATATGACATTTAGAAAAAAATGAGCGCTTAACTAGTTTAGAGCAGTTTTATTTTACTTTTGGTATTTTTTTATAGAGAGAGTATGCTGTTAAACAGAGATAGGGTGTGAG
>OZ010582.1:82006757-82044257 GCA_963932145.1 Acanthosepion lycidas | reverse complement strand
CACGTTGAAACACTACTTCGCGTACGGCCACCGAAGTTAATCTACGTCGAACCTGATCAATACCTAGATGGTTGACCACTTGAGAATACCAGGTATTGTAAGCTTGGATGTGTGTTTGGGGAAATGGATAACAGCTTAGAATTGGAAATTGGAGAGCCGATTTTCAATTATATTCCCTTACTTTGAAAAATCCTCCTATTCCCTCCTCCCCAGCTATGGCTTAATCTGTAGAACTTGCATCAGTAAAAAAAAAAATTATTATCTCAAAATAATTCTTACAATCTAGACATATTTTCTGACTTTAAAATAATTTCCAATGGTTGATAACCCATAAAAACAGACCAATCAATCTATCTCAGTCTCTTCATTATCTATCTATATATATATATATGTGTGTGTTTGTGTGTGTGTGTGTGTTTGTGTGTGTGTATGTCTGTGTGTGCGCGCGTGTTCATATTTATCTATCTCAATCTCTTCATATCTATCTATCTATCTATCTGTCCATCTATCTAATCAGGTTGTATAACGACTCCAGTGAGAATTCGCATGTCCAAACGGTACACGGAGGAGGTATTATCATCCGATCTTTGAAATTCGGTCATAACAGTTGACAGGTTTTATCAAACAGATCTGAATTATTAATCACAAGTTTGCTGACAGACGAGAAATGCGGAGAACGAAATTTTGGGAATCGATTGCCGATTTTTTTTTTTTTAAATCTAATATTGTTTACAGGATATTTGATCAACAGATTAAATTAGTGGCTACGACGACTCTTGTTGGGTTTTCAACCACATGCGCTGTGTGCAACAAACGATACAGATAGACGAAGTTACCAATATACCAGGGGTGGCCAAACCGTGGCTCGTGCGACTCTTTGACCTTTAATATGTGGCACGTGAAAATATGTTGGCTGAGCTCCTTTTCCTCACACTTAATATGAAAGGTGAATAAGAAAATTTCAAGCTTTATAATTATTTTCTGGGTATGAATTGAGACCCCACTGGATTAAAACATAAGTTTAATGTTCATGATAAGTAAAAATATTTAAGAATTTTAAATCCTAATTTTAATGCTGTGTGAGGTACTGTTCTTTATTGCTGAGGGAAGTAATAGTGGGAGGTATATATAACTTGGACCGATTTTAAATATGAATTAAGTTTAACCGTCTAGTGATTTTTTTTCTTTTTCTATCAGGATTAACAACTTATGGCTTTGGCAATTTCATCCATGGAAAGATTAACAATCAAACAATGTGTTAAGGTTACTGAAAGCTATTATGAAAAGTGACGTTCAAACAGAAATTCATTTTGCGCACTTCGCGATTTTTAGGTCCACATAATTGACCAACCGAGAGGGCATTTGGAAAAATTGTTCGTACATTCAAACAAATTGTGTCGGTGGCAGATGTGAAAACATCATCGCGTGCTCGTTTACGCCGTTCAGCTGAAAACAGTGCACGAGAATGTGGCCGAAAATCCAGATACCTCTATTTGTCATCGCGCGCAGGAATTGAACCTCGCCACAACAACGTTACATCGAATTTTGACAAAAAAATTTGCCTCGACACTCTTACAAAATTCAATTGACACAAGAACTGAAACCTGCTGACCATTTGGAGCGCCGTACATTTGTCAATTGGGTGCCCAAGCAAAGACAAGCCGATGAAGATTTTTCACAAAAATTTTCTTTAATGATGAAGCCCATTTTCAGCTTGGTGGATTCGTTAATTAGCAGAAGTGTCGCATTTGTGCTGATGAAAATCCGAGGAAGATTGTTGAAAAGTCATTGCATCCACAAAAGGTCACTGTTTGATGCGCAATTTTTGTTAGCGGAATCATTGGGCCTTATATTTATAAATTTGAATATCCATTTTCGTAATAGGCTTCGATAGCTTTAACACGTTGTTTGATTATTAATCTTTCTATGTTTGAAATTGCCAAATCATTAGACGCTTAAACTTAATTCATATTTAAAAGCGGTCCAAGTTATTGGAACATCTTTCATATGTGTATTTTATGATTACTAAAACCAATATAAATTAACAGTTTAAAAAAACAGCATACATGAATAACTATTATTGCGTACATGCATTTCTTAATATTGATATAAAAATTTTGTAAAAAAATGTGTATGTAACAAAAACGAATGTGTAAATTTTGTTCATGACTTGCGGAAGTCAAACATCTTTATCGTATGTGGCTATAAAATTAAGCTCGTCTAACCACCCCTACTAGATGATACCTTCATGTACACACACATACATACATATTAGTATAAATACTTATGCATGGCTTCCTTTCTTGCCAGTACACTGAATTCATTGGTCTGTATTAATCTCAGAGATTATACATTGGAAAATATGCGTCAGTTTGCGGACATATGGATCGTATATAATCACACACGTACACGCGTACACATATACACACACGCATTATACACATACACACCAATAATTATTTCTGTGTATTTAGGCAGCAAATGTTCTTTAATATTATTAAATCAAATTTTCATTAATATTATTAAAATCAAATGTTCTTTAATATTATTAAAATCCACAGATATTTTCTGTCGATTAATTTTAATTGTTGACTTTTCCAAATTATGAATAATTCTTCTCAGACAAGGAGGAAATTCCGTCAAAAATTGCCCAAAGAATATTTCGGAAGAATAGTACAAAAACCAGGCTTCATGTTTCCTAATTTCTTAACCTATTATTAGAGTAGTTAGAGACAATAGGTGAGTGTTGTGACGTCATCAAAGATTATTGTGACGTCGGCGAGGTGTAATACAATGCAGTTATTAATAAGAAGAGTTGAAATGAATGCATGCAAGATTTCACAGCAGGAGCATCACACCTTTCCTAGTCAGCCTATGAACTTTTCAGACCACCCTTATATACTGCTGATTATTTTTAATTCTTCTCTTTGTGATAAGTTTGTGGGATCATTCGGTTAAAGATAAAGTATCCTTAGAAAATGGACATTTCTAAAAGAACAATGTAGTATCGTGTAATAAAGAAGTAAATTCCTCAACAATTCATAAAAAGTACCTACTAATAAAAAATTACTATGTTACTTAAAAATCGAAAACTGAAAACGAATAAGAATAAACAAAGAAAAATATTTTTTTCTTAAAATAACGACGTTTTAATTTCTTTTTATAAATATTTGTTGCGAAATAAAATCCTCACATTTTGCCTTGATAAAGACCATCGGAGGACGAAACGCTTTGACTAAGAAAAGTTTTCTTTTTGTCTTTTTTCATATTGTCTTTTTACAGATATCTTTTAGTTATGTTGAATATCACGCACACACACACACACACACACACACACACATATATATATATATATATATATATATATATATATATATATATATATATATATATATATATATATATATATATATATACGTCTTACCAGTTTGTGACTGGAAGGGATAATTCCGAGGGGGATATAATTCCAGGGAGAGCTCAATGTAGACTACAGATAATAATAATAATAATAATAATAATAATAATAATAATAATAATAATAAGAAGAAGAAGAAGAAGAAGAAGAAGAAGAAGAAGAAGAAGAAGAAGAAACAACAAACCGTATTGGTCAATATAAAATACAATCCTCGGCTGGGTGAACCGACTTCTACCAACACACTAATTCCTTAGCCCTTTCTTTACGTGTTTCTTCTCTGTCACCTTCCCCACCCCCACTACCAATCTAATGTGTCCGTCCGGTGGATTTTCCCCATTTACGGTGAAGTGTTCGGTCTGAAGAGTTGAACACCTCGGTGTTCACGAAATAAATTATAATCGAAATAGATAATTAAAGTCTCCGTCTTTTTATTATCAATATATATATATATATATATATATATATATATATATATATATATTCAAAGCTTCACAAGTGATGAATAGATATCTATTAACATGCAAATGCGCATAAAGAAATATACTATATTTTGACATATTTCAGTTTATTAATATTTTGTTTCTAGTTGAGATCAAGGAGTATTTGCTTAGAAGGGTGCTCATGTGTGCGCTTGTATGAACTTAAGTATGCATACACACCAACACACACACACACCAACACACACACACACACACACACATATATATATATATATATATATATATATATATATATATATATATATATTGTCATCGCAACTCATCAGTGTGTCTAGACGTCCTGTTTCCTATAGCTAGGGTCGAAACCCTGCTGAATTGGCGTCAGTCGGAGATTCTACCCCTAAGCCGTTGGCGCACGGCAGGAATGAAGGTGAAAATGAACTTAGCACTATTAAAGACACCTTAATCCCATCGTCGACGAACAAATAAAATTAGCCTTAACGAAATTTAGGAAAAAAATAACACAGGACCCCTCCCTAAGGCAAACAAAAATCAACACACCATTAACTTATTTTATCGTACCAAATAACCCTAATTATAAACAGGATGAAAAAGCTATTAAAAATATAATTCACCTATACATATCACTCAACGATACTAACACCTAAAAAGGTGAAAAAATCTAATTTAATTATTACCAACGATACCGGATCTAAAAGCTACCCACGCCCTATGCAAAAATAATGTTGTCTATGCATTCTCATGCACTCGCCACCCGGGAGATTGCATCTCCAACACTAATAATCAAAAAGCAGCATTAACTACTTAAATCGAGCATATATGCACCCTACACTTTCGCAGATATACTTGTCACCTGTCGAAACTCAGTGCAATCCAAGCAAACATTAATGAATAACACTAAAATACTCTACAGCATTGAATGCAAGGAGAAACGAGAAGCTATTATTATATAAAATAAACAGCCCACATTAAATAATATTATTCACCACAGGAGACAGTATCTTGAGGTGCATATGATATAATTAATGTGCGCATATATTTAATTAGTATTAAATAATTGGCATTAAAAAATTAGCATTAAGAAATAGAATCAAATAAAATCAAATAAATAATTCGCATTCTTTTTTTTACGGCCTCATTTGTAATAGTTCAATGGCGTCACGCTAGACCATTTCAAAGTTCCAGCTTTTCAAAGAATAACAGGAGATAGACAAAGAATGTAGACAAAGGAATTCTAAAATTCTACAATTCTACAAGCACCACATTATTTCTTGTTAATGACTTTAAAAGTCGAAAGCACTTGAACAAAAGTAACAAAATGTGAAATTTGGACAGTTTATCCACAAATTAGAGCAACAATTCTCAACACTTTGTCCGAATTAAAAAATGGAAAAATATTAAAAAAAAAAAAAAACACAGACCTTTTCTGTTCTTTTTTCATCAATTCTTTTGTCTGTATATATATATATATATATATATATATATATATATTTCGAAGAGGATAAAACAGGACAGAACAGGAATATAATATAAAAGGCTCAAACACTAATATTCCATGGTTATAATTTATTACATTAGAATCGTAATCACGATCGAATTCATCAGACCTACAAATTCAAAAAGAAAGTTTCTTTTTGAAGAAAGTTTCTTTCGTTTATATATTCAGATTTTTAGAAGGTCGGACGAAGAACGTTTCAGTAGCCTCAGATAGATAGATAGATAGATAGATAGATAGATAGATAGATAGATAGATAGATAGAGAAAGAAAGAAAGAGAGAGAAGTAAAACGTTTGTCACTGAGCTGATCCCGACACCAGAGGGGTAGTTATATCCTGTAGTTTATCGTAAATGTCCTGTTTGTTGCTGTTAAGGTTGCTCAATTTTTCTTTTGCTATTTCAATTTGCCTTTTCACAAGGCTACATTTGTAATTCCAAGTATTGTTAGTATTGTGGGCTGCTGGATCATGTAATTTAAATTGTGTGTATTTAGGCAGCATCTTTTCATTCATACACTACCCCGGACCAACTGGAGGAAATTACACATAGACACATTACCAATAAATCTGAAGCTCAACACCGATTTAAAATTAGAAAAAAACTGAATACATTATACAAAGGTAGATAATGGTTTAAGTAAGCCGAAAGCTTTAGATTGTATTAAAAAAAATATATATATGGATCACTATTGTGAATTTCTTTCTTCGTTCAACGATAATGTTATTAAACTTATCAGATGTTACGAAAAAAATTTACATAAAATAAATAGACAACACTTGCCTATATTATTTAATGAAACGTGTATGAATGAAAAGATGCTGCCTAAATACACACAATATATATATATATATATATATATATATGTGTGTGTGTGTGTGTTCACCGCGATCAAGCTTTTTATTATATTTTTTATATGCATATATGAGATTTAGACTCCCAAACGATCTTTTCGGCTAATCTCTCAGCCATTATTCAAGGATGTTCTCGATTGTCTGAATATGTAGATTGTGAAGGTAATTATGTTTAAATAATTAACAGTGTTAATTATTTTTATTAATTAATAATATTAATTATTTTTTCCTAAGAACTGCCACATTTAGTTCAGACTCTTCTTCCTCGAACACTTCGATCTTGACCTGTCCAGAGTCAATTGTCATCTTACCTCCCTGTCCTTCACATTCTACTGCATCCTTTTACATTCATATTATGCACCTCATTCATCAATAACATTTCGATTGCAATCTTCTGTATTGAATGGGTTTGGGGCCTCGTGTTTTATTAAAAGTTAATATACTTAAATCGCGGTGCCGGCTAATGAAATCACGAAACTGAATCTCTCACACGTTGCATTTATATTTTATTCAACTCTGGATGTCGTCATTTACTAACGATTTGTATGTGAGAGCAGCCCCGGGCCCCACAACTGAAACGTAAACCTTACATACTCGTGTGCAACGTGGTTACAATTGGGCCTATCTGCATTCGGGAGCCAAGAGGTCATCTGTCAGGTCAAATGAAAGACAGTATTTACAAAGTCTGTTCTGATATGACATCCGGGGGAGAAACATGCTTCATTCGTCTTTTATGTGCCGTGTCTCTTCAACATGAGGAAAATCATGGCTCTCCACAACTTCCTATCCTTCGTAGTTGTTATTAATGTTTGTTTTATAATATCCCTCATTATTGTGTCATCCATTTACCCAAACCCGTTAGGTAGGTAACTCGCTGTTTCCCCCTGTCTCTCTTGCCTTCAATATGTCTTGAGAGTGTCAAATTCTCCAAGCTCTCTTTCTTCATTATTCATCCTCCATATTTCAACTGTCGCTTTCTGATCTTCTTCTTTTATGTGTCGTGTCCCTTCAGGACGTAGGAGATCATGGCTCTCCACTTCCCCTTATCCATTGTAGTTCTCAATAAGTTTTGTCACTTTGCTACTTTTCCCAGACCCTGTTCTGTCATCCACTCGCTTAAGGCCGCTAGGTATGTCACGCGTTGCTCTCCCTTGTCTCTCTTTCCCTCTATTCGTCCTGTGAGTATCAGATTCTTCAAGCCCTCCTTTCTCATTATGTCCCAGAAATTTCAGCTGCCACTTCCTGATGTTAAGTATAAGCTTCCTCCTTGTTTGCATCCTCTCAAAAACCTCATCGTTACTCATATGCTCGGTCCATGGTATTCTAAGCTTCCTTCTGTAAAACCATACCTCCGCTGCCTCAAGTCTCTTCTTCATCTTTGAGGAGACCGGCCAACATATCACGTCTCCCTCTCTAAGTATAAGTGTCCTTTTTGTTTCAGTTTCTCTTAAATCTTCCACGTTGTCTACATAATCTAACCGTGGGATACTCAGCCTCCTTTTGTAGAACCACATCCCTATTTTCACAAGTCCTCTTCATCTCTGACGAAATTCTTCAGAATTCCCTACCATATAAGAAGATTGATATTACATAGGAATTAGTTACATCTCTCACGAAATTTTCCTGTTTCTTACTATTTTGTTTAGATTTGAAAATGCATTTTTCGGATTTGGCTGTCACATTTTCCATCAAAAGACTTCCCATAGAGTTAAATTTCTATGTCTGCTTGATTTTAATATCTCCAAATCCTGGCTTGTTTCTCTTGCTGACTACCATATACTTCATCTTCTCAAAATTGGTAGTTAGTCTTTTCTTCACCCTTTCCTTTACTACTTTGTCAATGTTCATCAAATATATATTTTCTCCGGCATATATCTTTCTATATAATTTCGCTGGTGCTCCTTCTATAGAGATTCTTGATTAAATCCAAAAAATATCCGCAATGTTATTCATCCTGACCTGGCATCTCGTTTTCTGTCATTTTCCACCGCCGTAACATAACTTCCCTGTGCCTTTTCTATAAATACTTTAATAGTAGTTGTTCTGATTAACTTTCCTCTAGGGAAAGTAGACATTATGAATTTAAGTGCCGTATTACATTGGCAACAAGATCTTATCATTTTACAGTTGAAGGCGCTAGACGAAACCGTAAGTTCTATGCGAACAGTTTCTTCTCTCGCACTTCTCGCTTGTTGAACTCTCTTCCGTATTCTTGCTTCCCAGTCAACTTTGATCTTAAAAGACGTCCTGGGTATGACGGTAAACTACATCCGCGTCCTGGGTATGACGGTAAACTACATCCGCGTCCTGTGTATGGCGATAAACTGCATCCAACAGCAAGGTCTCAGATAATGTTTTCCGAAAAATAATGTTGCCAGCTCTAAGTTTTTGAAACAATAATGTTGCCAGCTCTAAGTTTTTTTGTAAAAGAAGTAATGTTGCCAGCTATACGTTTTTTTGTAGAAGGAAGTAATGTTGTCAGCTATACGTTTTTTATTCCATACAAAATAGGCATTTAAAATTCATATAAACTGGATTTGGCATTAAATAACCCACAGTGGTTGATATGCCATAAAACCCAAACAAACAAACAAATTTGATCTTAAAAAAATTAAATGCAATGTTAACCGTAATATTTTGTCTTCTTAATTCTTGTTCTTTTATTGTTCTCTCCCCTTAATAATTTTTTTCATGTTATTTCTAACACTCAGTAACATGCTTGGGTCTTAGTGGCTTTATTGCCTTGTTTGGGATGAAACGATTTAAAAAAAAATAAATGATACAACAATATACTGCTGCTTAAATTTATTTTGATGGTACTAAATGATGAAATATATTAAACATAGTGGCGTTGTGTAATGGTTAACAACCTTGTCTCGCTAGATCAATTACGACTGAATAGTGAGTTCAATACTCACTGAATGCCCTATACTTACATCCCTGTGTCGCATCTAAGCTACGCTTAGAAAATCGTCATACGCTCACAAAGTAAGTAGCAAGATGATTAAAAAGAAAAGATGTATCTTTATCAGTTCAAAAGACACTTCTCTGTATTGATCTTGCTGCTTTTTGGTTTTGCGCCAAAATTCTAAATATTGGTCTGTGGGTCATCCTAAAACAAGAATTCCTATTTGTCCATTTTACATGCTACTTTTCCGACTTTATCTCAGAGCAGCTTCTTACCTAATGTGAAAGATTTATCGCAATAAATGCCGTTATCGAAAGTCGTGGCCCTATCATTTAGAAGTTACAGACGCAAGGATCGACGTAAAATTACACTTAAATATTAGATATTACCTTGGGAGATCTCCAGTATTATACGATATTTTATAAAGTTCCACTTTATTGGTGAATATTATGCGATAATACATTTACATTATCTTATTATGGATTTATTGGTTAATGGCACACAGCCTCATTAGAATTATAGATTGACGATCGAGAGAGATTTTCCCGCTGAAAAATCTTACAGATTGCTTACCTAAACAGTGACTTTTATAAAGAAGGAAAGAAAAAAGAAAGAAAAAATAATGAACGAAAGCTATAGAAACAGGAAAACATGAACGAAAGGAAGAACGAAAAAGATTATAAAATAATAAAAAAAAAAGCAAAAAGAAAAAGCAAAAAGACAAAACGAAACAGAAACAAAGAAAGGGTAAAAAGAAAAATGAAACGAAGAAATTTTATTCATTTTTAGTCAATTTTCTCACCGTTTATATGGTGATTTGGCCTTCCGTATAGGCGAAAGAATTGTATTGTCTACCACTGATAGCGTCTTCATACCGTTTGCACTGTTTGTTTGCCGCAATAGCTGACCCCTCTTTGGGGACTCGCAAAGAAAAGATGGAAGGAGATTAACACGTTGACTCAATGTTCCATTTCGGCAGGACCCCCCCAGGTGGCTTCTTAATGTAGTGGGGATAATGCAAGCTTAGCTGCATTGACCTGTACGGTTTTTCGCTAATCCAGACCAATAATGGCGACGATAGGATGAGTCTTTGGCGGTACAGTGAGAGCAGAGATAGAATGACGGGAACAAGAAGCTTTGGGAGTCGGTGTTGTCAAATTTTCGGTGGACATGGGGAGGCGTTGGGAGAGGAGGAGGAAGAGGAGGAAAAGTTGAAAATAAATCAGAGGAAAATGAAGGCGCGAAAAAATAATAATAAAAAAAAGATTGGAGATTTTTGAAACCAGGTTTTGTGTCTGAGTCGAGGCAGAGTGCAAACTTGTTCGTTAATCTGTCTCGAGCAGGACGTTTTATAATTACACGAAACTGTTCCAAACTAAGACCATTGTTTCTCTTTTGTTCCGTTTTTTTTTTTTATCACAACTTTTAGACCGGTCTTCATCTGGTTTGTTATATCCGATGATTTTTACGTGCTATTTAATGCCCGTCTTACTAGGTAAATATCGTTGACTGGGTAGTACAGCGGATATCGGCGCGAAAATTGCAATCGGCGAAATTTCGGGCTAGTTACGTACTAATACCCTCTGGGAAGGCAAGAATATGCCTCTTCAAACCCAACTGTATAGTAGTGTAGACTGGCCTCTCTAGTTTTGGTGGCAACCAGTATGAGAAAGAAAACTCTGAAATTCAAAACAGTAGGGAAGGCGACGCAAAACCACTCCAATATCTTTCCTAAGAAGTCATTATAACTTACATATTATCTCTAAATTGCCATGAAAAGGAATTTGTGAAAAATCGTGATCACCTATGCACAAAAGCAACATAGCATTTGTAAAAATAAACAGCAAAACGCATATAGCAAACGCAAATTAATAAATATTGGATGTGGTTCAAGGGGTGTAACACGCATGTGTAGAGCTTCAGTTGGAATCTCATAAATAAGATGAGGATTTTAGTGAACAAATATCGTGGAATAATTAAAATGCTTAATCATAGAAATTTCTTTTACTTGGCCATGTTTTAATTTGTTTAAGTATTCGAAAGAAAAAGGAAAAATGGCGTTCGATCAAACATGGAAGATATATCTATAAAGGGAGCATCTATATATGTTTCAATTTCTAGATCTGCACTTTTTTGTTTTGCTTTTTCGTTTTTTCAAAGTCTTCTTTTGAAAGTTGAATGCATTAGATTTTAATGTCTTATGTCCAAATCCACCAGATCGTATGAAAAAAACCATATCATAACAGGAGTTAAAGCTCTCTACAATTTCACTCTCCACAGATTGTTCGATAGTTATAAATTATTATTCGGGATGATTGAGTTACTTTTTGGAGCATGTTTAAACGTAAAATGTAATCTAGCATCAGTTGTCGGTATTCAAGCATGGGTATAAAAGGATTATTTAAAATACTGTTTTCCTTGTTTTGTGATGTCAAGGAACACTCGTTGCTACTTTTGTAATGTCAACGAATACTCGTTGTCACTTTCGTAATGCTCGTTGTAGTAGAGACTTTGTAATCGCAGATACAACTATAGTAACACCGTCGAACAAGGCTGATGTCAGACGCCTTCGAATAACATTCGCACTAATAGTGCCACCGAATAGTGATCCGAATAGTAATCCGTATAGTGATCAGTATTGAGAAATAGTATAGTGGATAGTATAGACAATAGCGATCTGTATAGTAATAGAGGATAGACTAGAAATGGTGATCAGTTAGACGCCCTGCTAATTCCAATATATACATTTCCTTTACATCACATGATCTACTTATTCAAAATGGGATCGCCTGTGTTCGCTCTTTCGTGATCTGTGTTCAAACTCCAGTGTCGGCAACGACACTTTCTTCCTATATGACACATTAATAGAATGAACACAAGTGTAACATAAGCGTATTCAAGTTCCGTCTCTCATTTGGCTCTGTGTCAGGTTAACTCAAGCTTCAAGATTACATTGATGCATTTCTGATCTGTGCGAAAAGAAGCAGTTGACTTTTTAAAAATCCTCTCCAATATCTCTCATGTTTCTGTCTAAGGAATGAGGAGTTATCATCATTTACATTATTTACATTCAGTTCCTCGTCTTTGTTGTTATTATCATCCAATCGCCTTCTGGCATGAGGAGTCATCATTATTTACATGCAGACGATTATCCTCATTTTTGTTGTTGTTATTGCAAAATTTCCTCCTTATTTTATGTTTGTCGATCCGGGAAACCATCAAGGAAACTACGCTGAGTATGTCCAGAATATATATCGTCTAGTTCTTATTTACACTATTTACATAGTTCGGACTCTTATCCTCATCTTGTCATATTCACGACATTTCGGTCGTTGTACGCTCCGATCTTCTTCAGGATTTGTCTATATTTCTGCGATGAGGTATCGTAATTATTCACATTATTAACATCTCCAGACTGCTGTCCTCATCTTTATTGTCATATTCACAAGCATTGGCTGAGTAAAATAAAAAAAAAATGACTTGACCCAAAGAGTTGTGATTTCGCTACCTGGTCACACCAGGTGGGAAGAAAAACTTGGAGAGTTGAGTTAATAAATGGAATTAACTGATACTGAGATACCCCAAAAAGGCACGGCACGTGGAATTAGAACAGTGTCTCTCCGTAAACTAAGTAGGGGTTTCGGTTCGGGATCCCAACGTATATCGCCTGAAGAAGGGTGGAGCGTACAACGACTGAAACATCATCCCGAACGATGTAACTAGGGTAAATAGTTACAATACCTCATCTCTGACAGATATCGTTTAGTTTTTATTTAGTACTGGTCAATTATTGACGGTCGCGTTTCCATTGAGTCCCAGGGATAGAACTCACAATTAGTCCGTCCCAAAATTCACGGACCAACGAACTAAGCTATTGTCCTGTGGGACAATCCTTTGTGTGGAACTTGGAGCATTAAACCTCATCTAACTGCTGATCAGACTGCTGAGGATGATGATGATAATGATGATTGTCATTCTTGACTGCATTCACCGAGGCATTTCTTCTTTTTTTTTGTTTTACTGTAGCCTCATGGGGTGCGGTGTGACAATCAGTAGCTAAACTTGAATAAATCTTTCGAAATAAACTGTCATTATATTTCAGTTCGTCAATTTTGGTTCGGCCATCTTACAAGTAAATACACTGAAGTTCACATCTTCAGCCCATGGTTTTATTAACACATTTGTTTTGCCTTGGGTTTCTTCTTCACTTGTAAGAAAATTGTCCAACACTCACTGGCACTGATATTACATAACAGTTTAAAACTGTTTTCTTTGTTTCTAACGATATTTTCCTGTGTCTTAATACTTAACATAACTTCCAAAGCTCACTCAGTACTGCTATTTATATAGCTACTTTAAACGGAGTTTCGTTTAATATAATGTTTAACAACCTGAGTTCATTAGTATTGAGTTCGATCCTTACAGGTTATTCCATTGTTGTAACTTTCAGCTAAATTTAAGCTATATTAATTAACTTCTTTCTTTTTATCTGTTAATTGCCGATTTTTATTGGGAACGATAGTGAAATCGTTCCTGTTGCCTTGGTTTTGAATTCAGACATTCAATGGCTGACACTGATGGCTGAATAAACTATTCTTCTCTTCTGTTTAATCCATACCTGTACGGTGAAAAGATGGATTCGTGCGTTTCCCAATAGCAATGGTGTGTAACTGAATGCAATAGAATAAGAATTTGCACTCAGTACGCTGATTACTTTTCGAATTGATAACAACTACGTGATAACCACACATTCTTAAATACGGCTACAGCTTTAATCTTCCATTAAAACTCGGGGGACATTTTCATAGCATTAGTATCGTAAGGTTCTCAAACACTCCATTTAAAATATTATGTAGATATATCTTTCAGTTCTTAATTTTGTTGTTATATATTTTTCTGGGATTTGCAGGATAAAAAAAAATGAGAAAAATAAACGGCTTTATTTTGAAAATCCGAATTAAAAAGGCTAATATTAAGAACAGAAGTTATAAATTTCAAAAATCAAAATCTGTAAAAATAGATTAAATTTGCAGTAAACAAATGAAATTATTTTTAATTCACACACATATTCTGACTAAAACCGGAAAACCTTTGTAGTTACTTTACTGAGTTATTCAGAAATCTATTTGACTAATCAAGAAAATTTGACTTGCCACTTGCTAAATACTAAGAAAAATATTTTCTGGGGTGTTCAAACATCCCACAGTGCTAACGTAATTTTAATCAATCTTATAGCAACAATATGGGAATATCCAGTTTTGCTATGAAACCACATTTATGAAGCTCTTTATGTGTATGCGTCAGTCGAATCCATTTTATTCATTTACCTGCTGATACCTTTGGGAAAGGTATGAATCCTCTACTGCTCCTCGGCCCCCAGCTATGGGTAAATAGCGGGATAGACCGGGTTCTATAGCCTTGGATGGCAACTGGTCTACAGTATAAAGAAATAGCAGCCTACTACGGGAAAAATCTACCTCGTCAGTCATGTATCGAAAGAGACATGATCGCCTAAGCGTGTATCACGTATGGCACATAACTGACTGATAAAATCATAAATAAAAAATCGAGGTTATAACATAGTTTCTTTCACTGTTATATATATATATATATATATATATATATATATATATATATATATATATATATAGAGAGAGAGAGAGAGAGAGAGAGATTTTAACGTTTCACCAAATCAGAAAACTTTTCATTCTTAACAAAATCTTTCTCATTTAATGACTCTCAGTCCGTAACAATTCAGATGTATTAAAATTGAATCTTTATTTTGTCAAAAGTGTTCTTCCATAGTTTTTAAATCCCTCTTGCCGAAAAGTCGCTAATGCTGAAATGATTGAGTCGTAGTCCAATCATCTTCACTGTTTACCTCCCGTCTATCTCTCTATGCGTTAAAATCCAGCGAGCAAAGGGAATAAACACAGTTCGGAAGTTTTTCTTCCTTTACCAGTTATTCCCTCCCTGATGTAAAAACGAGGGGATTATCTTCCTTAAGCTCTCTACCAATGCTACTCCAAGTCTTCTCTCTCCCTGCAGACAGTAAACAAACTCCATTACCAAAACGGTATTGAATTCTTCAAGTCAATTCCTCGAATATTTATCAATTTGCCGTTGCTTAATAACTTAATGACACCGTAATTTGCAAAACACCCTTACTTCCACCCATCCAATTCCCCAATTCCCCAGTCTTTCACGCTATTCCAGAAAGTGGTAAGAAGCAATGGTGAAGGAGTGGGGTTCAGAAGAGCAATGCAGATTTCCTTAATATCTGACCCTTCTTGCCCGGCTAATGGAGGACCGCAGGGTTGAAGGATTCTTCGGTTCGACTTGTGTTCAGAACCAAGGATGATCAACCATCCAGCAGACGGCTTTGAAATCTGCGCAAAGATTTTGTAAAGGAAATCCGTGACAAGACAGAATGACCGGCTGAAGACATGCGTCTCCGTAATGCGCCCTTCTTGATCTTAGAACGGGCTTCATACAGTTTTATATTCGGAATAACACACACACACACACACATATATATATATATATATATATATATATATATATATATATATATATATATATATATATATATATATATATATATATTGAAGGGAAAAAAGTCATGGAATATAAAGTATGATATATTTTTAAAAAATCTGTATTATAACCAAAAACATTTGCCGCTTCTCTTTACTCTTTAAAATATACACATTTCTCTCGTTGGAACAACTATAATCTCTACCTTATATATATATATATATATATATATATATATATATATATATATAGAGAGAGAGAGAGAGAGAGAGAGGACAGAAAGTCAAATAGAACACAGAGAGAGGTGGGTAATCGAAGGAAATATTTTATTTTGGGTAAATAGGAAAATCTTTATAACTGATTATGCTTAAATATATATACATATATGTGTGGAGAGAGAATTAGAGTGAAATTGTGAGAGAGGGTTGAAGGTGGAACGGATAATACTGAGAGAAACAGAGTGAAAATCAGAGAGAGTGAGAGGAGTAGAAAGTGAATAATATAAAGAGAAACAGAAGGGTAGTAAGAGAGTGAGAAGCGAATGATCCATAAACAAACTGAGAGAGAGAGAGACGTTGAGATTGAGAGAAAACGAATAATGTATTGAGAGAAAATAAATAATACAGAAAGAAAAAGTGTCAGAGAGAATGAGAGAGAGAGCAGGGAAGAAAATGTACAATACAGAGAGATTTTGAAATAAAAAAAGAGAATAATTATTTTTAAAATAAACAGGATCATCATCAATGTCTTAGTGGGTTCTACTCTCAATAGGAATCGCATAGTTTTGTTCTTGAGTCGCGGCTTAAAGCTGTGCCTCTCCTTTCTTGAGTATGCATCATTTTCTGTATATATATATATATATATATATATATATATATATATATATATATGAGACAATTTTGAAAGTACTGAGTATGACGATAAACTACTAAGCAGTAAAGTCTATGATCGGGAGATTGGAAATTTTGAGTAGAGTGGTACAACCTCTTAATTGTAGTTGTCCCCTGGTCCACCCTGACTTGTGGTGGTAGTACCTGTTAGCTATGTCTAAATAGTAAAGCTCCAAACAAAATTGTCATCTTGAAGGTTTCGCTGGTATACAAACGCATTGAACGTTTTGTTCAATTTTAAGTCTAGTTTATACCGGGCGTTCTTTCCTTAAATCTCGGAATATTTTCCCGATATATGGCATATATACTGAATATATATATATATATATATATATATATATATATATATATATAGTTGTATTGATGTGAGTTTGTGACCATAGGTTTCACGCTATTAGCGATCGTCAGACCTAAAGATGGTTAGCTCTTATCATTAATTATATTACTGACAATGAGCGCTTTACAATAAGTATCGGGCATATATATTATGTAAATAATATCTATAAAAACTGCATATATATATATATATATATATATATATATATATATATATATATATATATATATATATATATATACAAGTATATGATTGGTGTATACGGAATAAATTCCAATAACCAACAATTAATATTCTTAAAAGAGTGCTCAATACAGAGTAGAGAGTATATAATTATTTATTTAAAAATTATAACATAAATATGTTATAAAATCACTACAAAAATTGCCATTTTGTTTCAACACCTATGGTGTCTTATCAAGTGATAATGTTGAATGTAGATTATAGAATAAAGGTTTTAAAAGGTTCAAATTAATTAACCACCCCTCGTAAGGGGAAACGCTGTCACATGAGTTGAAATGTCCAATCAAAATACAAGTATACGAGAATTCAAAAAATTGGACAACGAAGTAAGGTTATAATAACTATTAAATGCTTTAAAGTTTTAATGTTGCACCTATATATATATATATATATATATATATATATATATATATATACACATTTTTATGTATATATATATATATACAGACATTTTTATGTATATATATATATATATATTATTCAGTCTGAATACTGAATACTGAATTATATATATATATATATATATATATATATATATATATATATATATATATATATATTATTCAGTGATAACATATAGAATATTATGTTCATCAAATGCAAGGGGTTCCAAACAAATTGACATCATTTTCTAGCCTGATAACATAGACAATTCTTGCTCAAATTTTTTCAAATTTTAACAAAATATGTAAAATCTAAGTTAAATGTTTATTTTTTAATTTTTTTCAGTGTGAAGAATGACGTTCACTAGAAATGAAAAAGCTGTTAAAATATGCTCGGACAGTGAAACAAGTGTGTGCAGCATGCATTTTGAAGAAAATTCAAGAAAAATGCACTAACCGGAAAGCAGATTTGGACATGGCACAAAAAATTCAAACAACAAAAGTGAATGTGTTCGGCACAAATCTCCAATAATCGGTATTTATGGACCGTTTCTCTTTGTGAGGAAAACGTGACCAGCAATATTTATCTGCAAATGCTTCAGAACTGGTTATTTGATAAGCTCATTACTAATGAGCATGAAACGTCATTTCTCAACAGGATGGGTCCCCACCTTACTGGAAGCGAACTGTTACAATGAGGCTCTCCCAGGAAGATGGACCGGACGTGCCAGCAATAATTACAATGTGCTGTTGAAACGGCAACCTTGTGATTTTTGACACAGTGTGATTTTTTTCATTGGAACTATGTGAAAGGACAAGTCTGTCTCTCCATCTCTTCCTAAAAAATTAAAGGGACTTAAGCATAAAATCATTGAGGCGCTGGAGAATGTTACGCAAGACATGCTACAGAGTGTTCGACAGGAGCTGGACTACCGACTTGACGTGTGTCGTGTCATAGGTGGTGAGCATATTGAACATCTATGAAGCTTTGTGAAATCGGTTATATAATCTACATCCATTTGGATATTTTGCTTGAATTTTGATAAAGAAATCTTTTATTATTCAACATGAAGCTTATTTAATTTCGTTGGCCTGTGACATGTAGATATTCACCTTTTAAATTATGTCAACATTTGGGACACCCTGTATATGTTTCTTTGGCCTGTATCTTTTGGATTTATTTATAATTAAAATCAATGTTTCTCGTTGATTGTATAACAAACCCTAGAATATGCCAAGCAAGTCATTAGCAATATTCTTTTTTAAATGATGATTCTTATTATAAACTGAAATTCACAAAATAAACAGTTAATATAGCCTAGAAATATGTCTGCCGGATATTTTATCGTACGCGCTTGCGCACACACACACACACACACACACACACACAGCTGCTTCGGTTCAGGCATATGTGGTACCACGTGATTCTGATTGCTAATATAAATATAAATATATCCAGAAACTTTTACTAATATCGGTTGGTTATTTTTTTTTAAATCAAATCACCCCAAGCAAGGTGATAATGCCAATAAGAAATAATGGATAAACCTCTACCGCTGTTCAAAAACCAGGGAGGAGTGTGAACCTGTTTACTCCAATTTAATAGAATTTTATTATGAAAATGTTATATAGGAATAAAGTATCGCTGCCAACACTTGAGTTTGAACACAGATCGCCAGAGAGAAAACACGGGCGATCCCATTTTCAATAAGTAGATCACGTGATGGTAAAGGAAATGTATATAAGCGTCTCAGTGATCACTATACGGATTACTATTCAGATCCGGTGATTACTGTTCGAGCGAGTATTATCGAGTAAGTATTATTAGTGCGAGTGATATTCGAAACCATCTGACACCAACATTGTTCAGCGGCGTTACTATAGTTGTATCTGCGATTACAAAGTCTCTACTACAACGAGCAACAACAAAAGTGGCCACGAGTATTCGTTGATATTACAAAAGTAGTAACGAGTGTTTGTTGACATCATAAAACATTGATATGTGCAATATATTCTGACATAGTATATATATTTCTAAGTAATTAATTTAATTTCAATTATATTCCGACATTCCTCGTGAATTTAAACCTTAATTTTTTAAAACCTTTCAGCCACAGAAGTCTTCCATGGATACACGTCCCTACATACATACATATGGTCGTGTAGGTGTGTAAGTGTAATAAGTTTGTTTATACAAATTAAATTAGAAAGAAGAAAAAACTATAAAAATCTGAGAGTTGTGTAGAAAGGAAAAGAAGAGAAAAGGCGGGAAATGGAAAGAAACGAGGAGAAAAAATGTTTTCAAAATGACAGAATATAGCAACGGTTTGGGCTTAATCAAGTTGGCTACATGAATAAAGTCGATTTTCATAGGTTGATTCTCTCTATTTGACATCATCAGTCCCATAACCAGAAGTGGTCGTAAAGTCACTGTACAGCTGAGCACCTGACCATACCTGGGTTGAAAACCAGAGAGGTAGGTACTCATTCATGCGAAGCGAGGTCAGGTCCCATTTGTAGACCCACCTTGGTCATGGATACGTGTTCATTGATTCCATCGGGGAATCCACCGCTCTGCTCGCTGACTAACTGACTAACTGCTTATAGTCGTTGGCGTCAGTCTTAAATCATTCCACTGTCTGCATCCATAGGTATGGAACCCACTCTGTCCTATTGTGCTAAATGGTCGTTGTCCCTACAAGAAGAATCACCAGAAAAGAACCTTAGCAAAGAACAGATTAAGATGACTCGTCTATATAGCAGGTAGTACTGGGTTATATGGTTTATTGTTCGCTAACAAAAGAGGAAAAATAGAAAACGATAATTTTATTTATAAGGATATGATTAGCTTTTTCAAAAGAAATCATCGTCATAATGATTTCGTTGTAAGATATAGAAGATTATAAACTGACCAAGGAAAATAGGAAAATTGACATTTAATATAATTTGCAGATTCAGCCGGGTCATTTTAGCCAGCCATGAAAATTTCACGATTTTTCTATTTAATAGGAGTAGATAGGTTCGCTTATCGCTCGGTTCACATTCCTCGACGTTCTTTTGAACAGTAGAGGCTTATCCCTTGTTCCCTGTTTAGGGTTTGCTCTTTTCATTCTCTTTCACTCCCAGTAGCCCCGCTTGTGTCTTAGTGGCTTTATCACCTTACTTTGGTGTGAAACGATTAAAAAGAATCATCTGAATTTTCTGGTGAATCGTAATTCTTACGTAAATGATTTATTAAGCGAGAGTTCAAGATCAACCGGGGAAATTCACCTATTACATTGTTAAATATTTGAATTTAACAACTTTCAAAAAATATTACAATAAGAAGCATAAATATGAATGCTAGTCATCATTTAAAGAAGTAAGAGGGTACAAATGAAAAGATTGGAAATTGAAAAGATTTCCATTTCACTGAAGCAGATGTTAAATTTACGAGAGGGTTATCGCCACATTATTTCTTTCTTCTTCTTATTATTATGTATGCTTTCTTTCTCTCACTAAGACCAAATATCTCTGACATATCCTTTTCTCCCGTTTTTCCACGCAATCAAAATGGAACGGTTCATTACTTATCTGAGTCAATGGCAGGACATAACGTACGTACTACCTAACACGGAACAACTAGCGAAAAAAGCTTAAATCTCTAGGAAGCGTTTAAACAGAGGACGAAAAGTGCGACATTGTAATCCGAAGATGCATTCTGGGATAATGAAAGTTGCTTCGCAAAAGCTAAACAACTATTAAGAAACAGGAAAATTTCATTAGAAACAAAGAGAAGAGTACTGAGCTGTTATATAATATCAGTCCAGCTATGTGGCAGTGAATGCTGAGGAACCTTCTCGCAGATGAAAAAGAGACTTGGGGCAACCAAAATGTTGTTCTACAGAAGGATGCTGAGAATACCATGGACTGAACATGTGAGCAACGACAAAGTTCTAGAAAAAAAGGAAACAAAAGAACACTTATATTTAACATCAGAAGTTGAAATTTCTAGTATACATATTAAGGAAAGAGGGCTTAGAAAATTTGACACTCACAAGCCCTGTTGAAAGCAAGAGGGGCAAAGAAAAACAGTGCATAACCACTGCCTAACGAGCTTGTGTAAATGGTTGTCAGAACAGGGTTTAGGTGAAATATCAAGTGAGTTATGATCGCTGACGTCCTGAATGAACATGAAACATAGAAGACAAATAGTTTTTATGGCATGTCATTTAAGGATGTAGGCGATCATGGCTTTCCACAGATTCCCTTTGTTATCTGTGAATTGTGATGCATACCTGCATTCATAGACTTTCCAAAGATATCTTCGCGTAAGTGAATATAACGAACGCAACTGGAATTGGAACTTGGCTCTCCGATTAACAGTTCCGAGTTACACCCGCACATCCAAGTTTACAACACCTGTTATTCCCTAGTGGTCACCCATCTAGGCACTGACAAGGCTGGACGTTGCTTAACTTCAGTGATCGTACGAGAACCTGTTTATCAACATGATGTCTACGAAAGGACCAATGATTCTATGATCTCGCATGCAGTTGGTCGGATAAAACAGACAAAAGAATCAAAACAGCAGGATAAAATATCGAAAAATACGAATTTTATGAGGGGGATCAGTTGAAAAAATATAGAATCAAGAATATTTAAACTTTATAATTTAGTCCCCATTTTTTTTATTTTGTGGCGCTGCACTTTACTACTACCACCAATACAAAAGCTACTACTACTATTACTGCTAATAATAATAATAATTTACGACATTGAACTCACGTCTTAATAAAGTCGAGAGTTGATAAAGAAACGTTACGGCAGACAGAAATAAAACAAAATGGCGACAGAGAACTGCAAGTTGTGAGCGTAAAGAAGAATAGTCGGCAGAGATATAGCGAATGACAGATTTTAAGGGAAAATCGAGTGGGGAATCGAAAGTGATGTTCGAACAGGAACTGGGGGACAGTAGGGGGTGTATCGAGCAATTGTGATCTCGATTAAGAGCAAAGAAATTCGACAAATATCGATTATTTGTCAGCGTTCAAACTTTTCTAATCAGTCAGAAGAACGCCTAAATGCTATTGTCGAACAGCCTTGGTCTGATACACTCTAAACTCTCGTACCCTTTGATGACTCTTGCCGAATTCTACTGATCATCGAACTTTCACACACCTTCAACCGACAAATTGTTTCTTTAGAAATTGTCCTTATTACATTTATCATTCACACAAAAGGATTTTAAGGATATTGTTTACACCGTTACATTTTTCCTCTTTTTGGTCTGCTATTTTTTGTGGTCGCTTTGAGCTACAAGTTCTCTTTTTTTAATGCCTACTTTTAAATCGTGCAAATTTAATATTTATGATCGGAAATAAGTATCGGTCAATATTGACTGTTTCGAAGTGCAGATGCAAATTGAGTCCTGACAAAAAATAAAATAAAAAATTAAAATTCTCTGCATAAATGATAGGTGTCGCTACGAACATGTTTTTTACAATAAGGTTCACTCTGTACAAGGCCCAGGAGTCCCTCGAAGTACAGGGTTACGTTAGGAGGCAGTTTGTACAAATAAGAAAGGATGATAACGGTTAACCCTAGATTTGAACAGATTAAGATTATAGTGACCGGGTAAACATCCTCCTGGGAGTCGGTTTCACATAGCACTGGTTCGCGGGAAGAAGCTGTTCGAAAGAATTTTACTTCTCACCAATGGAAAACGAAGAGAATGTGAGAGGTTTGATACAATTTAAGTGGCATGGCGGATCTTTGCACTGAAGGTTAGGCCTGGCGTAACCAACAAATGTATTTCGTCTGAAACACTTTCCGTAAAAGTAGCGAAAGTGTAGCGAGAGGTTTTCCACGTCCAGCCTGTGACAGAGAGAGAGTGAGAGAGAGAGAGAGAGAGATGTTGAATTTTGTAAAGGAATGCTTACTTTTTTGCTGAAAAATAATTAAAATGACGTTACATTATGCACGGTAGCCTGTGATGTCATAGGTCACCAACAGAAGATTTATACTGTAATATATGGCCTAAAAAGGGCACGAAAAATAAAAAATTAAATTAAAGAAATACGGAACACCAGCAAGTGCAATAATCAAGAAATAGGTATTTATGTGTAAAAATAATTTTTTAATTTTATATAACCAAAATTTTTGTAATTGTTTATTCTATATGCTTTTATGAAACTTAATAGAAGGAAAAAATTTTATTCTTATTAGAAGTCTGAAAATTAAATTAATTAAAGTCTAGTGAAATGACAATTTTGAGTTTATTTCCTTGATTTTATTTTTTTATCATTATTTTCTTACGTGTTTGATGTCATAGAATATTTAATTACTCCTAATATGGTCTTTTTTTAAAACTATTCTAAATTTAAGAGTGATTATTCTTCCGATGGAGAAGAGTAGTCAATCAAAGACGTTGAATGAGAATTATTTCATTTTTGAACATCCATACAAAAAATAACAGTTACCAAAAAGCAAAAAAAAATTAAATTTTTTTAAAAATGTTCACACTCGAAAACAGCATTAAACTTTACTTTTTTTCAATTCTTCAAATATGTCTTATTTAATAAAAATAAGTCATTTTAGGAATGGGATGAATTTCTAAATCACACTGAAACGTTACAAGAATTTTTTTTTAAAATAAATATTAAGTGTAATCTTTTTTCCTGTTCAATCAGAAACAAAATAATGCATTTTATTGAACTGGGCAAGCACCGACACTAAAAAAAAATCTTATTTTTTGTGTTATATTCTATTATTTTTTATAAGATTCTGGATAAATTTTCACTCAGTTCACACTTGATATTCCATGAATTTATATAATAAATTTCTTATTGTCAGAGTAATTCGGACGTTGTTACATACAGATTACATCAGGTGTCTGTCCGGCTAAGCTCCTGTTTTGCCAGCATTTTTCTAATTTACTTTGAACAAGGGTCACGCCTAATGTTTACGAGATATTGTCTGATTTACTGACTGTTATAAACACGTTTCTCATGTTTACTTTGAATAAAGTAGGGTTATGTATGACTTCGTTAGCTTGTTATCTGATTTATTGAGTGTTTTGCCTATGTTATCTATCTCTAACTCTCTCTCTCTCTCTCTCTCTGTATATATATATATATATATATATATATATATATATATATATATATATAAAAGTGAACATAGAAGTCAACACTTAGAGGCGACAGTCTGTTTCATGCTATATGCAATCGTCAGGTCTGACGATTGCATATAGCATGAAACAGACTGTCGCCTCTAAGTGTTGACTTCTATGTTCACTTTTATATTTACAGACGCTCTATCTCTGATATTGAGCACCTTATTCCATAAATTTCTTTCTATATATATATATATATATATATATATATATATATATATATATATATATAATAAAAAGGCTTAAACACTAATATTCCATGGTCATAATCTATTCCATTCGTCAGACCTACAATTTGTAGGTCTGATGAATTGGATCGTATTTACGATTCCAATGGAATAAATTATGACCATGGAATATTAGTGTTTAAGCCTTTTTATTATATCCTTTACTCTGTCCTGAACATTGAGTTCTACCTGGATGCTATCCTCTTGGAATTTTTTTATTCAAAAAAATATATGTATGTGTATGCATGTATGTATATATATTCATATGTATGTATGTAAATACTCCCAGATACAGAGTATCTGGAGATGAGACAAAATTAATAAAAAGAAACAAACGGAAAAACTATTAACCGACGCGTTTCGTCCTCTGCTCCTCTGACATTGCTTTGATAAAGTCCCTCAGAAAATAGTTTTTTTCTCTTGTCTCTTTTTATTCATATATATATATATATATATATATATATATGCACAAGTCATGTGAGTTAAATTAGGTAGTCGGAACAATTGTGGCCTGTCGGTAGCTGTGATAGTCATCGTGACCGAGAATTTGAGAGCGCTGGTCTTGTTCAGATTGTAACTAAGGTCTGCTCAGCATAGATGCAGTATAAACTACAGGTGGGATCTGTTGGTGTTGAACAAACACAAATGTGCCTGATTGAGCATCTGCAATAGGGATTGGCTAGCCGCCCTAATAGACGAGTATCCTCGAATGCGAGTGGCCAGCTATTAACATTATATATATATATATATATATATATATATATATATATATATATATATAAAGAAAGAAGGAAAACTTACCTTAACCAACTCGTTTTTTCCTCTGGTAAGAATTTTATTTTGCAACAAAAGTAAAAACGTCGTTAGTTTTTCAAATATTAAGAAATCCTATAAGTATATATCAGACTAAGTAAAAATGTCTAAGAAAATTATGGAGGTTGCTAAATGGCATAATTTCATGCCTTATAAACAGAAGTGAGTCAATGTTTATATTTTATATATTATTTAATTAATATTTATATTACTTTAGATTCTGAATTAATTTATGTATTATATATTTTAAATTATAGAAGCTTATGAATTTAACTGTTTTCTTTTAATTTTATAACATTTTTATAGTCATTTATGTTGATTTGTATAAAGAGTAATTCTAAGGCGTAGATTTACATTTTGATAGCATTCGATAGCGGCACTCTCAAGAATTTTCCGTCTAAGTAAGTTAAAGTAATAAGTGTGGCATTCTTTAAATCAAAAAGTGTTGTTGAATTTATTTCTATGCATGACTATTTGTTAAACTGTTGTGTATAAGATCTTTTTTGTGTCCATCGATAGGTTGTTTTATATTTCTGCAAGTTTCACCAATGTATTGTGAGGAATAGTTGTGACAGTTTATTTTATATATACCTACTTCAGAATTATTATTGTTTTAGGTATTTTTTGTTCTGGTCTTACCCATAATAGTTTGGGGTGTGATTGTAAATTATTTTGATATTGTGAAAGGAAACACATCGGCTAAGATAAGTTTTCCTTTTGTTTTTATTCATATTGTCTCTTATATATCCATTTTTAGTTATATCTGAAATTTTACAAACACACGCGCGCGAACGCTCAGATAGATAGATAGATAGATAGATAGTGTTATGGGAACTTATAATGATAATGGAGGTATAATGAATGAATTGTGTCGAGACAATATTAGTTCACTCTAAACCAGACGGACAGTCATTACTAACACCTTCAACTTCTTGTACTATATTTCTCTTGTAATATATCTTTGTTATTCTACTCTTGTGTTCATGTTGTTCTTCCTTGGTTCTAATCTTGGACCATAACTGTGGTGCGAGGATATTGGACCATAACAGATAGATAGATAGATAATTAAGAGACTAAAATAGGTAGATAGATAGTGTTGTGGATCCCGAGATGAAATTCGGTCTCCAATGAATGACAAACGCAAGAAATAAAGATAAGAAATTAAATGTATTTACACAATCCAAAAACGCCGTTAATAGGAATATATATATATATATATATATATATATATATATATATACAGTCTCGAAGTAGGACTTCCTTAGAGTTTACGTGCTTGTAACTGTGACTTCTACAAGCGGTTACCTCACACTATTACTCTACCTCCAACTCAATCACAATCTCTGCTTACTCTCCCAATCTGTCTATCTCTTGACTGACTCTGGGTATTTAACGGCAGGAGTCCAAGCAACATTCTGGTCGAGTCCACTTATATGAAAAGGGGGAGGATCCCATCATACCCCCCCCTCTTTAGATCACTTTTTGTGGGGAGTTTATTTTTGTCTCTTAAGGTTGATAATCAGGGGTTCGACAAATTTTCTCTTCCTGTTTGACCTTCTCATTTCTGTGTCTTCCTGCGGTCTTTGGATCTCAAACGCTTCGAAGATTGTATCCATAGAATCGTCACTTAGATCTATTTTTTGAAAATATCTTACCGCCGTTGAGCTTTGTAAATATTTCTTCTGCGTTCGGTAGTGGATAATGGTGGTCTTTTATCGCCTTGTTGAGTCCCGTCGAAAAATCTACGCATACGCGGATTTCTCCTGACTTCTTTTTTACATAAACCACCGGCGCAGTCCACTCGCTAAACTCTGTTTTAGATAGAATCCCAGTTTGTTCAAGTCGCTCCAATTCTTTGTCTATTTTTTTTATAGTAGCGAACAGTACATTTCGCTTCTTTTTAAAAATTGGTTGGACTTTTTGTTTTAATTCTATTTTGGCCTTAAATTTGTTGCATCGACCCAACCCGCTTGAAAATACCTCAGGAAATTGATTATATAATTCTTCCTTCAATTTTATAGTATCTGATGGTTCAACCTCTAACTTTTTGCAAAAAGAGTTGATAGGTAGGTCCCAAACGTTGAACTTCTGCATCCAGTCGATAACTACTAGATTTTCAGTATCTTTCATGGCGTATATCTTAAGTTTTTTTTGTTTTGCCGTGAAATTTAACATTCACGATTATTTCTCCCTCAAATTTTATTCGTTTGCCTGTAACTGACTTGGCAATTTTTTGAGTGTGAAACATGGTAGGTCTGTTGAGTTTTCTCCATGTCTGTAAGTTGATTATCGTGAGGTCGGAACCCGAATCCAGTTGTAATTTAACCTTTTTATTTAAAATTTCCAGTTCCACATATTTCCTTCCGTTGGTGTTGTCATCGTTATTCATCCTTGTAGCTCTTATTCTATTAGTATCTTTTCTATTTCTACATTGGGATGCCTTGTGGCCCTTTTTTTCCACATCCAAGACAGTTTTTATATCTGAAGCGGCAATCCTTGTTCCAATGTAGTCCTCCACATCGATAACATGCTGATGGGGGGGGACTTATATTTGTTCCGATATTCGTCATAATTTGCCCTGTATGTTGTACTTTTCCTCTTATTATAAAATTTTCTTTTTCTTTCCGGGGAGGGTGAGAATCTTTTTTCATTGTCGTAAAATTTTAGTTTTCTTTCCGGGGAGGGTGAAGAACGTAGTCTTTTGTTTAACTTACGTATATGAGAAACAGCTGATCTTCAATGTCCTTTGCGTCTTTCTTTATACTTAAACATCTCTGGCAATCTTCCGATAATTGCTGTAATGTTAGACTCGGTTCATTTTGTAATTTTGCAAGCATTCTTCTGTGCATTTCGCTATCTTTTGTAGAAACTAACCCTTGAACAAAGATGAGACATTTGAAATTGTCCGGGGTTAATTCCGCTAGTTTAAAGTCGTCACAATGTTTATTTACGATTGCGGCAAACGTGGAATAATCCTCATTATCGCCTTTGACTAGGTTAAGGCATTTCCACCTCCTGTGGAAGAGTGATGTTTTCGGGCTGAAGAGTCACATGTCACTGCTTCGTCAAATGTTAATTCGTTCGTCTTTTTTAGCAAGATATAATCCACGAACTTTGTATATTCTTCAGTTCCTAATTTTCTAAGCAATAGACGTAGCTTTTTTGCTTCTGTCCAATTTTGACAGTCTATGTTAAAGATGTCTTACTGTCTTCTGAAGTGGTAATTTCCAAAATTTTTGTCCTCATCTAGAGAATATTTGAAAATCTCTATGGTATTCCACACTGCGTCTTGATTTTTCTTTTGCGTTTGTAATAATTGCTTTTGCCATTTTTCTTCCATTCGTTCTTGTAGTTGTAATTGTTGATCATTTTGGTATTTTATCAGTTCTACCAAAATATTTACAAAATCTTCCATGATAACTCAATTTTACGTATTTTTACTCCTCGTAACTGTTTGTCGCTAATTTGTGGTGGACGAGGGAAGGATTTTTCTATTTATTCTTGTGTGAGTTCGAATCGCTCGGCGTGACTTTGTTGTTTTTTCTTCCAGTGTGTGTGCCAATTTGCTTGTTGGACGACGAGGGAAGATTTTTCTTTTGTTGATCTTTCCTTTTCCGCGTGAGTATCTTTTCTTTTCCGCGTGGGTTCGAATCTGCGTCGCCAATTTGTTATGAATTCAGAGATGAAATTCGGTCTCCAATGTATGACAAACGCAAGAATTAAATATAAGAAATTAAATGTATTTACACAATAATACAATGAGTAATACTGTTAGTAAATCCAGGAACGCCGTTAGTAGCAATAATAATAATATATATATATATATATATATAGTCTCGAAGTAGGACTTTAAGGAAGTCTACGTGCTTGTAACTGTGACTTCTACAAGCGGTTACCTCACACTATTACTATTACTATTTCTCTCTCTCTCTCTCTCTCTCTCTCTCTCTCTCTCTCTCTCTCTCTCTCTCTCTGGGTATTTAACGGCAGCAGTCCAAGTAACACTCTGGTCGAGTCCACTTATATGAAAAAGGGGAGGACCCCATAATAGATAGATAGATAGATAGATAGATAAGGAAATCTATGACAAAGTGGACAAAATTTTCGTGTGACGCGTTTGATCCTTTGGGATTTCGTTAGGCTAAAGTGATGTTTACGTTGATGTGATTACATATATGCATGAAGGAGAAAGGACGCTGAAATTTAAATTTAATTTTTTTCTAATATTTTGGGGTATATAGTCTAGCCAATCTCTGTTTCTTTTTGATAATGTGTTTATCACTTTTATTATTAAGTATGTGGCACCCTGCATTTTTAGAAAGACTAAAAAGAGATATTCATAGAAATATGATTTAATTTTTATTCGGTTTATTAACCAGTTGTTAGTTATTTAGAAACGAAGAATAATTGAGTTTTGAGAATAATTCTCTAACTGTATTTAGGCGATCCAAAGAGAAGAAGAAAAAAAAAATAATAAAAAGAAAGAGAAAGAGGAATAGATAAAACAAAACCCGGTCATAAGTAAAACTAAGACAAGACAGGTGTCAAAATATATCAGGTCAAATTACCTGACCGAAATCCAGGGAAATAGAAATTGTTATATTTGGTTGAAGAAATAGAGTTTGGAGATAATAAAATAAAACAAAAAGAAGAGGAAAGACAGAAACATGATACGAAACCAGATCGTAAGCGAAAACACACACGTACGACCAGCACCTAACAAGTGTCAAAATTATCAGGTCAAGCACTTGAACTAATTCCATGTCCGCGTAGGATGGAAGTTTGTTAAAGGTTGGCTGAAACAATAAAGATTTTTTAGAACAATGGAACTGTATACAGATTCTGACCTGTTAAAAAATTGGAACCCCACGATGATGAAGTGGAGACATTTTCAATTCAGATAATTAAGATTTTTGACTATCAGGTCTGACCAAAAACAAAGAAGGAAAAAAAAACGATTGTCTCGGCTCACAGATAGCGCCAATATTCTTTCCTGAAGTCACATCTGATTAGCGGCAGGCTGTTTTGACAGAACCCAGGTGAGAAAAAGCCAAGATTATCATTTTTCGTACGTGTGAAAAAGGCCAAATTAGATTTTGTTTTTTTTAGAACAAGAACGATGTAAGCCACGCCCGATTGGAGACGGGAGGCGTCCCACCACAGTCTCATTAGCCGAAAGCGGTCACGTGATATGCGGAAAGAGGAGGGAGAATGCTCGATCAAGAACCATTGGTCGAAAACGGTCACCTGACATACGAGAGACCGGGAGAGATGGGTATGCGTCTTCCCCCCAGAGGCACTGTGAGGAAGTAGGGGTGAAAATAATAGCGATAATGGGAAATCAGAACTAATGCGACTTTTGGGATTATCGAGAGAGCCCTGACGCCGACAGACCCACCCCGGTTTGCTGCGGCGTCAATAAAAGCAGGACCCCAATCGACAAAAAATGAGTTCAGCCCCGGACGGCAGCGAGAAGAGATCACCTCGGACGACAGAGAGTTGCGGCTGAGTTGCGGCAAGAAATCCTTCCAGCCCAAGTCGAAAACAAGAAATCCTTCCAGCCCAAGTCGAAAACAAGAAATCCTTCCAGCCCAAGTCGAAAACAAGAAATCCTTCCGGCCCAAGTCAAAGACAAGAGAAGTTCTATCTAAGTCGACGAAGGAGAAGATTACTCGAAAGCCGCGGAGAAGTTGCAGCCAAGTCGAAGACAAGGCCAAAGAGTTACTGGACGGAAGAAGAAGAAGAAGTTAAAATCAAGCCCAGCCGAGAACAGAATTCGACCCAACCAGATCGAAGTGAAGAAATACAACTCAAGTCGAAGAGAAGAATCAACTGCGAATGATTGATAGAAATTAGCCCCAGTGTCGAACTAAACCACACTCCGACATACACAATTCTAGAGAGTAGACAATTCGAAATCGTTAAGTTGTATGATAGAAGCTTGGTGCCATAGTCCACAGAGCGGGTCGGGAATGAGAACAATTTTTCTTTATGTAACGGACATTAGATATAAAAGGTTGTTACCTTTTTTTTTTATCAGTAATTTTTTGTCTCGTGAGTTTTTTTTCTTTTACTTGTGTTTTGCCACGCCCGTCGGACTCAACTTGCATACGGCCCAATCCCTGCTGGTCCCGTCTGTCTAAGATCTAAACACAGCGTGGGTAGACAGACCGGAGATCAGTACAGTTGCTTTAGCAACCAGGTATTGGAAGCGGGTTGGGAAAGGCGAGGCTGGTGATCATCTAACCAAGAGGTTGGAGCGGCACGCTTGGAACCAGGAGGAGCGACCAGGAGGAGCGACGTCACAGTTGGCGCCGTAACCAAAGGATTCGACCCTGGGCCAGGTGTGTACCCGTCACAAGTATCCGATATTGTGATAATAGAATATCTGCATAGGAAGATGAAATATTGTAAGAACCTGGGCGCAAATTTACCATCTATGATTAAATCACTTTCTATATACTTACTATATTATTTCTCTATTAATTAAAGTGTCATTTTTAAATCGAAAATATGGTCAGAATCCTTACGGTTAGCAACTAATGCAATGAATGTATTATTTTGTAAAATATCATTTTTGTGTCTCTATAATCTTTTATTTAAATTCCTTGAGGTTTCTTTTATGAATTCCTTATGGCTTTCATTACAGGTGATACAGTAAATTCCTCCTTCAAGTTTTAGCTTATTATTGTTTTGATTTGTATTAACAGGCAATGTCGATAACGGCTCGGATTGAGGAATCAGAGAGCTAGACTTAGAATTTCAGTCGAATCCATCACATTCACTTACATGCTAATACACTTGAGAAAGGTATTAATCCTCTTCTCCTACCCCAGCTATGGGTAAATAGCAGGACAGACCGAGTTCTATAGCCTTGGATGGCAACTGGTCTACCGCAGAAAGAAATAGTAACCTACTGCGGGAAAAATCTGCCTCGTCAGTCATGTATAAAAAGATACATGATCACCTAAGCGTGTATCATGCATGGCACATAACTGACTGATTAATTAAGTCTGCTATTGTTTTAGAAGGAGTTGTAACAAATTTTATGTTAAACATTAAAATCTTTTTAATGAAGTCCTGAAGAATAAAGCGAGTCACACGAAAAAGATTTTTCACTTTGTCATACATTTTCCTAAAATTGTTCTGACATAAAAAAATAAAAAAAATCTATACATCGTTTTCCCATATAATGGATATCGGCTCGCAATGAAAACTCGGAGAGTCGAGTTCGAATTCCAGTCGAGTTGGTTGGATTCACTTGCGCACAAATACCTTTGGAAAAGGTATGTATCCATCTCTTCTCTCCCCAACCCCAACTATGGATTGAATAGCAGGACAGACTGGGTTCTTTAGCCTTGGTTGGCAACCAGTCTACCACAGAAAGAAATCTGCCTCGTCAGACATGTATCGAATGATATGTGATCGCCCAAGCGTGTATCACGTATGGCACTTAACTATCTGGCTGATATATATATATATATATATATATATGTGTGTGTGTGGGGGGGGAGAGAGAGAGAGTTTGTGACACTAGGTTTCACATGTTAAAACTATCACTGATATTGAGCGCTTTCCAATAGGTAACGCGCCTATATAATATTTAAATAATATATATAAAAATTACACACAACCATACACACACACATAGATACATATATATACCTACATATAGATAGATAGATTATATATATATATATATATATATATATATATATATATAGAGAGAGAGAGAGAGAGATATTAGATATATCACCGTAGATTAGATGTTATCGGCCTGAAGAGGCGATCCTAGCATCCCAGCATGCTTCACAGTTGGTATGTGAATGAAAACCATAATACATACATCGATGGTTGTTCTAACACGAAATCATAAGTCATAACGGACCCAATATACCAAGAATTTGGAGCCACTTAGAAAATTCACACCAGAAGCCGGCGTGAATATCGAACCATTTGACATTCCTACACCGATGAAGAAGAAAAAATTCAGCAAATCCAGAGATTACTTTGAATTTATGCCGCATTGCAATCGTGTGACTCTAAACATGCTAACGTTTTAATGCGACAATTACCTAACTTCAACAATTTCATTCTCAAGCCAACTGTTATTTCCCAGATCTGTTTTAATTTATGTTGTAAGACTTCTGACGTACTTGTGAGCAAAACCCCAGAGGACACCTCTTTCTTTATTGTAGTTGGCACCTTAAGTATGGGGTCCTCTTTATTAACCACTGCAACAAATAGCAATATTGACTTATCCAATGTGTTCCATATTGGTTAGACTAGTTACGATGTTTTGCAAAACCAACAAAAAAAAATTAGCTGAACTCAAGTGGAAACAAAAGCAGCAGAAGACAGACCCATTCGAAGAAAATCGAAATTTTTAAACTTTTACCGACATAGTTATATACAGTTACAAACGGCTGTACGCAAAACCTATATTTAATTTAGAATTATGAAGTTTCTAAAAATGCCAGGATTAAGCTAATAAAATCTTTATCTATGACCCTGATAACATTCATCAAAATAACTAGAGATAATCGAAAATACTCGAAAATTATGAACCTCGGACATAAATTTGCATTAGATGTGCAACAGCAAATGTAATCAAATTTATACAAGGAGCTTATCATTGTTTGAATGAATAATTGCTGCCTAAGGATACGTTCATATATATATATATATATATATATATATATATATATATATATATATATATATATATATATATATATATATAAAATGGCAGACTCTCCAGTCGTTTTTCGACGAATGAGGGTCCAGCAAATCAGTTCATTAGAACCAAACATCCAGACTACCCGCACATGTGATTTGATTACAGTGGTGAAAGCTTATATAGAATTGGCCATACTTTTTGAAAAACCCGAATATAGAGAATTGGGGCATATATATATATATATATATATATATATATATATATATATATATATAGCGCTTTCTAATAAGTACCGCGCATATAATATATAAATAATTATACATATATATATATATATATATTTATTTATATTTATATACACAAACTTTTCCCATATATATATATATATATATATGTGTGTGTGTGTGTGTGTGTGTGTGTTTTGAACAATAAATATTAAAATTTTAGACATACTAGGTTGTATATTGATTTTTTGTTTTATTTTTTAATTACATTTCTCGGCTTGTTTAGACCAGCATAGTCATCATCAGGGGGACAAATTAATGCGTGTTAGTAGCAGTGGTAGCAGTGAAATACAGCGCTGAACTTGGCCTGTAGTTTTCATTTGTTTTTTTAGATAATTTTTGGCCAGTTTTGGCGTTGGTCAAGATATGTTTCAAGTTGTTTTTAAGGAGAGGTCGGCAGAGCCATTAGTGTTAGATATACCTCTTTAGTAATTTTAACAACTTTATTGGTTTCTGGGAAGGAGATGTGCGTGTTATGTGTATGTTATCTTTTAATTTTGGGGGGATGTAGTGTGTGTATGTATATATATTTTTGTGTCTGTGGGTGTGTGTATTGAAGACCTCATCATCTCTGTGAGTATGTCTGTCTGTCTGGTGTGTGAGGGCTGGAAGATAGGTGAGTCAGCTGGGGCCCTTCTTGGGTGGTCCATGAAGTGCCCAAGCTGTCTCTCCTAACTCTATTCTATGTAGTAGCAGTAGGATATATTCAACTATACAGAGATTATAATGTGTAAGAGAGAAATATGGGAAGGTGATCTATGGGGTTATATGCTAATTCTATCTGTGCTGTTTAGTTTTCTGTTGAATCCACCCGAACAAAGTGTTTTGAGGCGCAAAATCCATTTGTCTTGATGTTCTTCTAGTATTTTACGAACTTTATCTTTTGTGTCCATTTCTATTCTTTCAATAATAGTAAATTTTTCATGGCCTTTAAAATCATGTTTTTCTAGGCGGAAATGTTATTTAATAGGTAATAATCTTTCGTGGGGAGCCGGCTTAATCCTATTCCGATAAATATTATTTCTGTAGTGAAAGGGCCATTCAGATTTTTCTACATATTCTTTCTGGCATAGTGTGCATTCAGTTAGAATTGTGGTAGATTTTGAAAGTATTGTTAGTAACCGAGCTTGTGAACGAATTGGTGTGTTTAATGTGGTTACAACATAGGCTCCTTTTGTTTTTACTTGACTGGGAAAATCCTATTGTTTTTATTCTTGGTCTATTTTATGTTACTTTATCGTCTGAAGTTTGGTTACTTCCTATGATTTCCTTAAGATTCTTTGGTCTACGATATACTAAAAGACGGGGTTCCTCAAACAAAGTTTTTGGGTTGATTTGTGATATAGTATTTCACATCGACATTTCATTATCTGAGACAGTCGAGGTAAAGTAGTGTTGAAAGTGGTTACTAGAGGGATGCGTTTGGATTTATTTTTAATTTTATACTTTAGGGTGCCTTCTCTCGGAGCTGAAATTATAAATCTTATTGATTTATTCCCTGATCAAGTGTTGTTTATAGCCACGTGTTGTGAATTGTTGCTCGAGATTTTTAGTGTGTTTAGTTAACTCTGCATTGTTGGAACATATCCTACGTTTACGTACTTGTAAATAGGGGAGGTTCTCTTTGAGGTGTTAGGGGTGGGAAGACTTAAAGTGTAGACAGTTGTTGGTGACGGTGAATTTAGTGTGTAGTGTCGTTTGTAGTTTTCTATTTTTATCAATGTATATACGGGTTTCTAGAAATGTTACTGATCGTGTTGATTTTTCGTGGTCGAACTTAATGGAGTTGTGTACTGTGTTTAGGGCCACAAGAAATTCAGTATTTTTTTTCCTCATTGCCCGTATATATGAAGAACATGCAGGCATTAACGATGAAATGATAAACGTGGGTCTTCTCAAATTTGCCCATCAAGAACGTGGCATATGATGGACCAGCAACGATGCCCATGGGACATCCTTTTAATTGTAGGTAATGTTTTCTTTTGAAATCGAAACTGTTCAATATGAGGATGTGCTCCATAAGTTTTATGATTGCTTCTGGGGCGGGGTCTCTTGTTTTGCTCTTTTAGTAATTTCTTCTTTAAGGGCGGTTGGCTTTTCGTTGTGTTTGATATTGATAAATACATCTAGCGTCCATGATTACTAGAGTTGCATTTTCTGGTACTGTTTCTACATATCTAATTTTGTTTTGTAAGTCTCTTGTGTCGCAGACATATAGAGAACTGGTGCATATATATATATATATATATATATATATATATATATATATATATATATATATATAGATATATATATAGATAACTTTCCCTGACGATCCGTTTAGGTGAAACCTAGGTAGGTTTGTCTGGTTCACTAGGTGTATCTAGGTCCGCTCTACGATTGTATTGAGCTCTTTTGTTAGTTAGTTGTCTACTCGTATCGGGGTTTTTTCTTTGGGCTTCAGACCTGCATCTGTGCGATTTGTTTGACAGTAATTCATGTTTGTAGCTCTTTCTTTTTTTAAAACCTTTTTTCCCTCGAGATTGATTTGATTATTTACAAATCAAAAATTCGAGGGTTTTTCGAAACGAGTCTAGTTATCTATATTTATATATATATATATATATATATATATGTGTGTGTGTGTGTGTGTGTGTGTGTGTGTGTGTGTGTGTGTGTGAAAAGTGTGTGTATATAAATATAAATATATATATATATATATATATATATATATATATATATATATATTATTTATATATTATATGCGCGGTACTTATTAGAAAGTGCTCAATATCAGAGATAGAGCTAACATATTTGGTTGGATAGATGTGAGTTTGTG
>OZ010582.1:81984257-82001757 GCA_963932145.1 Acanthosepion lycidas | reverse complement strand
CTCTTTTTCCATTGTTACTCTCTCTCTATTTCCCCTCTCTTTCTTCCCCATCTATATCTAATCTTTGCTTATTGTCAAGAAAAAAAACATCGGTAAGTTATGTGCCATACATGATACACGCTTAGGAGTTCATGTATCATTTCAAGACATGACTGACAAGACAGATTTTTCCCGCAATAAGTTGCCATTTCTTTTTCCGATGGACAAGTTGGCATCCAAAGCTGTAAAACCCAATCTGCCCTGCTAATTACCTGTAGGTGGGTGCAGAGGAAAATTCATACCTTTCCCAAGGGTGTTAGCACGTAAGTTCATACCTTTCCCAAGGGTGTTAGCACGTAAGTGAATGTAATGGATTCGACTGGAATTCGAACTCGGCTCTCCGATTCCTCAATCCGAACTGCTATCCATTACTCCACCGTCAATATAGTTGGGAGACAGTAGATGACAACCAGGTGTAATAATATTATGCTGGCTCCACCCATTAATTTTCACTTCTCATAATCATCAGCACCCCTATTATCTGGAAACGTCAAGATTTCTAAAAACCATTCCTATAGTTAATTAAAAACTTACCATATTGATCATTGAATATACTTTTTTTTTCTTTTTTTTTTCTTAAAATTATCCTCGAAACAGTGCGAGTTGAATAATGTCGTAAAGCTACTGAAATATAGAAATTAGGAGAGTATTATTAACTTTTTACTCTTCTTGCTTAACCACGTGGAATTTATTTAAGTTATCAAAACCTATAATATGCCAGTAATAAAAATTTTCACAAAAAAAAAAAAATCCAAGAATTCTACGTACAAAACCGATTCCTGAGGAAGATGAAAGAATATCCGTGAATTTAAATCCAATGAAAACTGCTAAATTCTAATCCGGCACGGGAACTGAGAAAGGAAAGAGAAATGTAACTATTTACACCCACAACGCCGAACACACATTATCATTTTTTTATATTAACGTTACACATTGTTTATTTATTTATTTATTTATTTGCTTTTGCTTTTTACGTTTGTCAAGTGTCACCACATCCATGGAGACAATCAGGAATTAAGCGAATTACTCCAGAAAGAAATAGGGAACAAAATGGTGGCCAAATACACCCCCTAGGGATTCCATTAAAGAAAAATGCTGAATTTTTAAAAGAAGGCGAATCAAAGAAGACAATTTACGAATAATGAGAATTTCGTATTAAAAAGAATGGATAGCGAATTCCACGCGTGTTTGTTTATAAGCGTGTGCTGTGTATGTGAGGATATCAATAGCCGTATGATTATGTATGTACGTGTGTGTGTGCGTGAGTGTGTGTTTGCATGTGTGTGTGGACGTTACAGAATATGTATACAAAGTATGTATTTAATTGGTATTTTTTTATGAATTTGGAACTGTGAGTTTGAGCTTCAGTGTTGGATATATATATATATATATATATATATATATATATATATATATATATATATATATAATCCAAAAGAGAGCTCGATACCGATACTAGAGCGATAATTATTTATTTATTATAATTTTATCATATAGACAAAACCATTTTACTCACTACAAAGATGCAACTTGGTTTCAGTGCATTTCCTATGATTAATTAAGTTATGATTAATTAATGCCATTTACAGGAAATGCACTGAAACCAGGTTGCGTCTTTGTAGTGAGTAAAATGGTTTTGTCTATATGATAAAATTATAATATATATATATATATATATATATATATATATATATATATATATATATATGTATATATATACCGTGTATAACAGCAAAATTGTCCAAATCGTGTAACAGCATGTAATAATTGTTAATCCCACAGAATATTTAATATATAAAATCCACTAAACCAATTGAGATTCTCTGTGATAAGATTATTTATTTAGCCATCTTGATACCATTTGTCGTAAAAATCACTGAAAAACACTTTGAGTTATTCAGCTAGAAAGAGAACGGGTTAAAATCGTTTTGTGTGGGTCACAATGTCTTCTCAGCTTAGCAATGCTGAATCGAAAAATCATATAGGCCTTCAGTAATGGTACCAACATTCATACTCTGGCTTCTATCTTCAAAGTCCATTCAAGAACCATCAAGAGAATGGTAAATAAGTTTAAAAAAGAGTGAACAGTAGAAAGGAAAACTGGATCAGGATGTCACAACTGGAAGAAGGATTATCATTTCAACTTAGAGATAAAGAGATCAATTAGAAAAGATCCAACTCAATCCATAAGACGTTTGACACATAAGAAATGAGTTTCACTTATAATATAAGCCCAAACAACAGTGGAAAAAGACTTAAAAATGAAAAGTACATGAAACGTGTGAGGCACCTTGTTAATTCAGAACAGAAAGTTAGAAGGTTAGAGAGGACGAAGATCATCTTGAATAAATTGGAAAATGATCATGGAATAATATATATATATATATATATATATATATATATATATATATATATTTGAACATAATTTCAATCCATCATGAGCTTCCGAGCCTTAGTTATGATTAATTAATGTCATTTTCGTTTATGATCGATTTCATCATGTTCGATTTCATCACATGTCATTTTCGTTTATGATCGATTTCATCACGATTCTTCTGTCAAGCTTGGAGGGTAATTATACATTATTATTGCTCAAAGTAGAATGCACTAGAGAATTCCAGTAAAATATCTTTTATCTTTTCTATGATACAAATGTTCAAAGCTTAATCTAAAAATTGGACAATTTTGCTGTTACACGATTTGGACAATTTTACATATATATGTGCAAGGTGATTGAGAAGTAACTCCCTATTTTAAAATACTTATAATTTATTTATTAACTATAATTTTTACAAGAAATGGATATGAGAGGAAAGCGTTTAGCATGAAATCTTACCTTTAAATAAAACATTTAAAGGTAAGATTTCGCTACCAGCTTCTCGGGCCGCCCAGAAATCGCGTCAATTGTTTTCACCAGGAAATGTTGTGGTATAGAAGACATAACGTCTTGTATTCATCGTTCAAGTTCTTCTAAAGACTTGGTTTGGTATAGTAAACTTGCTCCTTTAACCAATTCCATAGAAAAAAAAAACTCCTGTCGCATTTGAAGATAGAAGAATAACAAATACATTGTTAACTAATATAGGATAATATTTCCTCTTAATATTGATGATATAATCTAATCTATTTGACAAATTTTTTATCCTTCGCCCGTAAAATTCTTCATGTTTCAATGCAAAGAAACACTCAACATCAGTTTTAAACTCTTCGCAATTAATGTACTGTTTGCGTCTAAGTATTTTACAACGATCAAAAAACATGGAGCAAGGTCGGGAGAGTAAGATAAGGCAAACCTTCCATGCTTAGAGCCATATTTTCCTGGGAAACTTGGACAATATATGCCCTTGAGTAAGAGTAACACGCCTTTACGATGGGCTTTTTTTTCTTCAAATTCATGCACAATGCTTCCAATTGAAAGGCAATAGTTCTCCGTTTTTCGTTTAGCACTTTCTGATATATGACAACCTTATCATACTAAGCGTAATTTTTTTTCAGGTGTCATCAGAGGTGTGTTCCCTTTTCCAGTGGATGCTAACCATTTTTGTTTGGTATTTTTATACAGAACCCAACTTTCATCACCGGTAATAATTCTGCCCTGGAAATGTTCGGTGGAACTCTTCAATGAAGAACAGATGCCAACTCTCTGATTAAGCTAAGAAGCGGTCAGACGATGAAGGGCACATTGACAAGCTTCAAGCACTTCTCTGCGTCAAAGTGTCACTTGTATTTAACTGTTTTGATAATTCCCGTTTGCTTGAGATTTTACACAACATCAGTTTGTAGAAGCTCATTGTTGACAGAAATTGCTTGTCCAGATCGTGAGAAAAATTTACCAATCGAAACTGGTCAAACCGCTTCCATTGCTGAAGGATAGTTTAGGATTCATATAACATACATGGTTTCATCTAGATCGGATCTAGACTCATTTTAAAATAAACAATTTACTCACTCTGATAGTAAGTATTTTTCAGAGAAAAAATAACAATAGAATCTAAAAATAATTAGTCATTTTAGCGTAAGTATTGAAAAATTAACCTTAAGCTAATCATGCCAAAAACTCGAAAGGACTTTCTTTCCAACCTAATGCATTCATTATCAGTCTAACATGGATTCACTAGTGTTTTAACTGTATAGATAAATGAAGTGTTTATAGATAGATAGATAGATAGATAGATAGATAGATAGATAGATAGATAGATAAGTCTGACCGGTTCGGTCAGGTCAAATAAGGGTAGCGATCTCAACAGTGACCTACAATCTGTTGTTAATTGGAGCAAGAAATGTCTTCTTAATTTTAACGCATCCAAAATGAAACTGTTCTCGTAATCGTCTTAGAGAACCCATTTTGCATGGCTGAAGTGTGACTTATTGTGCCTTCTCGGGCTAACACCTTCGCCGATATGACATGCGAAGATAATATTATATTATAATCAATATATAAGCAATGTTAAGTTTGCTGCTAAGAAAGTTGGTTCACTGTGTCATGCTAGACATTTTTCTTGCCGGGATCTATCTTACATATTTATAAGTCTAAAATTCGTCCATGCATTGAATATTGATGTCACATCTAATCAGGTGCTTCTGCTATGCACTCAGATATTCTTGATAAAATACAAAGAATCTGCAATTTTATCAGTCCAGACCTGGCACCTCGACTTCAGTTACTTTCCCACTGCTGTAACGTACCTTCCCTGTACCTTTTCTATAAATACTTTCATAGTAATTGGTTTGATGACGTCTTTGGTACCACGATTTTATGAATTTAAGCGCAGTACTCGATTGGCAACTAGATCTCATCATTTTACAGTTGAAATGACTAGATCTAACCGTAAATTCTATGCTAATAGTTTATTCTCCTGTACTTTTCGTTTATGGAACTCTCCTCTGTTCCCTTGATTTCTAGTTCACGTTGATATTTAAAAATTTAAATGTCATTCTTTATATTATGTCTTCTTAATTCCTGTTCCTTTATTGTTCTTTTTCCTTAATAATGTGTTTCTTTTTCTCATATCCTTTCAATTTCACTAGGGTGACAGACAGGTATATAAATAGATATATATCAACAGAATCAGATAGATATCTACATAGATATATATTAAAAGAATCAAATAGACAGATGTTCTGATTTATAATGGTTCTTCATAATTCGCATTATATTCCCCCTATCCCCTGAGAAAATTTGGAAGATATACACGATCTTCCGTGCCTTATACTGCTTATTATTATTATCAAGTAATGTCTTCATTTAGTCGCTACGAACATCAAATACTATATCCGAACATGAAGCATTGTTCCGCAAGAAATCGCTATTTCAAAAAGCCACAAATGCTTTTTTACACGTTCAATCATAAAGTTCATATATTATGGCGAATGCTGATTACTTTCTTTCATCTCCAATGTTCGATTCAGTAAATAGAAATATGCAAATTTTGACAATTTAAAGAAATGAACGTCAGGATAGCAGCTTTCAAGGTTCAGTCAATAACAAGTTCTTTAATTAATTTAATTAAAACTAAACTTTACTAATGTTTGTCTGAAGTTCTGTGATGAGGCGTTATCATTATCTACACTATTTATATTCAGACTATTGTTCACATATTTGTTATTACGGGGCATCATAGCAGATATAAAAGTGTTGGTTTGTGAATTTGGTAACATAGTGGTTGTGAGTTCAATCCCTGGTTCAGGTAGTGTGTACTTGAACTAAGTGGAAACGGGCAAGCAATAACAGAACAGTGCTGAATAAAATAAGAACTATACTATATCCCTAGATATGAGCAGTGCGAACATTCTACCACCGTATATTAAATAAAGGGTTCTGTTCAGAATTCCCTGTAGGTTACCCAGATCGTTATACACCAGAGGTAGGCCGGAGACCACAATAACCGAAAAGTTGTGATAACGACAACATAGATGAGGACAATAGTCCGAATATAAATAGTGTAAATAAACTTTCCTAATATCACCTAACGACAAAACCAAATGTCTTAGCAAACCAGATAAATAGAAAGACATATAGATAGATGCCTAATTGAGATATTTTCGTAAGGATTCAAGGTAGGGTGTTAATAAATGAGGTTGTTTTAATGGCTTACAAGGAGAGAGTAAGAAGAGCTTATTATCAGGACATGTAGTCGCTACGAACATCAAGTTGCCCCTAGACTTGAAAAGATTAAGATTGTCTTAATCGGAAAGCATCCTCCCGGGAGTAAGTTCCACAATTCAATAGTTTTGGGGAAGAAGCTGTCTTAACGGAACCGCCACCGTGACGGACTGGACTGGTGGCATTAAGGAATTTAGTTCGCCGGAATATCTGCCATGAAACAGTGATAGAGTAAGAAGAGACTACATGGCCGCGCAAACGCTTCTTAACTATACCAAAGCTAAGGATTGGGAAGGTCCAGTACAGACGTGGCAACAATACTCCATTTTTGATCTGAGCTAGCTCTTGTATAGATAGAAAATGACAGAAGGAGTCAGGTACTTCCTGGAGTGGTACAAAGAACCTGTCATTTTTACAGAATTTTTAGCGATGGATAGCATATGTTCCCTACTTTATATCTGGACAGATTTATTTGTTTTATTACGGCTTATCAACCTTTTCCAGGTTATTTATAGCCAGAAAATATTTTTAGATTTTTTTTTTTTGGTGGGGGTGGGAGGTAATAATGATTCATTACTGATAAAAGTTCTACTAATTAACCTATAGCTGGAGGGAGAAGAGTTGGATTCATATTTTTTCGCAAGGGAATTCACGCGTAAGTGAATGTAACGACCCCGACTTGAGTCCCAGTAGACTTTCATATACACAAACTTATACGAAAAATACACATACACATATATGAGTACAAATGTATTAAATCAGCCTCTCATACCCAGGGATGTACCTATGAGTGTTTGATTATCTTATCTTTATTACAATATTGGATAATATTTTTATTCAACTTTTCAACGGCTCATATTTCCGATTCCTTGCCGTTATCCATTATTCCGTTCGTACATTCACAATTACAGGCTTTGGTATCCCCAAGCGGTTACTCATCTAGCTACTGACCAAGCCAACTACGGTGATTGCACAGGAACTTATGTTTCAACGTGATATGGCCGTAGGCCTTTAGATTTGGTGTAAGCTTCAGTCCCAGTAGACTTTCTAAGCAAGGAGTCTCACTGGGAATAGGTCCCAACGTCTTATACTTTAATTTAATTTGTCGCTTGCCCCAAACTTCAAATTGAACAAACAGTCGGTGTTTATAAATCTACCTTTTTGAGCAATTGATAACGATTATTGGAATGATTTGTGAATTCGTGCGGACTAAATGATTGTCAGATTTTCAACGTTTGTTTGGAGTCTTTCATTTTCTATTATCAGCCTTCTTTAAAGTTCTAGGTGAGATTACATTAATGTTCCACACCCAAAACACTTTCATATACACAAAATTATACTCACACGAGGGGTCACTTGCTTCAAACGCCAACTGTATAATAGCCAACTTCAGCAATAAAATAATTATGAGTTGATTTATAGCAATGATTCTCAACATTTTTTTTTTTTTTTTTTTTTTGTTTTGCCCATGGAACACTTTTACTCTTAATTTTGTTGGTGGCTCCCATAATTATTCGATGAAAAAAAAAGAGCTTATTTTATTTTCTTACTAATATTTTAGGAATTGTATTATAGAAATAGTAAACGTATAGCTTCCCCCTCCCCAGCTAAGGATAAATATTAGGACAGACTGGATTCTATAGCCTTAGATGGCAACTTGTCTACCGCAGAAAGTAATGGCAACCTACCGCGGGAAAAAATCTGTCTCATCAGTCATGTATCGAAAGATACATGATCGCCTAAGCATGTATCACGCATGGTACATGACTGACTGAAACGTATATGCTTTACTTTCAAGTAAAACTAATTTGTTGAAAATAACTTGCATTTAACAACTAAATTCTATGGAACATTTATGAAGACTAGTCAAATAACTTGTAATAAACCACTTTTAAATATGTAAGTAATTAATAATTTTTTTTAAAAGTGCAGATTTATTCAATGAGATTCCTGTAGTTGATGCTGCTGAAGAGATTAATACTGTTAATCCTTCCTTTATATATAATCCTTATATAATTTATATATTAAATTAATTTTATTATTAATATTTTATTTTTTTAATATTTTATATTAATTTATATTAATATTTTATTTTATTTATATTAAAAATTAATATTATTAATATATTAAATTAATTTATGTAATAAATTATAATCTTTATATAATTTTCCTATATATATATATATATATATATATATATATATATATACAATCCTTCCTTTATATGTCCTTCTCAGTTTTTATTCAACTTTTACAATCAAAACATTTGATATATTAATAGGAAGTTAAACTTGCATCGCTTGATCTCGTTTTCTGCTAGTTTTAGAGTTGTTCTTATATTTTTACTATGTTATGGTGTAGAAATTCCAATATTCTGTTGCAACAACCATTATGAAATGAAATTGCTCTATGGACCGCTAAAATATTGGCGTGGACATCCAACCTGCTTTATTTTGAGCGGAAACCCAGTAATGTTATATGGCCCCTACCATCATGGTCCAGATAGACCTCAGTTGAGTACTACTGATTTATAGCATCAGCTTCAAGACTTAACACCGTTTTCACACTAAAAGTATCACTACGAATAACGCACTTTCTTGGCGATCACTTCAACAGGGTATACCTGAAAATACCAAGCATGAGTGATTGGCAATGTGCTAAAAAATTTTGAATATAAACACTGAGTAAATTTCAAATTCAAAAAGTGATTTTACGACTGCTTTTAAATCAGTGTATTTATCATACGTTGCTGTAAAACTCTTATTCTATTCGCGAATGATAGCAAGGTTATAATTCATAAAACGTGGTTAGCAAGCTTGTCTTTCCTATTTCAATTACGATTGAGTATGAGTTCAATCCTCACTTTGTGCTCCATCTAAGCACTTGTGCCAAATCTAAGCTACTCTTAGAAAATCCCTATATTTCAACAATTTATTCAAGTTATGTTCGGTTAAAACAATGATTGTTTTAAAATTTTCAAATATTATTTGAATTTTTTTATGAAATTCGATTTACCAAAATTATTCCCCAAAACGAAATTATGCAGTTTTATCATAGTTATCCCTTTTTTTACCCTGACCAAGAACGATTTATCTTTACGCAATTTTTTTAAAATCAGGTACGAAAGAAAATTTGACAACACAATCAAAGGGAGATAATGCTGAAAGAAGAAGCAAAGCGATCGTTTCTTCAATGATGATTAATGGGAAATATGCACCAGAAGTTTAATTAGTAACTTGGTAAAATTCAAAAAGATGATTAAACCACAATTAAGATCAACGTCTCAATCAAGAGTAATAATTGTCTTAGATAAACTCGTTCATAAAATGCAATAAATATGCTTTTGTTTATCAAGGGTAAAATAAAATTGTTGCCAAGCAGTAATGATATGATATTAGGTTGGTGCAAAAATAATGACGTAATAATGTCGTTTTTTGACGTAACGTCAAAAAACGACATTATTACGTCATTATTTTTTAACCGACCTAATATTAAGTAAAAATTATAAGATTGAACATTTATATTGATTGACAGCATAACTATTCATTCTTTCAAAAGACAATTCATCTGCGTTATTATCCTCAACAGCATTATTATTTTTATTTTTATTTTTATTTTTATTTTATTTCCTTTGATTTCTGATGTATACTCATTTTTTTTTTGGGGGGGGGGGTCACAGTCAGAGACCTAAGGTCAGAAATAGCATCATGACATTTTCTACTAAGCATTTTTTGAATAAACAGACAAAATAAATCCAAGATCACACACATTACATAGATAAAGCCCTTCGTAAGGCGTCGGCTGTACATGTGTGGACAATGTTTTTGTATTTATTCAAGGCTTGGGTTACCAGGCAGTCCTTCAATGAGTCTATCGGGACTTTTTCCAATCAATCCGAGAACTTCAACAACTGAAATTGTTGATGTCCCCATGTGCCGTATTTTTTAGATTTAGATTTTAAGGTACTCGTTTTATTCTTATTTTATTTTCTTTGATTTCTGGTGTGTACACATTCCTTTCCGGGTCCCGCCCAGAGACCTAAAGTTAAAAATAGTATCATGACATTTTCCACTGACCAATTAGAACACACACGCACACACATTTTACATAGATAAAGCTCTTTGTATGGCGTGGGCTGTACTCATGAGAAATTATTATTATTATTATTATTATTATTATTATTATTATTATTATTATTATTATTATTATTATTATTATTATTATTATTACAGGTTATTCTCGGTTCTTTGAGGACATTTGCATGAATTTAGTAAAAGACGCATAAGTCACGAAAGATAAGATTTATTTGCAAAGAAATTGAATCTTCTTGAAACTTTTCCTGACGCATCTACTAAATGAATCCGCCATTAGAATCCTTAACGGTTTCAATACGAGATCTCAAATGTCGACATACTCGAATTAGATGATCTTTATCTAGTTTGGACACTTGTTATGGCGATTTTGTTACGGAGATTTTATAATGTTATGTAGGCGTTGACTAACTTCCCTCTCGAATACGCGCTTTACGTAGTAGTCCAACGGATTCAGGTCTGGGGAGCTAAGAGTCAGTGTTTGCGGGAGACGTGAAGACTTCCAGAACATTACTGTTGCTGGAAACTTTAGACCGTTAGAACGTCTTTAGGGTCTCTGCAGAACCAGATGTCATTCCTTCGTCTAACCTTTTGGTCCTGATCAAAGTTTTTTTTCCCCATCGGAGAAAAACCAAAGCATTTCAAGCTGTTGATATTTCAACTTGTTTGTTGATGTTTGCGCGGATCAGACGGTTATCTTTTGTTGTTTTTTTTTTCAAATAGGAATTGGCCTCTACACAATATATATCACTTGTATCAAATGTCCTCAGGCACAATTCTTCCAATACAGTCTTTTGAAACCGTGAGTTCCTTAATAATGATGTTAGCTGAATTTTGGAGTTCTTATACATCATTTTCGGCACCTTTCGCACAAATTTGGGTGTTCTTATAATATCAGGATCCTTAGCAGGTGTTTTACATTTTGCTAAAAATATTACCAGAAATACATTTTTGAAAAAAATATCTGCAATTCATTTAAAAAAAAAATATTACCAACAATAGATATGACTCTCGAGAAAAAAGCCTCTTTACAAAAATACGTCAATGAAACCAGATCTCCAAACTGATTTCTTACAAAGAATACATATTCTATTCATACGAACCTATCCTATCATAAAAATCTTGTCTTCATTAAATAGCCCATTGAGGTTGATAAGCCGTAAAAGAAAATAAACGATAAACCAGCTGTGTCTAGAATATGCACACGTGGGACAAACTGGATGACAGATAGATATATAAGCACCCACCGATGAACAATAATATTGCGTGTGAGAGATTTAGTTTCGTGTTTTAGTTTTAGTTTCTTCTTAGTCTTCATACGAAAACCTTACATTATTATTTTTCTTACCATTTTCTCCCCGTTAGTGAATTAACATGTGCGTTGTGTCATGTTCTTACCTCATATCATAAATGGAACATTCCGTTCTGATTGCGAATAAACGTTATTTCAGAAAAAATATTTAGTGAAAAAAAAAGAAAACATGAAGAAAGAAAGAAAGAAAGAAAGAAAGAAAGAAGTGGAGACGATAATGCTTTCATGTGTTTAACGTCCGCTTCGATGAAATCGAAAACATGTTCATTTTTAAATCTTTTTATTTGTACCCTCTTACTTCTTGAAATAATGACCTGCATTCATACTTATGACTGTTATTGCAATATTTTGTTAAAGTTGTTAAGCTCAAAGAGTTAACAACGCGACAGAGGGATTTCCACGGCTATTTTATAGGGAGTTTATTCAGTCATTAAATGAAAAATTAAGACGCATCAGAAAATTAAAATAGGAATTCCCTGATATTTTCACGAGTACTGTTTATTATTATTATTATTATTATTATTATTATTATTATTATTATTATCATTATTATATATTTTTGTTGTTGTTACAGTTTCTTCACTCCTTCAGTTATCCCACCAATAGTAATTACTAACTTTCACAGGAGATCAAATCAACCTCCATACACTCAACGCTCAATATTCGAGTTGATTTAATTATGCTGCTGTCCGGGCGGTTTTGGTTCTTCGTTCTTCATCGGATTTCCACGTCTTTCAATCTCTTTGCAAGGTTTTTCATAATCGTCCCAAGTACTCCAATAATGATAAGCACGACTGTCGTTATTTACTCGGATTAGATTCGTTTGGTGCAAGTCTACAATATGGGGCATCCAGGGAGAGACGAACTCGCTAATCGGCAATGTTCAACTAGACTAGTTCATTAATCATAACCCCATCTTGTGTAACGCCCTGATGTTCCACAATTTTTCTTGGGGGATCTCTGGAAACTTTTCTTCTTATATACGATTATTAGATCTTGTTTTCTTACCTGGATTAGGTGATCCGTTAGAATCCTTTTGAAATATCACATCCCCAACGTTGAAATTGGGACCGTGTAGACTTAACCAGCACCAAATCAATGCTCATCAAGGCACAAGTACGATGGACTTGCCACGTCATCCGCGTGGATCAGCATCACATTCCCAGACGCCTGTTGTACAGAAAACTGTCATGTGGCAGATGACGAAGAAACGGTACAAAGTCTCAGTTAAATCTAATCTCCACTGGTGTAAGATCAGACTGGAGGATTACGTTAGTGTGTCATTGTCTAACAAACCTTTGCAAAATTCGAAGACCGGCGTCAAAAACTCAGTACTCAAAGAGAACAACGTCACAGCGCAACTTAAACATTAATTACAACCACCTACTTTCAGTGTTTTGAACCTTGTATTGGGTGAACAGCAGTATAAAAAAAATGTCCCGTTTGACTTTAAGGTGAAATAAGCTATATTTAGTATGTTTCTAGCTATTTATGACATGAGTATTACAACTTTTACAAGTATACATTTGTATAAGACAAAGTAAGAGGCAATCGCATCAGTAATCCGATTTTCTGCTGATATTACCGAATGTATCGCATGTTAGCCGTGTTTTTTTGCTTGACTTTTAATATCCTTATTCAGCTTGCCTTTTCTTCGAATTTATAGAAATTGGTCAATTCCAAAATAATTTACCTAAACTATCAAAATATTTCCGATATATTGATAATGCTTTGTTAATGTGTCCCCGCAAAATATATATTACTTGTTCTTGTAAATAACCTAAACAACATTCAGTGTGCCATCGAATTTACTCCTTAAACAGAAACAAAAATATATTTCTTTGATACTATGTTAAATAATAATAATAATCTACTACTAAAGGTCTGCCGATAATACACCAACAAAGATTATATCATTGACGCCACAACGAAATAAAATCCAATAAAATAATTATCGTTTTCTACTTAAGAGTAATTTAGAATTTGTATCCCTCAGTGTTTATACAATGAAAGTACTTAGAAAATACTTTTCAATTCTTCCAAATTATAAATGAAAAATAGAAAGCTTACAAAATCTACAAAAATAAAGAAGAAAATACCAAATAATCTTGAGAAAACTACATACATGATATTACCTACTAACTCAATAATGGCTACAATTAAAAAGAATGTAAATCCTTGGGACTTAAAAAATACATCAAAATAAATAAATATATAAAAAATACATTTTCAGATTCCTTCTAGAAGTAGAATTTTATTAAATCTAAAAATAAACACGTAAATGCAGACTTGGTGTCACCTCATGCGGACGTAGCAATTAGCGCACCACCTGACTTTCCCAACCAATGGGAACACAACAAAAATACAAAATTCGGCTTTCGTCTTAACACAAAAGAAAATAACGATAAACTAACACCTCGAGTAGAAATTATAGTATTAGACTGTAAAAATATGCCCCTAAAATTCATAGATAAATCATCAAGGAATTTCAATAAATTATATGAACCCAAAATGGATCATTTACAAATAATACATCCAATGAATTACGTGTTAATAATTCTGACTATAATCCCGAATTATTGAATGCAGTTTTAATTAAAAGCGACAGTTTTAATTACCGCATTTGACGGTATATAAGACATACAGGTGTATATGACGCACCCCGATTTCACCTGGGCAAATCAAGAAAAAAATTAGTAATTAGTAAAAATATTAGTAAATGTTACAGCCTAGGCTATATTTATGAAGTATTATTTTGGTTAAACAAGTCATGATTACAATTAAATGAAAAATAATAGGAAAAAAAGAATACGAGCCTATAAAAACTTTATTATATCCTTTATAGGATCTGTACAACCTGCATCTTGTAAACGTCTTATTGGAATAATTAGGATATAAAAATTCTGATTGTATTTATACCAATGCAACCGGAAGTTACTGCAAGAAAAATATTAATAAAACAAATATATTTTATGAATATATTCAGTGAATTTATTGCATATAATTTTAGTGAATCAAAGTACTAATATTAAACATGTTGAAATTTATATAATGAATATTATCAATGATAACACCTTTAATCTGCATAATAGCCTTTTAAATAGTGACAATATGAAAGTTACTCTAAAGTCTAAGCTAAGAAGAGTTGCCAGGTAGCTAATTACGGCAGACTATCGCAAATTTTAAACCTACATATGGCATATAAGATGCAGGAAATGTTCCGAAATACAGAAAAAATAAACAAAACATATTCATCAAAATCTTTCCTTAGTCATTGAAAATATATATATATATATATATATATATATATATATATATATTAGGTTAGTGCAAAAATAATGACGTAATAATGTCGTTTTTTGACGTATTTTTTGACGTATTTATATATATATATATATATATATATATATATATATATATATATATATATATATATATAATCCAAGTAAGGCGATAATATTACTAAGAGGCAAGGGATACTGAGAGTAAAAGAGAATGAGTAGACTTTAGAAGGAAGCGGAAACTCATTTCTATGCATGAAACAAAGAAGGATAAACGTCTACCGCTGTTCAAAAGATCGGAGAGGAGAATGTGAACAGGGCAATAGGCGAGCCTATCTACACGTATTGAGAATAAATAAATAGTAAATAAAATTTCGTAAGCCCAGACGAGTGGACAGAGTAATTACTGGATGGTCCGTCTAAGAAACTCTGGAGTCAGGATGGTGACGGTAAAATCAATAAACTAAGGCCACCAAAACATTTAATGGTATTAACTATATATATATATATATATATATATATATATATATATATATATATATATATATAAAACATACTTAAGAGAGATATAAAATTAACCCCTTCCTATACTTTATATTGTCTGTTTAACTACCACTCTCAACCCCCTCTATTAAATTACAAAAATTACACTACCCACCAATTTCTAATCCCATTTTTCCTCTCAATTCGTTGTTGGAAGTTTTACCTGATGATCCTGAATGCTTAAAAAAGGATTTAGGTGAAATAAATTATCGTAATGGTACCTTAAAGTGGTTTGTTTTTCATTACATATATATATATATATATATATATATATATATATATATATATATATATATATATATATATATATATGTGTGTGTGTGTGTGTATGTATATATATACATATATATATATATATATATATATATATATATATATATATATATATATATATATCCTTTCTCTAGTATACCGATAAGATTATGGATTTCATAATGACTATAATCGCGACTGCAGTCGAACTAAAACTACGTCGATATATATATATATATATATATATATATATATGTGTGTGTGTGTGTGTGTGTGTGTGTGTGTGTGTGAGTTGTTGAAAACGTTTCGTGTCAATGTACTTGTACTTGTAAAATCATAGTAAATAATCAAATATCCAAATTTAGGAAGGAATTCTATTCTTGGTCCGACGGAGACATTTCAGGATCTGAAATGATATCAAAGTTAAACATGGAAAGCAATTCACGCATTAGTTAACAATATTATGAAATTTCCCAACACGGGTAATTGATGTGATTTAATTATTCAATTTTGGAAATTAGTTTCATTTATTTACTGTCTTTTAAACCAAATTTCATGTAAGTAAAACATCTATTTTTCTAATGACATCTCCATTTTCTTACAATTAATAAGAGGTGCTGTTTTTTTTTTTTTGTTCTTTCTTTTTTGTTTTTTTTTGTTTGTTTTTTTTGTTTGTTTTTTTTTGTTTGTTTTGTTTTGTTTTTTTAATGTCTAATTGCTAAAACAACTTCGTTAGAATTCGTAAAGGTGAAAATTAATTTCATTTGTTGCAACTCGATATGTTTCTCTTCGTGCACGCCTTTTCCGCCTGATAGTGGTTTTGGTTTGTTTTTCATAGTGAATAGTTATTATTGTCGACAAAATGCACACACATTTCAAGGCGGCGAAGAAAACCGTTTCTGTGACTGGCAGAACAGCAAAGTTTTAAATAGCTTGCGTGAGTGTTTTCTAACTCATCCAGTTACAACGAAGAAGAAGTACATTTCTTTTTAAAAACCACATTGTTAATCGGCTTATTGTGTTTTTGGAAATAATTATTCTTTCTGAGATGCTGTTCTAAGTTCTTTATTTATTTTCATTGTTCTCTCATCACGATCGCGGAAACCATAAACTATTAGGGTCACAGGGGCACTACATGTACTGCATTGTTTTCTGAGTCCAACCCTCCCTAGGGTGGTTTTGAATCCAGTTTGTTTTTTTTATTTCTCCTACATCAGTTGCCACCCAGTCTGTTCTTGCTCTTTACCCATAGCTGAGGGGAGAAGTGATGGATTCATACCTTTCTCAAAGGTATTAGCATACTTTTTCCAAGATAATTTCACGTAAATGAATGTAATAAACGCGACTGTAATTCGAACTCAGTTCTCCTATTCCTCAACCTAAGACGCTAGCCATTAAGACATCCTACCCATAACCCCTAAGGTTCTATACGTGTTACTAATTACTGATAGAGTTGTCATCACGTTCAATAATCTTTTTTAGTTGCCATGTTCAATTTTTTTTTTTTACATATTCATTCATCTTTACAGATGCTCCTTTCTGGCTTCGTGACCCCTTTGAATGTCAAAGACATTTTTCAATTCTCTGGAATAGTAGCTACTTTTTAGGTTTTACGTTAGGTCTTCAAATTCTAGTTATTTGCACAATTCCCAAAACATTCATACCCAATCGTATTTACTTCAGTATTTACCTTATTTACTATATTTTTGAAAGTTCATCTCTCTCAGCACGGGCAATATTTATTCTTCTGTTGCGTCTTAACCTTAATGTAGATGGGTCTCAGATTCACATCCCGCCTGCCAAAGTCTACTGAGCTGCCACATTTATGGCGGCATGTTATCTGCGATTCCTTTTTTAGTTTACTTATCCTCTCCGTTTT
>OZ010582.1:81944257-81979257 GCA_963932145.1 Acanthosepion lycidas | reverse complement strand
ATAACAGCAGATGTGGCCTGACGATTGCATATAGCATGAAACAGGCTGTCGCCTCTAAGTGTTGACTTCTATGTTCACTTTTATATTTATATATATATATATATATATATATATATATATATATATATAACGTTTGCGTGCCGAGGTCTGAGTTCATTTCCGCGGGCATGCGTATATATATATATATATATATATATATATATATATATATATATATATATATATATATATATGCATGTATGTATGTATATAAGTGGACACTGAATTCAACGAAGTGACGATTACGTATACGCATAAGACAGACTGTCGCCGCATGGTGTTGACTTCAGTGTCCAATTTTATATTTAAATACACTATCCCTGATATTGACCACATTCCTTAAATCATAAAACTTAACCACATTCCTTAAAAAATGTTATCATATGTGTGTGTGTGTGCGTGTGTGTGTGTGTGTGTGTAAAGACAGAAGGGGGACTTTACCAACACGTATCGTCCTCTGATGGACTTTATCACGACAAATGTAAATATTTATTATGCAGCATATATTTGCAAACATAAGGTTCACATAATTTCTGTTTCTGCTCAGTCGTCTACTCATTTACGAGCGCACTAGTCTGTAAGACGACTAGCCAATCCCTGTTGCAGACGCCTACTCAGGCGCATTTATGTTTATCCAGGCCTTAGTTCTAGTTTCTGATAGTGAGCCCATGATTAACAGTTTGAGCAAGACCAGTAGGCTCAAACACTCGGTCACGATGACTTGTGACTTCGTGTTAGCAGAACAATTGACAGCTTCTGAACAGTTCCTCCTTTTCTTCAATCAATTCACATTAAGCAAGGTGATAATGCCACTAAGACGCAAGGAGATACAGGAAGTGAAAGAGAATGAGAAGACTTTAGAAGGAACCGGAAACACAACCCTAAACAGGAAGCAAGGGATAAACCTTTGCTCCTGTTCAAAAGACCTTGGAGGAGTGTGAACCAATTGAGAAAAAAAACAGTTTCATTCACAAGGCTTAGGTGAACTATCTATCTATCTATCTATCTATCTATCTATCTATCTAGATAGATAGATAGATAGATAGATAGATAGATAGATAGTAGGCCACTGAAAAAAAATTCGAGAGATAAAAAAAAACAACAATAATGATAATAAAATAATATTTATTGTATGAGAATTTTCGGGCACATTTGTGGCCTTTCTCAAATGTTGGACTTCTTGGGAGAAGTTTTTGTGTATGTGTGATATTACTGATGGAATATGGCAGTTTTCAGGTAATTGTTTGACACGCTTATGTAGGGGCTTTGTAGATGTATATTATTATTTTCATTATCATTATTTATATTATGGGTCTTTCATCTCTCGAATTTCTTTCATCCGCCTACTATATCTACATATTATAAGCAGACGTCGACAATCTTTCTTTATTATCATATATATATATATATATATATATATATGTGTGTGTGTGTGTGTGTGTGTGTGTGTGTGTGTGTGTGTGTGTGTGTGTGTGTGATGAGTAATGGATAGCGGCTCGGATTGAGAAATCGAAGAGTCAAATCGATTACATTCATTTACGTGCTAATACCATTGGGAAAGGTATGAATCCTCTTCTCCACGAGATATGTGTAAATAGCAGGACAAACTGAGTTCTATAGCCTCGGATGGCAACTGGTTTACCACAGAAAGAAATCGCAGCCTACTGCGGTGAAAAATCTGCCTCGTCAGTCATGTATCGAAAGATACATAATCGCCTAAGCGTGTATCACGCCTGGAACATAACTGACTGATATATATATATATATATATATATATATATATATATATATATATATATATATATATGTGTGTGTGTGTGTGTGTGTGTGTGTGTGTTGAGTATAAATACCAGTAAAAATTCGCTAAAAATGAGCATACATGATGAAAAACTGCCCAAAACTAAATAAAAACTTTTATGTTATTATTAAGCGGAAACACTAAAGGATTTTTTTGATTATTAAATAGTAATTTTTATCCTTTTTAGATTATTCGAAATTTTTGTTAAAAACCTTTTTTTTTTTTTGTGTCAGCGGGTGACCAGAAATTACTATGGGAAATTTTAGTGATGAAAAGCACAATGATTTGAACATTTTTGTGGTGAAAAACATACTGATTTGGAAATTCTTGCAAAAATCTGATATTTGTTGGAATGTCTGACAATTTCAGGACTTATTCAAAATAAATTAAGTTACTTTTTTAGAAAAAAAAAAATACTTTTTACATTTTCTGCCCCTCCCCCTACTTGTTTAATTTTACGAAATTTCCAGAAATTCATTTTTCTAGCGCTTAGTGTTTATATTACTTAAAAAAAAAACTCCTTGTAGAATTTAATTCATCAGTTTTTTTGTTATTTTTTAAATGCAATAACCCCAGTTAGAGAAAATCTTAAAATAAAAAATAATAATAATAAGGCATTATTTAATTAAAAATATTTTATGGATAAGATATATTGTGGACACTATTGTCTTAAGAAAACATTTTTTCAATGATTATTGAATTTTTACAAAAATTGTTTTAATATCTTTTGAAATTTTAATTAGAATAAGTTATAAAGTTAAAAATTCTGTATGAATTTCTAGCGGTTAGATGATATTTTTAGTAATTAAAAACTTTATTTACTAATCACAAATGGAAAACTTACTACAATCCCATGACCCCCAGTATTTTTTTCAAAATTTTTAACTTTTTTTATGTGCGTATAAAAGGTGATGTTTTTTGTAAATAAGAACATCTATACACCTTGAATATTTTACTAAATTTTTAAGGTCACTTGGAAGTTAAAAAATATATTTAAAAAAAAGGTACTTATGTTATATTCAAGTAACTTTTATAGATACGAACCTCGTTAAAGAATCACAAACATAAGCCTTTCGAGATAGTTGCCAGCATCTTATAAAAACACTCATCTCTGAGTTAAAAAAAAAAATCTTTCCTGCGATATACTTAACTAAAAGTAAGTAATATTTGTTAATATTGGTTAATCTTTAAATTTAGTATATTTTATTTTTTAAAGATTTTTAATAAAGAGAATCATTTTGTGTGACAGATTCCCTAACGTGACTGATTTTTAGCATTTTTAACGATTTATAATATCTTTCCAATCAATTATAATTCAATTTGAAATACAACAAAGTAGTTTTCTTACTGGAAATATTAAACTTAATCTATTACTTTGAAATTTAAAGTAAAATTGAAGCTTCAAGAAATATATTTCATTTTTTAAAAATTCATTTTAAACCTTAGGTAACGCTTTTCTTTGTGGGGGGTCCTATATACAAAGAAATGGCTTTCAAAAAATAATGTAAATGTCCTGAAATAGCCAAGAGAGTCCCCATATTTAAAGCCAATCGAGAATCTGTGGCGTTGTTTGAAAATTCAAATCCAATCGAGAGCTTCAACAAACATCCTGGATCTGAAGACCATATGCGAAGAAGAATGTGAACAAATTACCAACTAAAATTTGCAAATCATTAATTGAAAACTAAAAGGAGAGGTTGGTTGGTGTAGAAGTGAATAATGGCTATTCTACAAAGTATTAAATGAAGATTATGTATCCTTTTTTTGTATTGTATGAATACTTTTTTTCACCCATTAAAATGGATGAATGGGATTATTTCTATTAAAGCAAAACTTTTTTTCTGTTTTCTATGCATATTTAGTCATTATGCATCTATTGTGTAGAGTTAACTATAGGAAAAAGGTGTTTATTCCCTAGTTGTAAATACAATAAATTAAAAATTTGTATGTGTACAAACACCCCCCCACTTTATATATATATATATATGTATGTATATATATATATATATATATATATATATGAAATCCTTTTGGTGAGCTTCTTTTGGTGTTAATATATATATATTTACATATATATATATATATATATATATATATATATATATATATATATATATATATATATATATATACATAGAGAGAGAGATAAATAAATAGATAGGCAGACAGCATATCGCCCGGTTCACGGTCCTTCCCAGTCATTTGAAAGGAGTAACAGTTATCCATTGTTTCCTGTTTAGGTTTCGGTTTCCGGTCGGTCCCTTCTCCTAAAGTCTACTGATTTTTCATCACTCCGAGCAAGTCCTTGTGTCTTAGTATCGCCTTCCTCGGGGTGAAATAATATATATATATATATATATATATATATATATATATATATATATATATATATATATATATATATATATATATATATCAGAATGGTGTAAAGTAATATCCGATTTTTGAGAAAGTTTTACATAGTATTTATGAGAAGTGTCCTTCTCGTTATAGTCAAGGAATGTCACAATAAGGTTTTTACACCTTTCTCTTTCAGATTCTAAAAATATTTTTCATCATCTCCCTCAATATTCACATCTATGTTCATTCTATCTAAGGATTATATTCGACACATTTATGAAACTCATACAATAGTATGAGTTTCATAAATGTGTCAATGCAAATGCAGCAGCAAAGTCTATTCAGAGATCTTATGGAAATGATGCAGTGAATGAAAAAATTGCCGGGGGTGGTTTTCTCTTTTCCAAAATAGGGATTTCATTTTGAAAGACGATCTAAAAAGGTTTTTTAAAAAAAAATTGATTCACAAAAGTTGGAAGCTGTTGTCAGAGACAATCCCACCATTACCTCTAGCGAACTTGCAGAACAATTTAATGTCGACCATACAACCATGCTACTCCAATTAAAAAGGATAGGAAAGGTTTCAGTGGTTGAGAAATGGGTCCCACACGAACTGTCTCCCGAGAATCTGAAACAGCGTGTTGCTTGTTGTGAATTATTGCTTTCACTACACCTTCAGGCACCATTTTTAGGTAGGCTAACATGTGATGAAAAATTGATCTTTTAACATAACGTTAAACGCCCGCCGATCGCGGATCAGTCGAGGAGGAAGATCAATTCAACAACCAAGAGAAGGACTTCATCCAAACAGGATCATGTTGAGCGTATTCTGGGATATTGATATTGAACAACAATACAACAATTACAGATAATCTGTACTGTGATCAACTTCGTCGTTTGAAAAAAGCTTTGAACCAAAAGCGACCTTCCTTAGTGAACAAAAATGTGCCATCATCCATAACGATAATGCTTGACCTCACACAACTCAGCTGACTAGAAATCTTTTGGAAGAGCTTCGTTGGAAAATATTGCTTCATCCCCCATATTCTCCTGACCTTACTCCTTTTGATTATCACTACAGAATCATTGGGATGCTTTTTGGTTGGCATCAAGACAAAAGGTTGACGATGATTTGGATTCATATTTTGCTTCAAAACCTAAGGAATTTTACAGGCGTGACAACTATAAGCTTGTTGACAAATGGAATGATGTTCTAGAAAGCAAAGAAGGTTATGTTAACGAATAAATATTTTCATCATCATCCTTAATCACTTTTAATATAGACTTTGAAATTACTTTTGCACCAACCTGATATATATATATATATATATATATATATATATATATATATATATATATATATATATATATATCAATAATATCAATAATGTCGTTTTCTCACATATGTGAGAAAACGACATTATTTTTGCACCAACCTAATATATATATATATATATATATATATATATATATATATATATATATATAAGTGAACATAGAAGTCAACACTTAGAGGCGACAGTCTGTCTCATGCTATATGCAATCGTCAGGTCACGTGACTGTCGCCTCTAAGTGTTGACTTCTATGTTCACTTTTATATTTACACACGCTCTATCTCTGATATTGAGCACTTTATTCCATAAATATACCACACCTTAAGACTATATTTCTTCATATATATATATATATATATATATATATATATATATATATATATATACATACATATCAGGTTGGTGCATATATCAGGTTATATATATATTAAGCTGTTACATTGGAACATGCAAGTTACCGCGAGAAAAACGATTTTATTACAAAATCATTTATCACCACCATTGTTAAACGCCTGATGAGACGTCTTTAGACGTCGAAACAAATATACATCTTTATTCCGACAACTTGCATGTACCAATGTAACAGTTTATAAAAATATTTATTGCTCTACTTCTTGTATTGAGACCTTTTTTAAATTAATGTTATGAACGTTGGAATTTATATTCTTTTCGTTCTTTTTCATTTGGATAAATATATATATATATATATATATATATATATATATATAGAGAGAGAGAGAGAGATAGAGAGAGAGAGGGAAGAAAGATATATATATATATATATATATATATATATATATGTGTTTTGTTTGTGTGTGCGCATAAAGGTCAAAGGGAAACTTATCTTAGTTGACGCGTTTAGTTCTCTAATGGATTTTATCAAGGCAAACATAAGGAATTTATTTTACAAGTATTTATAAACAAAATTAAAATATTGTTTCATTTTTAAATTTTTAAATTTAAGAGACGCTCATAAATATTCGTCAGGTTAAAATTCTACAAATTTTACGAAGCTGATATGATTTTTGCTTTTTTATATAAATATATTTAAAATAAAATCGTTACATTTATCTTGATAAAGTCCATCAGGGGACGAAACGCGATGGCTAAGATAAGTTTTCCTTTTGTCTTTATTCCTATTGTCCTTTTACAGATATATATTTTAGTTATATCTGAAATCTTATACACATATGAAAGCCTATTGGCAAGTTCCTGCTGGTGTCGAATACGTTGTCTGATGTCCGAAGTAAATCACCCAAAAAAAACCTAACATACATTCCCTGTTGGTTCTGTTTAACAGAAGGGCTTCTGCTGAAATATACACAGTTTATTATATATGCATATACATAAATGCTTACATATGCATACACATATCTTCTTCTTCTTCTTCTTCTTCTTCTTCTTCTTCTTCTTCTTCTAACATGGCTTTACACAACTTCCTGTCCTTCCAGAGAGAGAGTGTTAAAGGGAGATAACCGCGGATTCAAAGTCGGAACATTATCATTGATAACTCTCTCCTCTAATTTCTGGACGCTAGTTACTATATTCGTAATATTTTTCATAATGCAAAAATATCACAATGACAAAATCGGTCCAATAATTATTTATAAATATTTATACTGGGACTCATTCATGCAATTACAAGTCATCCATAATAATATTTTAAATTTTGAAATCATATTTATTTTTGGCATATGGATTTTTTGAAACTGTTTCTAAATCTTTGATTGTTTTTCAATCATTCTGCCTCACCTGCTATCCTCTTCCACCGCACCTATAAGGCGCAACACACAGTTTGCTGTATATATATATATATATATATATATATATATATATATATATATATATATATACATTTTTTCTTTCGCTTACTATATAGATACTTTTATTAAATTTTTGTTTATATTTTGGTAAATGAATGTATTTGCATTTTTATGTTTAGATATCTGTATATTTTTCTCGCCCTCATACGCTTCTTTCTTTCTCTCCCTCCCTCTCATTCCCACTTTTCTCTCTCACTCCCTCCTTCTCATTACCACTATTCTCTCTCACTCCCTACCTCACATTCTCACTTTTCTCTCTCTCCCTCCCTCTCATTCCCACTTTTCTCTCTCTCTCTCCCTACCTCTCATTCCCACTTTTCTCTCTCTCTCTCCCTACCTCTCATTCCCACTTTTCTCTTTATCCCTCCCTCTCATTCCCACTTTTCTCTCTATCCCTCCCTCTCATTCCCACTTTTCTCTCTCTCTCCCTACCTCTCATTCCCACTTTTCTCTTTATCCCTCCCTCTCATTCCCACTTTTCTCTCTATCCCTCCCTCTCATTCCCACTTTTCTCTCTCTCTCCCTACCTCTCATTCCCACTTTTCTCTTTATCCCTCCCTCTCATTCCCACTTTTCTCTCTATCCCTCCCTCTCATTCCCACTTTTCTCTCTCACTCCCTCCTTCTCATTACCACTATTCTCTCTCACTCCCTACCTCACATTCCCACTTTTCTCTCTCTCCCTCCCTCTCATTCCCACTTTTCTCTCTCTCTCTCTCTCTCCCTACCTCTCATTCCCACTTTTCTCTCTCTCCCTACCTCTCATTCCCACTTTTCTCTCTCTCCCTACCTCTCATTCCCACTTTTCTCTTTATCCCCCCCCTCTCATTCCCACTTTTCTCTCTATCCCTCCCTCTCATTCCCACTTTTCCCTCTCTCCCCCTCCCTCCCTTCCAGCTTCATTTGCCTCATTCCGAACTCTCAAATACGTTCTCTTTCACTTCCTTTTGACGGCTTTTACTTTTTTTTTCTTCGCAATTTCATTTCTTTCTTTCTCTCCCTCGTTTAACCTTTGTCTCTTGTCGGCTTTATCTCGTTTGAGGTCTTAATTTCTACTTATCTCCCAAGCATTTGCCTATTATTGACGTATAAATACTATTTACAAAACAAAGATTACTCATATCAATCTACGCCTTCACTGTTTAACCTTTTAAGACATTAGCTTTATATTAAAGATCGTGTTCACTTTCATGTGACCAATTCGTTGCATTAAACACAAATATATATTGAAATAGAAGTCTTTCCAGTTGCTGTTTGTAAACTCTTTTCTTATATTCTATTTGTCTTCATGTCTAAGCAAGCACAGTGTTCTCTGGGATAAAACCGTTTCAGAAATCATCATTAAGTTTCGTTTCGTTCATTTTGTTTCAATTCTACAATAAACAACAGCCTAAAAAAATAAATACTGATCACAATTGAAAACTAAGACGCTTTAATATTATGGGAACTGAAAGTCGTCTGCTCCCAGGAAATTAGTTCAATGCATTAAAACGTTTGTTCATATTTTCCAAAAGTAACTCCCTATGCCAAACAAAATAAATATTTACTGATCTAGTTATCAGAAACGTGAATTACGATTTCAGTATTTTATATGCGACTCAAACTCATTATAGCTTTACTTCGGCAATTTAACTTACTATTTCTTCTTCTTCTTCTTCTTCTTCTTCTTCTTCTTCTTCTTCTTCTCCTCCTCCACCTCCTCATCCTTCTTCTTCTTCTTCTCATCCTCCTCCTTCTTCATCTTCTACTTCCTCCTTCTTCTCCTCCTCTTCCTTCTTCTTCTCATCCTCCTTCTTCTTCTTCTACTTCCTCCTTCTTCTCCTCCTCATTCTTTTTCTTCTTCTCCTCCTCGTTCTTCTTCTTCTACTTCCTCCTTCTTCTCCTCCTCATCCTTCTTCTTCTTCTTCTTCTCATCCTCCTGCTTCTTGTTCTACTTCCTCCTTCTTCTCCTCCTCATCCTTCTTCTTCTTCTTCTTCTCATCCTCCTTCTTCTTCTTCTACTTCCTCCTTCTTTTCCTCATCATCCTTCTTTTTCTTCTTCTTCTTCTCATCCTCCTTCTTCTTCTTCTACTTCCTCCTTCTTCTCCTCCTCATCCTTCTTCTTCTTCTTCTTCTTCTTCTTCTCATCCTCCTCCTTCTACATCTTCTACTTCCTCCTCCTTCTCCTCCTCATCCTTCTTCTTCTTCTCCTCCTCCTTCTTCTTCTTCTACTTCCTCCTTCTCCTCCTCCTCATTCTTCTTCTTCTTCTCCTCATCCTTCTTCTTCTTCTCATCCTCCTTCTTCTTCTTCTACTTCCTCCTTCTTTTCCTCATCATCCTTCTTTTTCTTCTTCTTCTTCTCATCCTCCTTCTTCTTCTTCTACTTCCTCCTTCTTCTCCTCCTCATAATTCTTCTTCTTCTTCTCCTCCTCCTCCTTCTTCTCCTCCTCATCCTTCTTCTTCTTCTCATCCTCCTTCTACTTCCTCCTTCTCCTCCTCATCCTTCTTCTTCTTCTTCTTCTTCTTCTATGTATCATGTCCCTTTAGGACGTTAGCGATCATGCTTCTCCACAATTCCCTACCTTTGTATCTGTTAGTAAAATTTGTCTTTTTGCTGTATCTTCTAATCCCTGTTGTCCCAACAATTTACTCATGCTCGTTATGTGTTGTTTACCTCTGTCCATCCTGTTTTCAATATGTCCTGTGAGTGTGAAAATTTTCAAGCCATCTTTTCTCATTATACGTCTGCAAAATATCGACTTTACCTTTCTGAGGTTAAGTCTAAGTGTCCATTTTCTTCAGTTTTCTCTAATATAAGGGGACCGATATTACATACATATTTAAGTACTCTTAAATTTATGAATCTACATTCGGACCTATTCTCAGTATGCATAATTCTTTACGATTCATACGAATGTTAAGGATTCGAAAGAAAAAAGTCAAGCCAGGCGCGTGTGGCTCCTCTCGGATAAAAAATTGGAGCAATACACTCTTCGGATCTCCTATATAAAACTATTTGACTTTGCGCTAAGCTTAATAAAGAAAATATTAAAAATAGACAATTTCCATTAATTCTATGGTCGTAACGTTCTTTACTCCAAACAGAATTATATGATTTACTAAGCGTAGATAAAATGCGACACAAGACCGAAAATACGGAATAACCAGTGTAACTGTTCGGGCCTGAGAAGGTCGCTAGCCATTACGCCACGCCGGAGTGATCATGGCGGTGGTTTTAACGATTCTGTTAACGTCAAAAAAAAAAAAAGAAAATTGTATTTAAACTATTGAATTGCGATAGATTGGGCTTGATCAGAGAAAATTTTATTACTCTCTTAATGGTTGGGGTATGCGTTCTGGTGTAAGGGATAATGAATAATCGGAATAAGAAATTGGAGATTCGAGTTCGAATTCCAGTCGTGTTCGTACATTCATTTACGCGGAAAGGCATGAAAGGTTTTATAGCAGGACAGGCTAAGTCCGATAGCCTTGTTTGACTACCAGTCTACCACAGGAAAAAAATGGCAACTTCCTGTGGGGTAAATTTTCTACCTAGTCGGTCATTGATCGAAAGTGACATACTCGCCCAAGCGTGTATTACGTATGGCACTTAATTGACTGATACGCATGTAATCTGTAACTGCTACTCAATCTTAACAGCATAAAATATGAGAATGATACTGTGTTGATGGCATACACAGAAAGTTAACTGAAAGAACTATTAAACAAAGTAGTAATGGAAAGCAAGAAGAAAGGACTAAGTGTTAACTATAAGAAGACAGAATATCTGGTCCTCAGCAAAAAGCATACTCCAAGGTATGTATTGAGAAAGTCAAATTCGAGCAATGGATAAACTGATGACAGAAAAGGGGAAAAAAACCAGTAGGGGGTCAAAAGTTACTTAGAACAAAAAAAAGCAGGACTTTACGCAGAAGCAGAATCGCTCACATCCTGAAGAAACAGTGCACGTAAATACAAGGTCCAATCAAAAAGTATCGAGACTCTTGCGAAAATATGCAGAGTGAAGACGCTTGACTCAGATAGAACTTGAACTCTGTTGCGCATACACTAACTTATAACGTTCTCAATCTCTTCCGTTGCTTGGAAGGCCAAAGAGATTCCATCAGTGACCATGGCGGCTTTTGGCCAAGTACAATATTCCCCAGATCCGACAACCACCAGATCTCGCTCGTTGCGACTTTTTCCATTTTGAAAATCAAATATCCCACTCGATAAGAAACAAGATTTTAAGACGTCGAAGAGCATGCGACGAGGCAGCTGCTCGCTATCCCCCCCACACACCAAAAAAAGGAGTTCCAGGAATGCTTCCCTCAACAGAAGACCCCACTGGATAAAGTGTTTGGCTTCAGAAGGAATCTACTTTGAAGGAGATTAACTGCAGAATTGATGTGTGTCGTAGTTTTCTTTTTATAGGACCAGTCCCGATACTTCTTGATCAGGTCCTCGTATAGACCAGATAATAACCGGGTTTACAAAGACTGGTATACCTTTTTTACCTCACATTTCCATCCACTTGTCTTCAGACCGCGCTTCTCCTTCTATGTGCTGTGTTCCTTCAAGACGTATGCGATCCGATCTCTTGGGACTGTACTAAGTTTGATAAATACGAAAAACATTGTCCCGTAATTATTTCGTTTGTTTTGTTTTGCAATATATTAACTTTTTCATGTTATTTTAGTATATACTGAGACTACCGTCCCAGAGAAACAATTATTTTCCAAATGCTCACTATGTGACCTGCCTGTACATATAGAATTTGGTTAACATGAATGGTTAAAAACAGCTTTGAGCGAGTGAAGCCTGAGTATCTAGTATTATAAACTAACTCTGCAGAACCAAAAAGAAAGAACTGTACCAAATAATAGAAACCACACCACTTGAGGACTACCAACAGCAGCAACAGCTAAAATGAATAGCACATATAACTCGAAGAGAAAACAATGACATAATCAAAATGTTGACATTCCACACTATTCAAACAAAAGGTTAAGAAGGAAACCCCCATCAATACTGGGAAAAGCGATAACAGCTACTGGACTTGAGGAATTTATTTTTCTGAAAAATTGTTTTAAGTGGAAGATTTTTATAAATTCAAATCGAAAGCAGTACTGACTGCTCGGTCGATGAATAACAAATGTTTCCTTATAGGGAAACAGCTAATATTACTATTACCATTATCGTTGTCGAATTCTGTCATTTTGATAAACAATAAGTAAACAGAGGTGCGGTTTCTAAGAACGTCAGAAAGATAGACTTAGGCCCGCTTTGCACGAGAGTCAAAAAGACAGGCAGGAGTCTCTCTCTATTTTTTTTCTCTCTCTCTCTCTCTCTCTCTCTCTTTCTCTCTCTCTCTCTCTCTGGTACCTTCTCTCACCATCTCTCTCTCTCCCCCTCTCGCTCTCTCATTCCCTCACTGACTCACTCTTCCGTATCTCTATCTCTCTCTCTCTTTCTCCCTCTTTCTCTCGCTCTCCCTCTGTATGGTAGTTTTTTATCTTTCTTATGACCAACATATTCTCATTCTTTCATAAATTTCCGATATCGTCACCCATAATTTCATATTATCTTCATTTGTATCTATTTCTACAAACGTTTCCTCTTCACGTGTTTTTTTTTCTGTACATTGCCAAAATGCGTCTCAATGCGCGCGCGTGTGTGTGTGTGCGCGTGCGCGCGTGTGTGTGTATGTGCGCGTGTGTGTGCGCGTGTGTGTGTGTGTGTGTGTGTGTGTGTGTGCACTTCACTATTTTCCCTTAAAACTCTTCTCTTCCCTCTTTTTATATTTTTCACTAAATGTTTCTCCATCATCTTCTCTTCTGTATAAACCACTATTATTTCCCACCTCTCTCTGTCTCTATCTCTGTCTCTCTGTCTCACATTCATTCATTCTTTTTTTCGCCACCTTACTAAAAACATTTTAAAAATGGTGGAAAAATCGCGGCAAATGACCCGGATAGAAACGCTATTAAAAATTAATATGTGCCAAAAATGAGTTTCAAGCATTTTTTTCTTTTTTCCTTTTAAATACAAAATGCCAAACATAAACTATTTAATCTCACCCACCTCTGTCTTCGCTCCATGTCATTGATATCGAGAAATTATAGAAAATATTCTATAATTTTTCTCCAGATCTAATATTCCTAGTATAAAATTTTATAAAAGTCGAAATATTGAATATAAAAGTTATAACAGCATTTTTTTTTATGATAATTCCATTTTATTTGTTTGTTTCCAGTGTTTATTTTACATCACCCTTTGATTATTCTGATGACGACTACGATGATAATTTTGATGGCGATGATGATGATGATGACGATGATGACGATGATGATGATGTAGGAGAAATCGTCTAATAAAACAAATGCTTTTACAAAATAAAATAGATTACCGCTTTGATCATTATCCTCATTACTGAAACAAAGTGAAGCGAATAACATGATTCAAGCAACGATTAAAAAGACGAAAAATCAAGCGAAGAAAAAGAATTACAATAACAACAAGAACAACATCGCCCATTACGATAATGGCGGATTCTCTTTTAATAACGACATCCACGATTCTGTTATAGATTCCTTAATATTTAAATATATTAAGTGTACGGATTGTAACATTAGGAAATATTCTTATTCTTATCCTCCCCTTCCTTATTTTTCTCTTCCAACTCCTACTTTTTATTCCTCTCCTTCCTCTTAACCTCTTCCTTCTTCTATCCTCTTTCCTAGCCTCTTTTTTTATCATTCTTCTTTTCCACCACCTTCTTATCCTCCTCCATCTCCTCTTCTTCTTCTCTAATTCTTATCTTCCTCTATTTTCTTTTATGCTCTGCCTCATTCTACTTCTCCTTCTCTTTCCTATTTTTTCTTCTTTTTCATTTTCTCCTCTCGTTCTTCTTCTTATCCTCTTCCTCATTCTTCTTCTTCGTTTTCTTTTTCGGCGTCTTTTTCTTTTTCTACTCTCATTCTTATCCTCCTCTTTTCTCTCCTTGTACTTTTCCTCATTCTTCTTCTTATCCTCTTTCTTCTTTGTCTTTTACATTTTCTTTCCCTTTCCTCATTCTTATTTCCCTCATTTTTCTTTTTATACTCTTCCTCGGTGTTTTTCTCTTTCTTCTTCTTCTTAGTTCTTTCTTATTTTTTTTTTCTCTCGTTCTTCTCTTCCTCCTTTTTCTTCTTATCGTCTTTCTCATTTTTTCTTACCCTCTTCTTTTTTTTCTTCTTTCTCTTCGTTTTCTTTTTCTTCTCTCATTCTTATCCTTATCCTCTTCTTCTTCCACCTTTTCTTCTTACTCTTTTTCTTCTTCTTCTTCTCATTTTCTTCCTCTTTTTCTTCTATATTTCTTCTCTCATTTTTATCCTCCACATTTTTCTTTCATCCTCTTCCTCATTATTTTTCTTTTACTTCTTCGTATTATTATTATATGGCGATTATAAACCATAAAATTGTTCTTATTGATATCGTATTATAAACGATTTTATTGATAATGACGATTATTATTAATATCAATTATTATCATCATGAATGTTCTAATTATTGATGATAAATTTAATAATTATTATTACTACTTCTATCACTACTCTAATCATTATTGAAGAACTTTTTTTTCGTGTCTTTCTGATTTTCTTTTTTTAAAAGATACTATTTCATGAAAAGAAAATATATTTAAAAAAAGATATGTATGAACAACATTAAATTCTTGTCTTGCCAATTTTCCGTTAAAGACATTTCGTTCTGCTAATTTGATTTTCTCGATTCCAGGAGTGTTAGTGTCATCCATCATATTCAAAATGGCGTCTCTATCCAAGTTACGTATTAGCTCTTTCCTGATGTCCATCTGTGTGTTTTCCCTTTTATCTGTATGCGCACGCGCGTCTGTGTATGTGCGTGTGTGCGTTACGCAGTACAAAACTGTTGATGCATATGAATTTCGTGATTCTGTGTCAATATTCACATCGAAGCAATCCAGAGCGCGACCTCTCAACTAATCAAGTCATAGAAAGATGAATTCCAACAAACCTACCGATTGACATCGCTAAATATAATATAGTCAAGTGTATTTTGGCGCCATCGATTGAAATCTAAAAAGATATCAACTGTTGCTTTTAAGCCTCATCATAATTTGTAAAGTTTACAAATAAAGCTCGTTTAAGTTTTCTTTATCAAATAAATTATAGCCTCTTATAATTTCTCATCAATTGAATCATTAGTTTGTCTTTTATTGTCCAACAATGTTGATAGCGTGTACTCGAGTTAATATACATTGTTTTAGAATACCTTACTTGTTGTAAATATCAATTTTAAATGTCTTCTTCATATTTTGTTCCTCGGCATAAATTTGTTTCAATAAACTTTTTGTGTATGTATTGCTATTCTTCGCAGAAAAACGGAACAGAATTTATAACGATTTCTTAAAGTGAACGGATAATAATACCTCTTCGCAAATCAGGCACAAGAACGAGACTTTATAATGGCGAATATTCTAAAGTGTTCTGATTGAAAGAACGCTTTTTCAAAAATAAAATAAAATAAAAACACCAGAGCTCATATTAACACATTCAAGAAATGACGACCTTGTCAGTGTATCGTAAATGAAAGAAAAAATTATATAATAATAAATATTGAATAATTTAAGTTACAAGAAAGATTTGCAATCATAAGTAAATAATGTTAAAATTTTATCCGTGAGTTCTTATAAGTGAGTCTTCTTGTGTAAAAGTTGCTTTTAACTCTTTTTGATAGATTTTATTTAATTTAATCAGCTTTTAAAATTCTGTTCATACTCCAAATAGAAATCTGTGTATAAAGAAATCAATAGTAATGTATTTTTTAACTCTTGCTTTAACATTAAAAAAACATTATTTTTCTTTATATTTTCAGTTATGGCAGCAAAACATTAATGTTTCTGCCTTCTGTTTTAATGAAGCAATAATTGTGAGCTTTCTTTTCAGTTTATTTCTTAATGAAGTATCATCTAAATATAAGAATTTCAAGACCCTAAAATGAACAGTTAAAGTTTTTTAAACGCTTCTAAATATCTTCATTGAAAGTTCAAGGGGAAAATCCAACAACGGTTTCTGAACTTTTAATACTATTTCCCGTTCCCTACACCAAACATTTTGGAGGAGAAAAAACGCAATAGATAGATAGATAGATAGATAGATAGATAGATTAGGTTTTTCTTTCATTATTTCTTTGCTGCTATTCTGTTGTACATTTCTTATTATGCATGTTTGCATCAATTTTGGTGTCATTTTTATACTATAAAGGAAGATTCTCACCGAAATATTTCTGTTTTCTATGACAGATGCATATGTATCTTGTCGATATAGAATAAATACCAAAGACTAGAATGTGCAAAAAAATTGATAAATTTTATATTTCAGCATCGAGAGAGAATTTTATTATTGACAATTTGACTGTTCTATTAATGCTAGTCTTTCTTTAAATAAATGCTAATTCGAATGAAGTGCAAAACTGTTTCAATATTAACAGTGACTTTCACCTCCGTGTCCTTTCAGGCCGTGGGCGCTCATGGCGCTCCACAACTTCCTATCCTTTGTAGCTCTAAACAATATTTATCTCCTTACAATCCATCTCAATCCCTATTCATTCATCCATTTACATAAGCTTGTTAGAATGTTACTTACTGTTCCCCCTGTTGCATTTGCCTTCGATATTTCATGTAAGTGTCAAATTCCCCAAGTCCACTTTCCCTATTATAATGTAATAGAAATTTCAACTACCTCTTCTGATTGGAGGTATACATGACCTTTATGTTTTCATTTTCCTTATAATTTCCTCATTGTTCACATGCTTCCTCTATGTTATTCTGAACATACTTCTGTAGGATTACATCTGTCGTCTCGAGTCTCCACATCATCTGTGAGATATCCAAGATTAATTATTTTCACGGCTTATCAACCTTTTGTGGGTTATTAAAGCAGAAACTTATTTTTTTAATTGCAAGAATAATTTTTTGGAAACTGAATTTTGTATTAATAATTTTTTGGAGATAATAATGATTTTTCAAATAATATAGCTGGCCACTCATACTCGAGGATACCCGTATACTAGGGCGACTAGCCAATCCTTATTGCAGACGCTTTCTCAGGCGCATTTGTGTTTATTCATCACCCACAGAGACCACCTGTGATTTATACTGCAACTATGCTGAGCAGAATTTTGTTATAGTTTCTGGGAAAGATCGTTTTATTTAGCGTGATTAACAATTTGAACAAGGCCAGCATGCTCAAGCCCTCGGCCATAATGAATTGTGACTTTGTGCTAGCACAGCTATCGATGTCCCTCAAGGGTTCCGTCTACCCAATTTTACTCACAAGGGTCAACCCGTGGTAGGGTTTCCAGGCACTTTCCAAAACTGCCGCACGCTGGGATCGACCCCCTCCAGTCCGATAACATGAGGAAGTCTCCTTCCTGACAAATCGACCATGGCGAGTTTCGAACCCGGGTCACATGGTTGAGAATGAGAACGTTCTAACTACTCGGCCACATGCCCAAGTAGATTTCAGATACTACTACCCATAGATAGGGGAGATGTGGATTCTTTCTTTTCCCAAGGTTATTTGTGCCTAAGTGAATTTAACGAATCCGACTGGAATTCGAACTCGGCTCTCCGAATTCTCATTCCAAACCATTAACTATTACACCACCCGCATATGCACCTGATATTCTCAAGAGGTCACCCATCTATGTACTGAACAGGCTCGATATTGCTTAACTTCAGTAATCGGACGAGATACGGTGTTTCAACATGATATGGCTGTAAGCCCGCCATCCTGTGAGGAAATTGTCCAGTATTCAGTGGCATATAGGAGGAGTGATATTATATAACAGTTTGGCACTTTGTTTCTAATGAAATCTATGCAAAAATAATGTCGTTTTCTCACATATGTTACTATGTGAGAAAACGACATTATTTTTGCACCAACCTAATACCTGTTTCTTAATAGTTTGCTTAGCTTTATGCAGGGCATCTTTTGCTATTCCAATGCGACTTCGAATTTCAAGGTCACATTTTATGCCATCTGTTAAAACACTTCACAGATATTTAAATAGCTATGAACTTACTGGTATTTAAAATAATGTTAGGAGTAGTTTTCTAAATTATAAATTGTAATCTTTTCAAACTTGTCTCTTTTACTGGAAAATAATTTCATAAAGATCAAAATGGCATCCTTCAATGTAGGCTTTTCAAGAGTTAATAATCACGAGGTCCGTTCAAATGTTACCGGGACTGTTGCTATGGTAACGAGACTAAAGTATGCAAAGTGAAGCCGCTCAGCACAGATTGCCCTTGAACTCTTTCGCTCATGCGCACAAAGTTATAAAGTTCCCGCTCACTTCATCTGTTTATCGTGGTATTCGTAAAGAAAATGTGTATAGTGTGATCGTCTCATTACACCACAGAGTGTCCATCAGTGACCATGGCTTGTGCAGCAGTTTTTAACCAAGAAAACATTCCCCACGTCCGACAACCTCCACGTTCACAAGATCTCGACCCTTGCGACTTTTTCCTCTTCAAAAATCACACCCCACTCGAAGGGAACAAGGTTTCCAGACGTCGGAAAAATCCAAAAGAATGCGACGAGGCAGCTGCTAGCGAAAAAAAAAATTCTAGAAATGCATCCATCAATGGAAACTACACTGAATAAAAGGTCGCTTCAAAAGGGGACTAATTCGAAGGAGATTAAATGCCGAATTGATATATGTTGTAGTTTTTTTGTTTGTTCGTTTTTTTATAGTACCAGTTCCGATACGCTTTGATCAGACCCAGTATATTCTTTCGAAGTCTAACAATTACGATATCGTAGTAAAGTGTATCTTACTGTTCTGCAAGAATATAAGTATATAGGAAATGTTCTAACAGGAAGAAACAGTCGAAATTTCAGGGGTACATAATGAGGAGGGCGGACATGGAAAATCTGATACTCACAAGACAGATTGAAAGAGAGACAGAGAAAAACAACGTATAACATACTTGACGAGCTTGCGTAAATGGATGGCGAAATAGCGCTTAACACAAAGACAAAATTTATTAAAAGCTACAAAAGATAAGAAATTGTGGATAGCTATGATCCCAGCGTGGGGTGGGGCACGGCACATAAAATAGACCATATTAATTTTCTATTTCTTGGGGTAAAGACTGGTTCGTCTTTTTTGGAATGTGTCGGAAAATACATCGCCAGATGCCTCCGCTTTAAAATCAGAAATTTATTTACAATGTAATAGCAGTTTGGTTTCTTTACTTTTGTTCTGCATCATTATTTTTCGCCTGATTTCTTAAATAGAAATTGAGAAAGGGAAATATATTTGTCATATCATGTCCAGAAGGCTAAAATCCGTATTAATCATTGTCAAATGGGATGATTTTACAGACACTCACAACATACAAGAGAATAAATGACACAAAAAGTCAGACAATGGATAACCTTATCATTTATTTTTCTTACTTTTAATACTATGACACTTCCAGGACGTAGACGACAATGGCGCTCTCTACGGCTTAATTTTCTTCTTTCTTTCTGAGATGCCATGACTTCTTGGGAAAGATAGTGGAGTATTTCCGTTGCGTTTTCCATGGTTTTGAATTCAGAGTTGTCCTTCTCCTGAACTGGTTACGGACCAAGGCTCGAAAGCACAGATTTCCTTTTTGAAGGAAGAAAAAAATCGATTCATGGCTTTTCCAAGTTCATATATGCGAAATTGAATGCAACAGAAAAAGCTGAAATTCGAACTCGGCATGCTGAATCTACTCGCTGAACCCATAACCACTATGCTACTCGCACATTCTGTCATTTCAATTATATCCTTTAAAAATCTGAATTTTACTTTACTCCCATCAGAAATAGGAGTGTTATTATTATTATTATTATTATTATTATTATTATTATTATTATTATTATTATTATTATGTTGCTGTTGGACGAATTCAGTTCTTGGGGAATGGTATCAAAAAGATTCCTCACAATTCAAGAACCTTTCGAAGAATCATCACAGAGTAAATGATAGCAGTTTTCTGAAGGTCTACAATCTTGGTCTCGATTTCCTTTTTTTTCCCTAAGCGAGTCTTTTCAGTTTCTAGGGGGTGTTCCAAGCGCTCCTATTGCTACAAGAATTTATTAATTACCCATGTGCCCTAACTTCTTCAACACCCTAATTTCTTCAACTCCCTAGCCAGATCTTGGTATTTTTCGATATTTCCCCTTTCTTTGGAGTCCAGTTCACTATCATCTGGAACAGCAAAATTATTCTGAATGTATCCTGGTATAGTCGTTATGTAGATGTCTCGAATACCAAAGAAGATACTACCTGTCAAGTCACAAGGACCGCAGACAGACAGCACTTTTCGAAGTATGCTTCCTATAGCCTAAACGAAGATTTTTGCAATGTTTCTAAAGTGTATTTTACACCAAGTTGGTCGGCATATTCTTTAAACTTCAATGGGATGAAGTCCAATTTCCGAATCACTACCGGGGTTATTTTAACATTTTTTCTCTTGCATTTTCTGTAATATGTCAATATACACCTTCCGATCAGAGTAGTTGCTGATCTTTTCTATTTGATTTGTTGATATATTGTAATCAGAACGGATGACCTCATCAATTATTTTGCATTTATAACCAGTTATGTTAAGGAAGACTATATCTGGTCTTCGGTGTTCAATAATACGATTTGTTTGTAAGGCATAGACCCAGACTATTTTTGCTTTGCCTTCTCCTTGCATTACTTTCAATGGCACCTGATCGCAACATTCCTAGAATACGTTGTAGCCATAATTTTTTGCACAACATCCAGTGTATGTTAAGGCAAACGTGGTCATGTAGATTTTTGTACTACCTTTTTGCGCCAGGTTGACATTCTTGTTTTTCTACACAAATTCATTGGTTTATCTGTAGTGTGGTACACGTTGCTGGCTTTGCTTTTCGTATGTAAGGCTTGGTACTGCGTAGCGATGATTACAATTTTCATTCCCTGTTTTCATGCCATCGTGCTTCAGCCATTCTTGAGAGGCTTCACGGAACTTCTTCAATACTTCCGTTTCTCTTTCTTTAACAATTATTTTTATTCCTTTGATGCTTGATACACTCATTAAGCAAGTCTTTCATCCGAGATTTAGGTAGTTATTAAAAGAAGTTTTACAAATATATAAGCAGTACTAATTGACACAATACCTTGTATTTGAAATAAAATTTGGTTCCCTAGACGTTATTAAGATATGCACTAGTGTTCTGATTAACCATTCCTAGTTATCCTAATACCACTGGAATAACGGTTGCATTTAAATGCTAAATCTTTGTGGTTTGTACTTCCAGATCCTTATATCTATAGAGAGTTTATCAATTTCTTCAGCTGAAATGATTTTTATCAAATGTTATGATCAAGTCGATAAGATAGCAGTTATGTTGTTTTTAAACCTTTTATTTATATTATCTGGTGTGTTGTCGATTGTGGTCGGTGTGCATGGTGAGTTCCTAATCTAATACGATCACCTTCTAGAGCTGGTGATGGTTTTATTGTGATGGCTGCCCGCTTGTGAACACCAGGTAATGTAAGTTTGGATTTTCGGGATTTTATTATCACTTCTTCTTCTTCTGCTGCTGCTGCTATTATTACTACTACTACTTCTTCTTCTCATTATTATTATTATTGTTGTTGTTATTAATAATAATTATTATTGTTGTTAATAATTATTATCATTAATGTGGTTTTAATAGTTAATAATAATCATTTTTATTATTGTTGTTGTTAATAATTATTAGTATTATTGTTGTTGTTAATTTTTAATAATCATAATAATTATTATTATTATCATTGGTGTAATTGTTAATAATAATAATTAATGTTGTTAATTGTTAATAATAATAATTTTTAATGTTGGTTTTAATTGCTAATAATAATTATTATTATAGTTGTTATTGTTAAATGTTAATAATAATAATAATAATAATAATAATAATAATAATAATAATAATAATAATAATAATAATAATAATGATAACAACAGTTATTATTATTATTTTTTTTGTTTTTATTTTCTTCTCGTGGAAAATATTTTCAACTGATTTTTTCCCTTATAAATTAACGAAGAAAAATCGAATTTTCGCTGATTATTGTAATAAAATCATATTGAGAAAAAATCGATCGTCATCTACTATTTTATTGTCAAGACTCAATAACTTTTTCAGATCGTCCCATTTTCTTCTTCATCACAGCGTTTCTACAGAGCTCTCTTCAGGAATAATAAGCAATTGAATCTTGGAATATTAGGAAATCTATTGCATCCTTTCAATAACTGCAATGAGATAAAAGTTTTTAAAAAATAATACATATATTTATATACTTTTATCAAGTGGCATTCGGAGTTTTATATCAGCGATTAAAAATATATACCGTTTTAAATATATCTAATGAAGTCCAAAAAAGTATGATTAAAGTTTCAATGGATTATCCAGTTACATTTTAATCCATGAAAGATTAAATAACTCTTTGTTGGTTATTGGCATATAACAAATTACTTTTTTGAATCTTAAGGTTTTCAAAATGCTCTTGATTTAAAAAAAAAAGTACTTCTACATTTACCTCAGTTTTTGTTGACGCTCCCAGTAGAGCGGGAAAAAGATCTTTTCAAAAATAGCATTTATGTTTCACTGGCAGATGTGGAAGTTTAAATATCTGGGAAGCGTTTTGACAGAGGACGGTAAATGCGACAACGAGATCCGTAGACGTATTGGGATGGCCAAGGACGTATTCCAAAAGCTAGGCAGAGTATTGCGAGACAGGAGGATTTCTTTGGTAACAAAGAAAAGAATACTGAGCTGTTACGTGACATCTGTCCTTCTTGACGGCAGCGAATGTGGGACGATTTCCTCAAAGATGAAGGAGAGACTCGAGGCGACAGAGATGTGGTTCTACAGAAGGATGCTAAGATTATCATGGATCGAGCGCGTGAGCAACGATGAGGTCTTAGAGAGATTGCAAACAAGGAGGAGGCTTATACTTAACATCAGAAAGAGGCAACTGAAGTTTCTAGGACACATAAGGAGGGCCTGTAGAATCTGATACTCATGGGTCGAATAGAGGGAAAGAGAGACAAGGGAAAACAACACGTGACATACCTGGTGGGCTTTAGCAGGCGGATAACAGAACGTGATCTGGGAGAGGAAGCAAAGGGAAGGAACTTGCTGAGAGCTGCAAGGGATACAGGAAGGTGGAGGGCCATGATTGTCTACATCCTGAAAGAACATGGCACATAAAAAGAAAAGAAGAATCTACAATTCATTAATTATTATTCCTTCTTTCTTTTTCTCCTTCTTTTTCCTTTTTTCTTTCCTTTTCCCATCAAATTGCTACTCCTTAGTTATTGCTTGCTAACTTTCTGATCGCTTTCTTGTTCCTTCTAATGTGACTTTTTTTATTTCGTATATTCTTTTCTTTCACTTTCTCTCCTCGACTCCTTTTCATTACCACTTCCCCATATCTTCTTTCTCATTCTTCTTCTTCTTCTTCTTCTTCTTATTATTATTATTATTATTATTATTATTATTATTAGCTAAAATAGTTTATTACCTACGAGCAGAGAAAAGTAAGCTGTCATAGAGGTTCTCTTACCTCTTTCAAATGTTTATACAGTGGAACCTCGGTTCACGAATTTAATTCGTTCATGAAACATGTTCGTAACCCGAAATATTTGTAAACCGAAACTATTTTTCCAATAGGAATCAATGTAAAATGGATTAATCCGTTCCTGGTCCCAAGATAATTGTTTATTTAAACTTTAACAACAGTACTTTGTGCAAAAGTTTATACATAAAACTAATGAAAATCATTAAATCTAAGAAAAAAATAAATAAACCCAGTATAGATGAAATATAGACGAACACTTCAGTTTTTCCGTACCTGCATCTAGGAAAGTTGATGGCGTAAGTGTAAGGGGAAGGAAATAGATGTTATTGTTTGGAAAAGAGGAAAGAAAGACATGATCGTCTCTTTATTTATAAGAATAATTATAGATCGTTAATTTTGCCATATGAAACTGAATAGGAAGAGACAATATCATCAACAATTGTTTTTCTCTTAACTTTTCTTTTTCCTTTAACATTATCATAGCTATCTTTATTTGAAGCCATGACTGAGAACTAATGAAGAGAAAAAAAGGCATACGACAATAAAATTAGGAAAGAAAACCGCAGCACAATACACGAATCTATACAACATGGCGGTCGACTAAGAAATGATTCCGTTGCGGTTAACTCGGTTCGACAATGTTGTTCGAGAACCGAAATTTTGTTTGATAACCGAGGCATTTTCATCTTGAATTTCCTGTTCGAAAACCGCTTTGCTTGACATATGAGACGTTCGAGAATCGAGGTTGCACTTTATAAACATTTTCAGCAAGACAACTAGTTTACAAAGTTCTTTTCATCATTATCTTAAGTCCACTTGAATTTCTTATTCTGGATATAGCTACATAAATCTCACCATGAGAGAAACATTTTAATAATTTTCTAATGTTTATATTAATAATAATACTTAACTCAGCAAACTTATTATTTATCCACTTGTTTAAATAATTCGCTACAGTTTTAAGAAAATCTAATTAAAGAAATTATTTTGATTTATTTTAAATAATTCCGTTTTTGTTTTAGCTCCGTTCGAAGTAATGTGAAATATCAGACGACAATAATGCCTATTATGAACGTTGTAGGTTGTCTAACTTACGACTGCATTTTTGACAAGGTAGATGTAATTTCTTTCTATACAAATACGACGAATTTAAAAAAAGAATATCTTTATTGCTAGAAACATTGTTTATGTATAGCAATATGAATAAAATAAATAATAGATAAAATATTTATGTTTTTAATGTTATGTTTAAATATGTTTTTAACAGGTTTTATGCAAATAAAATGCCACTGCTTATATTGTAAATGTCATTTGTTAGTAATATATATACGGTCTGGGAGGCTTGCTTCACCTGCGTAGATGAATAGTTCTACAAAATGTCATTTTTTTAAAAATCTCTTGTAAACAATGTCTGGAAGTGATCATGTTAATGTTCTTGTCTGTACCTTCTTTTTTATTATTATAACCAGGATTCCAATTCTCCTTAAATGTATAACTGTAGTTATAAGGCACCACTTTTTTTTATTTCAAGGCCCTTATATTTATTTAATTTATCATATTCTTTAACAGATATATTTTAGCTGATTACACTGTAATATCTCTGATGAGACATTTTGTAATCTTTAATCACAAATAACTTACTTTTATTGTTGTTATTATTATTGTTGTTGTTGTTCGGCTCACGGCCATATCACGTTGAAACATCGGTTCCCGTGCGGTCACTTAAGTTAATCAACGTCGAATCTGGCTACTATCTAGATAGCCGACCGCTTGAGAACACCAGGTGCTGTGAGTTTGGAGGGTTTTATTCTTCTTCTTCTTCTTCTTCTCATTATTATTATTATTATTATTATTATTATTATTATTATTATTATTATTATTATTATTACGCGAATACCCTTTCTATGAACAAAGAAATTAATTTTTCATAGAAATTCTCTTCTCTGGTGTAATAGATAACGGTTCTCAAATGAAAATCGGAGAGCCGATTTCCAATTCCAGTTGGGTTCGTTATGTTCACTTAGACGCTAAGACCCCTGGGAAAGGCATGAATCCACCTCTTCTTCACACACCCAGCTATGTGTTAATTAGTAGAACATGTATCTTTAAAAATTATGATTATGATGAAATATTCTTACTATCTACTATATGATTTTAAATAACCTGCAGGAGGTTGATAAGATGTAAAAAACAAATCGGACCAAAAATATTGTTGTTCTGGCGCTTTTATTTATCATCATCAACATTAATGTTATTTCTATACTGTGACGACGACTATGACTGCTTCTACTACGCTTATTACTTTTTCTAATCCCACTTATTAATGTTAATTTCTTTTTTCCTGTTATTTTTTATGCATTTTATCCTCCTTTTATTATATTATTATTCAGATTCTATGCTTTAACAACGCCATCATCGTCATTATTATCGCCATCAATATTATCAGTTGTTATTTTATTTTCCTAATCGTTATCCTTTTATCCTTTTTTTTCCGCCATCTTTCTTCCCGTCATCCCCTGCCCATAATTTTTAAATGTTCTTCCGCAACACGTCGAACTATCACTTAATCCACTCTCAATAGGTTTCTAGTTTTTCTTTCTTTCTTTACATTTTCGTCTGTAATCAAATGATTTTGCTCTTCTTTTCTCGATATTAATTCCTTCTTTTAATTTAGAATTTTAATCTTGCAATTTTACAAAATCTTCTCCGCTAATATTACAAGTTCAATCAACGGATACCCGCGGGGCTTTGCCAGGGATTCTCCGAATTGTGTCAGCAGCGTTCGTTCTACCAATCAATTCTTAGAATATTTCATCAAATTTTTAAGAAATTTGTTGAATTTCAGAATTGTTTCTTCGCTAAATTGTTTAGTCTTAAGTTCTGCTATAATTTCTCTCGAATGTTGGTAATCATATTTTAATTTGGAATGAACATTATCATATATGTATATACATACACACACGCATTCACAAACATATATCCATATATATTATATATATTAATGAGTAGATGTATCCCTATCAATTTTAATTTGAAATGTGCATTATGCATATATGCATGTACATATATATTTAATGTATATTAAAAGCTATTTTAAAACATTTAAAATAGAGCATTCTTATACGCGTAAGAGAAGGGATATACAAATTATATATATATATATATATATATATATATATATATATATATATATATATAAAATACATTAATTGAAGAATACCTCGCAGAAATACCTCCCAAATAAGGATAAGATATTAACAAAATGAAATTTCTGGTAGGTATATCTGGGATGTATTTCTCCGCACCACACACACACACACACACACACAAACACACACACATATATGTATACGAAACTAGTCGAGGAATCTAAATGGAATAATAATAAAAAAAACGAAAGAATATTAATCTACAACCCAGTGTGTCTGAAGATTTTAATTTTTTAATTTTTTTTATTGTTCAATATATATATATATATATATATATATATATATATATATATATATACAGGGGGAGAAAAAGAGCACGATGACGCAATTCACTGCCAGAAATTTAGAAACGGCTTTCGTGCCGGCAGCTCAGATTATTTCAGAGTGTTTGGGTATGAATTTGAGGACAATGCATAGGATCCGAAAAGATCTGGATAGTCTGCTGGGGAATACGAAAGTACGCCAGCTCAGAAAACTAACTCTGATCGTTCGGATAAGAAAAGAACTCGCTAGTTTGTTGGTGAGGGCCTCAGACTCAATAAAGCAGCCTGCATCAAATGCCTTGTGGAGGCAGTGCTGCGCTGAGTCAGCTGGCTGCCGGAAGACCCTATGTTTGGCAACAGGTCTCAGCACCATGCCACACGAGCAGGAGAACCAAGTCATATCTGTCAGACAATTTCTGCGACCACATCACACCTTACATCTCGCCACCTAACTCCCCAGACTGCAACTGTAATTATTATGTGTGGCGCGCAGTTGAGCGAGAAACCAACAAATCTCCTTGTAACAAGAAAGTTGAACCGAAGGAATTCACCAACTTAAACATGAAGACCGTTCATAAATGTTGCAGGAGATACCGAAGTCGTCTGGAGGCTGGTGTTGAAGCCAAATGAGGATTTTATTGAGTAAATTTACACTTTCGTATTTCAAGATAGTTTTGTGTGTGAGTTTCGTAAATATATCTGTTAAAATGATATGCCAGTGTTATTTTCTTTTTTGCATATTTCAGGCGACAATTTATCCATCGCACCCTATATATATATATATATATATATATATATATATATATATATATAGGGTGCGATGGATAAATTGTAAATATATATATATATATATATATATATATATATATATATTATAAATTAACTGATTAAATGTTTTTTTCGCTACACAGTAATAACCAGGTTTCAAAAATGGAAGCTAAAAGCTTCGAATTTAATTTTGTAATTAAATTAAAAACATTAGTTCCATTTCATCCTCAAGCGAACCCTGGAGTAACTTATTTTTTAAATCCACTGAGCTTTAATGCTCTGTGAATTTACATTGAACACTATTTTATAAAAATAAAAATATCAATAAGAACACCGGGTTATATATCGTACTGTTCATATATATATATATATGGGGGATAATTTTACTGGAAGATCCATGCACTTGGCAGAAGTAGTTTCAAAATAGAAAGATTGCTCTCTAGAGTTATCGGATTGTTAAGAAAAAATGTGACCGAAAATGTTGTGATTTCCTCTTTTTCTTTATAGTGAAAATAGTTGTAATTTGAAAATTGGATAGATACAGTAGAACATTGTATGTAGATCTATTGATAAGTATGAACCAACTACAATAATATCTATCAAGCCAGAAGCTATAAATTAATCGCACCATCGTTATAAATATCGTAAAATATTATTGGAAAGTAAATCAGTCAGGTTGGGTCATCAGCGACTAAACCGATCCGCTAACATATTCTTCTGGTGAGGAAGGTGGGTACAAACCCTGTAGTATTACCTGTAGTAATACCTGTCAAAGGGTGAATGGGCCTTCTTTTAGGGTAAACGAACATTTAATACAATGGTGTAGGCTGGGCTCTATAGCTATATATCGAGAGGCGGAAGGCTTCCTAGATTGAAGTCAACGTCCTGGGTGGAGGATTCTCTCAATAGAATCAACGACCATGTGACTATGACCAAGACGTACGTTCAAGTTGGTCGAGATTGGCTGTGCTTTGACCTAGAGAGGGATGAGCCCCGCCAGGTTTACTTGCCCAAGACACGCTACGCATGAATGAATACCACTCTGGATTTCGATCCAGATATGTGAATGGAACTGGTCAGGTGTTCAGTGGCGAGCCGTTCTACGATGACACCCGATGATGATGATGATGATGATGATGATGATGATGACGACGACGACAGCTTGCTGGTGAGTAAACTTTCACCTTTCGGATCTATTTATCTAAAGAGAGTAGGGGAAAAACATCAGGTCACAAGTAACAAGATGTGCGAAATGTCGTATGCAGTGGTTGCAACTAAATAGCCAAGAGAGGGTCCCGTGTAGTACTACTGCATTCGTGGAAGGTATAAGAGTTTGACGGTTTACAGTCAGGAAAAGGGTGCGGACAGATCCATTTTGCCTGAATCCAGTGCCGAATGCTCCAGTGAATATTTCTTTGAGTGTCAGCACCTTACATAATAGCTCTCTTGGTTATTTAGTTGCATACTCCATTAGTCTCCATATTCCATTTAGCTCATCATGACATTTGTAGCATGATGTTTTATTATTTTTGTGTTCTAATATATATATATATATATATATATATATATATATATATATATATATATATATATATAGTCACCAGAATATGAAATTTAAGTAGCGTCTAGTTATATAGGAATAAAGTGTCGCTGCCGACACTTGAGTTTGAACATAGATCGCCAGTGAGCAAATAAAGACGATCTCATTATTGAATTCAGTAGACCAGGTGATTATAGAGGAAACGCATATATGAGAGGTAGTGTGTGTCTAATTCATCGTCAACTGTAGTCTATCGTCTATTACTATTCGGATCGCTATTTCTAGTCTATCCCCAATATTATACGGATCGCTAATCTCTACTCTATTCACTATACTATTTCTCTATTTAGATCACTATACAGTGGTTATTATTCGAGCGAGTATTTTCGAGCAAGTACTATTAGTGTGAGTGTTATTCGAAGGCGTCTGACACCAGCATTATTCAACGGCATTACTATAGTTGGATCTACGATTACAATATCTCGACCAAAACGAGCATTACGAAAGTGACAACGAGTATTCGTTGCCATCACCAAAGTGGCAACGAGTATTCATTGGCATCACCAAAGTGGCAACGAGTATTCGTTGACATTACAAAACGACTGGAGCTGTACCTCGTTGAAGGTTGATGCTGTGAGGTGTTTTTGCTCTGTCTGGATAGCCTAGGCATTAAGGACTGCTGTTTACTATTGTAGGTGTTTTCCATTTTGTCTTTCATTCTTTAGTTTGACTTTTTCTTGTGTAAACTTCCCTGTTTTTTTGTTTTTTTGGTGGCGGGGATTGTTATTATTCCCCGCCCCTATTTTAGCTGTTTTAGCTAGTAGTCTATTGGTCATACCAACATTTACAATTTTTGTATATATATATATATATATATATATATATATATATATATATATATATATTAGGTATTCATTCGTTCGTTTCAACACTCACCGACTTTGTAATGGTCTTGGAACAGTCCGCCAATGAGTTATCTTACTGATGATGTCACAAATGCAAAAGATATCATTTTTGTAGGCCAAAATTTGCAGACAATAATGCTCTTGATATATATTAAGAGAGCGAATTAAACTTTTATCCTATACACATATATATGCATATATATATATATATATATATATATATATATATATATATATGGTATAAATAAAATGACAATTGGAAAAAAAGATCTTAGATTTTGCCGACGCGTTAATGTAACTATAACAACAAGAACATTTCGATTTCATTTTGGCCTTGAAAAAGTCGGACGACGAAACGCGTCGGCAAAATCTAAGATCTTTTTTCCAATTGTCATTTTATTTATACCAATCTGTCTTGTCCACAGAATTGATCTGGGAATTTAACTATATATATATATATATATATATATATATATATATATATATATATATATATATATATATATTCTGCGGATCCTGCTTGCAAAACAGGTTAACGTTTTTGAATAGGTAAAAACGTCCTTTTGCCTGCAAGATACATCTTCGTTATTCTTTCGTCAACAGAGAAGTTAATTTCCTTTTTCTTCATCCATTGTCACTAACGATTCTACGCTCCATCGCCTCATTAATTCGAACCGGATGACATTATTAGATATGCCGGCAATCGTCAGCAACATCAATTGGCCGTCCGATAATCATATCAGAGTCGGCCATGACTTATCTGGGTCTTCACTTTCTTGAGGACTAATGGTGATTCTGGTCTTTTCAAGCGTGACGATCAGACCCTAAAGTAAAAGCAAGAGTGCGCACATGGATGTTCACAACTATCAACATTCATGGTAGCAAGCATATACGTTTTTATATATATATGACCTTATATGTGTCATGATGGGAATAGAAATTTATGATATCATTTTTATTAGTAAATATGCTTTAGGCACTTAGTTTGAGATCAGCATTAGTATGGTTTAACATGATATCTAGGAAAGGTAACGCATTGTTTGTTTTTGTTTAAACTATTTACATTGTTCGGACCGTTGTCCTCATCATTGTTGTCATATTCATGACATTTGTGCCGTTTTACGCCCCGGCTTTCTTCAGGTGATTGGCATTTCGAACTGAATCTTTCTATGGTAATTTACCCACGCACGCATGGACTCTTCCAGCTATAAATAGGAACAGGAACTGCCTTTTGGAGGGTGAAGTTTCCAGCAGTCAACTCTGAGAGTCGGACCGAACATTCTTTTTGTTTTGTATATGTTTGTATTACTGTTTCTGTTAATATATTTGTTTAACTCAATTCCTCTCTTGTGTCTTTATTTCTGTCTCTAACAAGGCCACAATAATCTTTTATTTTATCCACCGGATTAGATTGTGCTAGCTCCACGTGCCATGCCTTTTCCGAATATATCAGTATCAGTTATATCCCTTTAACTTAACTCTCCAATTTTTGTTAACCTCTGCTGTAGCCAGGTATTGAACACAAAACTCTTTGGTCAAGTCACTGGATTCAGCCAAAGCTTTTATCCACTGAACATCAGTGTATGAATTTGGGGAACTTATAAACTTAATGTTTCAGTAAAAGAATTTTATCAGTGCTCATATTACATTTTTTTTTTTTTTCGTTTTTTTGGTTTTTTTTTTTCTCTAGTGCTGTGTATTACTGATTCCCATATTGTATTCATTTTTATGCTTGGCCAGCTTAGGAGACTTTTGTGGCCTAGCATACGCGCCAATTCGTTAAGTATTCGTATTTTCCAGTGACGTTCTGTCTGTTATTTCGACCTCATTCCACAGAGGACAGTAATCTCTGTTTTCCCTCCCTATGTAGTCAGCTACGCCTGATTTTTCTCTTTCCCCTGGTATTACGGCTTTAAGTGGGTGACCTGTTTCTCCTTTATGTTTCTTACCACAGCTACATGGGATGGCGTACACACAGTCCCTAATCATGTTCACCTCTGTGGGTGGTCTCACTCGGAAAAGGCGTATGCGAAATGTTGAACCACTCATGAAGGTCTTCATGACGTTTTATGGACCACAGATCTTTTGTATTTTTTCCGATAATCCCTTCACATAGGGTAGGTATTATATATATATATATATATATATATATATATATATATATATATATATATATATATATATATATAATTTTGTATTTGAGAAGCAATACCTCTTTTATACATTAAAACCGACTAACACTGTACTGCGGTTAACATTTTATTTGATTTTTCTTGTGTTCTTATAATTTTCTTCTTTTCTGGACATAAATTATTTAAAATTTGTCCGAATCTTCTGTATGTCCGAGCGCTTTCGGCTATACTTTTAGCCATTATCAAGGATGATTTCATATTTGATATTATGACTGTTGGATTTTTCTTTTTTATAAATAATGCTTCTTATAATTATTTTTTTACATGTGTATGAGGCTATTATATTTGTATTATCAATGACTATATTGTAGATGGAATTTGAACGATGGCCAGAGAGATGTAACACGAGTCTTCTTGTTAGGCATATATATTAGTATATCCAATATAATTATATATATATATATATATATATATATATATATATATATATATATATATATATATAAACACTCATAGTTTTCACTTGAATAGGTGTTGGTACTGATCATTACTTTCAGGGTTTTCAAGGTGAACTAGAAAGACACACTCAATTTCACTGGTGCAAATTTACGATTTAACAAGTAATTTATAGGACACACGATAAGGAAAATTTGATAACCACATGACAGATTTAAAGCAAGCGGGTCACGGAAAATAATGCATAACCTACGTAGAGAGCTTGAGTAAATGGATGAGGAGAGAAAATTTATTAAGAGCTACAAGGGATGGGAAACTGTGGAGTGGCATCATCGCCAAAGTTTTGAAGTAGAATATATATAGAAGTAGAAAAATTAATAGAGTTGTGAAAAAATAGTGTGCAGTTCATCATATTTAAACACGTAAGCTCCGGTCGCCATTTTTATAATTGTTAAATTATAACCGTGCCTGATTATTCCTAACACATAGGACGAAACTTAAATAGACAAGGTATTATTCATTTTACATGTTGAATTTTATAGTGGTGGTGGGTACGACAGTTCTACATAAATTCAGAAAGATACATTTGAAATTTCCGGGATACATATTGAGAAAAGAAGGCCTGGGAAATTTTTACACTCACGAGACATATTGAAGGCAAGAGGAAGAGAGGAAAGCAACAAATCATCTACCTAAGTAACATGGATGACAGAACAGGGATGGATAGTAAAAGGCAAATAATGTTAAGAGCTACGAAGTGTTGTGGAGAGCCATGATCACCCACATTTTGAAGAGACACAGCTCATTCAAGAAGATTTCTTTATATTTGTTATTTATATATAAAATTATATGCCTTCTTTTATTCCGTCCATCACATCTAAAATAGCCATACATTGACCAATTGAAAACAAATTTTGGGGAGTAGTGCAAACAGGTAAGGTGATACAAAGTACAATTGGTTCCTCATTAATTTTTTGGAAAAATTAAATGTTTTATTATTTAACATACAAAATACTCCATCTGTTTTAAAAACAATTTAATGATTGAAATAACTAATTTAATAAAAATGCAATGTTGTTTTTGCATGTCTTTTCTTTAAGTTTTTGTATATACAAGAATCCAGTTTCCTGTTCGTCCTGCGTTTGCGAAAGCTATAAAAAAAAGTTCAAATAGTTGGAATTTGTTTCCAGTTGTATGTTGAATGCTCAAGAGTAAGAAATCCTGATAATTTATTCTTCGCTGTTAAAAAGAAAAAAAAATTGTTAAAAAATACTGTTTACTATAGTCCTATAAAATTAAATTAAAATTTGCGAAATTGAACGAAACTTAGAGTTTGTAAATTTCGACAAAAATGTTAGCGATAACTTCAACAGTACTAAATACTGGCGCGTGTTGCAAATTAATTCTAATATTACAAATTGTGTTACTGAGAAGAATGTAAAATTTCACGTTTTCAGTTATTTTTTCTTCCTGTCAGCTGAATAACGGCGGCTAAACAATGTAGCAAGGAGTATTCGTGTTGCTAAAATTGTTACGTCAGTATATCTATCCAGCTACGTTAAAAACATATCTATAAACGAGGTGTGTTTGTTGACTGCTAGGAATTTAGTAATATCTGCAACATGTCCCATACGTACCCAATGGAGTTTAAATCTGACGATTTCGCGACCCTTGAAGTATCCATGTGAGTGTTTATAAAACAAGTTTCCCCCGCATGCAGTGTTGAGTTGCATTGTCTTGCTGGAATAAACTT
>OZ010582.1:81924257-81939257 GCA_963932145.1 Acanthosepion lycidas | reverse complement strand
CAAACCCTCGATCTCGATGACTTGTGACTTTGTGCTATCACAACCATCAACGGCTTCCCAAAAGCTTCATCTACCCAATTTCATTCAGACGGATCGGTATGTGTTTTAGGCATTCCCCAACAGTTCCACATGATAGGATTGTCACCCTTGGCCAATATTATCAAGAGGTCACTTCCTCGACAAATAGATCATGATATAATTGGAACTGAGGTCTAATGTTTGGAATGCTAAGTTCTAATCACTTGGCCAGGCGCCTATATATACCTAAGTACATACATGTGTGCATCCCAACATAATATGCATGCCAAGTTACGCATGCATTTTTCCGTTTCACTCTCGCAAGTGTGCATATACGTATACGTATCGTTACGCCGCAAGTCCCGTAATCCATTTGTCTCGGAGGGGCATCATATGCACTGTAGTTATTGCAGCAGTAATGTGTCAAGATCAAGATAGCCTAATGGAGCCTATCTCTCTTCAAATTGGTTTTGAATTCAGTGCTTTCCTTCTCCTAGGCTGGTTGCCAGCTCAAGTCAAGTGAACCCATTAGGCCCTGCTATTTAGTTTATAGCTGACAGGAAAAGAGAGGGATTCATATCTTTGCAAAATGTATTTGTGCAAAAATGAAGGTCACGAACTCGACCGAAATTCGAACTCGATTCAACGGCTTCTCTTTCCGAGGCGCTAACCGTTGCACTATCCACATATCCTACATATGCGTCTACGCACGCACAATACATTGAACATATGAAAATAAATTTTTTCTCTCTCTCTCTCTCTCTCTCTCTCTTGTCTATACTCCTACTCTTTTGTCCCCTTTTTCCTAAATGCTTTTTCCTATTCTATCATTGCAGCAACTGGCTCAAATGAAGGCACACTTCCGGTCCTGTACTACTCTTCAAAGGACTTCGACTACTCCCTTTTCCAAACCTTACAAAGATCACGATTGTTCACCTCTAAACTAAGGAGACGAATTTGTGATGTAATACGAATCACGAACATGCGCACACCCAAGAGGAGGAAAGAAGACCTTATAGTCCACTTTCATCTCTTATTATCTACTTCCGTTGCGTAGAATCCCGGGACATTTAAGTGAAATTGCTCCTCTGCGACTTTACCCTTAAGATCTTCGCGTCAGGAAAAAGCCAACAAAGGACATCGGTGATTGCATCTTTCGTCCATGTTTGTTGCAAACGAGAAGCCCGATGTTCAATCTGATGCATGCCAAAAATTTCAGCCATATTTTTCAGAAAACAGTGGTCAGTATCTATCTTATTCGATATCTTAAAAGCATATTATTTAAAATCTGATAAAAGCAGAAAAGCAAAGAAAACTATATTCAGCGATTTTATGAAGTTAGGACTATTTTTTTTCATAGATAATTATATTTTTAGGTATTTACAACGTTTCCGATGTTGTTCGGCCTAACATTCACCATAGCGCCAGGGGAAACTAAAAAAGAAAATCATACGTTCACTTTTCATTATATTTCACAAATAAATTATTAGTTCATTTTGGAATTCAAAATTCGTACGCACGTTGAAATTCATACGTACACTTTTCAGTAGATTCCAACGTAAATTACTTCGTTTTAGCCTTTAAAATTCTCATTTTAAAACATTGTTTCCTAAATCATGACATACTTTATTTACCATATTCCGTAACAAGATCTCTGGGGGGGGGGTGACAAGGATTCCAAAACATTTACACACAGCCATTTCGAGAAAATATTTCATCGGATGAAAAACACGATTCAAAAAAAGTTCTTTAAAATTACTGATCGCACTCAAGTAAGACAGCTGTACTTAAGATTCTTCTTCTATGTGCCATATTCCTTTAGGAAATTGGCGGCCATGGCTCGCCACAATTTCCTGTCCTTTGTAGTAAATATGTCTTTCTGCCATCCATTTAAATAAGCCCGTTAGTTATGCGCTGTTGTCTTCTGTCCTTCTTGCCTTCCATATGTCCTTTTCAAAGCCTTCTTTTCTCATTATATACCCTAGAAATGTCAACTGCCTCTTTCTGGTGTTAATTATAAGTAAAAATTTCGTTAGAATTCAAGTAAAGAGTACTGAAATGTTACATAATATCAATCCTCCTATATGGCAGTGAAAGCTGAACAATTTCCTCACAGATGAAGAAGAGACTTAAACAACAGAAATGTGGTTCAACAGAAGGATGCTGAGAATGCCATGGACTGAGCATGTGAGCCACAACGACAAAAGGACAGTTGAAATTTCTAGGATACATAATGAGGAAAGAGGGCTTGGAAAATGTGACACTCACAGGACAGATTGAAGGCAAGATGGAAACAGCACATAACCCCGCCTAATAGGCTTGTGTGAATGGATGGCAAAACGAGGCTGAGGAGAGATAAAAAAAAAGACAAAATTTACTAAGAGCTAAAAAAACAGGAGACAGTGGAGAGCCATGATTATCAACGTCCTGAACGTGCACGGCCCATATAAGAAGAAAAATGTTAATATAAAAAATAAATTTCACAATGAACAAACAAAAAAATGAATAACTTTTACGTTTTATAATGTAGTACAGGGTAACCCGGATATAAGAGAGTTGTCGGGACTGGAGAAGAAGTCTCTTATATCTGGGCTTCTCTTATATTCAGGTTTGGTCTATTTTGTTTAGGTAAGTATGGCTCTAAGTTGGGACCAGATAAAATCTCTCTTATATCCGGGTTTCTCTTATATCCGGGTTACACTGTAATATTACAACAATCTTCTAGACCAGTGATTCTCAAGCTGCATCCATATAGACCAGGAGGGTCTATGTAACTATGGGGGGACTACACACAAAAATAGCAAATTATAGGTCCACGATATTATTTTAGAGGTCCATAGAGCAATTTCACTTCGGAACGGTTGTTACAACTGAGAACACGCCATATTAAAATACTAAAAATAGAAAAGCAAATCTAAAACTAGCAGAAAACGAGATCAAGCGATGTAAGTTAGCGTCCCTTTTATTTTACCGGATGATTTTATTGTAAAAGTTGAATAAAAACTGAGAAGGATATATAAAGGAAAGATTATAAAGGAACATCGTATAAAGGTTATTTATTATATAAATTAACTTAATATATTAATAATAAATAATAATATTGATTTCAAATATTAATAAAATATTAATATAGTAAAAGATTCGAAATTATGAAAAAGGGTGATCTTCGACTATTATTGACATCGATGGAGGTGAATATTAAAAAAAAACTCCCAGAACAGCATCAACCACAGGGATTTCATTGAATAAATCTGAACTTTTTCAAATTATCAATTACTCATATTTTAAAATGGTTTATATTCTGAGTTATTTTATTAGTGTACATAAAATCTAGTTGTTAAATACGTTTTTATTTTCATTAAATTAGTTTTACTTCAAAATAAAGCATATACATGTACTATTTTTATAATACAATTAAACTTACCCTAAACTTATTATTAGTAGTAAAAAATAAAACAAACGGTTTTTTCATCGAATGATTATGGGGTCCACCAAAACGAAAATAAGAGTAAAAGTGATCCATGGGTAAAAAAAAAAAAAAAAAAAAAGGTCAAGAGCCACCGTTCTAGACAAGAGCTGGCATTTTTCTCGAAATTTAAAAGTTGAAACCTTTGCATGATATGAATTTGACTGTAAGAGTCTAATTCCTAAGACCAATAAAGATTATTTAGAAAGCAATAGTTTTTCCATGATGAAAAATAACACTAGAAAAAAACAACTATAAATAAATATTAAAATCAATAATAATTAAAAACATACTAATCATAAAATTGTAATAAAAGAATTTTTAATATGCACAAATAAAAGTGACGAAAAGAAAAGCCAAGTCAAAACAAGCTTTGACGCGATCAAACACACGCCTGTACACCAGATAATTGTGTTTACAAAGAGTGTCAGTGAAAATTGTGCGGAAAAGAAAATGTCGAGACCGGTAGCGCCACGAATATGTGTGGATATTGTCGAGAACACTTGAAGGGCCTCCTCACTAATGAATGGGGGTTAGAAGCCGGCACATAAGGGTCCTCCTCTCTATTGTGACAAGAATTGACACAAGAACAATTCAGCGGAGGCCCTGCGGCAGTTCTAAGATTGTCGTCAATAGAATGGGCACAGGCAGCAAAGGATAAAATGTACTGGAGCCAGGGGGTGGGGGAAATGGGAGGCGTTTTGTTTGGAATTGTTCGAAAGAATGGAAAAGAAGTGTGTAAATCAATGGAGGCTTGAATGAATAAGTAAATGAGAGGGCAGAAATATCAAGATGGATATGAGAATAAAAAAAATGAATATCAAAATGGATATGAGAGTAAAAAAAGAATATCAACATGGATATCAGAATAAAAAAAGAATATCAAGATGGATATGAGAATTAAAAAGAATATCAAGATGCATATGAGAATAAAACAAGAATATCAAGATGGATATGAGAGTAAAAAAATAATATCAACATGGATATGAGAATAGAAGAATGAATATCAACATGGATATGAGATTAAAAAAGAATATCAAGATGGATATGAGAATAAAAAGAATATCAAGATGGATATGAGAGTAAAAAAGAATATCAAGATGGATATGAGAGTAAAAAAAGAATATCAACATGGATATGAGAATAAAAAAATGAATATCAAGATGGATATGAGAGTAAAAAAAATGAATATCAAGATGGATATGAGAGTAAAAAAGAATATCAACATGGATATGAGAATAAAAAAGAATATCAACGTGGATATGAGAATAAAACAAGAATATCAAGATGGATATGAAAATAAAAAAGAATATCAAGATGGATATGAGAGTAAAAAAGAATATCAACATGGATATCAGGATAAAACAAGAATATCAACATGGATATGAGAATAAAAAAGAATATCAACATGGATATGAGAATAAAACAAGAATATCAAGATGGATATGAGAATAAAAAAGAATATCAACATGGATATGAGAATAAAAAAGAATATCAAGATGGATATGGGAATAAAACAAGAATATCAACATGGATATGAGAATAAAAAAGAATATCAAGATGGATATGAGAGTAACAAAAATGAATATCAACATCGATATCAGAATTAAAAAAAGGATATCAAAATGGATATGAGAGTAAAAAAAGAATATCAACATTGATATGAGAATAAAACAAATATATCAAGATGGATATGAGAGTAAAAAAAGAATATCAACATGGATATGAGAATAAAAAAAGAATATCAAGATGGATATGAGAGTAAAAAAAGAATATCAACATGGATATCAGAATTAAAAAAAGAATATCAAGATGGATATGAGAGTAAAAAAAGAATATCAACATGGATATGAGAATAAAAAAGAATATCAACATGGATATGAGAATAAAACAAGAATATCAAGATGGATATGAGAATAAAAAAGAATATCAAGATGGATATGAGAGTAAAAAAAATGAATATCAACATGGATATCAGAATAGAAAAAGAATATCAAGATGGATATGAGAATAAAAAAGAATATCAATATGGATATGAGAATAAAACAAGAATATCAAGATGGATATGAGAGTAAAAAAAGAATATCAACATGGATATGAGAATAAAAAAATGAATATCAAGTTGGATATGAGAATAAAAAAGAATATCAAGATGGATATGAGAGTAAAAAAAAATGAATATCAACGTGGATATCAGATTAAAAAAAAATGAATATAAACATGGATATCAGAATAAAACAAGAATATCTACATAGATATCAGAATCTGTCTATATTTCTGAGATGAGGTATAATGTACATTATTTACATTATTCGGACTATTGTCCTCATCCTTGTCGCCATATTTATTACAACGTTTCAGCCGGAATGCCGAACTAAACCCTACCTCACTGGGGTAGACTAAGACATGTTTTAATGGATGTCAGTTATCTCCTGGTAATTTCCCTCAGAAAGTTCTCCACTGGCTTAACCGGGTATTGAACTCACACTCTTTGGGTCCTGTCACTGGATCTAACCAATGCCTTTATCCACTGTGTCATGTGTCCTTGAGGACGTCTGTCTATGAATTTCTGGGTATTATAAACCTAATGCCTTCAGAAACCATTTACCAGTGCTCATATTGCAATTTTTGCTGTTATCATTGCATGTTTTTACCAGAGCTCATATTGCAATTTTTGTTGTTGTTATCGCTTTTCTCTGGCACTCCGTATTACTGGTTCCCATATTGTATTCATTTCTATGCTTGGTCGCCATATTCACCTGACCTTGCACTAATCGATTGTTACGTTTTTCTATGACTGCAATCTGTTTTGATTAGAGAACACTTTCTCTAATGAAAGCAAATTCAAGAGTTCGTCGAAAACATTTTCGCATCAAGATCTTCGATATTTCACGAAAATAAAAAGCTGCCCCATAAGTGGCAACAAACCATTAAAAATAATGGTGAATATTTAATTGAATAAAATATAATAGCACTTTACTTTTTTAATTATAAAGTTGATAAACAAAAACAAAATTATTTATCATTCGGTCTAATAGTATAATAAAGAACAGGATTGATATCATCTTGCCATAGAACAACGGTTAGCAAATTGGTCTCCCAGATTATCAGTATATTATACGTTACTATTAAGTTGGTGCACAAATAATGTCGTAATAATGTCGTTTTTTGACGTTAAAAATACGTCAAAAAACGACATTATTACGTCATTATTTTTGCACCAACCTCATACTATTGACACCGCGGTTGGAGTATAGCGTTACCATTCTAGTGATGCTGTGGTTTCCACCAGCGACTAAGTTTTTGAGAAATGAAGTTGCTAAACCCGGCCTAACCCGTTTTTAATTCAAAGTTTTCCTCCTCTTAGACTGGTTGCTATCTAAAGCTATAAAACTAAGTCTCCCCTGCTATTAACGATCCATTATTACTGTGGAGCACTGTTACAGCATTAGTACCATCAAACACCCCATTTAAAATATATTTTTTAAAGCATTACACTCTATGGAGGAAAGGATGAAGAGAAGGACGGGAATAAATGAAGGCATCTGGAGATGTTGATTGACATTGCATTTGAATAGTTGGAGATTATAGCCATCAGGGAAGCAAGTAAGAGGAAGGGAGTTCCACAGACAGGAAGGGAGAGTCATGAAGCTATTGAAGTTGAAGAGACGGCTACATTTAACAATTTTGAGAGTGATAGGCTGGGACTGAGATGCCAACCTACAAGCACATTTAAATTCGTGGAGTCCGGGAACCAGCGAAAGTAGCTCGTCGGAACAGTTGCCGTGAAAATATTTGTAGAAGAGACAGAGGGAGGCCACAGCAAGACTATGGAATAGCGACTAGATGCCAGATCAGATCTTGCATATTTGTCTCTGGATTTTGTCAAAGACCTTGAGACATACAGCGGGAGCACCAGACCATATGACAGCAAGGATGAATGGCTGATTTATAGATTTGAAGGATGGACAGACGAGAAAAACTTTCAGGCACGACACAGTGAGTCAACTTTATTTGAAGTAGATGAAGTTATTATGAGAAGACAATCAACTCCCTTCCCCTTACTTGATTCCCCGATGACTATAATCTTCAAATATTCAAGTGTAATGTCAATCGACATCTGACACCCCGAGCTTGTTCTTCGTCCTGTTTATCCTTTCCTCAAACACGCTTCTTTACTCTTGTTCTCAATCATCTGTAACCCCTTGCGTGCTAGTGGCACTCCTGCCTTGCTTGGGGTGAATTGCCTTAATATATATATATATATATATATATATATATATATATATATATATATATATATGTGTGTGTGTGTGTGTTGTCTTTGATTGTCTGTTGTTTTTATAGGATAAATAAAAATGAAAAAAAAAGAGATTTATTTTGAAAAATTGTATTAAAAGACCACTATTAAAAATGAGTTTGCAAAATTTTTAAAAAGTTGAAATATGCAAATATAGGTTCTTTTTTTTTGTCTGAATTTCTTGGATGCGGAATTATCATTAATTGCAGTATTTATATTCGGTCTATTGTCCTCATCTTTGTTGTTACTACAATGTTTCGGCCTTTATGTCATCCGGCCTTCTTCAGATGCATATCGATCTGGGCAACCTACAGGGAATTATGAACTGAATCCTTTATTTAATTCACGGAAATAGGCTGTTCTCGTTTCACGGCTCATGTCAAGGGATATATCGTATAATTCTAATTTTATTTAGTACTGTTTAGGCAAGACGGGGTAAGGGAGGGATGGTGGATTAATGGATAGCGAATCGGTTTGCGGAATCGGAGAGCCGAGTTCGAATCGTAAGTCGTGAAAGGTATGAATCCTTCTCTTCTCTCCCCAGCTATGGATAAATAGGACAGATCGGGTGGTTCTTATAGCCTTGGGTGGCAACTGGCCTTTTTTCTGACAAAAATAAATGGCAACCTACTGTGAGAAAAAATCTGCCTCGTCAGTCATGTATCGAAAGATACATAATCGCCTAAGCGCGTATCACGGATGGCGCATATCTGACTGACTAGTTATTGTTCGCCCATTTTCACTAGAGTGAAATACACACTACCCGATCTAGGGATTGAACTCACAATTATATCACCAAATTCTCACACCAACGATTTTATCCACTAAGCTATCGTCCCGCAAATAAGGCTGCATTTTATTTTCAGTAAACAAATAAAACAGACTGTAAGTCATACAAATATTATGATTAAACCAGAAATTCGTTGTAGTTATTTGACAGAAGTATTGAGAAAGCTACTTGACTCATCATGAAAATTTAACAAGTTATTTTACATACATATATTGAATAGTTTGTGGGATATTCAAACCTCCAAGTTACTAATGGAAGAGAAGAGATGAGTTCATACCTTCTAAGGTTATTTATAGGAAACCGAACGCCACTGTCTTGGCTAGAGTTTGAATTAAGAATGACAATCCCATTTTCCACGCTGATAATTGATACACTTCTTCGGCATGCATTGCAACCCTAACAACGGCTGTGTGTCTAGTGCGTGAAAGTCCTTCTTTTGGTTAGTTCTGAAATCAGAGCTTTTCTTCTCCTAATTGGGTTGCCACTTCAACGCAGTAGATTCCAGTCAGTGTTCCTATTTTAACCATAGCCGAAAAGGGAAAAAATAGATTCATGCCATTCCCAAAGGATATAGCGAACGCAACACACACAGTAGGAATTTGAACTCGCTTCACTGGTTTCTCTTTCCAAGTCGTTAACCATTACACTGCCAACACATTACTACGTGTTACTACGGCAGTGAGTTCGACTTATGCCTTTGTATTGTACGTATATGTTTTATATTGTCTAAATCATATGTTCAAAGTGTTTATTCCAAGCAACAATGTCCTCCCCAATGTCTAAAATATCCGACATTAAGTCTACCCAGATTATTTAATAAACTTCAATTTTATAATTTATCTTCCCTATATGTATAAAGTAAATAAAACCTCAAATCGTAGCGACTGTCAAAAAAAGCAGTAGCCCAATATTTAATCACTTTTAATCAGATGTTTGTCATAGAAAAGATCGGAGACACAAAACGTGAAAGATAAAAATCAAATTATTTGTATAAAGGCTTGTCTGACACAGCCTACTTCGGAAAGCAACCTCTGACATACCAAGCTAGAGTAAATGCCAACAGCTCACACGCCAGAATAATAGTAATTTTTAAAACATCAACGGTATACGAACATCTCATGTAATAGTGGTCACGGTAATAGTAAAATTAGTCTTTTCCATACAGGAAACACTCGGTATTTCGAACAGGAGTAGAGGTTTATCCCTTTTTCTGTTCAGAATTGGGTTTCCGGTTCGTTCTGAAGTCTACTTCAGCTCTGTATTTCTAACATCGTCTGAACACTGAAATTTTATTTATTATATATTTATTCTTAATAGGAGTAGATAAGTTCGCCTATCGTCCGGTTCACAAAGATTTACAGGAGAGAAGATAATAGAATGGTCACTATCAAGTCTTGACCTGAATACGATCGAAAATATATGGTCAATTGTGAAAATGAAATTATATGAAGGTGGCAAACAATATATCAGCAAAGCAGACCTATGGGAAACAATTTATGCTATCATGTCAGAAATTGAACCTGCCGAAGTAAAAAAAAATTGACGAAGTCAATGGCAGGTTTTTATACATCAAATAACTTCAATAAAACATATTGATACTACTTAAAATTTTAACTCAGGCTTTGTTTTGACATCTAAATTGACTGTTTAAAATTTGACTTTTTTTTTCAAACAAAATTTGAATTATTGAAGTTTATATGATTTGTTTAATAACTTCATACAGGGTTGATAGATAGATAGATAGATAGATAGATAGATAGATAGATAGATAGATAGATTAGGTGCACTTTCCCCCATAAATATAACAAATTATACACATGTGCGTGTGTGTGCGTGTGTGTGTGCTTGCGTACAGGGGGGTCTATACGTGTCATCTAACGGTCATCCTATTTGTGTGCGTATATGCGCTGTTTAATACATTATAATTTATATAACTTCTAGAATAATATTTACGCTTATAATACACACATACTCATACACACACACACATATATATATATATATATATATATATATATATATATATATATACATATATGCGTGCGTGCGTGCGTGCGTGCGTGCGCAGAAATATCTATCCTCTAAATGCCAGTTGGGCTTTATACGTAGACATCTATATGCGTGTCTAAGATATCATGGGAATTTATATCTGTATGTGAGTTTTTGATGTAAATGCGAACACGTGTACATATTTGCATGTAATTAAACATGGGTGCGTGCGTGTGGTGATTGTGTATGCACCCCCCACACGCATACACACTGGCTGTCCGTTGTCCAGGTCGACTTGTTCGTGCTTGCATCTCCCAGGTGACTAGTGACAATTAGAATGATTATCGTTTAATTGTATTAGCTTCTCACTTGTGTTGCCTATTAATCTCGCTGTCATAATGGCCGCCGCCGCATCACTTGACAAATAACAAAATATTAGACGATAACGTCTGATCCCAATCGCTCGCCCATGCACTCATAACAAATAAGTTCTCAGCGCGCATGACTGCACAAATATTTATATGGGCAAATATTCATGCACATGTGTATATATATGTCTGTGTGTGGAAGCAAATGTATGTGTTTTTCATGTGTACATGGGTCCAGAATACAAGTTATTTGTATGCGATTGTGTATTAAAAATCAAGTGTTAATTGGAGTAATGGAGATAAGTTTCTATACGACTGCGTACACGTAATAAACGCATAGTACGTAAAGGCAGCAAACATTCATTTAAACATGTGTGGTTAAATAAAACTAACGAGGAAGGAAGCATTTATATGACAAAAAAAAGCGATAAAAAATCCCGGAAGACCTTTACACCAAATGACAGCATCCCACTATCAGTAAAACTTGTTTTTCTTACACACGCAAGTCTTAAATGGCTTTGAGCAGCAAGATTAGTTTAGCCATATGACTAAGTTATAGAGAAAATGGAAACAAAAAGGACACTTATACTTAATATCAAGAAGAGATAATTGAAATTTCTAGTGCACATAATGTGTGAAGAAGGATTGGAAATATTGATATCTACAGGACAGATTGAAAGCAATATGGTAGCACCGTTGACGAAGGCTGAACACTATGTGTTCTTTTGCTTGCTAGATGTTATAAGAGTCGTGATTTGAACGACACGTCAGAAGGGATTCTATGGGGACGAGAGGTTTCATTCTTCCCAACTGATCTTGTACTTTAAGCATCAGCTTAAAGTCAAGATTAGGACAGAAAGGCGGCCGTTTCCTCTATCATAATTTGGTAAAACTTGGGTGAGTCTCACGCGTTTTCGTCGAGTAAGAAGGGCCGACTTAGAGTGGCACATTGATGCCAGATAGGCATTAGGATATTATTCTGTGTTGAACATTGGCAACCCCGCCCGAAATTTGGTTAGTTTAGGGAGGTTTGTGATTTTAGATTTTTCATTCGAGTTAACTTAGTTGGGAAATGTATGCTCACTGGCCCCTTTTATTTCATCCCCCCCACTTTCTTTAGTTTAATTCTTCCTCCCCTCCCTTGTTAGGTGGTCAGAATACTGAACTGTTACATAGCATCTGTCCTTCTTTACGGCATCTAATGTTGGACGAATTCCTAAAAGATGAAGAAGAAGAAGACTCGAGGCCACAGGGATGTGGTTCTATAGAAGGATGCTCAGGATATCATGGATCGAACATGTGAGCAACGATAAGGTCTTAGAGAAGTTGCAAATGAGAAGGCTTATATTTAAAATCGAGAAGAGGCAGCTGAAGTTTTTGGGACACGTAATGAGAAAGGAGGGCCTGGGGAATCTGATACTCACTGGTCGAATAGGGGGAAAGAGAGACAAGGTAAAACAATGCGTGGCATGCAAGTGGATGACAGAACGTGGTCTGGGAGAAGCAGAGGGGAGGAACTTGTTGAGAGCTGCAAGGGATACAGGAAGGTGGAGAGCCATGATCGCCTACGTCCTGAAAGGACATGACACATAAAAAGAAAGATTTGTTGTTATGTTTAAATGAGTCTGTGTTTAAGTGAGAGCCTGGACGAATGAGTGATGTATATTATTAAATCCCGCATTGATTTCGTCCACTTTCGTCATTTTTTTGCCACAATTAAGGATTGTGGTGTGTGTGGGTGGGGTTGCTAACACAATTTTACTTTCTTGTAAATAGATTTTTGTTCAAACTTGTAAATACACATAGGGATTTATAGTTTAAATTGTTATTATATTCCCCTCCCCTCACCTCCGCCAGAGACAAGAATTGTAAATATGGGGACTAGTTAGGACTTCATGGAGTTTCTGACTATTATGGCGAAATGTTGTAAGAATGGTAAGTAAGAATGCGTTCATTATTTACATTATTCGGACTATTGTCCTCATCTTTGTCGCCATATTTATTATAACATTTTGGCCGTTGTACGCTCCGGCCTTCTTCAGGTGGTTGGAATGTCGAACTGAACCCTTTATTTCGCTCACTGCGGTAGACTGTTCTAGTTCCACGTGCCATGTTTAATGGATGTCAGTTATCAGTTAACTCCTGTTAATTTTCCCTCTGAAAGTTACCCAGTTAAGGCAGTGGAGAACTTTCAGAGGGAAGATTAACAGGAGATAACTGATAACTGACGTCCAATAAACATGGCACATGGAACTAGAACAGTCTACCCCAGTGAGCTAAATAAAGGGTTATTTCGACATTCCAACCACCTGAAGAAGGCCGGAGCGTACAACGGCCGAAACGTTGTAATAAATATGGCGACAAATGTGAGTACAATAGTCCGAATAATGTAAATAATGTACATAATACCTCATCTCAGAAATATAGACAGATATTTAAGAATGCGTTGTTGGGGTCAGTGTTTGTGGCTAGGTAAGTTTAATTATAAATTATTAATGATGGCCAATTCTAAAGTCTTTTAATTTTTCATTGATATTTCTCTCCCGATTTAGAAAATTTGGTTCTTTTGAAAGCGAAAAAGGCTTTCCAAAATCTAAGCAAAGAAACAGGAATATTTTGTTAGAAACAAAGAAAAGAGTACTGAACTGTTATACAATATCAGTCCCCTATATGGCAGCGAATGCTGGACAATCTCCTTACAGACGAAGAAGAGAATTGAAGCAACAGAAATGTGGCTCTACAGAAGGATGCTGAGAATACCATAGACTGAATATGTTTACAATGACGAAGTTTTAAAGAAAATGGAAACAAAAAGGGCACATATTTACACCGAGAAGAGAAAGTTGCAGTTTCTAGAGTACATAATGAGGAAAGAAGGCTTGGAAAATTTGATACTCATATGAAATTTTATGTTTTTGTTATATGTCCATCCATTTACTCAAATCCTCCAGGTATGATGTGGAAAAAGGGGTTGGAAATGCGCTACTCACAGGACGCATTGAAGACACGAGGGACAGAGGAAAACAACGCATAACCTACCTGGCGAGTTTGAGTAAATGTACGGCGGAACAAGGTTAGGATATATAACAAAAAGACAAAATTTATTAAGAGCTACAAAGGACGAGAAATTGTGGAGAGCCATGATAGCCAACGTCATAAAAGGATACGGCACATAGAAGATTACTTACTTTACGCCAAAACAAACTGATAATTTATTAATTTGATAATTAAGAGCATTAAAATCTATTTTTTTATCCTCATATTGCCAGTGAAGTAATCAAATTAAATTCCATGTTCCCCTATCCTAGCAGTATGCAGTGTCATTAACTCAGCAACAGAAATTGTTCAATTGACATTGGAAACCTGGAAAAATTATACCATGATTGCCAATGTCATACCTTTGTAAAATATTACTCACCGAGTATAAATATTGATCTGGGTCACATCTACACATTAATTACCCAGGCGCCTGGCATATAATGATAGTTAAGCTAGTCTTATAGGCAATTACAAGTGAGGTGAGTTCAATTCTCGATAGATACCCTAGTATTGTTACCCAGTGCCAAATTAAGTTAAGCTAACTAAATAACTATATGAACTACCGTAGACATGAGCATAAAGGCACACAAGCAAAATTTCTCTCTCCGACACAGTGTTCGGTAATTGCAAACGCACAACCGTAGATAAACACAACATTCACAATCGAATTACATTTTTTATAACGTTGACGCCGGCCTAATGGTTCTATTACACCTTCCCATCGTGCCTCGCGCCAGCAACAAACGTAAAACCTTTTATGGGTTAATACAATTATGACCATATTTTGCCTGTTTTTCATTACATTAACTGACCTACCAACACTCTTCTTGTACTATACACCATTCCCTTTGTTCACATACCACTTCTATTCTAAAAGGGATACATATGACTATCATCTGCCTTAGTCCATTCTTCTAGGACACTTTCTTTCTCTCGTTTATCACGTTCTTTCTCTCTTTTTCTCTTTTTCTCTTTTTCTTTCGTATATCTCTCTGTTTTTCGCTTTTGTCCGCCATGTGTATCTCTTTAC
>OZ010582.1:81919257-81921757 GCA_963932145.1 Acanthosepion lycidas | reverse complement strand
ATAAATAGAATAAATATAAGTTTTAAATAAAAAAAATAAATGAAATAAAAAATATAATACAAACGTTAAATGAATAATTAAAAGAAACAAATATAATATAGACTTAATTTATTAAGGCATAAATAAACGAACAAATATTAAACATACACACCTATACTCGTGTGTGTATATGTACATATGGATACACACCAATACATATACATAAATAACGCCCAAACATGAACAAACCAAATTCCCCATCAATAATACCTCAATATATAACATTAAGGCAAAACAATTAAAATATTACTAACCATTAAATAAAAATAAAAATGAAACATTAAATAAACGATAACATATGATATTAGCATACACTTATTTTAATTACATATACACTATTTAAAAACTACATATATGTGCGTATGTGCAGCGTGCGGGTGTGTGTACTATATATATATATTTATATATAGATGTGTGTGTGTGTGTGTGTGTGTGTGTGTGTGTGTGTGTGTGTAAATGAAAATAAAGAACAGTAAGATATATAATCCGGTGTTCTTATAAATATTTTTATTATTACAAAATAGTGTTCAATGTAAATTTACAGACCATTAATATTATAAATTAACTGATTTAAAATATGCTTTTTTTCGCTACACAGTTCTAACCATGTTTCAAAAATGGATGCTAAAAGCTTCGAATTTAATTTACTAATTAAATTAAAGACATTAGTTCCATATTCGCTTGAGGATGAAATGGAACTAATGTCTTTAATTTAATTACAAAATTAAAATCGGGACTTTTAGCTTCCATTTTTGAAACATGGTTGGAACTGTGTAGCGAAAAACCATATTTTAAGTCTATTAATTTATAATATATATATATATATATATATATATATATGTGCGCGCGTGTGTGTGTGTGTGTGTGTGTGTGTGTGTGTGTGTGTGTGTGTGTGTGTGTGTGTGTGTACTATAGTATATATATGGGGGTGTACTATATATAGATATATATACTATAGTATATACTATATATATATATATATATATATATATATATATATATATATATATTACACACTCCCATATATATACCATAGTATATATATGTAAAAAATAATGTTAAAAAATAAATAACTTCGCCATTTAAGCATTAGTTTATTAATAACAAACCACAGATATCACTATACATGTTCCTGTGTACGCACGCTTATTGTACAAATTTACGCACGTGGATAGATGCGTACGTGTGCGTATATATATAGGTGTATAAACACAGACATATGCAGTTAAATTCTAATAATAATAATTAAATTTAATTATAAATCTAATCTCCTCCAATTAATACTTATGATACCACCAAACCAAATTAAAAACGAAATAATAGCTCAGTGAAGATATATAAACGTATATGTATGTGTGTATGTATGTATATGTGCAGATGTGTGTGCGTATATGTATATATATGTTCATGTGTATATATATAAGTATTTACCATTTAAACATTAATATAATTAGTATCATATATATATATATATATATATATATATATATATATATATATATATATATATATATATATATATATACATACATGTACACAGTAGAGCATAGTATTATAAATATTTCTTTAAAAAATATATCTCCATCGCGACACAGAAATTACTGTTTCGAAACCGAAACTTAAATCTTAAAATTTAACTTCAAAATTTAAACTTAAAATTCGGAGCTCGGTTCCACTTTAAGTTAAATTATAAGATTTGAGCTTCATTTTCCAAATATAGTAATTTATGCGTCGCGATAGAGAAACATGTTTTAAAAAATAATTATTATTATATATATATATATATATATATATATATATATATATATATATATATATACGGAATAAATTCTAATAACCAAAAAATACTATTCTTAAAAGAGTGCTCAATACAGAGTAGAGCAAATATAGTTTGGCCTTTTAATTAAAACAGAATAAATAATAAAATATATGTATTTTTTCTTCAGTTTCTTCTTTAAATAATCTTATAATATTTTAAACTTTATACAGATTAATTTTAAAATTTAGAATTGGTAATTTTTAATTTTCAATTTTATAATAAAATTTAATATTAGTTCGAATGATTTGTATTTTAGTTTAACCTTAATATTAAGGCTTTAATAATTATAAGCAATGTTCGTTGTCATCTTTTTTTTGAATTCTCATATACTTGTAACTTACTCATGTCAGTTTCCCCTGTCGAGGGGTGTTTGGTCGATTTGAACCTTTGAAACTCTTTATTCTATATTCAACACCATCACTTGATAAGACACCAGAAGTGTTGAAACAAAATAGCTATTTTTGTAGTGATTTTATAACATATTTATGTTATAATATTCGAATAAATTATATATATATATATATATATATATATATATATATATATATATATGTATGTATGTATATTATCCTCATCCATTTCCATATTCACAACGTTTCGGCCCTTGTACGCTCCGGCCTTCTTCACGTGACTGGAATTTCG
>OZ010582.1:81891757-81916757 GCA_963932145.1 Acanthosepion lycidas | reverse complement strand
AATACCTCATCTCAGAAATATAGACAGATATATATATTAACTTCATATAAAAATGACGAAAATGAGAAAATCTGCCATCAATTGCTGAAGCCTCCTGACGAGTGGACTGAATGATTACTAAACACGTTTTCTATGAAACACCAAAGTCGAGGTACTGAATATGACATCAATCAGCTTAGGGGAAAATTTATTTGCATAGCGAATTTCAAGACCAAGTTGACGCAAGACGCTCACTTAATAAATAAATATCTAAGTACCTCACATGAAAGTCTTGAACAAATAAGACTGCCATCTAAGGAACTATATCAATTAAATTGTTCATTTTTCTCGGGAACTAATTTTGTCTAAATGTAAATAAATATTTCATTTGTATAGATTATTAAAAAAAACAAGGGAAGTAATAACTCAGAAATTATATACATTTACATATAATTTATATATATATACTTAATTGTATATATTATTAAAACGACTAAGGGAAGCAATCACTCATAAATTTACTAAATTATGTTGATTTATCTCCCTTACCTTTATAGATGGGACAGGAAATATATAAATAAATACACATTGATAATTATGGTTTGATAATAAATTTCAAGCAAATCCATTTTCCAATGTAAACAAAATGAAGATGAAAGTATTTAAAAGCGTCTTGTTCGCCTTAGTTTCTTTATTCATTATGTCTATTTAAATAAAATTTAAAAAAAGAAAAGACTAAAAACTTTAATCTCTTTTTAACAAATTTGGTACAAGACAATTTAATTATACTTAAAAGCAACAAATGTATGATCATTAATTTGTAAACTACTAACCCTCTTTCAATCAATCAATATATATATATATATATATATATATATATATATATATATATATATATATATATATATACTCACGAAAGTATTGCAGGTCACGCAAGATCTTCAAATATTTTACGGGCAATGATAGAATTTTATTGGTAGTTCTTTTAATGTCGCTGTGCAATGTGCATACATCGTTGTTGGTTCAATGACTATGGATATTATTCTTCTATTTGATGTTGATAACAAAACCACTTCCGGACTATTTACTGTTTGTTTCCAAGATTACTAACTTGTGCTAACTCCGGCATTAATATGAAGTCCTTCTTAGAGACAACATACATCAATGTTATGAATATAGTCATCCCAAGCCAATAATTCTTGCTTTTTTTTTTCATTTTTTTTTTTTACGTGTTCTTCGACATTAACTGTCCCGTTAAGTAGGAAGTTGCCAACTTTTAACGGCTGACAACTGGAGAAGTCTTTACCTTCTCCGCCAATCTTATTCCTAATTGTTGTGTATGTGAATTAATTAGCCAAAAATTGGAAACCCCACATTTTTAATATACCGGGTATAACATCAAAATTGTCTGAATCGTGTATCATCATAATTGTCTATACCACACAATGTTTAATATCTAAAAAAAAAATAGTAACTGAGTTTCTTTTTCCCAGTTTCTCAGATAAGACGTTTAGCCATCGTGATACCATTAGTCGTAAGAATCACTGAAAAACATTTTGAGTTATTCAGCTAGAAAGAAAACAGGTTAAAATTGTTTTGTGCCTTATCAAATGAGCAATGGTGAGTGGAAAGAAATCATTCAGGCCTTCAGTAATAGTGCCAACATTCATACTCTGGCTTCCATCTTCAAAGTCCATTTAAGAACCATCAAGAGAACGATAAATAAGTTTTAAAACGCGTGAACAGTAGAGAGGAAAACCTGATCAGGAGATCATAACAGGGATTATCATTTCAATTTACAGCTAAAGAGACCAATTAGAAAAGATCCAACTCGGTCGTTTAGTACGTGAGAGAGGAGTTTCAGCTGTGACAAGAGCAGTAAAAAAGACTTGAAAATGAAATCGTACGTGAAACCTGTTACTCCAAGACATCAATTTAGAAGGTTAGAGAGGGCGAAGATCATCTTGAATAAGTTGCAAAATGATCCTGGAATAACATAGATATATTTTAACTTATTTTCAATCCTTCATAAGCTTCCGCTCCTTAGCTATGATTAATTAATGATTTCATCACGCTTCTTCTGTTAAGTTTGCAGAATAATTATACATTTTTATTGCTCAAAGTAGAGTCCAGTCGTGTTATAAAACCTCGGATAATTCCAGTAAGATATCTTTAATCATTTCTAAGATACAATAGATCAAACCTTAATCTAAGAAATGGACAATTTTGCTTTTACACTATTTGAACATTTTTGCTGTTACACCGGATATATAAAAAATTATACCTTATCATAGTTTGCTGTCTCGTGACTTTCTCCGTCTCGCTACATTCAATTCAGTTTTCAGAAAAGAGTGACACTTCCAAAAATAATGATAAAATCTACTTCATAAACAACAATCACCTCCTGATGATGGATTCTTGTGAGTCGAAAGGTCGGACTACATAACATGAGTTTTAGTCAATTTATCCAGGCACAACAAACACATTTTCGATCGTATATTGTACATAAAAAAATCAATAAATTTGATAAGCATAAAATGTCCATTGTTTTTAACAAATCTAAACACATACAAAGGCTAAACACATATATTGGTAGATTTTGATTAAGTGTACATGCTCTTGCAGGTTTAAAAAATACACATTTATGTGTAAACCTTTATAGCCATTCACACAATATACGAAAGCAATTATATAATGTTACATAGACATATGCGAACCGACGAGTTAATGCTCTCAATTATCCACTACAGATTGCCTTTGGGAACCCTAAAGTGCAGAATTCTTCTTTCCGGTCTGCCCCTTGGCGTCGTCTCTGCGTCCAGATTTTACAGCCAACCGCTCGCCAATTATATTAACACTAGCTCACCTTCGAACACTTCAAGCGGCATTTAATGGCCGGACACAACATTCAAAAGCGATTTTACCCTCTCTCTTGATGTTAGCCTTTCCAGTTTTGTTTTGTTTTTTACTCGTTCATATCGTTCTAGCACTGACGGTGGAAGCGACAAAACTGGGCGGCGAATTGGCGATGGACACCTCTTTTATCCTCTTCGCCAAACTTTTGCGTTTCCACATCCTGAGGTGTCAGGAAATGGGCGGAGGAAAAGGATCGGACATTCCTGCGTCAGAGTGGCGGATGCAAATCCAGGCGGCCCAAGGTGATGCCTACAGCTGACACATTTTGACAGTGTTAAAAAGAGAAGAACAAGAACAAATAATAAAAGTAAAAAAAAAAAAACAAGGAGGAAAAGACAAATGATCGTGGTGGCCGTGAAATGGTGCCAAAATTCCGGTCTTGGGCACTAAGTGGACGATAACACGATTGGCCCCAGTAGACATGTGTCAAGAGAGGCGGAAATGTTATGATTTACATATGCCTAATTGTTGTAGCTTTTGTCTTTCTGTAGTGGTAAATGGTGATAATTATTATTAATTAATAAACAGCATACAGTATTTATCTTTAATATTAGTAGTAGCAATTGGAAAAGAGATATCAGAAGATGAATCTATTGTCTATTTCATTAACAACGTTATTATTATATATTTCAATATTAAATCACCTTGTTCGATGGTTATCTTGAACTTTTCGAATTAATCATACAAAATCTCCCAGTTGCTTATGAATAGGGTTTATTAGAATCTTCTAATCCTTGAATATAACCCTTATTTACTATATCGTTATGTACTTATAAAATGGTTTTTCCCTAAATCTAGTGTAGTTTCTGTGGAAACAAATAGATAGCACTACTTTCTGAGATAGATAGATAGATAGATAGATAGATAGATAGATAGATAGATAGATAGATATGGTCAGACTGAAAGAGATAGATATGAAGAGACTGCAATAGATAGATAGGTAGGTAGGCAGGTAGAGGGACATCGCTTTGAAAATAATGCTCTCTATTTTATTATCTTGGTCCACATCAAAGGTGGTTGCTGATGCTATGGCTGTAGAGGTTCCCGCAAATAGCGCATGTTATATATAGCAGCTGAACAACAGTCAGTCAAAATAGCATTTGTATTAGACATGTGGGTATAGATGTGGGTATAACTCAGACAGATAGATAGATAGATAGATAGATAGATAGATAGATAGATAGATAGATAGATAGATATGAAAGGGACGAAGATAGATAGATAGATAGATAGATAGATAGATAGATAGATAGATAGATAGATAGATGGACATCGCTTTGAAAATAATGCTCCTTATTTTATTATGTTCGTTCACGTGTTGGTGGTTGTTGATGCTATGGCTGTAGAGGTTCCCGCAGAATAACGCATGTTATATATAGCAGCTGAACAACAGTCTGGCAAAATAGCCTTTGTGTTTGATATCAGAGTATATACGAAGCGTAGATATGGGTATAACTCCACTATACGAAAAAGAACGAACCCGTTGTCATTCATCAATTCTTACTGAACTTTTACGGAGATCAAACAGCAGATGTGAGTACAGTTGGGCGGTGGGTAAAGCCTTTTAGCAATGCCTCCGCATGGTATTCAGGTTCTTATCTACTACTGGCAAACATGCGTAGCCAATGGGTGGTAACAATGTGGGGAAGTGATGACAATGTGATCTCTCCAACGGTGTTATTGTGCTTCCTGTATCTGGTGTAGTTTCTGGGAAAATAAGTAAATGGCACTACTTTCGGAGCATTCCTCGTGTTGATAATACAGAGTGTACAATTTACAGTTGGTAAACATGTTACCCATCGGTTGTAATATATGTCATCCCTTTGGATATGAGTGCAAAACAATATACATCTCTCTCTCTCTCTCTCTATATATATATATATATATATACCCACTTATATATATATATATATTTTTTTTCTTTCGAAGTAAAGTCTGATGATCCGCAGTCCTTTTTAAAAGGGCTGTGGTGAAATAATTTATTACATGGAACCTTAAAGTGGTCTGTTTTTATTTAAATTATATATATATATATATATATATATATATATATATACAGTGGGGGGAACAAATGTATGTACACATACAAATTTTAATTTATTGTATTTACAAATAATGAATTGAATAAACATACTTTTCATATAATTAATTGTACACAAACCCATAATAACAAAATATGCATAGAAAACAGAAAAAATTGATTTAATAGAAATAATCCCATTCATCCATTTTAATGGGTGAAAAAAGTATTCGTACAATACAAAAGAATACATAATTAATCTTCATTTAATACTTTGTAGAATAGCCATTATTCACTTCTGCAGCAATCAACCTCTTCTTGTAGTTCTCAGTAAATTACTTGCAAACTTTAATTGGAAATTTGTTTCATTCTTCTTCGCAGATGGACTTCAGATCTTGGATGTTTGTTGTAGCTCTCGATTCGATTTGAATTTTCAAATAACGCCACAGATTCTAGATTGGGTTTAAATCTGGGGACTGACTTGGCCATTTCAGGAGATTTATATTATTTTCACCAAGCCATTTCTTCGTAGATTTTGCAGTGTGCTTAGGATCATTATCTTGTTGGAAGATTCAATCAGGGGGAAGTTCAAGACTTTCAACCGAAATCATTGTGAACTTCACACACACACACACACACATATATATATATATATATATATATATATATATATATATATATATATATAGAGAGAGAGAGAGAGAGAGTTTTGATATAACAGACTCATTTGTAAACAAGACAAAATATAACGTCTCTCTATCTATACTGAATGAACCATTTGAAAAAAAACGCACACACATAATCGATAACCTACAGAAAAATATGTATACACATGCTGATACATGAATAGGCATAAATATTTATACTTTGTATCTATTTTATATTGATTTATCTATCTCTGATTTATTTAAAATGGTGTCCTCATCTTGGTTGTCATAGTTTCAATGTTTGCGTCATTTACCCTCCAGTCTCTCTTTAAGAATTTTAAACTGCTCCATTATTAAGTTAACATGATTAAATTCTTTTCTTTTTAATATCCACACTAGGAGACATAACTCCTATTATGTAATTCTTAATTAATTCTAGATGGTTCTATAATGGATTTGATTTAACGCAATCGACCTCATCCTACAAAAAAAACACGAAAATGAGTCGCCAACATCACAAAAACTTGCGAAATTGTCCAAGCAGCTGAAAAGTGCTAAAGTGTGCAGATGATGTCGGTATCGCCCCAGAGATCTAAAAACAAGCGATCCAGATCTGTAGCCAAGCCCATCAACTTCTTGTATGCAGCTTCTTATGTGGTAAATTGCCTCAGGAATTTAAAGACGTTTTATTAACTCTTTGCAGAAACAGTGTACATACTAACGGCTCAAAATACCAATGTATCATTCTGCTTTCGAATACAACCAGAATACTCGCAAGACTACTGCAAAACAAGTTTCATAATTCAGGTTGCTGAAGATCACCTCTTTGAGAGCCAACACGTTTTTAGAGCTTACAACTGACATAGTTTTATTCCTAAATCAGATCTAATAAAAATACTCACGAACAAAACAAATGTTTGTTATAATTGTTGCTTTTGCATGCACTAGAAACAAATTGCATTTCTGGATAAGCCCCGAAAAATGGAGTTGGAACCTATCGTTTCCCAATTCCATAATGCACAGCTTAGTATTAGATAGTTACATCTGCAACTTCTCCAAGCCTTTTCCTTTTGCAAATGACATCAGAGAAGGCAGCATGATTTTTTTAATCGGTATCACCCCAAGCAAGGCAGTACAGCCCTTAGCACGCAACGGGTTACAGGGTTTGGAGAAATTAGAAACATTAGTAATGAGCAGAAAGAGAAAAGAGCAATCAGGAGAACAGTAGATAGGAATTGATATTGCATTTAAATTTTTGCAGGGATTTTTCTCGTAACGCCGCAGTTATATGGCGCAGAAAATGTACTTGACATGCCGAGTTTAAATTTCAGCCTAATTTGTTGTATTCACTTTCATACAAATATCCTCGGTAGTCCTGTGTATGACGACAAATTACACCCAGGCCTTTGATCAGGAGATTGAAGGTTTTGAGAAGCATGAAACCAACTCTTAATTTCTGTTGTTCCCAGCTCCACTCTGACCCCAGGTGGTAGCACCAGTTATGGTTCCAGCTATGGGCAAATAGTGAACAAAAACAACACTATGAAAGTGGGGGAATACATTTGTATAGTAAAAATACCAGCAATAAATTTTTATAGTGATATGATCATTAACATATTTTATCTGTAGTTGAAGCTATAAAATTGTGTTCAAAATATTTATATTCTGGCATTAAATAACCCATAGAGTTTGATATGCCACCAAGTCAAATCAACACCCAACATGAAAGAACTCTTTCATGACATTAATCCAAATAATATACTACAGTTTCTTAAAGAAATCAAACTATATTCCAAAATATAACTTCAACAATACTACAACATAAAAACGCACATATCACCGGCTCTAATAATTATGTCCAAACAAATATGTATATACACAAAAGCTAAGTATCATCTACCATGTATTCAATTGTGAAAGCAGAATAACATATATAGGGTTGCCACTGAAAAATTGAAGGATTTGGAAAAGCCATAACTTGTTCGTTTTCAATCTTTTTTCTTTTCTCTTTTTAGCAGGTTATAGAGCATCCCTTGGAGATTAACATGGTTACGTATGATGATGAGCAACGAGTAAGACTCATTGAGTTTTTCTATTCCAATGAAAGGTTAATTATTCAAACTCAGAGAAAATACCGGCAACATTTTAATGAGGGTATCTCCTAACGATGATATGATTCGAAACCTAATCACCCAGTTTGAAAGAACTAGATCAGTCGGCGATATTCAGGGAATAGGTCCTAAACGCTCCGTGCGCACAAACGCAATGGTGGAAGCTGTACGGCAGAATGTCCTTGAGGATTCCATCAGCTTCTACCCATCGTTGCTCTTCTCGACTAAGCATCACTAGAATATCTCTTCGGAAAATTCTGCAACTGGATTTAAAAATGTTTTCATACAAGATTCAAAAGGTTCAAACTTTACTACCCAAGATACTCGTGTGTTTGTAAAGGTTATTTTAGTTCTATATCATTCAGTCTTTCAATAGCCACCCTGTCTCATATTTTTATTACTTCAAAACTCCCAAGAAAATTATATTTCAGCATTAAGTGACCCATGAGAAGTTGATATGCCGTTAAACAAATAAAACAAACAAATATCTTTGGGAAAAGCGTGGATCCATCTTTCTCCTCCCAGACTATGCTTTCTAACCTTGGGTGGCAACCAGTTTAGGAAAAGGTAAACTCTGAATTAAAATAAGTTGGCCGTAGTACTGATGACTATACCCTGCAAAAACTTAAAACTGCGGAAACCACAACAGCAGCATTTGGCATGGTGAAACTGCATCCTCATACTTCACGAGGGAGTTTAAATAAATTGCCTATTTGATTAAATTCCCAATTATCTTGCTGGAAACTTTATTTCTTCTCGTAAACACATGCATCCTATGATTTCGTTCCTATAACAAAGAACTAAGAAAGTGAAAGATTCATAACGTCACTTCTTTTTATCTTTAAATAAAACAACGATATTTCGATCAATGTGAAATTTTCATCAAGTCATATTTTATCTATCTGTGTCTTTCCTTTTATATTTATTTTATATACACTTTTCTCTTGTTCATTCTCCTTGCATACTATAAAGATCCGTGAAAATTTTACGGTTTTCCCATTTTCATTTTTTAATGAATCGTGAGTTAATGATTGAATAAGCTTATGGCGAGTTCTACGAAAATGCCTTCACGTCTTTCCCAATGTGCACTGGAGTGACTTCATTGCAAGATCCTCGAATCAACCAGGGCCACTAATATCGAATCTTCTTTTTATGTGCCATGTCCTTTCAGGAGGTAGGCGATCATGGCTCTCCGCTTCACTCTATTCCTTGCAGCTCTCGAGTTCCTTCCTTCTGCTTCCTCCCCAGACCACGTTCTGCGATGCACTTGCTTAAGCCCGCCAAGTATGTCACGCGTTGTTTGCCATTGTCTCTCTTTCCCTCTATTCGACCTGTGAGTATCAGATTCTCCAGGCCCTCCTTCCTCATTATGTGTCCCTGAAACTTTAGCTCCCTCTTCCTGATGTTGCAAAAATGTGTAAGAATGAAATGCTATCGTTTTTCAAAGACACTTCTATTCGGAAATCTTGTCTCTGACCGGTGAAAATGATGGGAGGTCCACTGAAGTGATTCAAGAACAACTTGAAAAAGACTCTAATCTCCTGTGTAGCCAATAGTATCATCGAACAGCAGGATTTACTGACAAGAAGGTATGATGTCACGAGAGCAACTAGACAGCCACCTTTCTTTTTTAAGCAAATCATAGAACAAGGAAAGTGACGATTAGAAACTTTCCCTTGTCACAACTTCTACTGCCGATGCAGAAAGACTTTTTTCTCGCGCGTGGGCTTCAATGGTTCCGACAGATCCTGTAGTAGGCGTTGAAACCCCTCCTAAATTTTTGTTCGCTGAACCAAGCTAGGAAATTTAGTCATTATTTCACCTTGAGCGTAAATGATAATGGCTATTCACAAGTAAACAATCAAGGTTACTTACGAACAACAAAATATTTACATGTAATTGTATATACGTTGTTATTTTATGCAACAATATGTTTGTCATAAACATTATGTTCCATAGCATCAAAATTTCAACACTTACCAAAGGAGTTATAAATACTGGCTAAGTGCATCCATTTTTCTGGTGATAATGAGGCAGGGGACGAACAGTGAAATTCATATACTCTGGTTCAGTGAAAAAATCAAAAGAGGACTCACAAGGGAGAATTAACTAAGCGTTAAGTAATACGAGTTATGTCCCTTTGCATGAATATTGGAAATAAAACGGTCGACATATGTTAATTAAATAAAGATTCAGATTTAAATTCCTAGAGGGTGGCCGGTGGTAAATAAGCGAAACTTTGAGACTATAACAATAAAAACGAAGACAGCAGTTTGAATGGACCAGTAAAATATAGATAAAAAAAATCAATATAGAATGGATACATCGTATAAATGTCTCTTCATATGTCTCAGTTGGCTCATAACTATCATACTATCATGAAAGCCATCTATTATGAGTACGTTTATCACCTAGGTATTTCAAAAGATTCAGTCAGAATAGATAGATAGATAGATAGATAGATAGATAGATAGATAGATAGATAGATAGATATTAAGAGACGGGAGTAGATAGATAGATAGATAGATAGATAGATAGATAGATAGATAGATAGATAGATAGATATTAAGAGACGGGAGTAGATAGATAGATAGATAGATAGATAGATAGATAGATAGATAGATAGATAGATATTAAGAGACGGGAGTGGATAGATAGATAGATAGATAGATAGATAGATAGATAGATAGATAGATAGATATTAAGAGACGGGAGTGGATAGATAGATAGATAGATAGATAGATAGATAGATAGATAGATAGATAGATATTAAGAGACGGGAGTGGATAGATAGATAGATAGATAGATAGATAGATAGATAGATAGATAGATATATAGATAGATAGATAGATAGATATGAACAGTCTGAGATAGATATGAACAGACTGAGATAGATAGATAGATAGATAGATAGATAGATAGATAGATAGATAGATAGATAGATAGATAGATAGATGAAAATCGCTCTGAAAATAATGCTCTCTGTTTTATTGTGTTGGTTCACAGCATCATAGGTGGCTGCTAATTGTATGGGAGTAGAGGTTCCTTCAGATAATGCATGTCATATATAGCAGATAGATACTAAGATGGATGGGTAGATATGAAAGATAGATAGAAACAATCTAAGACAAATATGATCAGATAAACCAACATAAAGACAGACAGATAAAGAATTCACTCCAAGCAAGGCGGTAATGCCACTATGACACAAGGGGGTGCTAATTTAAAAGTTTTTAGAAGGAACTGGAAACCCAATCCTAAGCAGGAAACAAGACCGGGAGTGTAAACCGAACAATAGGCAAACCTATCTACTCCTAATGGATATGAACAGATTGAGATAGATAGATAGATAGATAGATAGATAGATAGATAGATATTAGGTTGGTGCACAAATAATGACGTAATGATGTCGTTTTTTGAGATTAAAAAATACGTCAAAAAACGACATTATTACGTCATTATTTTTGCACCAACCTAATAGATAGATAATGAACAGACTGAGACTGAAAGTCAAAGAATAGTTATGATTAGTGTGTCAAATCGGTTAATAGATATTTCAAGGGCAAAATCTATTGTTGGGTTGTTATTCGATAACGAGCTCGCAAAAAAATATAAATTCGAGACAGCAAGAGACATAAAGAGGATGTGTGTAAAATAAGATTTACCATTTGTATTAATAGGAACAAATATAAAGAACAGAACGAAACAATACATGAACATAGTTTTTACAATGGATGGGGGTTTTATACTTAGAGAAAATGAATAACTTTAAGGTAAGGTGAGGCCCGCTTATCAATACTTAATGTCTTTTCTTCGGTTATTGTATAGCTTTTCTTATTTACGGCTTCTTGTCGTTGGCCAAGACATGTCGTACCTCTGCCATGTTTAAAACGCCGACTGGTTATCTTGCGTATCAAGAAGGATAACACACCTGGGTCCTGTGACTGCGAGAGGAATATAAATCCCTAAACTATGAACACATAAGAAAAGTCGATATGTATTAGGCTGGTGCAAAAATAATGACGTAATAATGTCGTTTTTTTTTTTACGTATTTTTTAACGTCAAAAAACGACATTATTACGTCATTATTTTTGCACCAACCTAATATTTTTATGTTTTAATCTAATTTATTAAATGTTTAATTCGTGTGAAATATAGAAAATAAAATTAGCCAAATATGCTTCATAGCTGTGAACATTACTGGAATTATTTGAGTAAATAAAAAATCATAAAGTATTCAAAATGTTTGTCTGACCTTCCAATGAGATTTAAATTTCTTAATATGGTGTTTTATATTTTTCAGTAAACCGCTTATTACGAATCTCTTTCATTTTTAGTATAATAAATCAAGAAATTCAACCTACAATATGTGGCGCTTGAGGTAGTTTCGCCCAGCACCGCACGATGCTACAAAACCAAAAAATATACCTAAGATCACCAGTCATGTTCTTAAAAAAACCCTGTGAGAACTAGATTCTCATATGGATGCTCTTAAAGAACACTATCCTTCATTGGATCTCGTAAAATGGCACTACAGAATCACAAACATAAATCTAGCATAGTAGATAAGGAAATTGAATATAGAATAAGCTGCACTAAGAGTAGTTTCACCCAACACCACATGATGCTACACAGCCAAAACATTAACCTAAGAACTTGAGTCATGTTCTTAAATAACCAGATCTAAACTCTCATACGGATGTCATGCATAGCATCCAACACCTTCAGAATTGTCTAAACTATCATCTACATACAGCTGTTCTCTCCAATTAATGATTAAAAATGGCTTCAGGTAAATGAAACCTGAAGATCTTCGTTAGATCTCGTAAACTTGTGCTACAGAATAACAAAGAACATTTCGAAATAACAGAAATCACATCACTTGAAATTTTCGTCAACTAAAATGTATAGCACAGGTATTGATTGACTGGTTGATTTGTTTTTTACGGCTTACCAACATTTTGCAGGTTATTTAAAGTCAGAAAATATTTTAGACTGTAAATATTTCTTGGGGATAATAATAATTTACTAATACAATCATACTTATCATAAAACCCAGGTTGTGTGTGTGTGTCTGTTCGTTTATATATTGGATCGGATTTCCTACATTTTTCAACCGAATTCAACAAAACTTCACAGGCCTACGTAAAATTACCCTGCGGTGGTTCTGACAGCGCCAAAAATTGGAAAAACACAATCGTTTTTGCACGAAATCAATTTGAAAACACGATTAAGAGTCATCGCTAACGCGAGAATGGAAGAGGGACAACTCATATCGAATTATACTTATTATAAAACACAGGTTGTTTATGTGTGTGTGTGTGTGTGTGTGTGTGTGTGTGTGTCTGTGTGTGTGTGTTCGTTTATATATGGGATCGGATTTCCTACATTTTTCAACCGATTCCAACAAAACTTCACTTTTTTTTGACAGGTAGTGTTTCTTATTGTCTTGCACACTTTTTTCTTTATTTTTACATTCAGAATGCTTTAAAAATTTAATTTACAAGACAATTGTTTATAATAAAATTCTATTCAATCGGTAGACTCATAACGATTGAAAACAATGTTTTTGTTTGAGTTTGGGTTTGACCAATTCGTAAAAAAAAAAAAAAAAAAAAAAAAACCTAATTAAGACATGCGTGTCCGTTAATCTTAAACAATAATCTTTGTCAATTTTATTTTTCAGTCTTTATAATGGTCGATACTTGATCTATGTCTTACTGTTACATCCACGGGCAACGCCGGGCTCTACTGCTAGTTTCTACTAAATAGCCCATGGTTGGGAAAAGTGGATTCATACCTTTTCCAAGGGTATTTGCGCGTAAGTGAATATAACGAACCCGATTGGAATTAGAACTCTCCGATTTCCAATTCCGATCGGTTATCCATTATACTAGCCGCACATCCAAGCTTACGACACCTGATATTCGCAAGCGGTCATCCATCATGGTATTGAGCAACCTCGGCATTGCTTAACTTCGGTAATCGTACGAGAACTCTGATAGCAAATGTAACTAAAAAAATAATGATATAATCAATATACTGACGTTCCACACTACTTCAAACAAAAGGTTAGGAAGGAAATCCTCATCAATACTGCAAAGAGCAATAAGAGATAGTGGGCTTGAGAAACCTATTTTGCTGGAAAACTCTTTTATGGGAAAGATTTTTTCAATTTCAACCTACAGTAACGCTTTTCATTCAATGAATGCCAAATGTTTCCATATAAGATAACGGTTAATTACCCATAACCATTACCATTGACCTTACTTTTTTTTCTAACACTTATGTTTGTTTGTTTTCTTGTCATAGACTTATATATTTTAGTGGTAAGTAAAAAAAAATAGTTGCAGCGAAACGTACTTTCAAACAAATACAACGTCAATCACCATTTTCTGTCTTTCTAAATTATATTTCTTTATTGACCTTTCTTCTCACAAAGTTTTCACATTCTCTTCCACACCCAGTAACCCAGGATTTTTCAACCTGGGCGATATCGCACACCGGTGGGCGATTTCAACTGTTGGGTGGGCGATAAGCAAGTGAACAGAAAATGTTAGGTGAGTGATATAGTATTTTGAGTATTAAAAAGTTATTTTAACATGTGTTACTCAAAAAAATATACACAAAGGAAATATGCAAAAACCTGTATTAAAAATACATGAGACTAAATGGTCACATAGGATATAAATATCCCCGCAAACAAGGAATATTTTGATATTTTCTACAGATTTGAGAAGATATTATTATAGTTCTACAGACGAAATAACGTTTTTTTCGGATATAAATCAGATAAGGGAAGTGCAAGAACATCTTTGCCAGTAAAATTAAGAAATGGCCTCAGAATAATTTTATTTAATATAAAATAATTTTTAGTTTTTTTATTCGCCATCTCGAATTTATCAAGACAGGAAAAGTGTCCGTCAAAACATAATTTACCTATCACTGTATGCTTTTGAATATTTACTATGAGCGGAGGTAATTTTTTTTTTTTTTAAATCCGTAGGTGAGCGATGAAACAAAAAAAAAGTTGAGAACCGCTGCAGTAACCCTTGCGTCTTTGTTTCCTTATCACCTTGTTTGGGGTGACATGATTAAAAAAAAAAAAAAAAAAAAAGAAAGAAAAAGAGCATAAAGGTCAAGTTCGTGCTTATGAGCACCGTAGCACTGGCGGCGGAACCATAGAAAAACCTACAGGTTCCGATTACAACAATATTGAATTTTTATAAATAATAAAACAAATATGGACGACTGAATAACAGCAACGCGTTTTCTTTTTTCGTCTGTGATAGTTCGTGTCGTGATTTTAATCTTAGTTAGAATTGTCGGTTTGCTGCTTCTTATCGTCCTGTAAGTCTTGAAGAAATTCTCTCTTTATACCAAAAAAGGAATCTACGAACACGACAAATTAATAGTAGCTGTACACTTAGTTCATTTAGTGATTAGGTCACCCAAATAAAAGACCAAAACAATTTACCCTGGGGAATTTGAAGGAATAAGATGGCTTCAATCGAATGAATCCTTTAGGTCATAAAGATGATAATCCTTCATTAAATCCTATAGAATTGTGCCGTATCCCTTCAGGACGTTGATTATCATGGCTCTCAGCAGCTTCCCCTTATGCACTATCGCTGCAAAATCGTAAACGAAGAAATTTACCAAATAACAAAACTACATCGCTTCCAACAGCAGTAAGAACAAATGAGAAAATATAATTAAACTGATAACTTGCCGCACTACCAAACTAAAATTTTTTGTAAAGAAACTCCCATCACTATATTGAAAGAGCTATAACATGTAGTGGAATTTTCCGGGTCAGAATCCATTTATAAATCTACTATTCGTCTGTGCATTAAATACTGTTGCCAAACCTGGACTGGTGCTTCTGCTGTATATATCGAAATTCTTGGCAAAATCTAAAGAAGGGTCTGTAATGTAATCGATCCTTACCTGACATCTCGACTTCAGTCACTTTCTCGCCGACGTAATGTAGTTTCCTTCTGTCTCTTCTACAAATATTTCCATAGCAACTGTTCTGATGAGCTTTATTCCTGATTGCCTCGACTGCATGAATTTAAGCGTGCTACTAGATTGGCAATTAGGTCTCACCGTTTCAACCTTGAACTTGCTAAATACAAGTGTCTCCTCTATTCTAATATTTTCTTTTCCTGCACTTCTCACCTATAGAACTCCCTTCTGATTTCTTGCTTCCCGGACAACTACGATCAACAAAAATTCAAATGCGACGACAGTCGCTATCTTCTGTCTTCCTGAAACCCTATCCGTTTATTGTCTTCTTCTCACTCCTCATCCATAAAGTATTTTCTTTCTCATTCACTCCCCGTAATACCCAGCGTCGTAGTAGGATTATCGTCTCGCTTGGGATGAAATGATTAAAAGAAATAGCGAAGTTTAATTTCCTGAAAAAATATTTTAAGAAAATTTTTTTTATAAATTTCAACCGACAATAAGGCAATACTTAATCATTGGATATCGAATGTTTCCTATCTGGAAACGGACATTTTCTCGATTACCGTTACTATTGAACAAGGATTGTCAGCTTGTCGCTCAATTCATCCTACATGACTTGAGAGAATTCCCACTCTTCACCAATAGAAGAATCTGTGAAGACAGTGATTCAATAATAGTTGTATACCGAACTCGATCCCTGACCAAGAGATCAAAATATAACAAATTATTCTCGCGAATTTGGATAAAGAATAATATCCAACGTTTTTTTAGTGGCTAATGGATGAGAGTTAAAAATCTCTAGAGCTCTAAATATTATTACAAAAATGAAGAAAATTGTTCTAATGAAGATGCTGGATCGTCTTAAGTACATGTCGCAGAATGATGGGCGTATGATAAGATAGAAAATTAATAAAGATTATAAAATATATGACACCATCGCGTGTAGGTTCGAACGTAGGGATTCCGCTCTGAAATGTATGTAAATTTTTATTTACCACTGCAACAAAAAATAAATGAGAAAAGAAGTAAAAAAAGAAAGAGAAATAAAGAAAGATTCGTCAATGATGTCAGTGTCTGCTTTTGGAGAGGAGCGTCATTCAATGTAAAAAAAAACTGCCCCAAGGGGTGATTTGAATAACGACATGAAGATGCCTGTATATAGAAGCCATGAATGTTACACAAGCAAATAGATGAGAATTCAGAGAGCAAAAGGATTTGGAAAGATGTGAAGCCGAAAAATACGTAAAAATGAAAAAATCATTATGTAACAAAAAAAAATGTATAAAATGAAAAAAAAAAAAAGAAGAAACTCCGTTTATGGCTTAGTCTCGTTTTGGGCGAGATTATGCTAGTTTGGTTTGTTGTTGTATGTAGCAATGTAGGCTAATGTTTCCTATAAGCTTAAAATGTACGAGAAATTAATTTGTCATTGGGTAGGTAAGGTTGATAGGGTGGGAGGCTGATGGTGATCGAAAGGGTAAAAAGAAGAAAAATTTTGAAAAATATTGGTATGGGAAATAATGTTCGCGTTGGGAAATAAAAGAAAGAAAGAAAGAAAGAAAGAAAGAAAGAAAGAAACAAACAAACAAACAAACAAACAAACAAACAAATAAAGAAACAAACAAACAAACAAACAAACAAACAAACAAAGATTGGCGGAAAGAAAGAAAGAAAGAAAGAAAGAAAGAAAGAAAGAAAGAAAGAAAGAAAGAAAGAAAGAAAAATTGGCAGAAAAGAAAGAAAGAAATAAAGAAAGAAAGCCTACCGGAAAGGAAATACAAAGAAAGTAAGGAAGAGAAAAAGAAAGAAAGAAAGAAAGAGAGATAGAGAGAAAGAAAGAAGGTTAGGATATAAATGATAAATAAAAATAATGTACTAAAAAAGAAACTTTATGATGAAAGAAGGGGGGAAAGAAAAATGGGTGTGGCATAAAGAGATAAATCTGAAAGAGAGCGGAAAAAAGCGCGAAGACTTAAATAGATCGATACTGAGAGAGAGGGAAAGAGAGAGAGAGAGAGAAAGGGGGCTGGGGTGGTAAAGTAAAAGAGTTTGTAACGTGAATAGATATGAAAAGAAAAGGTATGAAAAAATGAAGCAAGTGTGGAGCTCTCTAGTGTTGGGAGTCATATTAACGTCCGTACATGAACGTCCTCTAATGGGTTTGTGACAGGTTTGGATCATATGGACACACAGAGTTTCGCACTGGCTTCAAGCCTCTAATGTAATTATTAGGGACTGCTTAAAGAGGTCCGGCTCCCCGTCTCCCCATAGCTACTACCATCATTGCTTTCCCACTCCAACACCATCACCACCAGCACCGTGCCCCCTCACCCTCGGGCACTAATGGATCGGCAACATATTTATCATTTGGCTAATGTTAACACAAAACACGGGCTTACGTAGGCTTTGTGCCAATGTGTGTGTGTGTGTGTGTGTGTGCACGTGCACGCCTCAGCGTGCATTTTTTAAGTTGATGGTGATATTAAAGAGTGTGGGCGCATGTTTGCGTGTGTGCGTGCGCGAGTGTGTGAGTATATATGTCTGTGGACGCGTGTGCGGGTGTGTGTGTTTGAACATGTGAGTTTTGGTTGCGAACGCTTCTCTGTCGTAAGTTTAGTATATACGTGTGCATCCGACTTTGTATGCGTGTGTGTACGTATGAGAATGCATATTTTATGGGCGTGTGTATGTATGAGTGACGATTTTGTTTGTATGAGTGTGTGTATGAGTGCGTAAGCGTAGCGCACCATCGTTGGCAAATGCTCAACAAACATAATTCAATTTTATGAAAGTAAATTCATATAAATGTTTAGGCGTGAACGCATTCGTGCATGTGTGGAAATAGTGTGTACTGATATCGACATATGTACATAAGTTTCTACGCATGCGTTAGTGTAGGCGTTTGACTGTGCGCATGCGTTAGAATGGATTAAAAAATGAGGGAAATGCGACAGTCTATATATGCCTTCTTAGACAATTTTAGGGAAGTTCAGATTTAAGTGTTTTTCTTTTGTGATTTTATACGAAATCGTATTTAGACCTGTCCGTACACATGCTGCTATAAAATTACAATCCTGTGTGTATGCGTAAATGCATGTACATGAACCATTGCGGACTCATAATACACACAACGCACAAATATATATATTAGGTTGGTGCAAAAATAATGTCGTTTTCTCACATATTTCACTATGTGAGAAAACGACATTATTTTTGCACCAACCTAATATATACATACATATATATATATATATATATATATATATATATATATATATATCAGAACAATGTCAGGAAAATTAAGGACAAAGTGAAAAGATTTTAGTTACATTAGTTGTACACTGCATTGAGTATGACTATAAGTTTCATTTAAAAAATGCCAATTTAATAAAAAAGGAAAAGTAATTTACTAAGACGAAAGTGTATAAAAAGTGCTTTAAACGCAACATCAACCAAATTAAATTTGCGTCCACTTTCTTACAACATTTGACCTTTCATGGCAGACAAAAATTATGATAATATATTTTAAAAAAATAAATAAAATTGGTTCGAGGATATACACAAGCACATATTTTTTAAAATACAAAAAAATTAAAATAAAAAATACAATAAAAATTTAAATATAAATTATAATTTTGTTCTCTTTCGGGCGCATGTGTAGTCACAAAAACTTACATATATATATATATATATATATATATATATATATATATATATATATATATATTCAGAGTAGTATGGATCCATCCAGCTCTTATCTCAAATAACAACTTAAAAGAGACTGTTTGACCAACACAAGGAATGTTAAAAGATTCATGTTAAAAAGATAAATTTTTTTAAAAAAACAAATGAAAACTACAGACAAAAGTTCATTTTCTCCATCAAGACATTCATTTCTGTAGTTCACTGCTACCAGCAAGCAGAAATATTTCTTCTCCTGATGAAGGCCATTTGGCCGAAACTAGTCGAGGAATCTAAATGAAATAATAATAATAAAAACGAAAGAATATTAATCTACAACCCAGTCTGTCTGAAGATTTTAATTTTTTATTGTTCAACATATATATATATATTGTTCAATATATATATATATATATATATATATATATATATATATATATGTATATATATATATATATATATATATATATATATATATATATATATATATATATATATATATATATATATGCACATTTCATCGAATACGACAGACAAAGTGCTTTGATTTAGTTTTTATATAATTTCTCGTGGGAACTAATACTTTTTTCTTTTCAGATGATAAATGATATAAAAACTGTCCGAATGTTCTTTTCTCTGAGTGGTTTCGACTATATATTTAGCCATTTTTAAGGAAGAAATATTTTAAATGTTAATGTATGTATTTATATAATGTTTTCATTTTTCAAAACACGGTCAAGATATTTTGACCATGTTCATAGTATATATTACTGAGTGTTGTTTTTTTTGTTTTGTTTTTATTAATAAGGCTTCCATCATTTTTAGCCTCATTTTTTGGCATGTAAATGATGCTGTGTTGTTAAAAAGTACGTTACGAAGTATATATATATATATATATATATATATATATATATATATATATATATATATATATATATATATATATATATATATATATATATATTACAAATGAATGAAATTCAAAAATAACCCATCTGAATGGCCATTTTGAAATTTCAGAGCTCCGGAATGGACATTTCGTTCGTGGCTCGGATGAGTTACACCACGGAATTTGTGAAGAGAGGTGCTATATTGAGTCTAATTAATCACCTGCGAGGCTCGTTGGTACAGTTGGTATGACGCTTGCGCCGTATCGTAACGATCTGAGTTCGATTCTCGGATGCGCACTGTTGATGAGTCCCAAATATAACATTGAAACGGCCGTCCAGTGCTTTCTGCAATCTCTTGGGGATTCTTTTTGACTCGATGAATTTCTTAATTATGAATATAGATATATATATATGATGAATACAAATGTAAAATTTGTCACTTAGCTCATTGATGTTATATTCAGTACGCCGAATCCAGAGTTTTGTAGACGAACCTTTTTGCAATCGTTCGGTCCACTCGTCAGAAGGTATTAGCAATTATGTGCAAGTATTATTGAATACGAAGGACACAGAATATTTCTTTTTTTGTGGGGGTGGGGGAATTTCTCTTATTTTCGCACAGTGGAGCGAATGATTGATTCAAGGATCTACCAATATTGTCCATATTTTTGGTCATGGGTTATAACGTCTTCGACCATTCTCTAGAAATCCTAAAGTCGGTCCGATTGTCAAGGGAAGATTAGATGCTGAAATCAAAAAGACATCATATCAGTGTTTCTGTTAAAGGTTATCTTCTTCTATTTGCCATGTCCCTTTAGGACTTCCTTTGTGACCCTTTGTGACCGTCATTCATTCACACAAGCTCGTCAGATAGATGGCTTGCTACCTTCCTCTATCTCTCTTGACTTGTGATGTTTGAGTTTTTTAAGTTTTCCTTCCTCATTGTGTCCCAGAAATTGTCTTCGAGTCTGAGTATAAATGTTCTTTTTGTTACCATTTTCTTAAAAACTTCCTTGCTTACACAGAATTCTCAGTATCCTTCTGCGGAACCATATTTCTGTTGCCTCCAGTTTCCTCTTCATTTTTGGGGAGGTTGTCCAGCATTCATTGTCGAAGAAGGTCGATAGCACATAGCAATTCAGCTCTCTAATTTAAAAACATTATAACAGGTCATTGAAAAAATCAAAGGAAGACGTTGATAAAGCCTGATAAAGTACCGTAATTTCTCGATAATAATACGCATTTTTTACTGTAAATTACAGGTTTTAGTAGGAGTGCGTATTATAAATAGGTTTAAACAAAAATATTTTTGTCATTAATTTATAATAATAAATATGTACTTGTTGTTCTAAAATAAGAAAGATGTTATCCCAATTTTGATTTTAAATCAATAATAATAATTGTAACATTTTTGTCAATAAATTTATGTTTATCAGTAACCGCATTTTTTTATTTGACGAGAAAATAAAAAATCTATAAAAAGGCCAAATTTGAAGAAAAGAGTATATCAAGTTTACTATTTATTGAAATTTTAATTTTCCTCATCATCATAACCATTTTCTATTATAGAATCAATATCTAAATTGTCGTTAAACAAATTATCATACAAAATATTATCTTCGTCCCGTTCAAAATTATCTTCGGCCTCTTCATTCCCTTGCCAGAGGATGTCATCTTCAGAGCCATCAATGGCTGTCGTGAGACAACGTCTTGAAACCTCTCTTTATAACATTCTCATTGACGGAATCCCAATATTCCTGAAACCATTTTACAATAAGCTACTACTGCAATAAAGGAAACATTACAGGTGAAAACTGTTTGAACATGCTTAAGAATTGTTCATTTCTCACAAATCTCCAAAAAGGATTTGCAAACAGCAATTTCTCAAAAGGTTGATGGACCTGTACATTACTTGTGTGTTGTCAGAGACTGGCAGAACAGAAAATTACTAAATCGATTATTTTTTTAATTTTTTCACTTAATGCAAGGTCAAGAACCACTCAAGGTAGAGGCTTACTGAAAGGGATTGCTGTAATGTCGTAAAGGAAAAAGGAACTGGTGGAGATTATAAGGATAGGTAGTATAGATATCTGTTGACCTTTGACTTGAAGAGGTTATGAAGTGATCGGAGAAACATTCTCTCCGGAATATGTTTCCCAAAAAGACTGTTCTGGGGAAGAACCTGTCCGAGTGAAACTTCCTCTTTACCAAAGAAACAAAGAAATCGTTAGGAAAGCGTATGGTGGATCCTAGCTGTGAGATAGCGGGGTCACTGTACCTTGATATCACATATCTCGAATTTTCGATTTTCATACTCAGAGCGCAGTTCACAACAGAAAATCGAATCATTTCAGGATTTTTTTTTAATTTCATTGAAGAGGAGACAGGTTCGATAACACCAAAAATGAGTCTAAATGAAATTTGAAAATTTTAAGGAAAACTGAAAATCGGGATTCATCTGTTGGGAAATATGAATTTTGCTCCGATTTTAATTCTATTTTGGGTTTTCAAATCTGGCTGTTACATAAACGAGATGTGATAATTTAATTCCGAGAATGGCCGGGTGAAAGCAAATTTTCCCTACCTGTTCATTATTGGCTGCTGTTACCGTCAAAGTGCTCCCCTTCAGAAGCTATGTACTTCGTGAGAGGACACTGCCGTTGCTAAAAACATTCAGGCTTTCATTTGGCTTTCAGTAATGTAGTCAATTGTCTCTCCATGTCAGGAATGTCAGCAAATATTTACGCTTTCAGTGTATTTTTCAAGTTTTGAAAACAGCCAAAAAATTACAGATTTTAAAACTGATGAAGTAGATGACATATTTTTATAATGGATTTCTTAGCCAGGATCTCAGTAACTTCCAACTTACCATTTTTCGGATTTCAGTATCTTCTGTGAAAATCAACCACACTGTAGAAAAAAACATGATTTTGAATACAAAATCATTTTTTCTGCTACCAGACTCACGCTTCCTGTTCGATGTCAGCGCACCAAGGTTTTATATTCTGTCCACATTTGTTCTTTGTGTTTTTGACTTCCCTCTTTTTGCATCATTCGACACATCTTCTCACTCTACCCGCTTGTACCACTTTCTTTCTTTATGTTCACAATAATGGGGTTAAGAAAAGTGTACTGAACTTTTATGTAATACAGATCATCCTATATGACAAATCTCATCAGAGATGAGAACACAGCAGAGATATGATTCTACAGACGGGTGCTGAGAATTCTGTGGACTGAATATGTGAACAACGACGACGTTTTAGAGAAAATGGAACCAAAAAAGACACTTATACTTAACATCTAAAAGAGACAGTTGAAATTTCTAGGGCCTATATTCCCCATATTCACAGGAGCTTGAGTAAATGTATGGCAGAACAGGGTTTAGGAGAGATAGCAAAAAGACAAAATTAACTAAGTGTTACAAAGGACAGAAAATTGTAGAGAGCTATGATCGACAACATCCTGGGGAGGGACGTGGTAGATAGAAGAAGAAGAAGAAGAACAACAACAACAACAACAACATTTCACTCGCACTTTCACCGATCTTCAGACAAAACCTGATATCAATCCACTACTCTAGATTGCTTTCACTTATTTTCATGAACACGTACAACTTCCTCTACTGCTTGGTAACGAATGACATATCTAGTCGACGTCACAACAAAGTGTAAGTTGGAACATACCCAAATGTCACTCATTATCCAATCAGCATGCTGTGTTCGTTCTGAGAATTAAATTGTCGCATCTCGTAAGTGTGTATATTCAAGATTTTTAATTTATAGATAGATAGATAGATAGATATGATCAGACTGAAAGAGATAGGTATGAAGAGATTGTGATAGAGAAAGAAAGAGAGAGAGAGATGGTCAAACTTAAAGATATAGATATGAAGAGACTGCGATAGATAGATAGATAGATAGATAGATAGATAGATAGATAGATAGATAGATGAAAATCACTCTGAAAATAATATTCTCTATTTTATTATATTGGTCCACAAAATCATAGGTGGTTGCTGATGGTAGGGCCCACAAATAACGCATGTTATACAGGGTGCGATGGATAAATTGTCGTCTAAATTATGCAAAAATGGAAATAACACAGACATCTCATTTTAACAGATATATATATATATATATATATATATATATATATATATATATATATATATATTACGAAATGGACAAAGTCCGACAATTTATTTATTATTAAAGACATTTTTATGTTTAACGTTCTTTTTATAGATACAAGTATTTAAGTAAATGCTCTGTTTATAATAAACAGTATTAAATAACATTTACATAACATTTATTTCTCAGACATTCAGGCCGGTAAATGTTATTTAATACTGTTTATTATAAACAGAGCATTTACTTAAATACTTGTATCTATAAAAAGAACGTTAAACATAAAAAAATGTCTTTAATAAATAAATTGTCGGACTTTGTCCATTTCGTAATATATGACGTCATTTGTTTACATTCGATACACAATGAGCAGTTATGAATGTACGAGATTCATGGAAGATTGAAGTTTATAAAACAGTAAATTCGACCTTGCCTACCGAACGATCCTTGGTGGCCGAGCGGTCAAGGCACGTCAGCGTAAATGACGGTTCCGTATAGGAAGCAGGTTCGAATCCTAACCAAGGACGAATATATGAAAATTTCTCGGTCATTCAGGCCGGTAAATGTTATTAAATACTGTTTATTATAAATAGAGCAATTACTTAAATACTTGTATCTATAAAAAGAACGTTAAACATAAAAATGTCTTTAATA
>OZ010582.1:81861757-81881757 GCA_963932145.1 Acanthosepion lycidas | reverse complement strand
TCAAATCATGAAATCTACATCAATTAAGGAAATCTGCATTATAAAGAAATCTACATCAAATAATGAAATCAGCATAAAATAAGGAAATCTGCAACAAATAAAGAAATCTACATCAAATAAGGAAATCTATATCAAGTAAGGAAATCTACATCAAAAAAGGAAATGTATACAAAGTAAGGAAAGCTACATCAAATAAAAAAATCTACATCAAGTAAGGAAATCTACATCATGTAAGGAAATCTACATCAAATAATGAAATCTACAACAATTATGGAAATCTGCATCAAGTAAGGAAATCTACATCAAATACAAAATCTGCATCAAATAAGGAAATCTGCATCAAATAAGGAAATCTACATCACATAAAGAAATCTACATCAAATAAGGAAATCTATATCAAGTAAGGAAATCTACATCAAGTATGAAAATTTGCATCACATAAGGAAATCTGCATCAAATAAGGAAATCCGCACCAAATAACGAAATCTACATCATATAAAGAAAACTACATCAAATAAGGAAATCTACGTCAAATAAGGAAATCTATATCAACTAAGAAAATCTGAATCAAATAAGGAAATCTGCATCAAATAAAGAAATGTACATCAAGTAAAAAACTATGCGTCAAGTAAGGAATACTACATCAAATAATCTGCATCAAGTAAGAATATCTACATAAAATCAGGAAATCTATATCAATAAGGAAATCTACATCAAATAAGGAAATCTGCATCAAATAAAGAAAATCTACATCAAATCAGGAAGTCTACATCAAATAAGAAAATCTACATAATGCAAGGAAATCTAAATCAAATCAGGAAATGTACAACAAATAAGGAAATCTGCAAAAAAAGGAAATCTGAATCATGTAAGGAAATCGACATCAAATCATGAAATCTACATCAATTAAGGAAATCTGCATTGTAAAGAAATCTACATCAAATAAGGAAATCTACCACAAGTAAGAAAATCAGCATAAAATAAGGAAATCTGCATCAAGTAAGGAAATCTGTAACAAATACATCAAGTAAAGAAATCTGCATCACATAAAGAAATCTACATCAAATAAGGAAATCTATATCAAGTAAGGAAAGCTACATCAAATAAGGAAATCTACAACATGTAAAGAAATCAACATCAAATCATGAAATCTACATCAATTAAGGAAATCTACATCAAATAAGGAAATCTACATCAAATAAATAATCTGCATCAAATAAGGAAATCTACATCAAATAAGGAAATCTACATCAAGTAAGGAAATATACATTAATAAGGAAATCTGAATCAAGTAAGGAAATCTGCATCAAATAAGGAAATCTGCATCAAATAAGGAAATCTGCATCAAGTAAGTAAATCTGCATCAAATAAGGAAATCTGCATCAAAAAAGAAAATCTGCATTAAATAAGGAAATCTACGTCAAATAAGGAAAAGTATAACAACTAAGAAAATCTCCATGAAATAAGGAACTTTGCATCAAGTGAGGAACTCTGCATGAAATAAGAAAATCTGCATCAAGTAAGGAAATCTACAACAAATAAGGAAATCTACATCAAGAAAGGAAATCTACAACAAATAAGGAAATCTACATCAAGTAAGGAAATGTACAACAAATAAGGAAATCTACATCAAATAAAGATATCTTTATCAAATAATGAAATCTACATCAAGTAAGGAAATCTGCATCAAATAAAGATATCTTTATCAAATAATGAAATCTACATCAAGTAAGGAAATCTACATCAAGTAAATAAATCTGCACCAAATAATGAAGTCTACGTCAAATAATGAAATCTACATCAATTAACGAAATCTACATCAAATTAGGAAAACATCATCAAGTAAGGAAATCTACATCAAATAATGAAATCTACATCAAGTAAGGCAATCTGCATAATATATAGAAATCTACATTAAATATGTAAATCTACATCAAGTAAGGAAATCTGCATCAAATAAGGAAATCTATATCAAATAAGGAAATCTACATCAAGTAAGGAAATCTGCATCAAATAAGGAAATCTATATCAAATAAGGAAGTCTACATCAAATCAGAAAATCTACATCAAATAAGCAAATCTTCATCAAATATAAAATCTACATCGTAAGGAAATCTACATCAAGTAAGGATATCTACATCACATTTAGAAGTCTACATCAAATAAGGAAATCTACATCAATTCTCATAGAATGATTGCCACCTCAAGTCAAGAAAGCCCAGCCTTCCCTATTATTTAACCCATATATGGAGGAATATGGACACAATGCCTTTAGCTTCCTTCTGGGTTGGTTGCCACCCAAGGTTAAATATACTCTGTTATTAACTTCTAGGTTGAGGGAGGGAGAGAAAAATTAGATTCATACCTTTCCAAGAGTATTTCTGTGGAAACGAACGCAAGAGTTTCGGCAGGATTTTTAACTCGCCGCACTGATAACCACTACGCTATGCGTGCATCTTCCTTAAGTACATACGGCTTGATAAATTAGTTCAATACAACCATCTTAAGTTAGAAATAATACATTTAGCGTTCCCGTTTCTTTTTATCTGTCTATCTATGGTTTCCTGGTGAACGAAATAACTGCGCGTTTACCTTTTATCCTTGTCGCTAGGGTTCAACCTTCGATATGTAAGAATTTTCATTACTGACCTTTGCAGTAGGTATTCAAAGAACAACTCAACTGACAAGGTCTATCTATTTCTTTCCGCTTGTTGCTATCTTTTTTCTTTAGCTTTTATTTATGAGTTGATTTATGCGTCCATAAATTACTACAATGTAAAGGGGTGTTTTTATTTGGGATTAAGAATTTTCGCTTTCTCTGTCCTCTCTCCCTCCTCTCTCTCTCTCTCTCTCTCTCTCTCTCTCTCTCTGTCCCCTCTGTATCTCTCTCCCCCTTTCTCTCTGTACGCTTTTAACAACAATATAATGTTGTTAGAAAAATACGCGAGTTTCATATTACTCAGCATGTGTGTGCGGCCGGCATTTAAGTGCGTGTGTGTTCAATCAATGTCCGTTAGCATTTATCGACTTGTGTATGTGAGTCAATTTTGAGGTTTGGTCAGATTTGGGGAAATGGGTCGGAGTGTAAAAACTTTTTACCAAGCCCTCCCACTTAATAATTGCATAAATGTGAGTGAACATGTGGTTGTTTAGAAATGCGCACCTTGTCATAAGAAAGGGGTGTCAATTTATAATGTATGCGTGGGTGTTGCTGTACGTCTGTGAGTGTGTGTGTGTGTGTGTGTGTGTGTGTGTCTCTACGGCCAATGTTTAAATGTACTATACTGAAATAATCTATATACGTGGTAAGTCGATATATTCGCCTAGAAGATGTGAAAGCATTAAATAAAGTGCTTAAGTGCATATATATATATATATATATATATATATATATATATATATATATATATATATAATGTTCATTTGTGGGTATGCGTATTGAAAAAAGATTAAGTTAAGTAGTTGTTTTGCTTATAGAATAATAACATTTCTCAACCCCGAAAATGCGATTTTCTAAAATAGTGGTGATAGATTTTCATCGGTGTAAATTGAATTCATATATAAATCGTTGGCAAATGCTTTTATGTAAATTTAATGGTTAGCTGTTTAGGCACACAAACTAGATATATTAAAAGCCAGTTAGATGCACCTTTTAAAACGTTTTACATTTTGTCTGCACAAGCATGGAATGTCTAATATATTTATTGCACACACACACACACACACATATATATATATATATATATATATATATATATATATATATATATATATATATATATATATATATTGTTAAATATAACAGACAATGAATGTCTATTATGTCTGATCATGAGTCGTTCTAATGTTTGTATGTTTGCTTTAATTTCGGGTGAAAATAAAAACAAAAATTGTCCAAAATTTGGATATTTTTTATTAAGTTGCTCCTTGATCTATGCTTTCATGTCACATGAGCCATTTTCAGTGTGGTTATATGGACATTTTAACAAAGATATTCAACATCGAAGATTATATTTAGTTATGTTGACATAAAAGATTGCTATGTGGCAATAACGGTCGCGGAATAGCAGATGCATTTCGTAATATCAAGATGCGGTTCTATGACGTCATACCACGCGCGAGACTTAAATATTAACAGCAGAACCATATGTCTAGATGCAATGTAATGTGTTGTGACTAGTTTGAAACTCAACAAAATTACATTTCAAACTATTTAAATAATGATCTGCTGCCCCAATACACTATATATATATATATATATATATATATATATATATATATATATATATTAAAAACGGAACTATTCTCCTACCAGTATTACAAACAAGATTCTATCACACACACTACACATACAGAGAGAGAGAGGGGGGGGGTAGAGAGAGTAGATTAAAGTAGATTAAACCGTCTTTCTTTATGTATGTGTTCATTGTCCATACTGGTTGCAAACTTAGAATCGACAATCCCATGCAGTTTGGTATTTTTAACTTCACTTGGAGAAGGAAAGTAATCAATTCATGCATTTCCCAGGAGCCTTAATTTAATGCGAACTAAACGGAATTCGAACTCGGTTCGCCGATTTCATTTTGCTGTTTGTTAGACAATCTGCGGCCAATACAAAATTATATTAAAGTTTTAAAAATGAACATTTATAAGTATATATAATATATACGAAAATATAGATCAAAGACAGGGAAGAGACGAGCAAATATGTACCCCCCCACTGTAAAATGGCGGATCGAAAAAATATAACAAAAAAGGAAGGATGAACATTAAAAGCGTTGGCCGTTTATCGCTTCTCGCTCTTCAGCACCAGTTGAGACAAAAATATGGAGTGCATCACGACTCATCACCGCCAATCCAACGCCAAATTTCAATACCGCCGACACAGCACCGGCCAAGTCATTTCCATGACAACTCACCACCAGACTACTCAGTGCTAAGGACAACCCAACGACATGCAAACTATGAAAATTTTTCGTTGACTTTTAAAAACTAATAAAATTAATCTAATAAGAATCATTTTTTAATACATGAATTTATTTTTAATTTAAAAATTTATTGAAAATTACAATTCCCCTCAAATATTCAGTTATATATCGATGTGAAAAAGAAGAAACATTCTGCAAAATTCTTTCATTTGCCTTCATAGACTTCTTCAATTTTGTAGCTGTATGTTAGTTTGGAAATTAAAAGGTTAACGCTTCATATTGATGTTTTAAATAAATTTTATTTGACACCGTGAAAAATGTAATGCTTTGTCGTCGAACATAAGCTAAGGTGACTTTGATAACGCTCCTCCTATTTTGAGTAGGTCCGTCTCGGAACTATCTTTAGCCGTTAAAGATCCAAACGAACGTTTTTTGCGTTCACATGCCGCGTGTTTGCTTTATTGCTGCTGCTGCCTTTAACCAATTTTCGTTGACGCAAACAATATACATTTACCAAAGAAAACAAATCTATGGCGGCTCTTATGAGGGGTATAACCTCCAAAATGCATCTTCGTTTCTTTGCACCTTTTGCATCCTCGTAATGAATCTTCATATTGTGGACTGCTCTCCCCCCCCACCAGATCCGTATGCAGTCTTCTATTTGATCAGCGTGGTTATTTGTCCGGTCTTGAAAATTAAACACCAGTCAGCCAAATAGGCGGTTGTAAGTGAGTCAAACATTCAAAATCTCTACAACGCAAAACCGATCACAGAGATGTACACACTATGACAGTCTGAAGCTATAGATTCGGTGCCAGCATTGAGTTTTCCTCGCGTAGAGTAGGTTGGTGGTGAATTGTCCTGGAGTTGAGTTGTCACGGAGATGAGTTAGCCGGTGCTGTGTCGGCGGTGTTGAGTCGGCGGTTATGAAATGTCCCGTCCCAAAAAAGGTGTGCCCAACAATTAAAAAAGGGAGAGAAAATACTTACTATATTTTTGTATATAATTATATATACTTTCATACACGCCATAGCTCATTATAACCCTGGAAAATAATTTGCCATATTTTCCATTTAATTTTTATAATAAGAAATAATCTTCCCCTCAAAAATATTACTGCGAAAAGAATGTAGAAATAGGCGGAAAGTAAAGAGAGTTATTCAAAATGTACACAATTTTGCTTCTTTTGGTGTCTTAGCTATTGCCTTACTTATTCATCCACATCAAAACCATACTTCAATATAACTCTCATCTTAGGACAGTTAGAGAATAATGCTTTTTTTGTTGGCGTTTTACGCGGGTTTCAATTATGCTTCGTTCACACTAGATTTTAAATGTCGTCTCTTTGAACGATCCGAATAAACTTGTAGAAGGACGAACATATAAAAAAAAAATATTAAAAATCAAGTGAATGCAAATATATATATATATATGGAGGTGGATATTTGCTTTAAAACAGTGACTCCCAAAGTAAGTGGTGGACAAATCCGGGAGAGGTGAGAAAAAAAACGTGGGTAGCTACAGATTGACAGTGACACATCTGAACCATAACATATACGACACACACAGGCGCGCGCGCACAGACCACACCCAAATTAGACCTGAAGTGTATCTTGGCTTCACTTTTCAGTTTATCCCATTCATATAAAAAATATTATTCGAAATACGAAGATACTAAATTGTCATGCAATACTAACACCAATCGAATTTGGAGCGTTAGGGTTGTGTCTATACATTGGGGGGGGTTAGGGTTACGCAAGAACGAGACAACCCCCAAAAGTTTGGGGCTTTTACAGACCATCCGCTCGCACCGTAAGATCAACTCCCACAGGGTGCTCCATCCACAATTGTAAATCTGTAGCAAACTGAAACACACACACACTAACACACACACACACACACATATATATATATATATATATATATATATATATATATATATATATATATATTGTCATCCACAGACAGACTGTTTCGCAGCTCATCGGTGTGGCTAGACATTCGATTGCCTAAACCTGATTGATTTCGTATAAGTCGGAGATTCTACCTCTAAGCCATGGGGCTGAATTTATTACGTATTTATTTATTTTTTTACTGGGGAACTCGATTCGTCTTAACGAACAGTATATATATATATATATATATATATATATATATATATATATATATATATATATATATGAAGATTATTAAACATTTCTGTCTGAATTTCTGGAATGACGGATTATCATTATTTAAATTAATCATATTCGAACTATTCGCCTTAACTTTTTTGTCATTATTAAAACGTTTCATGCGTTGTGCCATCCGGCTTCAGTTTCCAGAAAGAAAGAGAAACGACAGCAAGGCTTCAGCAGTAAAAAGAAAAGCGAAGACAAAGGCGGTTAAGCGTGACAATAGCGGCAACACCTGATAGTAAAAAAAAAAAAACAAAAAAAAAAAACATTAGGTTTAGGTTTCAAAGTTCTAAGTTAATGATTGCGCCACGAGAAAATAGCCTAGTGAATGATAGCGTTACTTCGGAACATAGTAATCATTGGTAGCAGAGCACTCGTCGGTTTTATCCCTATGCAGGGTTGTACAGACGCAGACTCATTGAAACAGCACTAGCAGTATCTGAACAATATTAAAAAGAACAAAAGTTATCCTATGTATGGACAAAATGGAGCGAGAACAATATAGCGTTATCACCTGTCAGTTAATATCTTTTTAAGGAGACATCTGGAGGATGTTCCAGAAATCGTTCTGACGATTATCAGCTGAATGAAGCGGACCTCACAAGAAGCATGTCAAGCGAACCTGACAAAGAGGTCAATGTATGTATCCAAAATGGCATGAGGTTTAAGAAGAATATTTTTTTGACCAAATTAGGTACTAGACGTTAATCTATAAAAAAGGGTTTCATATAAATATAATTTCGGATACTTTTTTTAACTAAACCCGTGAGTTTAATAGATATATACTGGGGAATTTGGATCCCATTTATTTGACTTTAATTTAAAGTACCTCCGTACCCTGTTAAAATGTAATAAATACATTCTGCTTAATATACTTTATAAATAGAATAAACTAAGTTTCTCTGGATATCTTAGTAATTAAGAATTATTTTATTTAAATCTCTCGGGTAATTTAATTTAAATTTCTTGGCGAATTATATTAGGTACTTATACTATTGTACGGTGAATTCTAAATCTTTCGCTGAGTTCTGAATATTTTTAAAATGTCCTTAACCAAACATTATTTTTAAAATAACTTTATAAAACTTTGTTAAATTGAATATATATACGTCAGATTCTTAGCCGGTAAGTGACAGAGACAGTGTTGCTTAACTCGCATTGACTTAACAATATTTTCATTCAACCTCTAAATCAAAATGCAACATTGTTGCGTAATGTCATATTAAATCAGGTCACCTCAAACCTTAAAGTCTACTGAGATAAATTCTCAGGTCTTCTCTCCCGCCCCGCCCCGCCCCCCCCCCCAACTCCGCCACCATTACATGTTCATAAATTTGAATTTTTCCTCCTCTTTCTCTTTCTCCCTTTCGCTCAATACGATATCTTGAATTTAACCTGGAGTAATTTTATCCGTTTATATTTGGTTTGCAGGTCTGAAATATCGAAGGCTATTTTTATAGCTTTCATTATTATTACCTATGGTATTTTAAGTGTTTGATATTAATTCATTATTAATTGATTATTAATTATATATATATATATATATATATATATATATATCGTCGTCGTCGTCGTTGTAGAATGCCAGTCGCTGAGGATATTGTTTTAGATGGTCGTGGCTGCGCGACGGCCACGGACACACACACACGGCCAGCATCGCTTCCATCGCGGCTCAAAAGAAACGAGACAGGCGACCTCCATGATGCTGGTTGCATCGGGCTGCCGAGATCTCATTTTTTTTTTTTTTTTTTTTTTTGTAGGGTTTGCTTTTTGAGGCAAAGGCTAGGTGAAGGAAAACTCCGATATAAAACCAACAAGACCCCAACGGCGGAGCTTAGTAGCGATGGCGGAGGAAGGCATAGATAGATAGATAGATAGATAGATAGATAGATAGATAGATAGATAGATAGATGAAAAATTTCTCAGATTTAACCTGTAGAAAAAGATATTTATAAACGTAAAAGACAATAAGAAAGCTGTAATATTAGCCGGCGCGTTTCGTCCAATGTGGATTTTTCAAGGCAAATACGAGATGAATTTATTAAAACAAAGTAACTAATAATAACAAAACTAAATATTACAATATTACAAAATATTACAGTTTTCCTATTGTCTTTTACATATAATATTCACATGTATCTATGCAAGCTGAGCTGAGAAAATGTAAACATCGAGTTATGTTTGTGTTGAAATGTAATATTATCGTACATTATTGTACTGTTATTAGCGCTATTTTGTAATAGTCATTGAAGTATAAGTAAATGGCCACTAGGTTGTTTGTAACTGTTTAGATATAGGAAAAGATGGGGAAGAAGAATTAGTATTCACATGAGATCACATAATGAAATGTAAACAAAATAATGGTTTCCCTTTTAGGGTACGTGTGTAAGAAAAACATTATATAGAATCGGTTTTGTTATTTTGTTTATTTTGAATTTCTAAGGATACAGTAACATTTCCAGTAAAATCATCTTTATAAAATCAATAAGCAGCCATCTTATACTTGTAGTATTCATGAAAATTTGCTATATTTTTTTACCTCATTTTATTTAAACGTGAAAATATATATATATATATATATATATATATATATATATATATATATATATATATATATATATATATATATATATATGTATAAGGTTAATAGATTTGAATACACTTATAAAAAAAATAAAACAAAAGTAAAAATAACATGTAGAGCTTTTAACTTTTTAAAGAAGAAGAATGGAGAAGAGAAGAAAAACAAGGGTAAATATAACAGTGGGGGCGGGTAATTTACAATACCCTTGCGTTTCCTCTTCGTATATATATATATATATATATATATATATATATATATATATATACACTAAGACTAACAACATTGGTGTGTATTGTTTTATTTTTTTCTATCTCTTTATACTGTGACTTTCCACTTTGTTCCAGACTGTATTGTCACTACACATTTTTACATTCGAATAATCATATCTGATAAAAGACTAGACAAAAAATAAACCATTGCATAAAATCTTGACCTACAGTATTTAACCGAATGGCCTCTTAAGTATTATTACTTTCAACTTGCGTCAAACAATTAAACTTGAATGGGCGGTAAATTAGACATTTCGGAGTTTCGGAATAGAAACCCATAATTCTCTGATGTAAAACACTCTGGTCAATATAATTGATTTTCTGACCAATAAGAATTGAGCAAATCTTCGCAGTCGAAAGCTTAATTCCAAAGATGTTCTTCACTGGATTTTCCTCTTGCTTTCTCTCTTAAGATGCCGGCAAATGAAATGAACTTGCGTCGTCTTCTTCGCTTTTAATCTGTTTATACCAACCACTTGGTTATACCTGATTGCGTTCTGATGAAATCGAGATTCTATAACAGACATCATCTCTTGGATTAGAAAGGGTTAGAATAACGGGAATGGTGTCGTAAGGGATTACGTTCTCACTTTAGGGAGAGGTAAACATTTAGTTATTGGAAGCTCAGGGCTATATGCGATTTAGTGTACGTGAGCTACTTCAAGATTTAGGGTTTGGATTAGGAGTTGTGTATCGACACGAGGGATAAATTCTTAGGTGAATGATCAATAAACTTAAACTAAGCAGATTGAGCGTTGTATTGAGGTGAATAGATAACATTGCTGCTATAATGGCTGGATAATTAGAGGAAGATGAAAATCTGTCTGGTTGTAATTGCTAATCACTCGTACGAAATCATCACTTTCTACCATTCAACACTGGTCTTCGTGGATGCCGAAAAGATCAAAGCGCCGCATTTTCCGCTTATTTCAATCAGCCTTGAGTTTGCAGCTTCTTTTGTTGGCCTGCATCAGGATGTGTGATTCTCATAACGGTTAGATGGATGGAGAATGTGCAATTTTATTGTTATAATAACTAATAAAAACACGAGAATAAATTTCTCATACGTAAACTTATTGTTTATTCACTTCCGATATTAATGGACTAATATCGACGTTAATGCGTGCCTTTGGGGTGGGGGGCTTCGAATGAGGAATCTTCTTTCTTCGAGGTTGATCTTCGTTTTTTTTTATCTCTTTTTTTAAATACTAATGTTCACCTAATACAAGCCACAAGAGCCACTCAAGATAGATGTTTGCTTTGTGTTGTTGTATGAACGTAATAAAAGGCAAGAAATGAAGTTCATGAAATTATGCAGGAAATATAACAGCTAACCCTAAACTTGAAGAGGTCAAGATTGTAGTGTTTGAGAATTCATCCTATTGGAAGTCTCTTCTGCAAAGCAGCGATTCTTGGGAAGAAGGTGTCCTAACGATACATAGTTCTTACTATTGGAATACGAATGGAATGGAGATGATTCCCACCTGTGAACATGACATGGCGGCCAGGGGAACTAAAGAATGTTGCCCGTTAGAACACATGCCATGGAAATAGTAAGAGGCTCGCAACGTTTTATCCGTGGGAAAGTGATTGTAGCGCGGGAAATAATTCATCAATCACAAAGGCCGCGTAGACATTTTTGAACGGCAAGTGATGACTGGGCAACTGGCTCAATACTTTATTTTTGGTCTGATCTGGCTCTTGTAAAGATAGAATATAGCAGAGGGAGGCAGAAGCTTACTGATGCGATACAATAAACCAACTTTTTTCCCAGTATTTTTAATAATGTTAATAGTAATGCTAATATTTGCCGTTTTCCAATAAGGAAACATTTGGCATTCATTGGCCAAGCAGCCAAGTACAGCTTTCAGCTGAAATTTATAAAATCTTTCACTCATAGATCGGCTATATGAGTTGCAGGTTTGGGGAGAGCTCGAGTCTTCCTGTTATCTGGTTGCACATCCCAAGTGGACATCCCAAGTGCACATCCCAAGTGCACATTCCAAGTGGACATCCCAAGTGCACATCCCAAGTGCACATCCCAAGTGGACATCCCAAGTGCACATCCCAAGTGAAACTGGGCCGGCCAGCTGTTTACATATGAAGGGAAGCTACTAACATACTGTAAGGCATGAATCCACACATAGTGGCTATGATTATACCTTCAGGTCAAGACTTTGTTACACCTAGTTTCGCTGATATTCTGGTGTGACACTGAAGGCAAAGTCTGCTTTGATATCTCTTAGGATGAGCCTAGAACATACTGAGGTAACCACAGATCTCAGAATACAGGTTCCTGGTTGATATTAATTTCGATTCTGACCATCTTATATTTCCTGGCCTGAACCACGTAACACAAAAGGAATCAGCGAATTATATTCAAACTCAGATTGGTAAAGCATGAATCCAATTCCTGGACACGGACGCCTCTTTATAGATAAATAGCAGAACATATTGGTTCTAAATGTAATCTATCTTTACATTCGATAATATGTCAGCTCAGGGGTCGTTTCTTGCTGCTGGTACCATGTAACAACCCAAATTGTAGAGCGGACTGTATTCTCTTGCCTTGAGGAGAAGGAAAATTTGACTTCAAACTCCCGTGAGTTAAATTGCGTAGCCGGAAATGTTTGGAAACCGTCGATGGTGATTCTAGCACGAAATCGCAAGTCATTATGAGCCTCGTTAACCTAATGATCAAATAAAAAAAATGAGAAACAATGAGAACAATGGAACAATGAGAAAATTACCTGTTGGAGTAGAAGTGGCGGTCGCATTTATGTATTTCAACGGTAAAATGGTGGGACCTAGTTGCCAATCAAGTAGCATGCTTAAATTCATGTAGTCAAGGCACCAGGGGGGAAAAAACACGTCAGAGTAGTCCCCATGAAAATATTTGTAGTAAAGACAAAGGGAAGCCACGTCACATCGGTGAGAATGTGACTGAAGTCGAGATGCCGAATCAGGATCGATTATAAACGACATGTTGGCTATGATGGTGTTAAAACAACACTAATGTACCTGAGCAGGCATTTGCAATAGGGATTAACTTCTAAAAGATAGGAATACACGGAATGGGTAGCCAGACGTTATTATAAAGAAAAAAATCCGTGGAGAGCCATGATCGCTTACATTCTGAAGAAACATGGTATAAAATGTCGTAGAGGTTCAACACGGTATAAAATGTCTTAGAGGTTCAACACGGTATAAAATGTCGTAGAGGTTCAACACGCTGACAAAGAAGATGAAGGTTGTTCGAAGATGTAATGTGACACTGTGCAGCGTTTCTCTGTTATCAGTTCTTCCGAAACGTGGTTCCCAGTTCTATACACATGCCATCCGCGCCACGTGGTGTAGAAATGGTCGGAGAGAGTTGCAGTTCTCGCCGGTTGAAGGGAAGAGCTGATGCATAGTTGGTCATACCAGAAGCTATCCCACGTGTCACCTGCCTACCCTACAAATCCTGACAAGTAAATCCCCCAAATATATTGGAAACAGGATTCACGTTTTCATATCTCACCCTGGCCTCATTTTCGCCATCCGTTTCTTTGGGCCTTTCCCAGTTTTTTTTTTTTTTTTTGTCCACACCGACGTGAACGAAAATCAATAGAATTCAAGAGATCATTATGGTTATTTAATAACCATAGCTTATTCTGGTAAGATGCAAAGTATGGCACCAGTGGGAAATGGAATCCAATATTCAAGAGTCTGCTAGGCTAGCTTGTTAATTCTCGTTCCACACTGTACTAAAATATGATGAAATTCCAGTTTTAAATTTAAATAAAACCTACTTGCTGACATATTTTCTTCCTAGAAACCTTCTATCGTATTTTCAAGAGATACGACAATATTAGAAATTAACCTATTAATGACCGCTGTCCCATTTTGAGGAACAGTCAGTCAGTTATGTGCTATGCATGATACACGCTTAGATGATCATGTATCTTTCGATACATGACTGACGAGGCAGATTTTTCCCGCACTAGGTTGCCATTTCTTTCCGCGGTAGACCAGTTGCCATCCAAGGCTATAGAAACTGGTCTGTCCTGCTATTTACCCATAGCTGGGGGAGAAGAAGAGGATTCATACCTTTCCCAAGGATATTAGCACGTAAGTGAATCTAATGGATTCGAGTGGAATTCGAACTCGGCTCTCAGATTCCTCAATCCGAGGGGATAATAGGCGTTAATGGTTTATAGGTAAATACCTATAATTAGCACCGGGCATTTATAAACCTATAATTAATACTGCGTTTTTTAAAAGAAAAGGATACTTGTGCATATGATTTTAAAGAGATATTTAAAATTTCTGGAGCATATAATGAGAAAAGAAGGCATGTAGAACAGGACACTCACAGGTTGATTGATTGTTTTTGTTTAGCGGCATATCAGTCGCTATAGGTTATTTAATGCCGAAATTTAAATATTTTGTAGGCAATTTTATTCATTTTTGGATAAGAATGTTTTTACTGATACAAATCTTACTAGCTGGGAGAAGAAGAGATAGATTCATGCCCTTCACGAGGGTATTTGCGCCTAACGAACCCAACTGGAATTGGAACTAGGCTCACCGATTAATAATTCTAAGCCATTATCCATTGCTCATGTCCCGAAGGAAGAAGTCATTTAAAAAAAAAAAAAAAAAAAAAAAAAAAAACAGATAATTAAAATTGTATTTTACAGTAAAAAATATCAGTTGGAGTTGATTGATTTTCTATGCGATGAATTTTTTAAATTAAAATTTAACTCCGAATCCACTGCTGACTTCTAAGGTTTTGCCAAACGGAAAATATAAAAACCTATTGCATAATGCAAAAATTGTGGTATCATTATTTGCAAATACATATGATTGCGAACAACTTTTTTTCGAAAATGAAATATACTCAAATTTGTTTCAGAACTAGTTTGGGTGATGATTTGATGAATTTGCATTTTTTGTTATTGTGTTATGACGTAATAATGTCGTTTTTTGACGTATTTTTTAACGTCAAAAAACGACATTATTACGTCATTATTTTTGCACCAACCTAATAGAAGATGTATCAATTAGCATAGCCTTGATATTACAGGATAAGACCAAAATCACTGTTAAAGTCAATTGCTTCAGTCACTAAGTTTTCACACACATACATTAGGAGTATGAAGAGGAGATTCGATATAATCAAATAAGTTGTTTTGTTGTAAGAAAGACATTTATGCTGCTTAAGATGCACTTAACCGATACATAAAACCGCAGTTGTTACTGTTCTCTCTCTCTTTCTCTCACTCTTTCTCTCTCTCTCTTTCTCTCTCTCTCTCTCTCTCTCTCTCTCTCTCTCTCTCTCTCTCTCTCTCTCTCTCTCTGACACACACACACACACACAGAATGCTGTAGGGACAAGATGTATATCGTTTCTCTGCGAGTCTTCTTAACCACCAGCGAAACACATGCAGTGTACAACACAAAAAAATAACCTTTAAACCAGAGGTCGGCAGCATTTGGTGAGAACAGGGCGTAAAGCTTGACTGTATCTCGGAGAAAGGTCATGTTATCAAATGTAATATAATAAATTTTCTTGACCTCAGACGGTTAGGTCGAGAAAGCAACCGTGGTCTGGAAGTTTAAAGAAAAAACAACGAAGTTAATATATTATTTAAACAAGATACAATTATGTTGCTGGAATAACAGGGTAACAACGAACACAATTAACAAAAAATGCAAATTCATCAAATCATCACCCAAACTAGTTCTGAAACAAATTTGAGTATATTTCATTTTCGAAAAAAAGTTGTTCGCAATCATATGTATTTGCAAATAATGATACCACAATTTTTGCATTATGCAATAGGTTTTTATATTTTCCGTTTGGCAAAACCTTAGAAGTCAGCAGTGGATTCGGAGTTAAATTTTAATTTAAAAAATTCGTCGCATAGAAAATCAATCAACTCCAACTGATATTTTTTTCTACCACTTGCACCACTTGTTACAGTATTAAGTTGTTGGGCCTGACAAAAATCCTTCGCGGGCCATATGTAGCCCAAGGGCCGAGGGTTGCCAACCCATGCTTTAAACAATGCTACAGCAAACTAGCAAACCCCTATATACTGAAGAGTGCATTTTTAATTTGCACAAAATACACATCACCGAATAATATTTCTCTTCAACAACTGAAAATCTCTCGACAATATATATAACTTCTGGCTCTAATAAAAATGCTATACACTCTTTTGTTAATAACACCCATATTTATTCAATATAATTTAATAATAGTATCTAGAAATGATGATGCGTCGAGTTGTTACGCTTCGCGACGCTCGTTGGGTGTATAGGGAACTATTACATGACATCTGCCACGTCAGTGAAATAATAGATGGCATATATAAACGGTTTGAATAATACGTTATCTCAAGTGTTCAGAATGTTTTCCATTAATATCATTTTTATGAAGGCAACACAAACATTTAAGAGTTACTAATCTGGAAATATCACTTAATAAATAACGTATTACCATCAGCCAATTAGTTTTGATATCTTGTTGCTTTCTAACAAATTCCCCCTCTCTCTCTCTCTCTCTCTCTCTCTCTCTCTCTATATATATATATATATATATATATATATATATATATACAGCATTAAAAATAATCATTATTGTTATTGATATTGAAACTGTAGTTCAGGTGTTTTGGGATATATCTCTGGTAACACATTTACATTTGATCCTACTTATTCATAACGTAACATAAATGTATTAGGTACTAGTTTCTCATTGTCTTCTTCTCATTTCTCTTTCTTACACACACACTCACGCACACAAATACATACACCTAAATAATAAATTTTACATAGACACGCACGCTCTCTCTCTCTCTCGCTCTTATACACACACATACACACACACACACACATATATATATATATATATATATATATATATATATATATATATATATTTTAAAACAAAAATGTTAAAAATCACTACACATTTGCAATCACTTTTCAACACTACAAATGTGAGTCCTCGAGCGATGGTAAATTACTGTCGAGTTAGTAGTTTACCATCACTCAAGGAGACACATTGGTAGTGTTGAAACATAATTGTAATTCTGTAGTGATTTTTAACATGCTTCTTTTTTTTTTCCAATATCCTAAAATAAATAATATTTAGCTTTGCCCTGTTTTGAGCAACCTTTTAAATTAAATGTTACGGAGAGTGGAATTATACTCCATTTGTTCTCATTTTAACTGGATATATATATATATATATATATATATATATATATATATATATATATGTGTGTGTGTGTGTGTGTGTGTGTGTGTCTATATTTTTGAGATGTGGTATTATGTACAGTATTTACATTAGTCGGACTATTGTCCTCATCTTTGTCGCCATATTTGTCACAACATTTCGGCCGTTGTACGCTCCGGCCTTCTTCAGGTGGTTGGAATTTCGAACTGAACCCTTTATTTCGATCACTGGAAAACTGTTCTAGTTCCATGTTTGATGGATGTCAGTTATCAGTTATCGGGTATTGAACTCACACTCTTTGGGTCTGTCACTGGATCTAACCAACGCCTTTATCCACTGTGCCATGTGTCCTTGAGAACATCTGGGTATGAATTTCTGTGTTTTATAAACCTAATGTTTTCAGCAACCATTTTTACCAGAGCTCATATTGCAACTTTGTTATCATTGCTTTTCTCTGGCACTCCTTATTACTGGTTCCCATATTGTATTTATTTCTATGCTTGGTTGGCTCAGGAGATTTTTGTGGCCTAGCATATGTGCTGATTCCTTAAGTTTACGAATTTTCCAATGGTGTCCCCTGTCTATGATCTCAACATGATCCCACAGGGGACGGTGATCTCCCTTGTCTCTCCATATGTGGTCAGCCACGCCTGATTTTTCTACTTCCCCTCGCGTTACAGCTTTCTGGTGTTCTTGAAGCCTTACCTTGAGGGGGCGGCCTGTCTCTCCTTTATATTCCTTTCCGCAGCTGCACGGGATAGCGTACACACGGTCTTTAGTCATGTTCTCCTCTGTGGGGGGTTCTCACTCGAGAGAGATATCTGCGAAGTGTTGTCACGCTTTTGAAGGTTGTCCTGATGTTATATGGACCGCAGATCCTTTGTATTTTCTCAGATAACCCCTTCACATAAGGCAGGCAGACTGTTTTCTGAGTGTTGTTGTCCTCCTCCTCTTGTACCCGCCTATCCCAGTTTTGGGGGGCTGCTGCCATGTACCCAGGGTAGTTGTTACGTTGTAGGGTACTACTTATACTGACCAATTCCTTATCTAACGTCTCTGGGTCGCCACTTATGACTTTTGTTCGGTGTTGTAAGCAACGGACGATCCCTTTCTTTACGCTGTATGGATGGTGGGAGTTGAAATTGAGGTACTGTCCGGTGAATGTCGGTTTACGGTATACGGATGTCTTGAACTCATGCTCTGTTCGAGATATTAGTACATCCGGGAATGGGGGTGTGTTGTTACTCTCTTTCTCCATTGTGAACTGTATCGAAGGTCTTATTGAGTTCACATGGTCCAGTGGAAGCTGGACATCTGGTCTTTTATAAGTATTTTAAAAAGAGAAAGTCACCCATTCGAATTCTAGCCATGTCCAACACGCGATGGCTCGGGATTAACGCTCCTACTAGAATTCAAAACCACACAAATAACACATGTCACACAGTGACAATATGAAAAGAAACTAACAACACAAAAAGCCACCACCTCCTTTAAAAATGGCTAAGAAAGTAGCCGAAAGCACTTAGGACAATGGACGATATGGCCAGTTTTTGTACTTCGTCACTACTACTAAACGAAAAAAATGTAAGAATGCTGGAAAACAAAATAAAAAAATTCCTTGTCTGTCATATTTAACGAAAGATGTTTAAAAGAAAGGTTGCTGCCTAAATATACATTAATCATATATATATATATATATATATATATATATATATATATATATATATATATATATTCAGATAATAGAAAAACTGCGATAAAAGATAGACATAAATTACATGGGTCATCCAAAGATTTAAAAGTTCTTGGTTTTTTTTTTGGCGGGAGGAGGTATTAGTTTTCATTTTACTATTGATGCTTTATTTGTGTCTCTTAATTACCAAAAATATTTGGATAGGGATGTTTGGTTACGGTACTTAATATTATTGAAAGAAGACAAATGTTTTCTCCATCTTAATTTAAATTCATTTTTTTTTTTTACATCCTATATAGATTTTCACCTATTAGAATTCTCAATGGATGAGCTAGTGCATTGGTAAACTACGGATTCTGTGCGGCATTCATTATTCAAAGGAGAATTTTCAGGATTTCTACAGTTACATCTGTTCTCATTCATAATGGAGACCGGTGGATTAAAAACTCTGAAGACCATTTTGATATCACAATGAGATCCTTAGACTCTGCGTGGCCTTCTGAAATTGTTGAACTATTTATATTGTGAACACCGTGAAATTAATATTAAAGTCACTGGGTTGTATAGGGATGATGGTCTTGTGGTTGTGAGGAAGTCTAATAACTTTAAAAGAGATAAAATTAGGAAGATATTACATAGAGAATTTAAAAGCCTAAATTTAAAAATTACTGTTAATACAAGGTAACATTAGATTTAATGAATAATATATACCTACCTTATAAAAAACCTAATACTAACCCTTTGTATATACACCGCAAGTCAAATCATCCTCCATCAATAATAAAGCACATACCTTCATCTATTGAAAAAAGTAACAATTATTAATTCTGCTAATGAAAAAATATTCTATGAACACCCACAATTTTATAGTAAAGCTCTAAAGAATAATGGCTATAAATACCCTAACATCAATTATATAAAGAATGATAATAGAAATCAGAGAAAAAAATAGGAATAGAAAAATCCTTCGGGACCCCCCACACACACACACACACCGTTCAACCAAATGGTTAATAGTAAGTTAGAACAAAAATGTCTGGCTTTAATTGAAAAAAGAATTCCTAGAAATAGTAAACATAGCAAAATTTTTAATAAAAATACCCTAAAATTAAGTTACACTG
>OZ010582.1:81776757-81859257 GCA_963932145.1 Acanthosepion lycidas | reverse complement strand
CGCTCACTGGGGTAGACTGTTCTAGTTCCACGTGCCATGTTTGATGGATGTCAGTTATCAGTCATCTCTTGTTAATTTCCCTCTGAATGTTCTCCACTGCCTTAACCGGGTATTGAACTCACACTCTTTGCGTCCTCTCACTGGATCTAACCAACGCCTTTATCCACTGTGCCATGTGTCCTTGAATATGGCGACAAAGATGAGGATAATAGTCCAAATGATGTAAATAATGTACATAGTACCTCATCTCAGAAATATAGACATTTTTAAAAAATCTTTATGCCATTACACGAGGTTTCCAAAGGAAATTTTATTTATTAAATTATGTTTCCTAATAATTTTTAGAAAATCCTTTGGGTTAATTATTGTTTTTAGCATAAGTGGATGATCATAAATGAATATAGGAAATTTTAGCGTCTTTTTGTGTTGAAAAACCCTTTGATTTCGACATTCTTGCAAAAAACAAATATTAGGTTGGTGCAAAAATAATGACGTAATAATGTCGTTTTTTGACGTAAAAAAACGACATTATTACGTTACTATTTTTGCACCAACTTAATATTTGTCTGATTATAATGAAACTTTCAGAACTTATTAACAAGTGAATTACATTATTTTCGAGATGTTCCTTTTTTAGAAAATTTTGGTAAAATTATTTCTTTTCTTTTTTTACATTATTTAATTTTATGTAATTTCAAGAAATTCAATTTTGTAGGGGTTAATATTTATATTAGTTATAAACCCTTTTTCTTGGAGAAATTACATCACTTCTTTTTGGACAACAGGTCCCTCCAATTATCGGAACTCTGCTTTGAATCGTAAAATAAAAATGAAATAAAACTAAAACTATATTTAATTAAAAAAGCTTTTAATTGCTTTTATTAATGAGATATATTGTGAAAACTATTATCTTAAGAAATAATTTTTTCGATGAATAATACATTTTTACATGAATTTTCATTATTTAAATTTTAATTAGAATAATTTATAAAGTTTTAAATTCTGTATTCATTTGTAGCAGTTAAAACTCTATTTACTAATCATAAATGGAAAAGCTTATTACAATTCCTTGACCACCAGTATTTTAAAAAGAATTTTGATTTTTTTGTGTCTGCATAAACGTGCCGATTTTTGTAAATACGGATATCCATACACGATATTATCAGAAAGTAAGAGCTGTAACTATTATAAATCCAAAGCCAAATTACCTTAGATAAATTGGCTTTTCATATACTATAGTTACAACTCTTATTTTCTGATAGCTATCATATAATATTACAATATTTTCAGTAAAATATTAGATTGCTTAGAATATTTTCCAAAAATCTTAAGTTTAATTGGTAGTTAAACTTCAAGTGATTTTTACAGATGTGTCCTCCGTAGCAAAAATTCCAAACATGTCTATCGAGACAGCTGTCAACACCTCATAAAAACACCCGCCTTAATGTTAAAAATACTTTTCTGCGATATTTAAAAGTAAAAGTAATATTTATTTTCAATCCGATTAATTAAACTTTCAGTCAGCTAATCTTCATCAAATAATGTTTCAGAAAAGTATATTTTATTTTTTAAACATTTTTTTTAATGAAGATAATTACGCTGGCTATTCTTAGCGATTTTAATGATTTAAAAACTTCCAATCGATTTAAATTCGTTTTGAAATACAGCAAAGTATTTTGCTTATTGGAAATATTAAATATAATCTCTTACCTTGAAATTAAAAGGAAAATAAAAGTTTCAAGAAAGAGATCTCATTTTTAAAAATAATTCATTTTAAACCTTACGTATCGCTTTTTTAAGTATATATATATATATATATATATATATATATATATATATATATATATATATATATATATATATATATATATATATATATATAGAGAGAGAGAGAGAGAGAGAGAGAGAGAGAGAGAGAGAGAGATAGGAGGAGGCACGGTGGGATAATGGAATAGCGGCTTGGATTGAGGAGAGCTGAGTTCGAATTCCAGTCGAATCCATTATATTCACTTACGTGCTAATACCCTTGGGAAAGGTGTGAATCCTCTTCTTCTCCCTCCATCTATGGGTAAATAGCAGGACAGACCTGGTTCTATAGCCCTGGATGGCAACTGGTCTAGGAGAAGGGCAATTCAAAACCTGCGGAGGGTCGTTTGGGGACCTTGTGGCACGTAGCGCACCATGTCTCTGTATTCGACCCTTCAAAAAGTATGGATGGTCCTGCACGAAACCTTCACCACTATAATCAAATCTCATGTGCTGTTGTCGGGCTGTCGGTTTCTTAGGAACTGATCTGCTTGACCCTCATACGTCAAATTTGACTGGAGAGTCGAGTATATATATATATATATATATATATATATATATATATATATATATATATATATATATATATATATATATATATATATATATGCACAATAAACTGTATAAAGGTGTTCTCAGACATTCGACCAAATACACATATACACACGTATACACCCATATTTATTGGATCAAATAATGCCCATGTATTCAGAATTGAAATCATATCATCAAGCATTGTTTTGTCTATATACACAGTCTGGACAAAAACAATTATGTGCTTTCTCGGCGAAAAGGACAGATGCTAATTTATAGTCATACCAATGTTTATGAAGACATTCTTTAGTACCATAATGGACATACGAACAAGCAAATATAAAACTGAATGATCTTACACACAAGCGCGCGCGCACGCATACACTGAGTAGAGCACAAATATTTGACTACAGCACAACTGCCTATTGGTTTTGTGGGGGTGGGGACTCGGTCTTCTTCCTTTCTCCTATTTTTTTTTTTTTTATTCGGTTTGCTCCTGATGTCGTTCACTTTTGATCTACACGACTGGAGCCAATATTTCCCAACTCTCTTGATAATCGTTTTTGTTTGTGTTTGTTTCGTTTTTGTTTTTTAATTTTTCTTTTTTCATCTTAATATCCTTCGTTCCTACCAGCCCATCTGCTTTCTCTCTTCTTTTTTTTTTTTCTTTCTTCGCATCTATCTTCCCACGTCCGTCATTCGTTTTCCTTTGTTTCTTTTTCCATTCATTTTTTACACTTGTCTGCCTTCCTTCCTTCCTTCCTTCCTTCCTTCCTTCCTTCCTTCCTTCCTTCCTTTCTTCTTCTCTAATCTCTTCTACCATCTTCTCTGATTTCTCTTTCTTACTCGTTCTTCCTTTCTCTCTTTTCCACTTACTTCCTGTCTATTTGTGTTTGGTCCTCTTCTCTGTCTTTCTTTATTTTTCACTAAAATCATTTTGTTAATTTCGTTCCTTTTTTTTTATTTTCCTTCTTCAATTTTCCCTTTTTAAAAAAAAAAAAGAAAACTTCCTTCCATCATTTCTTTTTATAATCACTTTAATCCTCCTCTTATCACTTTCTTTTCTAATTTCTCTTTCTTTTTTCTTTTTTTATGATTACCTCTTTACACGCTTCCTATTGTTATTTCCGCCTTGTAACGTTTTTTGCTTCTTTTCGTTTTTCTCCCTCCTCTCTCTCTCTCTCTCTCTCTCTCTCTCTCTGTTAGCTGTCGACTGAGGTCTTTAAGCCTCGTTATACCAAAGCCAATTACTCAATTGGAGTTTTGTCTCATTTTTACCCGTCTTCCTCCCTTATCGGACGAATAACTCATTGTCAAGACTTGCCTGCTGTTAATCGTATAAGGCCTGCATTACGTTGATTGCTGGGGCAACGACACTCAAATTGCTCCATGTTTATACTTCTCGCTCTCTCCTTCCTTCATCCTTATCACCTCTTTCTCTTAAAACGTCTACCACCTTCACAACTATCCCTCCAACATATAGTCTACTACTATTACTACTGCTATACAAATAGTTCTACTGCTGTCTTTACAACTCTCTTAGATTAGTAGTTGTAGTAGTGGAGGTGGTAGTAATAGTAGTAGTGCCTTGCCACCGGATATTTCCCGTAGCCATTTTTGCATCAAGAGACAGTAAGTCATCTCAAATATCCAGCACCTTTCTCATTATTCCTGTTGTATTTAGCCGCTGTTGTAGTCTGAACCTCTTCAATTATTGGTTGTTCAAGTCTTTTACGTTGTGAGAGTCTTTGGGACCATCGCCAGTGCTACGATGATCATGGGCACGACCTTGACTTTTATATTCTACAATTTAATTTTTATCAACCCTTCACTTTTCTTTTCTCATTCAATTTTAATCCGTGGTCTTTCTGAAAGCTTATTTGGCGGGTTTTCTTTTCTTTTTTGTACATCAACGAAGTTTGGGAGTCCTGGGTATGACGATAAACTACAACCGGCAACAATGCCTCTGATCGGGTGATTTGAGGTTTTGAGGACCGTGTAATCACCTCTTAATTGCTGTTGTCTACAGGTTCACTCTGATCCCGGTTGATAACACCTGTTATGGTCCCGGCTATAGGCAAAAAGTGAAACCTCAAACAAAACATTATGAAAGCATAAAAATATATTTTTATAGTAAAAATACCAGCAATACATTTTTTTAGGAAAAAAAAGTGTCCATCAATACATTTTATCTGTAGTTGAAGACATATAATTGCGTTCAAATTATTTAAATTTTGGCAATAACCCATAGAGGTGTTGATATGCCACTAAACAGACTCAACCGGCCAACCAAACAACCAACATGAAAGAACTTTCATGATATTAATCTATAAAATATTCTACAGCTTCTTAAAAAAAGAAAACTGTATTCCAAAATATAACACCAACAAACTACAATATAAAACAAACATACCACCATCTCCAGTAATGATGTCCACACAAACATCTATATGCACAAAAGCTGAGTATCATCTACCATGTATTCAATTGTGAAAGCAGAATAACATATATTTTTACCCCAGAAATTAATTTTCGGTATAAATGACCCATAAAGTGTTGATATGCAGTTAAATCAATCAAATCAATGTTCCGACTATATCCCTATATCAAAAATTATTTTTTTCTACTTTCAAGAGTTTCTCCTGGTTTGTGCCTATATAAGTTGCTTATTTGGTCAGACTCAACCAACTTTGCATGCTTGTAAATGGACAGTTGCTCTTACCCAGTCGCATCAGCTTTTTTCATATTCTTGAATAGCAGAATATAAATACGTTGTAGAATCAAGTATGTATCACTGACATCAAAGGTGTCTTGAAACGCAAGAATCCGTAATTAGAATATAATCTAAAACGTTTCAACTTATCTAGACGTTTAAATCTAAGCCTAAACCTGTTAGTGAAATAAAATCAAAGTTTTTCGGCATTGAAAAACAAAGATAACAAATAATATGAAGCCCTAACTTAAGGTATATAAACGAACAGCCGAGGGACAGACAGAGAGAAGGGACAGCCAAAGAAACCAACCCAGCGTGTCACGTGAAGAAGTTAAGCGGTCATCAGCTTAAGACATTTTTCTGCCCTTCTCAGGAGATTGACATCCGCAAAACGGTTCCAAAGTAAACACACTCTCGCCTGCTACCAATATCCTACTAGTAAACTACCGAACTGAAAGGACTTGCACCAAACTGAATTACAAATGACTCACTCAAATCGAAATCAAATAAATAAATATTATTCGTTTATATCTTTGATTCTGTTCCTTTATTTCCGAATTTTCCGATAAATAATGCTAAGAACCCTCTGGCACTTACCCACACCACTTTGTTAAATGGTGAACAATGTTAACAGCCTGTTGTTAACAAATAATCTTAAACAATATAATAATAATATTTATCTTAATTCACTGTTGCTCGCACCTGAAGAGACAACATGCACTTAATAGATGACAAATTAAACAGACGACAATATTGGGCTATTTATACCCCAATAATATATACTTCTTTTCTTCAATGTACCGTATCCCTTCAGAAGGTGGGTGATCATGTCTCTCCAATAACCTTCAAGTCTATGTAGTTCTTGACAACTTTTGTCCCTTTGACTCGTTCCACCAGCCATTCGCACAAGCTCGTCAGATAGGTGGTCCGCTGTCTTCTCCGGACCCTTTTATCTTCGATATACCACTTGAGTATCAAAATCTCCAAGTCCACCTTTCATGTTATGTGTCCAAGACATTTCAGCTGTCGTACTTTTCTGATTTTCAGAATGTCTTTTTGTTTCCATTTTCTTTAAAACTTCTTCGTTGCTTACGCGCTTCGTCCATGGTATTCTCAACATCCTTCTGTAGAACCAGCTTTCTGCTGCCTCCATTTTTCTCTTCATCTGTGAGGAAATTGTCCAGCATTCACTGTCATATAAGAAGATTGATATTACATAACAGTTCAGCACTATTTCCTTTGTTTCTAATGAAATGTTCGTATTTCCGCATACTTTTCTCAGCTTTCGGGATGCATCATTTGCTATTCCAATGTAACTTCGGATTTCAGCCCTCTGTTTAAACACTTCCCAGATATTTAAACTCGTGTACGCGTTTGATTTTGACATTTCCAATTCGTAGTTCACGTCTTCGTCTTTTCCTCTTGCTGACAACCCTATCTTCCGTCTTCATACAGTAAATGGTTCTTCCTTTCTTCTCGCTTTTCCTTTGTCCTTAAGTTCCTGTAATTAAACAGAATTAAACAATTTTGATGATCGGCACACAAGACACAGAATAGGTGCACCATAACTCACTGAGGCAAAAATAAAATTCTAATTATTATCATTGGTATATTATAATTACTGTTCACATTGGAGACGGCATCAAATGACTGCATTGACTGAAAGAACAACTTTTAAAATTTTTATTCTATTATTCCTGTCAAATATTATATATAATATTATATATATAGTGGGCCGCTTGTACGCGTTGTGCGTCTCCTGAAATAGCCCACTACAAACATGGCGGACTCTCCCGGAGCATGAGCCTGCTAACAGAAATGTAAAGGAAAAATGATGAAAAAAAAGAAAACAATAAAGATCCGTATATATATATTATCTTATTCGTCAATTGTAACCCTTATTGTTTGTTAATACACATATACCTGTTTGTACACACACACACACACACACACACATATATATATATATATATATATATATATATATATATATATATATATATATATATACGGATACGAGAGATTTACATCGTGATATGTATCAGCTGAAAATTAAGAAGAAAAAGAGAACGAGAAACATTTATATAGTATATGGAGAGCGTCCGCAAATAGCAGTTTAAAAAATTTCGTAATTAAGGAGTAGGTAACTCCGACGTGTGTGTGTGTGTGTGTGAGTAAAAATTTCAGTAGGGTATATCTGTAAAAGGCCAATGTGAATAAAGATAAAAGGAAAACTTATTTTAGTGGACGCGTTTCGTCTTCTGAGGTACTTTATCAAGGCAAACACGTCTGCCTTGATAAAGTCTCTCAGAGGACGATAAGTTTTCTGTTTTTCTTTATTTATATATATATATATATATATATATATATATATATATATATATATATATTAGGTTGGTGCAAAAATAATGTCGTTTTCTCACATAAAGTTGAATGTCAAAAACGACATTATTTTTGCAACAACCTAATATATATATGTGTGCGTGTGTGTAATTTTGGAATTTTTGCACCATTAATAATTAGTGGTTTTCACCGGAGATCAAGTGATAGCAAATGTCTTCAATATTCCTATACTTCCGTCAGTGATTTTAGCATGACTCGCATCTGGTTGATTTATATTCTTCTTGGGATTTCCAACCGTTGCAAAATCTGTCTTCTCTGGACTGTAGCAAGAACACCATTAATGATTACATGCTCTCCAAAACAGTGATATTGACTGACAAATTTTCTTCTCGTTAACAACAACGAGATTTGGAATGAATTTGGGTAATACGAGATACCCATTTGTTGAATACATACGCACACACACACACACACATACACATACATACATACACACACGCGCACGCGCACACACACACACATACATATATATATATATATGTGTGTGTGTGTGTGTGTGTGTGTGTGTGTGTGTGTGTGACACTATTTGGCTTGCTAAAAAAAAAAGAAGAAAAAAAAGAAAGGCGAGAATTAAATTTAGGTGATAAGAAGCCATCACGAAAAGGACACTAAGCGGTGTTATTTTTCTGACAAAGAAAAGTGGTAAATTTTTTTATTTCCATTGCCGAGAAAGGAAAATACTGGATTTAATCTGATTTACGTTACGCGGCGGGTGAAATTTCCAGGTTGGTCAAATAACCTGCGAGACAGAATTCTAAAGAGATAAAAATTAATTAAGCACCCATTGGACCACACAGAGTTACAAAAAACAAAAGACTAAAACATTAGTTATCTACGGAAAGGTCGTTTGGAAAAGGCATCTGTTTTGTGTCGGAACTGGCTAGGATAGCAAAACTATTGTATCGGATCAGTAATTGGCACCAAGAATGCAAATACGTGCAAATGGCCACCCACTTGATGCTGGCCTAAAGCTGATTGACGAATTCCAGGTGATTCGGTTAAGATAAAGAGTCTAGGGTGTGAGGTCTCCTCGAAGAGAAAAAAGAAAAGGAAAAGAAAAAGAAAAAAATGGGGGATGATAATTTTTTTTTTCTTTGAGCAAGATTTTTTAAACCGAGGCTAGTCTGGCCACACCCACGCTGCTGAGCGCCCATTGGCTGAATTTTTGGCATGAGCGTTAGGTGGAGGTAATCATGTGAAGAAGGAGGGGAGGCCTTTTGCGCCCTCATGAAGGGATAGGTGTGAGATGCCACTGTGAGAGAGAGGGGAAACCCGTTGACATCCTCTGTGGGCATGGTGAGATACCAATATGAGAACAGAAGAAGGTGGGAAGACGAAAGACTTCCAAAAATGGAAAATAATAAAATTTTCCTGACCGAAAACAAAGAAGTGGATTGTGGGTTTAGAATTATCAAGGAACCTCAAACCCCGACAAGCCTACCCCGGTTTTGGTCGGCGTCCATATAAGCAGAGTCGCAGCGAGTTAAGTTCAGTTCGAGTTCCAGTTAAGTTGAGTGAAGTTCGCAGTTGGGGTTGGAGACAGACAGGCAAGCAGTTGCAGTGAGCTGAGAGCTCTGAAGACGCGCCTCGCAGAAGCTGACTAAGATTCGCGCAAATTCCGAACTCAATTTCTAACCAAGAACAATTTATTTTTGAAGAACGACTTAGACTCACACCACCAAAACAAGTTTTACGAATATCACCTGAAGATACACCAAGAACCAGTTTCTTAAAGAACAAACAACTTAAGATGTTAAGACTCGCCTAACAAACACAAAGTGTCACGAATCCATATAGCGGGTTGGGATGTAGACGCAGTCCTGTATTCAGCAACCATATATAAAATATTGTTATCCTTTTTTAACACATTTGCACTTTTCGAGTTATTATTTTATTTTATTTTACATATACTTGTGCGATATCGCCCTTATTCGAACTCGACTTGCATTACGGTCCGGCGACCGATTGATTTCGTCTGCCTAAGATCAATTCACAACGTGGGTAGGTTAGACTGGAAATCAAAACAGTTACTTCGGTAACCAGACATTGGAGGCGAGCTGGGAACGACAAGGCTGATACCGAATCTAACCAGATTCCCATCCGAATCACCAAAAGGTTAGAACGTCACATTTGGTGCCACGGCCAATACCAAGCCGGTTGGTCGTCACAGGACAGGATAGCACGACAGACGCGGCTAGACAGACGTCACATTTGGCGCAGCGACGTCACAATTGGTGCCGTGACAGCAGGATAAGACCCTGGATCAGCCGCTGCCACAGGAGTTGCAGAAAAATTTCGACCAGGACAACACACGGCGTCTCAAGGACTCAAATTGAAACAGACTAGAGTGGGAACCAAAGGACTTTGGTTGGCTATAACCATACGGTTCCAGATACTCTAGTACGACAACCCGGAACCTGAGAAGAACGAGCGGAAATCGTGTCAGGTAGGACACTTTATTTTCGGTTGATCTCCCAATCTCGATTGTTGCTGCTCAGATTGTTTTTCTTTTGCTGTGTTAAATATGTCTGACTACGAGCCAGATAGGGTAGACATAGAGGAAGAGGGGGTTGAACAGGGATTGCCAGCAGACCTGAGAGGATTTTTGGGTGGACCGAGGGTCCCGGCCTTTGATGGGAGTAAAAGGGATTTTAAAAACTGGCTGGCAGTCCTGGATAAGAGCCGCGTAATATATGAACTCTCAGACCAAGAAACCCTTTATTTGGCGTATGATGCCACCAGAGGGAAAGCGTCTGAGTTTATAAAAGGACTCTTAGCCAGTGAGCCCCACTTGACATGGGAAAGGTTGGAAGAATTATTAACTCGGGAGTTCGCTGACGAGGGGACTGCGATAGAGGCCATGAGAGCCCTCCTGAAGTTGATGCAGCTTTACTATAAAGACAGACCACAAGCCTCTGCAGTACCTACTGCAGGCAGAATGGACAAATAATAAGAAGATTCAACAGTGGGCGCTAAAGTTAAGTGGCTACCACTGTAAGATAGAGTATTTGGCAGGGAAGGAAAACACGTGCGCAGATTTACTCTCAAGAATACCGAAACAACTGGAAGAAAGATCTGTAAAAGTAGAGCAGGGAGTAGATGATAAAGCCTATAGAATCGGAGTAATTAACTCTAATAAGCTAAAAGATCGCCCTATGTTAGAATCGGACGAGGAAGCGGACGCACAGATAATAACTGATCCCTACTGGACAGAAGGAATTGAGAAGGAGCAGGAAGACAGTGAAATAGCTGCCCTTAGAGGAAAGGTGGAGGCAGGAGAGACCACCAAGTATGCCATAATAGAAGAAAGGCTATATTATCTCTCAGGTAGGGATGAAGAAGTCAAGCCCAAATTGTATGTGCCCAAAAGTTTAAGACCAGAGATATTGGAACAGTGCCACGAGAGGTTGGGTCACATGGAAATTGATAGGAGATATGATCTAATAGGGAGAAAGTACTATTGGCCCAAACTGTACGGAGAGGTCACTAACTATATTTGGAGCTGTGTAGTGTGCCAGTCGCAGAGCAGAAGGCAGGAAATGGCACCATTGGAGGAGATGGACGTGCCGAACTTCCCCTTCAAGAAAGTGAGTATGGATGTATCAGGACCATATGGGGAAACTGCACAAGGAAACAACTATATAGTGAGTTTTGTCGATTCGCTAACAAATTGGCCTGAGGCATATGCAGTACCAGACAAGAAGGCGAAAACTGTAGCCGATTTGATAATAAGTGAAATCTTCCCTAGGTATGGCGCCCCTGTGCAACTTGTCACTGATAATGGCACAGAGAATATAAACAGCATAATGAGAGAAGTGCTGACAGGTTTGAATATAGAGCACGTAAAAACATCTCCATATCACCCCCAAGGAAACGCTAAAGTGGAAAGGTTTCATAGAACCTTGGGAGATGTGCTGGCCAAGCTGGCCAGAGAGAATACAGGAAATTGGGATTTGTATTTGACGCAGGCTCTGGCGGCCGTGAGGATTACGATAAACGAAACCTCCAGATTTTCTCCTTACTTTATGTTGTTTGGCAGAGACGTGGTCCTGCCTGTGGATAACCTGTTGAAGCCCCGAAGAAAGTATATGGGATAAGATCATCATCAGCTGTTGCTGGAACAACAACATCAAATATTTGTACAGGCCAGAAGAAGAATAAAGAAGGCACAGAAGAGAAGAAATGAGAGAGTCAATGCTGAAAGAAAGGTAGTAGAATTTAAGGTTGGAGACTCTGTCTACTATAAAATCCAACAGAGAGAAGGAAAGCTGGACCAGAGATGGGAATCGTACTACCGGATAGTAGAGCAGATGGGTCCAGTATCATATGTAATATGGGATCAAGTGGCAGGACGAGCAAGGAAGGTCAATTCCAACGATCTGAAGAAGGCTGAAATAGCTAACCTGGAGATGAGCGAACCGAGGCCTAAGAAGACAAGGACAAGGAAGGTAACTCTGGTTGAGCCGGGAGAAATGGAGACGGAAGAAGATTCCGAGGAAAATGAAGAGATAGATCGACTTGGCCAGATAGACGAAGCGATCCTAGTGACGGAGTTGGAACCCTCGGCAGGAATCAGCGGCGTTCAGTCGTTGCCTGAATCGGTGCAGAGAAGACCCTGCGATGTCACCGTCGCACCCAATGCCAAAAGAAAAGGAAGAGTAAAACGAAGAGATCCAATCAAGCAGTCAAGGGCTCTAAAAAGAGGCACCCTAAACAAGACGAAGAGTTCAACGAGTGGGAGGAAGAGGATCAAATACCCCTTTCCCAACTCAGAGAAAGACTAAGAAACAGGAAAGAAATAGACATCGAGTCAAGAAATAATGAAGACGTCCAGGGCGAGGACTCTAAACAGAAGGAAGAATCAGGAGAGGAAGAAGAGGACAAAACACCTCCTGAACGGGAATTAAAGACAGAGGGAAGGTTAGAGGTCGAGCATGAACTACCTCTGAAGATGAGATTGAGAAGGGTGAAGAACCACAAGTCTCAGTGGAACAAAGAAAGCGGTGCAGAATAGAAGCACTCGGTGTCGACAGATAACGACACTGGCTCATCCAAAAACCTAGTGGCTGACTGTGGTGCATGTGGATGGAGGGGATGAAGTCGCGAGGTGCACCTCACGAAGGACGGAAGAAGATTACTGACATTGCTAACTGGCCAGCAGTGATCTCATGAAGTACGACCTTTGAAGTGGGAACCCCACGCACCTGTCCGGACCAATCTGCCCGCTAGGAGTTAGTTAGAGGAGGAAAGAGCTGAGGGTTACAAATTTAGAAAGAAATTATGAAATGATTGAGTGAAGAATTGAACAAGATCGAATGGTTATGAAGAATAAAAACAAGAGAATCTTGTTGCAGGAATGATCAAAATGAAAGGGTTGATGATGATGATGATGATGGTAGCTACATGAATGGTAGCAACGTACAAGATGGAAACAGAATACATAGCTTTAAATTCGGGTAGAACAAAATTCATGTTGCTAAGAGCTGAAGAAGCTAGAAATTGTAGAAATGATGCTCTAGGGTCTTGTACATCGTTAAGCCCTATCTATATAGCTGGTAATCACAAAATGTGCATACTAGAATTGTTTGAAGGGAAGAAAAAGGGAATTAAGAGGACTCGTCAAGTGGAGGTATTAGCAAACACGGCATTACCACAAGCTATCAGTGTATCAGACGGAGTGTGGGCAGTGGCCACACAGAAACCCATTAGCTTGTCTAGGGTATGTGGGGGAGAGTCCACAAGGACATTAAGAGTAAAGCCACCATTATCCCTGTTAAAGTTACCCCTGGGATGTTCGGCATTTGGGATATCTATTTCCTTACGCCCCTATTACTAGGACGAAGAAAGATATGAAGAGAAAGATTCAATCATAGAAATGATTGGCAGAAGCTTAGTCAATTGTACAGAGTTGTGGGAGCCAATAGTCCAATGTCACCTTGAATAAAATGCCAGTACTAATGAAGCCGATAGAAAAAATCGATATGGATCAATTGAGGGACAAGTTAAGTGCGTTGGGAAATGATGTTATGGCTTGGGAAGATGATGAGCAGATCGCGATAAGTTGGTCGGCAATGATGGGTACATTCATAATTATAGCCATAGTGGGTATGGCAATATGGAAGATTAGAAGTAAGAAGGAAATTAACTAGCGATAATCAAATGAGCATGCAGCAACTCGAGGGGGAGATGCCGAGCAGTGTTCCTTACTCATACAGAATCGGCGAAGAAATTGCAGAAAGACCGGCGGAGGAGGCTGGCGTGAGACCGACTCGTGCGGCGGAAAAAAACCCTACAGCGGAGAGAAAAACATTGACCAAGAAAAACAAGTCATAATAACCACAAACATACACCCACAGGCACACGCACACATTACATTTGCATGTAGAACGAAGAAGATGAAAAGAACATTACATTTGTATGTAGAACAAAAGATGAAAACAATATTACAATTGCATGTAGAACAGAAGAAGATGAAAAGAACATTACATTGGCATGTAGAACGACGAAGATGAAAAGAACATTACATTTGCATGCAGAACGAAGAAGATGAAAAGAACATTACATTTGCATGTAGAACAGAAGAAGATGAAAACAACATTACAATTGCATGTAGAACAGAAGAAGATAAAAAGAACATTACAGAACAGAAGAAGATGAAAAGAACATTGCATTTGCATGCAGAACCGAAGAAGATGAAAAGAACATTACATTTGCATGTAGAAAGAAGAAGATGAAAAGAACATTACATTTGCATGTAGAACAGAAGAAGATGAAAAGAACATCACCTTGCATGTAAAACCGTAAAAAAAGAAAAGAAGAATAGAATTACATGGGACAGATGCATGATGTATGATGCATGCTAAATAGTGTATTTGGGTTTAGGTGTCATTTACGAGTAAAAGACAAATAGGTTAGGGGAGGATTGTGACACTATTTGGCTTGCTAAAAAAAAAGAAAGAAGAAAAACAAAGAAAGGTCAGAATTAAACGTAGGTGATAAGAAGCCATCACGAAAAGGAAACTAAGCGGTGTTATTTTTCTGACAAAGAAAAGTGGTAAATTTTTTTATTTCCATTGTCAAGAAAGAAAAATACTGGATTTAATCTGATTTATGTTACGGGGCGGGTGAAAATTCCAGGTTGGTCAAATAACCTGCGAGACAGAATTCTAAAGAGATAAAAATTAATTAAGCACCCGCTGACCGAAGAACGAAAATGTCCATTGGACCACACAGTTACAAAAACCAAAAGACTAAAACATTAGTTATCTACAGAAAGGTCGTTTGGAAAAGGCATCTGTTTTGTGTCGGAACTGGCTAGGATAGCGAAGCTATTTTATCAGAGCAGTAATTGGCACCAAGAATGCAAATACGTCAAAATGGCCACCCACTTGATGCTGGCGAAAAACTGATTGACGAATTCCAGGTGATTCGGTTAAGATAAAGAGTCTAGGGTGTGAGGTCTCCTCGAAGAGAAGAAAGAAAAGGAAAAGAAAAAGAGAAAAAAAAGGGGAAGATAATTTTTTTTTCTTTGAGCAAAATTTTTTAAACCGAGGCTAGTCTGGCCACACCCACGCTGCTGAGCGCCCATTGGCTGAATGGTGGCATGAGCGTTAGGCGGAGGTAATCATGTGAAGAAGGAGGGGAGGCCTTTTGCGCCCCCATGAAGGGATAGGTGTGAGATGCCACTGTGAGAGAGTGGGGAAACCTGTTGACATCCTCTGAGGGCATGGTGAGATACCAATATGAGAACAGAAGAAGGTGAGAAGACGAAAGACTTCCAAAAATGGAAAATAATAAAATTTTCCTGACCGAAAACAAAGAAGTTTATTGTGGGTTTAGAATTATCAAGGAACCTCAAACCCCGACAAGCCCACCACGGTTTTGGTCGGCGTCCATATAAGCAGAGTCGCAGCGAGTTAAGTTCAGTTCGAGTTCCAGTTAAGTTGAGTGAAGTTCGCAGTTGGGGTTGGAGACAGACAGGCAAGCAGTTGCAGTGAGCTGAGAGCACTGAAGACCCGCCTCGCAGAAGCTGACTAGGATTCGCGCAAATTCCGAACTCAATTTCTAACCAAGAACAATTTATTTTTGAAGAACGACTTAGACTCACACCACCAAAACAAGTTTTACGAATATCACCTGAAGATACACCAAGAACCAGTTTCTTAAAGAACAAACAACTTAAGATGTTAAGACTCGCCTAACAAACACAAAGTGTCACGAATCCATATAGCGGGTTGGGAAGTAGACGCAGTCCTGTATTCAGAAATCAGATATAAAATATTGTTATCCTTTTTTAACACATTTGAACTTTTCGAGATATTATTTTATTTTATTTTACATATACTTGTGCGATATCGCCCTTATTCGAACTCGACTTGCATTACGGTCCGGCGACTCATTGATTTCGTCTGCCTAAGATTAATTCACAACGTGGGTAGGTTAGACTGGAAATCAAAACAGTTACTTCGGTAACCAGACGTTGGAGGCGAGCTGGGAACGACAAGGCTGATACCGAATCTAACCAGATTCCCATCCGAATCACCAAAAGGTTATTTGGTGCCACGACCAATACCAAGCCCGTTGGTCGTCACAGGACAGGATAGTACGAAGGACGCGGCTAGACAGACGTCATATTTGGCGCAGCGACACCGGGGGACGTTACATATATATATATACAAATGTGAGAATGGACATTTGAAGTAAAATTTCACTGTTCGTAGCATTTACTTTTTAAAAAGGGCTCAATACAAAGTAGAGTAATATATTATTTTTATTATTATTATTATTATTATTATTATTATAAAAGATTATAATAAATACATATTGAAATCACTACACAAAAGCTTTCATGTTTCAATACATTGATTGTACTTCTTCAGGCGATTGTAATTACAATCAAATTATAGAAACATGAAAGCTTTTGTGTAGCGATTTCAACATGTTTTTATGATAATCTTTCATAATATATATATATATATATATCGTATAGGTCGTATCAAAAATACGTTTACAAAATGTTCCTCACACCAAAACAAGGACAAGATTAGGCATAAAGTTATGCCTGCAAATTCTTTCTTTTTAAGCTAATTTTAAAGTTTATGGTAGACGCTGTTATATGTACAATCCATGATACAATGCAAAAATAATTATACAAACTTTGGTCTGTGTTCCTGACACCAGAAAAATGGCGAAATGGCCATAGAAACATATGTCCAAAATGTAATCGTTGTGCCTCAACCCAACAACTCATAACAAATGTTTAAAATGTCCTTCGCTTACTTCTACACACACATGTCCTCTTCGGATCATTAACTGGCGCATTCTTTTAAATACTCTCACACACTGTTGTATGGCTTCGTAGACCCCATGACACGTTGATAAAGCCTCTTTTCATCATTAATGTCTGCTGCATAAACCATTTGTTTTAGGTGACCCCACAGATAAAAATCCAAACGATTGAGATCGAGTGATGTGCAGGCCATAGAAACGGACACTTACATATCCCTCTTACATGGTAGATGTCAGCCAGTTTATGCAATAAACCATCGGCAAAACTTCTCCCTGAATACGTTGCAAATGATACGGATACAGGGGCTGCACTTGAAGTACCCTCTATGCGGCACTATGATATGTACTACATGCTAGGGCTACCTGAGGTTTGCGGATAACTGGATCATCTCCGGCAGCCTATAGAATGTGTTCTTCCTCGATCAATAGTTGAGTGATCAGAGGACGAAAGGCCCCGCACACGTTGCAAATGAGACGGATACAGGACATGCACTGAAAATACCCTTCATGCGGTACTATGAGAAGTACGACATCTTAGGGCCACTTGACCTGTACTGATACCTGGATCGTGTCCGACAGTCTGTAAAATGTGTTCTTCGTGGTCAAGCGTACGAGGGGATTTCATTCTTCCTCGTTCCATTGTTTGTGGTGCCACGGGTCCTGTCTCAGCAACGCGATGATAAACAGCACCAAAGGTTGGATAACTCGACTGCCTTCGGTCTGGAACGAAATCTAATACAGCCGTGCAGCCTTGCGTCCATTACCATTTGCGCGGCCGTATGTAAAAATCATAACTACCTGGTCACAATACGGATATCTTGCCATTGTTAAACGGAATAATTCTCAGTTAACTCACTACTATACACGTTAAACGTTAAAGACAGACTAGCCACAAATGTAAACGAATGACAAATGTTACCTAGTCTGCACGACAACTGAGCGCCATCTACCGTAAACTTTATTCAAACTTAACTCAAAAACGAAGGATTTGCGGACATAAGTTCATATAGATTTTGTCCTTATCAAAAATGTGAACACGCCCCCCAAATTTTTTAAAATATTTCGATACATTCTGTATATCATGAGACAGATTAGGGGAGTTATATTAGGTGATCTTAGGTGCACTGAAGTTTATTCAATTTTAAAACTAGTTAATTCATATTTGCTTTAAATTTTTTATTCTGATCCGTTAGAAATATTAATTTTTGATATAGTCGGTTTTCTAAACCAATAATATCTGACAATTTTCACTGAAAATCAAGCGATTACAATCCTCTTCTGTACTCCAGAACTTTCCACAGTATTCTAGTCTTCTGGGGAATTTCGTTTCTTCCTTGTATTTCCAATTCTTCAAAGCAACAATAAAGAATTAAAGAAATCACTCGCAGATTCAATTTCTAAAGGAAGACTGCATAAAAGATATATCTAGTGAGAGAATTGTTGTAGTTATCTTAGGTGATAGAGGATGCATCGAAATTTTTATTCAAACAAGAGACTATATAAAATATACAAACAATTAATGTTTCTGTTTGATTTGATTTTTAAGTGTTATCAACCTTTTGCTGATTATTTAAAGCCAGATAATATTTGTAGATTGTAAGAATTTCTTGGAGATAATAGTGATTTACTGATACAGTCCCTACTAATTAACCCATAGCTGGAGAAAAGCGGTGGATTCATACCTTTCCAAAGGGTACGTGAATATCACGAACCTGACTGGAATTGGAACTCGGCTCTTTAGATTTTCAATTCCGAGCCGTTATCCATTACGCCACCTGCACATCCCTGTTTACAGCACCTGGTATTCTCAAGCGGTCACCCATCTAGGTACTGACTAGGATCGATGTTGCTTAACGTCGCTGTTTTAACATGATATGCCGTAATAAGCCACAATTACGTACATTTATTAGGTTGGTGCAAAAATAATGACGTAATAATGTCGTTTTTTGACGTATTTTTTAACGTCAAAAAACGACATTATTACGTCATTATTTTTGCACCAACCTAATAACAACATATTGGCCTGAGCAAATGATAGAAAGTGAAATTGGCTTGTGTTCAGTTTCTGGTCGTTCACTTCGCGCTAAGAGCCTTGGAAGAGGCATGAATCCATCTTCCCCCAACTAAATAGCAGGACAGACGGGGCTCTTTAGCCTTGAGGTGCAATTTTGACTTCAAATTCAGCCTGAAAATGTATGGGCTCCGTCTGGCTATTTTTCCCTAGATACACTACTGCAGATACACGGATGAAATAGATTTGCTACTCCTAACATTCTAATCGGTTACTGGAATCGGCGCTTTAAAATTATATATATTCACGTCATATCTCTTATTTCCGGTATTACTTGAAATATTTTAGTTACTTTTATTTATTTACATACCTATAGGATATTGAAGCAACGATAATCGAATGTGATATTGACGTCATTACGTTTCACGCGTTCAAACACGGCCAGTTCTCTGTCGATCACCCACAAGCCGTGCCGTTTTAACAGCATTGTGAGCCCTGGAGCCCAGACTCATGCCCACGGGAATAAAAATGTAAACGGTCAATAAAATTTAACATGATATGCCGTAATAAGCCACAATTACGTACATTTATTAGGTTGGTACTAAAGAATTATTGGTACATTCAACTAACACAAGCCTCTTTTTAAAGCCTCTATCCTGTGCCCACTTTCTGGTCAATGTCAGCTGATACAGAATCCAGTGCATGTTTAATTTTATCAACCCCTACCCCGCCACGCAGAGTACTGACAACATCAAAATACGACGACCATCTTGTGTCAGGCAGACACTTGACCACAAGATAATTTTCTAAAGAATTTATTTACCTAACCCACCACCACCACCACTACTAAGTCGGGATGTGACAAAAGGTCTTTTTTATGTGGGAAGCGGATATATGTATGGGCCTAGGACAAAAATTGCATGATCAATATAATGCTGGCGTCTTAGTGCAATGAGGAAGGTGCTGCTGCAGGATTGTAATCCCCGGGAGTCAGGTGCCTTTTCTCCTTTAAAATGAAAACTGATACTGTGCTTTGATCCCGGGCTGAAGAATTTTCTAAAATTGGTGCCAGAATATTTTATACTCCTGATTACACTCTTTGTTCCCGCTCATTAGTAATGTTTCTGTTTCTAATTCTTCCACACTAAGTAACTCCTTGCGTCTTAGGAATTTTACTGCCTTGAATGGGGTGAAATCGATTAAAAAATAGCCGAGAAAAAAAGAAACCAGACGCTGAACAAAATCAAAGTCTATAATATTTTCCAATAAAAAATCGACACTGTTGTTTGTTGTGTTCAGCACATGGGCTAAGGATACAAAGATGGCGAATTCAGTCAGTTGACTAATCCAGACATAATTGATGTATTATCGTACGACTGACTATGGCAATTTGATAACAAAATTTTTGTCCTTTATCCGGACATCCAGAACAATTTCTACGCGATTCTTTGCTCCATGAAAAAACGTTGGGATGAACTTGATGAAACACACCACAATCTCAAAGCCTCGAATATATGGCACGGTAAATATCGAATATATGGCACGGTAAATATCGAATATATCGCACGGTAAATATCGAATATATCGCACGGTAAATATCAATTGACCGATGTGTGAGATTCCTGGTTTGGAATTCACACACTGATAAATAATACTTTGAAAAAATACACTTGATAAATAATACTTTGCGTTATTTCTTCCAGAATAACACAAAGAACATGATGTCCTAGTAATTCAATAACTCAATTTTCTTTCTGGCGTTAAATACAATGAATTTCCCTTTCTAGTATTCCCGTGCAGTTTAAGTGGGGACAGACAAATTCCCTCAACAGCTGTAGAATACATTAATTTGAGGAAAATAAAAGAGAGTAAAAAAAAAGATGAACATTAATAATACAAGTATTTGTGCCTGAAAGACATAATAGAAAACCCTTAGCATGGTTTCACTTTCTCAGTCTTGGAAGTCAGAGTCCGCTGACATGAAGATTCTTATATGTTGTGGCCTTTACCGAATTTACTGATATGCAACTGAAGAGGCCACCATATATAACAATCACTGGATTCTGATTTCAGAGGCCGAGAGACTGAATACTTGCTAAGAGTTTTCTGCTATAATATATTTCATACATAGGTCCTTGCATTATGAATATTCATCTTTTTCTTACTCTCTTGGTTTCCTCAGGTTTCCAGAGACTTCCATCTATCCAAGTATTAAGTTGTCACATAAATTCGTTCGTTTTTTATAACTTATTTTAATACTTATTATTTATTAATAGTTCTGATGAATCATTCAACTATGTATTCTCCTCCATTGTTCGCAACCATCAGTCAACGATACACTAACTGTTTAAAGCCTCGATGATAGAAATCACTAGGTTTTGATTCGAAAACTTCATCAAACCACGTTTTAATCTCCTCGTCATTGTTGAACGAAACAGCCATCAAATTCTTAGAAAGCGACCGAAAATAGCTGTCTGAAGATAAATCAAGAGAATACGGTGGGTGTGACAGAACTTCTAACCTTCCTAACTGAGCTCTTTCTTTGTACCCACGAGTGGCCTGTTACTGAGCTGGAGTTGGTTTCTCTCGGTCAATGCGTGTGGCACACATGAGCTATGATTCTGGACCTTGCCCATTGAGTGAAGATGGCGAGCGATAGTAACATGAGAGCTTGCCATCTTATGAACCAATTTCCTAGTGGCCAGGCGCGGTTCGTTATTTTATCAGCACTTGCAATTGGTTCATCAAACTGAACAGGTCAGCCAGAAAGCGAAGTGTCTGTGAGTTCGAACTTCCCCTCCTTGAAACAGAAAATCCATTTCTGTGCCATTCTGTTGGTAATAATAAAGACATCTCCGTACACAGCACAAATTTCTCGTGCACCTTTGGCAGTTTTGTGACCTTAATTAAAAGCAAAATGATGTCGAACAAGCTCACTCTTGTCTACTTGGCCTTCCATCTCAAAGGGGTGTCTAATCTGAAATAAAATTTTAATAACGTTAGACAATAGTTTCATATGATGACCATAGTAAGAAGAAAAAATTATTACGAAAAATCATTCACAAAACATCAGAAAAAAAAACTCTATAACAACCTAATATTTTAATGAGTAAGAATAATTTTAAAATACCTACTTGTATGCGTCTCTGTAGGTTATCTTTCCTCTCGTGAATTTATCAGTTTTTTATATGTACGAGTTTCTATTTCTCTTCTTCAATAATTTGTCTCCTTAACTAATCTATGTGTTTATCAGGGACTTGTCCCGGTGGCTGAAAAAGTGGTAAGTTTTCTTCCCACGTCACTTGCTGCTTTCGTTCACTTCAATGTCCACCGTTCCAAGAGCTATGGATAGATCTCTCAATACTAGGTGTATATAAACCTATAATTAATACCATTTTCTTAAGAAGTCAAAACAAGTGTGCAGGTGGTGCAGTGTTTGGTGACCGGAACAAGAAATCGGCTGAGTTCGAATTCCGATAGAGCCTGTTACTATCACATTCGCACAAATACCATGTGATAGGTAGGAATCCATCTCCATATCTTCTCCCCTCCCCAATTAAGGGTTAAATAATAGGGTAAACTGGAATCTCTATGCGTGGTTGGCAACCAGTCTAGGAGAAGGACATTTCAAAACAGTATCTCGCCCAGGTGAAGCACATACCATACAACCATCGAGAAAAATCGGTGACGTTTTTAGAAATCTACAATTAATACTGGATTTTTATTTTTTTTAAATTTATCTCGGATTTTATGTGTTCAGGTCAGAATTTCATAAACTTATTTTTCCCAGGGATCTCTCGATCTGTAAACTGTGTCCTGCCAATTCTTTAAATATCTTTTCTGCCAATTCAGATAAAACGAAAAGAAAAGTGACAGTCAAATAACATTATCATTGTTGAGGAGATACAGAAGAATGCGTCATCCCATGGGGGCCAAATTCTGGTTATGCGTTAGCAATTTTCGCTGTATCGCACATAGCATTATGACAAAAGTGTTGCCTTCGCCTTTGCCAAAACAGCACCTCACACTGCCAGTGTACATGTCGTAGGACAGCGCCTTGTAACGACGAAGCAAGCGACACTTTTAGTCTATTAATAAGAATGTTAGCGTCAAATGATGGAAGCTTGTATCCAACGGCTGCCGGCAGCTAAGGAGATGTGGATACGAATTGGATTACTTTTGACGTTGCGTTCTCTCAATAGTTTTGACGCCGAGAAATTGATGTCGACGAACAAGCGTGTGTATGCGCCTGCGTAGGCAGAGACATCAAGGATTTCATAGCAAGCGATAACTCTTTCTGCACATTTTTTCATGGACGTGTGAATATCAGTGTATATGTCGTGGGGATGACTGAAAATAAAATGTAGAATAAAGAGTTTAGTTGAAAGTATATTTTTATTTCACTTTATCATATTCGACTATTTATACGAAGTTTTTTATATATATTTTTTGTTTAATGTTCCTTGCTGATAAAAGTTGAAAGACACTATGTATGTCTGATTATAAAAATGCTTGTGTGTATAAATGGAGACACGGAGGAGTAATGGATAACGAGGAATCGGAGAACCGAGTTCGAATTCCAGTTGAGTTCATTCACTTACGCGACTTTTGACCCCTAGGAAAGGTATGAATCTAATTCTTCGCATAACCCCACCCGCCAGCTATGCCTGTGTTTGTGTTGCAATATTTTGTGTTCAATTTGTTAATACTTTTAAGAATGGATATTTTCTATTTTCTCTAGTTCTACGAGAGTGAGTTGAAAAGCTCATATGCTGACTAGGAAGGAGTGATGCTAGAGCTACGAAATCTTAATAACTACATTGTTTCTAGTGTATAATTTACTGCATATATATATATATATATATATATATATATATATATATATAATTTATTAGTAAATTATAACATAAATATGTTATAAATTACTACAAAAATAGCCATTTTGTTTCAACACCTCTGGTGTCTTATCAAGTGATGATGTTGAATATAGAATAAAGGGTTTTAAAATGTTCAAATCAATTAACCACCCCTTGCAAGGGGAAACGCTGTTACATAAGCTGGAATGACCAATCAAAATACAAGTATACGAGAATTCAAAAAACTTGAGAACAAACTAAGGTTATAATTTATTCTAATAAGTATTAAATTATGCGATAAAATTTGAAATTAAAAATTACCCATTTGTACGTGTGATTGCATGTATATGTATATATCTGTGTATATGTTTGCTGTAGGTAGTCCTTTCTGTGTTTCTGTCTGTAGTGAAGAATGTGTGTACACTGTACACTTATATCTGTAGGTAGTTTTTATTTTCGTTCAACTACTGTACAGTAGTGCGTATGTAGATATATATGAAAAAAAATAAAGAGGTGTTGAAACAAAATGACTATTTTTGTAGTGATTTTATAACGTATTTATGTTATAATTTTCGAATAAATAATTATATTCGCTCTACTCTGTATTGAGCACTCTTTTAAGAATAGTAATTGTTAGTTTTTGGAATTTATTCCGTATACACCAATCCTATACATACATATATATATATATATATATATATATATATATATATATATATATATATATAGTGTTCCAATAACTTGGACCGATTTTAAATATGAATTAAGTCTAAGTGTCTAATACTTTTTTCTTTTTCTTTCAGGTGTAACAATTACGTTTTTGGCAATTTCAACCATGAAAAGATTCACAATCAAACAATGTGTTAAAACCACACAGAATCAATGTTGAATAACTAAACCATGTGTAAAAGGCTGAGATTAAATTATTTATCTTAAAAACCATTTCTATAACAATATAATTCAATTATAAATCAAGTATTTGGCCGTTTTAAGTAAAACCCATGTTAAATCGCTAAAGTCGATTTTGTTCTTGGGAAATAAAATTCATTTTCTAATGACGTCATTGTTGGAACCCCGATATTCGTTATCCTTTTTTCTTTTTTTTCTTTTTTTTTTCTATGACAAATTCTTATTTGTATTGTAAAATCGTAATCGTTTGCACAGTTCTCGGGAAATCATCGTTACCACCCAGTCATATTTATGTTCTGAACTTGCTTAGGCAAAGAGTCACTATTCCTTATTTTGTTCTTATTTTTATGTTTTTATTTTTTGTTGTTGTTTTTTTAACTGTTATTTCACCCAATACAAGAACCAAGGGCCAATCCAGCTAGAGGGATACAGAGTGGGATTGTAAAAGAGGAGCCGTAAAAAAGTATTATGAGGGCGAGTAGCATAGATATCAGTTGACGTTTTGTTACTGACAATCTCATCTCTATCTCCGCATATTACTATAGTCATTATTTTGTTGTGGTAGATCTATCTTAACCGAATTGGAATTATTCCGAGTGACCATTAGCTTCACTTTTCAAATGTCCTCTTCGCAACCATGTCTATATTTCATCTGCACTTTTTTCTATTTGCCTTCCAAAATATCCGTGCGATCCTTTTCCTTTCAACTTTTGGCTTCCCACTTTGGACTCTCCTGTTTCTCAATTAAGCCTATTAACATAATTTCATTTTTGGTTAGCTGTAATTATTCTTGCATTTCTTTGTCTTGTGTAATCTTGAAATGTCTTAAAAGTAAAGTTGACACCATCTTCAATGTTTACGAGTCTTCTGATTTCCTTCTCACATTCCTAGTAATAGCCTTCACGGTTTTGCTAATTGAATTTTCTGATGAGTCATAATTCTTAAGTAAATCCATCTTGCACATTTACAAATCTACCATTCATTCATACATTGAATACCGCTGCCATATCTGGTCTGGCGTTCCTGCTATTCATCACGAGGTCCTTGACAAAATCCAAATAAATATTTGTTATGTAATCGATCTTGACCGGGCAACTCTTCAGTCATTTTCTCATCGACGTGGCGTAGCGTCACTCTGTCTTTTCTACAAATATTTCCATGGCAACTGCTCTGATGAGCTTTTGTCCCTCGTGCCCCGACTACATGAATTTAAACGTGCTACTAGATTACCATTTAGGTCTCGCCCTTCTACTGTTGAAATAGTTAAATTTAACCCCTACTTCTTCTCCAAAAGTTTCTTTTTACGCACTTCCCGCTTGTGGAATTACATTCCATTTACTTGCTTACTACAACCTTCAAAAATTTTTAATGCAACGTCAATCGCCATCTTCTATCTTCTTGAATCCCGTTCATCTTTTGTTCTTTCCTCGATCCTCCCAATACTCAGGCTTTTATCTCACTTTCACTCTCTGAACTCCCTTAAACATTAGTGGTATTTCCACTTTGCTTGGGGCGAAATTATTGAAAAAATGCATGAATTAACTCTTTGAAAGTTCTATAAATATAAAATACCTATAGAAATTCGCTTATTAAACAAAATATTATCACAAAAATTATAAGTATCAATACAACACATTAAAGAAGTAAGAGGGTACAAATAAAAAGATTTAAAACTGATACTTTCTTTTAGTTTCGCTGAAGCAGACGTTAAACTCATGAGAGCTTTATCGCCTCACTTATTTTTCGGTTTTCTTTCTTTCCTTCTTTTTCTCACTGAAACCAAACCAGCGTCTCTGATATATCAAAATGGAATTGTCCAATATTTATGTGATATAGACAGGGCGTAACCTACGCACTTGCTAATAAATTAAAGAAACAAGCATAATAAAAAGGCCTCACACAGCAGCCGAAACGGTGCAGACCCTCAACGAGCTGGGTTGAGAACTGCTCCCTCATCCCCCTTACAGCCCAGACCTTGCCCCTTCAGACTTTCACCTGTTTGGTCCCTTGAAAGCGTTCACGAGAGGCACGAAGTTTAAAAGTGACGATGAAGTCAAATGTGTTGTGAGCGACTGGCTGAGACATCAGTCCAAAGATTTTTACGCTGAGGGAATACGGAAGCTTGTGCACAGATGGGAAAAGTGTGTGACAGTGCTGGGAGACTACGTTGAAAAATAAAAAAATAAGTAAGCTTCTATCTGTATTAGAAGTCCTTATACCGAAAAATTCACCTTATTTATTGAATGACCCTCGTATTTCTAAATCACGTATTTATCGACTATCTCTAGACGCTAGGCATTTATCGACTAACTTTTGAGCCACTCAGGTATTATCGACCCTCTGGAACGTCCCATCGACACCAACCCCGAAGTCAATATCAGCCACTTTGGGGATTCCTTTTTTACAGTAAATATGAAGACACACGTGGAGTTACACGTTTATTATTGCTATTTTCCCATTTTCTCTTAATGCAAGAGAGAACGAAACAACAAAAGTAATAATTGGCATGGGCTTCAAAGGTTGGACATAAAACATGGTTTATTATAGTTGTTTTTCTGAATTTCTGGGATGCCAAGTCATCATTATTTACACTATTATATTTCGGTCGGTTTACTCGCCGGCCTTTCTCAGGTGTATATCAATCTTGGTAAACTACAGGGAATTCTGAATTGAACCGATTATTTAATATACGGGGGGTAGACTGTTCTCATTCCACTGCTCATACCTAGGGATATCGTCTAGCACTTATTTTATTTAATACTGTTCAGTTATTGCTCGCCTGTTTCCGCTGGATCAAAGTACACACTACCCGACCCAGGGATTGAACTCACAATAACTATGTCACCAAATTCACAAACCAATGCTTTGATCTTCTTCTAAGACAACATACTGGTGTGAAGTTGGAGCTTTAAACCTAACCTTACTGCTGATTAGAGTTGCAACTGCTGCTGTCTGTCATATTTTGACTGCTACTGCTGCAGTTGGAGACTTGGTGCCATTTGTCTTTCTTTCTTTATTAGCGAATCCCATATTGTATTTATTTATATGCTAAGCCTACGTTGTGCCCTACTAGACCGGAGGTACTACGGCCAAAATGTTGTGATAAGAAAAAAAAAGATGAGGACAATTGTTCGAATATAAATAGTGTATATAATTGTTTTCTCAAGCATTTAAATTACTAGACAGTAACCAAACGCAATAAACATGAGGTTGAAAATTGATCTTGACGGAATAATTATAAACAAAGAAGAGAATACTGACCTCTTATGTAATATCGGTCGTCCTCTATGGCACTGAATGCTGGACCATCTCATCATAGCAGGAAAAGAGACTTAGGCAACAGAAATGTGGTTCTACAGAAAGATGATGAGAATAACATGGACTGAATATATAAGTAAAAGAGATGTTTTATGAAAAATGGAAGCAAAAAGGACACTTAGAATGAGAAAAAGACAATTGAAATTTCACATAATGAGAAAAGAGGGCTTGGAGAATTTGATACTCACCGTACATATTGGAAGCAAGAGAGACAGAGGCAAGCAGCGAATACCTATCTAACGAGCTTGCGCAAATGGTTGTCAGAACGGAGTTCAGCGGAGATAGCAAAAAGATGATCCAACACGTACAGATCCTGTCAATTAAGCAGTGAAAGCTGTTATCATTCCCAATGATTATTATAATTTTAAATGATATAAAAGTTTGAAACCTTTATTATAATAACCAACGATATTTCAACTATATGCCGTACATGTATAGTAAAATTACGAATATAAAATTAAACAAATATACATTAGTCTGTTTATCATTGTTTGTCGTGGAACCCCAAGCGACTTCTTGCAGAAACCTCGATATCAAGCTATACCGTGTTAACAACAGTTTCAAGCTCGGTATCCACCAGAAATCAACCAACAAAAACGACCTAATAAACTTCTATTTCCACCATAACTACAAAATAAAATCATCGGATTCTACCTAAGAGCTCTAAGAATATGCAGCTCGGATTATTTACATGAAGAAGGGAAATAAATTGAAAACACTTTCAAAATTCTCCAGTATCCTAATCATTTTATATTCAATTCGAAACAAAAGGCCTATAAAGTATTCCAAAACAAAAAAGGCCCCTCCTGAGAAACCCAATAAATTAAAAAATATTATCCTGCCTACTAATTCTATCAGATCTACAATCGAAAAAAATCTATCTAAACTCAAAACTACTTCATCCAAAACAATAAAAGACTGAGTCAATACTAAACAAAACAATAATGTAAAACCTGAAGGAAGAGTTTACTCCATCACCTGTAATAATTGTCACAATAGATACATAGGAGAAACCTCAAGGAATGTAAATAAAAGATTGTATGAACACAAAAAGGTCATTTTACAAAATAATACATCAAACCTGTTGCTTGGCCACCGTAACTAGACTGACTACAACTTTGACATCAAAAATGCTACTCTCATCAAAAAAGAAAATAATTCCCTACGACGCAGTGGCTTAATCGCAAGGTCATTCACCATTGCTGGCAGATATTCTAATATCACAGTGTGTAATACTTACTTACAAAAGTGATGGAAAGAAAAAGACTCTAAATTAGGTACTTCTACTAATTAACGTCACTTTAAGTGGGTACATGTGTTTAAGTAGATATTGTTTGTTCTTTTGTTTGTTTTTTTTTTGGTGATTAAAATTGACATTTACCGGCCTGACCAATCGAATGCTTTATTAAAGACTTAAAAATTCAAAATTATTATTTCTTTAATAAAACCTTTGATTACCCAACCCGATAGATATCAATTTCGCTATATAAAACAAAAAACAGTGTATTTATTCTGACACGAGCACCCGCTGAACATAATGGTTATATTAGGTTGGTGCAAAAATAATGACGGAATAATGTCGTTTTTTGACCTTAAAAAATACGTCAAAAAACGACATTATTACGTCATTATTTTTGCACCAACCTAATATTAATAATGATAGATAGATAGATAGATAGATAGATAGATAGATAGTATCAAATCCATAAATGATAAGGATAATCTAAGTAAGTCTTCCGTCAGGATTGAAGTTTGCCTCTTCATTTGCAGGAGAAATTGCCGTTTACTTCGTAGCGAAATGGGATTAATGATTGGCCGTTTCAGGAAATAATGTTTTGTTGTTGTTGTTGTTTTGTTTTTTTTTTGTGAAATTAGATGCCAAATAATTGAATAGGAGGTTCACTTGACTAATGACAGGAAAAAATGAAACCTAAAACGTACGATCATCACTGACAACTGCAAAGTGATTTTATCGGATCCTAAAAATAATATAATTTTATTGTAAAGACCATTTTTGTATGCATATATATCATATATTGTCATATGATTCCGAGAGCAATGCCGTCGGGAGTTCTAAACTCTTGGTAGGGTCACTTTTGGCGGCAAGGTCGAAGTCGAGGATCCAGACTAAACGTGGCCAACCCCAAAAACCCCAACACTGGAACAAGCGAATGACGATTACAACAGATCTCAACGGTTAAACCAGCAGATGAAGAAAGCTACGCGTGACGGACAAGCTACAGAAGGCGCCACTCGAAATTATAACAGAAACAGTGGCAGTCCGTTGCAGTTTCATAATTGGATTCTGCATGTCTCATTCCATATGTGCCGAAGAGGAAGGTCATGAAATCAAATGTGTGGGTCAAATTGAGATCCGCCATAACCAAATTCATGCCAACGGCACTTTCTTCTACTCTGATATTCTTTACCGCCAACCAACTCTTGCAAATCCAAACGGCAATAGGGAATGGATGACGGAACAGGTTTTGGTAAAACTAGAAGCTTCTAGTCCTGAACCTGCACGTTGGCGGAGAATTTAGTCATGGAATTATAATCGTTTTTTCAAAATTTGTTCTGTGCTGGGTAAGACGATAAACTACGTCCAACACCAACGCCTCTGATCAGGAGGTTTTGAGGAGCATGAAATCACCTCTTAATTGCTAGTGTTCCCAGATCCACCCTGACCCAGCGTAGTAGCACTTGTTAGGGTCCCACCTATGGGTAAATTGTTAACCCTCCAAACTGGGGTCAAAACACTATGAAAGTGTAAAAATAGGTTTTAATACCAGAAATGCTTTGTAAAACTTATTACCAGCAATACATTATTACCAGCAATGCATTTTTGAAAAAAATATTACCAGCTCTACATATTTAAAAAAATATTACCAGCGATACATATTTAAAAAAATATTACCAGCGATACATTTTTGGAGAAAAAATATTACCAGATATAGATTTTTGAAGGAAAAATATTACCAGATATAGATTTTTGAAGAAAAATATTACCAGCAATAAAAATTGTCGGCATTAAATAACCCATTGTAGTTGATATGCCGTAAGGCAAAACAAACGAAACCAAAACTTGTCCATTTACCTGAATTGAACACAGATCTCCCTGTATTCGATGTCAGTGAGTACATATTTCAGTAAAGCAGAATAACACTATTAAATATGCGTTGGCGCTATATTCCCTCCTGCTGTCCATCTGTGGCCCGAGCGCCCAAGCGAGACATTGTATCGCTTTCCCGAACCCCGATTACATCAGGCTTTAATGCGAGGGTCTCTATTCGTGCGTCTCCGGTTACTGACCTCCAATATCACCACCAATGTTCAATCTACCTCCCCTGGCCTAAGTAATGGAAGTTACGAATAATGCAAGAAGGGTTGAGAAGGCAATCATCCATTGCACGGCTTGAGTTAAGGAAGTTAAAAGTGTTATGAGTGTATCAACTTTGCATACTACATTCTTTATAGGATTTGTAACTATTTCTGTGTGAAGTCAATAAATCCAGTTTTCTACTGATGTTTGTCCAGCATTCATGTCAGCAATAGCAACAGAACGCAATATATAAGTATAAAATGATAACGGTAAATAATATACTTAGTAAATACGGTATGTTCATACGGAGGTTTGGTTGAGGAGAGGCTTAGCAACTGAAATGTGTCCACCTTTGCTCGCTTATGGCCATATCACATTGAAACACCGATTCTCGTACGATCACTGACGTTAAGCAACTGAGCCTGGTCGATACCTAGATGGGTAACCGCTTGGGAATACCACGTGTTGTAAGCTTGAATGTGCGGTTGGTGTAATGGATACCGGTACGAAATAGGAAATCGGAGAGCCAAGTTCCAATTCCAGTCGGGGTCGTTATAGTCATTTACGCGCAAATACCATTATGAAAGGTATGAATCCACCTCTTTTCCACAGCTATGTGTTAATTAGTAGGACTTCTATCAGTAAAACATTTATTATCTCCCCAAAAGTTCTAACAATCTAAAAATATTTACTGGACATAAATAACCTGCAAAAGGCTGACAAACGTAATATGTAAATCAATCTATCCATCTTTGGTCGATATCAAGATAGAAAACCCTAACAAAGTTATATATATATATATATATATATATATATATATATATATATATATATATATATATACGTGTGTGAATTTACAGACGGATGCAAATGTCACCAAAATTGAACATCTTTTTTTTTTTTTTTAAACTGACAGCTACAATGAAATTCGTTACTTTTCGAAAACCTTGTAGCTGATGCACCGATTCGTGTTTGTAACATTTATGCTTGAGTAGATTGGCTTAAAGTCTAATCAGCGTATAAAACACGCGGAAAAATTCAGTTACTTAATGCTTTTTACGGGGCTGACATTTTTACAAAAAGTGTCCGTTTCTTGAGTTCAGGCTTAATAATTTTATCGTTCAAATATTGCTGATTCTGCTTCCTATTTTACGATACTTAAATTTTGGAGTGTTTCAATAAGATTCAAGAGAAAGATTGCCATTATTAATACCAGTGAATTAACTTTCCAGTAGCACAGTATCCGTCAAAATGACGTCATTATCAATGAATAGGTCAACACTATTGCCTGGAATCAAAGAATCCGTGCGCTCTGCTTAAGTTCAACGTATGTCGCTTGTGTATGTATGTGTGCGTGTTTGTGTGTGCTCTGTGGATACAGATATGATAAATCCATTTATATCCTGCTTATTTGCTCATTTCTACGACACAACAGAAAGACAGAAGAGAAAAGAAAGTGTAAAGGAGAAAATATAAGAGGATAAGTTAGAAAGCTAAAGAAAGACGAAAAGAAAATCAGGCAAAAAAAAAAAGAATAGCGACAAACACACACACACACACAAAAACACACACACACATATATATATATCAGGTTGGTACAAAAATAATGACGTGATAATGTCGTTTTTTCACGTTAAAAATACGTCAAAAAACATTATTACGTCATTATTTTTGCACCAACCTAATAGGTTTAAAGTATGGGTTAAAGTGCTCAATTTCAGGGATAGAGCGTATGCAAATATAAAATTAGACATTTAAGTGTGTATGGACTTCAATATCCATATATATATTTATATATATATATATAGAGAGAGAGAGAGAGAGAGAGAGGGGGAGAGGGAGGGAGGGGGAAGAAAGAAAGAGAGAGAGAGAAAGAACTGACAAGAAATGCATATTAAGCCTTTTGATGAATTTCTCTTGTTGTCGATTAAGTCGTCTGTAAAATAAGAAACGATTAAAAATTTTGTAGCCTCTTCACATCAAACGACGGCAAGCCACGATTAATAAAATCTGTTTTTATCTCGGCGATCACGTGTTAAAATCTCACGTGACGCCTTATTCGTTCTAACAGCACTGTATACGATTTCCCGTCCATTTCAAACTGTGAACCATTAACAGCAGCTACGCTCCACTGGCTATATCTCGGCTTTCAGCATCTTTCCTTCAGAGTAACCAAAGATGGTTGAAAGTATTCAGAATATTACACACAACTTGGACAAGTTCGTTTACAAATTTACAACTGATGCGGCAAACGATTTTATTCAACGCAAGGAGAAATTCGCCAAAAAACTAAACAGACACGACTTGTCCGATCTATTTCCATAAAACATGCTTAAACAAAGATTTACAGCATATATATATGTATGTGTGTGTGTGTGTGTGTGTGTGTTTTGAACAATAAAAAATATTAGAAAGTTAAAATTTTAAGACACTGGGTTGTATATTAATATTTTCTGTTTTATTATTCCAATAAGGTTCCTCGACTAGTTTCGGCCAACATGGTCGTCATCAGAAGAAAAAATCCCTGCTTCTTAGTAGCAGTGAAGAACTACAAGAGTGAATAACTGTTTCAAAAGAAAGTGAATTTTATTTGTAGTTTTCATTTGTTTGTTGTTATTGTTTTTATCGTTAATTGCTTTTGAATGGCATCCCAAGCTACCATGCGTAAATAAACGTTATTTTCATTGTTTTAAGTAGAAAGTAAGGATTACTGTAAAATCCAATTGATTAATCTTTAATTTTACTAATGTGTGTGTGTATACTAGAGATATGAGGGACTGATGAGAGCTGCGCACAGAACGGCTTGAAATAGACTATCTCTATGTTGAGGTAATTTATGTTTTTTTTTGCTGTAATATATATACATACATACATACATACACACACACACACACACACACACATATATATATATATATATATATATATATACACACATATATATATATATATATGTATGCATATTTCTCAAAATGTGTGTGTGTATGTATGTGTGCGTGTTTGTGTGTGATTGGATGTTGTTTAAGCGTTACCACAGTTTTTTTTTTTTTGGTTGTTGTTGTTTGATAGATAATTTTTTAGTGCCGGTTTTGTGTCCAAATTGACTGTAAAAAAAAATTACAACCTTGAAGGTGAAAAATCAAAAAAACACTTTGCACAAAAACCATAGGCAAAATTTAATGTCTAAAAAACAGCGTACGATCAATTTAGAGAGTTGAAATCTAACGTAAAAGAGTATTAGAATTATTTAAAAAACAAATTATATTATAAATAAAAATTATCGTATATTATTATTATCACGGTCCATGGAAGATTGATAACGCAAAACTGGCCCTTTTCAGGGCTACCCCCTCCATTCAAATCGTTAAACCCCACGCCCTATTTGGTGATGTGCCTCAGTTGCACACAATTGTTGTTACTAATATTTATTTTCAGGTGGGTTGACTTTAAACTTAAACTGTTTCCAACTGAACGGCCAAAATTCCCAGTAATTAAACACCAGTCGGGGAAGGGTTATACTGCTAGTTTATATATATATATATATATATATATATATATATATATATATATATATATATATATATCTGTGTGTGTGTGTGTGTGTGTGTGTGAGTGTGAAAATGTTAAAATAATAACAAATATTATATATTATTCCAAGCATTATTTTAGTGGATATCGTCATTTGAGTAGACGCCGTGGTCTTTTTCTTTTTGGTGCTAAAATAACGCTTAGCGTAATAAGAAATAATGTCGGTTTACAATTAAAACCAATTAACTCCATATATATATATATATATGTGTGTGTGTGTGTGTAGTTGCCAGTAGCTTTTTTCAGGAAAAGGAATCAAATATTTAATGTTCGTAGTGTCGATGAATTGTCAAGAAGAGAAAAATGTTCATATTAAATCATCGAACACACAGTAATATACTGAAATGTTTAAAACAAATTGAGAGTTCGTTTTTCACATAAGAGTTATACCGTTGTATTCAACATGAATGAAAAGATATATTTAAGGTACTTAAGACTTGGAGTTGAATAGAGAAGCTCATTAGAAGCTGATAATGTATCAGCGTGTAATTTGACACCGGCATTATTCAGACACCTGAAACTCTGGCTTTCTGCCTCCTGCTTCTTTTTTTCTCACACATCCCCTCCACCCTCTCTCTCTCACTCTCTCTCTCTCTCTTTCTCTCTCTGACTTGATTCAACTTTCTATGTCTACTATATCAAAAAGCGATTTCACATCAGCTCGTTACTTTTTTCTCAGTTTGTAAGTCGCTCCTTTTTCCATTGATCAAAATAAATTTTCACATAGGCTCGTTAAACTTTGCTTTGGTCTTTTCTTAAGCGCGAAGCCAATGCCTCTTTCTGTTGGTTAAAATAAATTTTCGCATAGGCTCGCGAAATTGAAAACTGTAGAGAATTCGTAATCGCACAGTTATACTGTTTAATAAATAAACGAAGCATCAAGTCAAATCCACTAGATATAACCTTTAACTAATAAAAAATATATAAGTACGGAGTTGTTCGTGTCTGCTTGCGTACGCGCGCACGCTCACATATAGGAGACGCGAAGATATATATATATATATATATATATATATATATATATATATATATATATATATATATATATACGCATGTTGACAAAACAGGGGAACTACTCACGAGCACGCACACAAACCCCACACAACTTAGGAAGTACGTGTGTATGTATGTACGTATGTGTGTGTATGTGTATACTGGTTCCATGTAGCTTGAGAAGCATATGTGCGTATGTGTGTGTATGTATGTGTTTGTATGTATGTACTGATTCCTTGTGGTCGGACGGTGTGTATGTGTGTATGTGTATGTATGTGTGTATGTGTACAAATGAGTTTACTAATTCCTCATAGTAAGACAGTATATGTATGGAGGGGGAATATACGCACGCATATATACACGCGTACTGACAGAAACACACGAAAATAGAAACAGATCTAAGAACGTACAGGGGTCAGTAAAACATTAAAAGATAAAATGCCGATAAGTAATTCATCATTTCGCTTGGACCAACCTTAATTGTTTTATGACCCTTCGCGCAGAACTCTTCATTGCCAATTCAAAAAAGACATTCGGATTACTAACACAAAAACAGAGAATGTCTCATATCGAGAATATTTAACATTGAAAGACATAAGGAAAAAATTAATTATTTTTAATAATATGTGGAAATCTCCGCCTTTTACCTGAAGACGGTCGCGAGACCAGAAACCCATGTAGTAAAATTATGGAAAATAAAACATAATATTTTTTTCTAAAAAAACACATTACAACCAAAAACGTTTGCGGCACCTCTCTTCTCTTCTTTTTAATATACATATTTTTCTCTCGTTGGAACCACTACAACATCTTTCTTTTATATATATATATATATATATATATATATATATATATATATATATATATATATATATATATTATGACATATGTAGAAATACGAAAGTGTCGGTCCAAGAACCGAACTCATAGCTACGCCGTCAGTTTGTGTATAAATATTGCCATAACGGTTATAAAAGGTTTGTGCAGAATAAGTTTTCGCTGAATAGTTGGTTTAATTTTAGGAGATGGGAACGAAGAGTGATTGGGTACGTTCAACAGGACAATGTCTATAGTTTCTTTGACTGGAACTTTATTGAATAATCTAGTGAGGCAAGGATGCCGTCATTTGCTGTTAGACAGTGGTATGTCAAGGAATTCGCTAGTAGAATTTAAGCTATATTTACAGGGTAAGTATGGAAGTGTCAGATAGATTAGAGTCTTTGTTAATTGATATACAGAAGTTGGGATTTGTGAGATCATGGGACGTAGTGGAGTGTTTGGTTTGTGCGTTTTTTACGTTCTCGTATATGTAGCCAGGGTACCCACAATTTGTGGAGTTTGAGAGATCCGATCTTCGCTTTGTTATCTATAATCATATACTTACAAATATTTGTCGTACGAAACTAACCATGACACAAAACCACATGTCTCAAATATGAACTTACTAACAATAGAGATCAGCACTTTGATCACGAATCTACAGCAGTTATTCGAAACTATATATTTGCATGCACGTCAATGTGGAAAAATGCAATTGACAAAGAATTATTGTGAAAATATTGAGGGCAAAAATTATAAAGAAATATGTGTTAATGTATGTGCGTGTGTGTATTTGTGTGTACGTGCGCGCATTTTGATGCTGAATGCCAAATTCTTCTATTCAGCTCTCATTCTTCCTCGGTATAAAACTTCCTTTTCAACCTCTCTATCTCTTTCTCCCCGTATTTACAACTTTTTCTTCTTTTTTTTTCTTTCTATTTTGTTAAAACACGCATACACAAGCGTAAACGTTGCACACACCCACACGCCATATGCTAAACCAACTGTGCCTGCGTGCATGCGTGCGCACAGTATGCCAAATGGTCGCATCCGTTCAGGCAAGCAGCTCTCTCTCTCTCTCTCTCTCTCTCTCTCTCTCTCTCTCTCTCTCTCTCTCTCTCTCACCTCACTTTGCTAGCCTCACCTCGCACACCGAAGTCGCCCTAACACTGACCAGAGCACGGCCAATTCAATTATCTGACAAGTTAGAGGCGTCCGGCTGGACACGGCGCCCGGTTCTGATTGGCTCTAACTATGTTAGCCGCCCTTAAGTGGAGCCTACTACCCAGATAGATTCTGAAGGTTAGTATCAAAAGCAAGCGTGATCTGACACGGCCCGCCCGACTTACAGACGATGTGTCGTCTCGCAGCCAGGGTGAGACAACTGCCGCTATACAGAAAATGTGGAGACTGGGAGGAAAGAGTTATCCCACAAAGGTCTACTTTAATTATAACAGCGATTATAACTTGGTCTCTCTTGTGTACCTCGATTTATATTTTTTTCGCCCATTATTAACACGAATATAATTTTTGTATTTTTACTATCCTTATTTACTTTCTGTTTTGTTTTTAGGGGCGGCTTTTTGTACAATTTTATCGCAGAATAATGAAAATGTGGGGTCACTCCCTAAGCACTAGATGTCACTAGCAATGAATTTTTTCATGGCGTATGTTGTATACTTCCCTAGGAGAATTTCTAGTGTTTGATTTTGTTTTGCCTAACCTCATATTCTGAAAATTCTGTAGAACAGTACGAATCATGCTGAGAATATTTGATATGTCAGAAAAGCAGAAAGTCGTTTAATATTATTAAAAAAAATATCCTACCTAGGGTAATGGTGCCGCTTTTCCCTTCAAAGTATTACGTTGGTGCAAAAATAATGACGTGATAATGTCTTTTTTCGACGTATTTTTTAACATCAAAAAACGACATTATTGCGTCATTATTTTTGCACCAACTTAATACTTATCGCAGAATCCCTTTCATTTTTCAAAGTTTTCTTCCGGGATCTCCATCGGCTGCCTTGTCACGTTTTTAATCTCGTTCATAATCTAAAATCTCTATTTCGAAGACGATTTTAGCTTTTGAACTTTCTTTTCTTTTTTTTTTCTTTTATTAATTATTTATTGCACCCAATGCAAGGCCCAAAAGCCACTCAAGATAGAGGGTTACTGAACGTGCTTGCTATGTGAACGTAAGAGTAAGAAAGAAGTGAAGGTTATATGGATATGTAGAAAAGATAACGGTTGACCCTAGACTTAAGAAATTAAGTTCGCAGTGATCGTGGAAGCATTCATCTCCGGAATCTATTACAAAAAAGTACCCAGTTCTTGGAAAAGAGTTTTTCAAATTAATGTTCCTTCTTATCAGTTGAATACGAAAGGAATGAGGATAATTTCTTCCAATGTACTTCGCATAGAGGACCTAAGCTGTGAAGGTCTGAACCGGTGAAGCTAATGAATGTAGATCGTCAGAACATTTGCCAAGAAAATAACGTAGGGTTGTAGAGCGGAAAATATTCCATCACCTATAAGGTCGCGGAAATGCATTAAAACTCTATAAAGGCTGAAAGTTAGGATTGGCTAGCTCCAGACTAAATATGGCAGCATTTCTGGTCTGATCTGACTCTTGTAACATGTTAGGAAGAGGCAGATACCTTCTGGAGTGTCACGAGGAATTAACCATTTTCCAAGCATCTTCAGCGAGGGACTATATATATATATATATATATATATATATATATATATATATGTGTGTGTGTGTGTGTGTGTGTGTGTGTGTGTGTGTGTTTCACCTGAGTTCTGTGTTGAACTTGAATTTAAAAACAAAAAAAGAAAGAAAAAATAAATCTATGAAGAATCTATCTGCTTAGTCCTTGTAAATGGCGATTCTATACGTAAGTAATCCCACGAGAGAGGTCAGTTCGCGCATGCGCAGTAATATGTACACTGATTAGTTGTCAACTTACATCAAAACTTCGCAATTTTGATTGGTTTATTCTATGCAACATATTTAATTCTAATATATTTTATTGGTTTATGAATTATGTAATCAAGTATTTTTCTTAGCATGATTGTATGACATTGACCTACGCATTTTAAAGAAGTTCATCTGTCATTTTATATCAAATAATAGACAGATCAAATTAATAGAATTAAAGTAATACATATCAAATGAACCTACACTTGTCACTGGATTCGATCGTGAATCTTTTCTGTTGAAAACAAAATTATCGCATGTTTTTATATTTCCACACAAAATTATTTTTAAGAACTGTTTCAAACTCTTTGCGTTTTACAAAGGAATAATTACCTTATAATTCTTCTTGTTCCTTCGTTAGTTACGCCATGTTGTATACTTCCTTAAGAGAATTTCTGTGGTTGGATTTGTTTTGCTTCAACTCATATTCGGAAAATTAATTTTAGAAAATTCCGTAGAACGCTGTGAATCATTTTGAGAATGATGCGGTTTGTCAGGAAAATAGGAATTCATTTAATGTTATCGAAAAATAGACTACCTATGAAGAATACCTTATCTCGGATGAATAAATTCCGTTTTGATTGCGAAGAAAGACGGAAGAAAAAAAGATTTATCAGATACGGTGTTTAGTTTTAGTGAGAAATAAATAAAGAAAGAAAGCAAGTGAGAAAAAGAAAAGAGGTCAGTCTGTAATTCTAACTCCAATATTTTGTTAAATTTCTTAAAGTTGTTAAGCTCAAATATTTAACGAAACAATATGATAATTTCCACGAATAAAGTTGTGGAACTCACAAGGAGTTTATTTAAATAGAAAACCGTAAAATTTTCACTGGTACTACTAAGTACTATTATTTCTAGAGAATATAATTATCTAAAACGGCTCAGTGTTCAGATAGACGGTAATAAAATTTTAAAAAACTGTTTTGAAAAAATGACAATATAACAGGCTTTCTCCACCGTGAATACCAACTGAATTTGAGCATCAAATTTCATTTCTCATAATTTGAACGCCTTCAAAATGAAACTGCTCTCTTTTAATCGGTCTGAAAAAATCCTTTTTAACACGCACCATCATGGCAGATGCTAACCTCCTGGCGAATTACTTATTGCGCTTTCTTGGACTAACGTTCTTTGCTGAAATGACGTGTAAAGATTATACTGAACCAATTGATCGATCGATTGATGGAAAGTTGGTTCCCTCTGTCATGCTAAACAGTTTTTCTCGCCATAATCTATCTTACATATTTATAAGTTTATCATTCGTCTTTGCTTTGAATATTGCTGTTTCAATTTCTGGTTTCGTGTCCCTATTATGTTTAGAGATTCTTGATAAAATCCAAAGAAGAATCCGCAATAATGTTGGTCCTGATCTGGCATCGCGGCTTCAATAATTTTCCCGCCGCCGTTATATAGCTTCCATTTGTCTTTCGTATAAATATTTTCATGGTAATTGTTGTGATAAACTTTTCTTTGTGGTACCTAGACTTTATGAATTTAAGTGCATTGCTCGATTGGCGACCAGGTCTCATCATTTTGCAGTTGAAATGGCTACATGTAACCGTAAGTTCTATGCTAACAGTTTCTTCTCCCGCGCTTCTCAATTGTGGAACTCCCTTCTGGGTTTTTGTTTTCCAGTCAAGATTGATGTTCAAGAATTTAAGTGTAATGTCAATCGTTATCTTCTGTCTTCTTCATTCTTGTTCTTTTCTCGTTATATCTTCCTAAAAGTGTTTTTTCATATTCTCTCACACTCAGTAAGATCCCCCTTGCGTCTTTGTGGCTTTATTGCCTTGCTTGAAGTAAAATGATTTAAAAATTCATTCTTTACACGTTTCAAACGTCTATTTTTTTTTAATAAATCGTTTTACAATTCATAAAACATTTCAAAGAGCGATAAAAATTTTAGTTAAAATTATAATAAACCACATTTGACTTATTCTTTCAATAAGATAAACTAGAAGACTAAAAACTGTAATTGTAACTAAAACTTAATCCGATAATATTAACAATTAAAGCATTGACAATTACTGATTTTATAATTAGAAAATGTTTTATAAAATATTCAATTTGTGAAACTGTCACAATCCTCAAGAATAATTTTGTTTATTTATACTTAAAGCAATTCAGAGGCGTGTGCACACACAGACAGGCTCACTGACACCCTCGTGTAAATATATTGTTGTAACCTAGAAAAGGTTACTGTATAAGGAATAACCAAAACGGCGGTTGCAAATGAAATGGTAATCTTTATAACATCAACAAAATACAATAATCGACTCGCCACCGGCGTGAAGTAGGTAAAACCACTGCTTGTGGTCGACTGCTTAGACAGCATATTACCCCTACTTACAAGAGTGTCCAACGTATTTTTGAGGATTGGGAATATACCCATTAGCGTTCATAGATACTGTATATATATATATTGATAGATAGATAGATAGATAGATAGATAGATAGATGTGTGTGTGTGCGTGCGTGTGTGTGTGTGTGTGTGTGTGTGTGTGTGTGTGTGTGTGTGTGTGTGTGTGTGTGTGTGGAGAAAACAGTTTTCGTGCGATGCTTTTCATTTTTTAGGGCTACATCGAACACACATTTCTTGATATATAAGAATTTATATATTGTTTTCCCATATATATATATATATATATATATATATATGTGTGTGTGTGTGTGTGTGTGTGTGGCACCATTTAACGAGGCAGAAAGGGAAAAGAAAGAAAAGAAGAAAAAGAGAGGCTAAGAACCAAATCGTGAGTGATAAGCAAGAACACACACACAGCTAAGAGACAATGGATACAAGGATATTTTGATAAGTAACAAATGGCGAAAGAGTGTCATTACAATGACAGGGAAATTCTGAGTAAAAAGAAAGGGAAAGAAGGAAAGAATCAGATATGTTTTGGCATGGCTGTGTTATCTAAGGATATGAAAACAAACTATTGGTACGGGAAGACATCTTATTATCAACTACAGACCGGCTGGCCAAAGAGAGAGAAAGAAAAATTCAAATGAAAATGTTATTTCGTTAAGTGACGAAAAACAGACAACTAAAAGGACATGGACAGATATGAAAAATTAAAAAACCACCCACGAGCGTCCGACGGAACCTTCTTGGCCTGCGATAATAAAGTTTTGTTATCAGGAATTTGTACCAAAAGAAAATGAATGTGTTTTCTTTTTTTCTTTCTTCGAGGCGACAGACTGGCTGGAACTTTGGAGATGTTTCTCTTTGAGACCATGTTAAGAAGACCATACATTCTGATAATTAGCGATAAAATACCTGACGTAAACCACGTGTAGAACAATATATTGTCATATTGTCCCGTTCGCGGCTGGAGAAATGATAAACCATTAAGGGGAAGAAAAGGGAAAGGGAAGAGATAATTTTTTTTTTTTTTAAGCAAGATATTTTTTTTTCTTCCTGAAACAAAGCCGCAGATACGTCCACGCCCGACTAAGACATCAATGGTCGAGTGGTGATCACGTGATGCACGAGGGAGGCTGTTGCCGCCCATCTGGAGGATGAGTAAGAGAGGTTGACACGAAGATGTGGGGAGGGCAGTTCACGCCCCTCTGAAGTATGATGAGAAGGTGGGAGTGAGGAAAGGTTCCCAAAAATGGAAAAAGATGGAAATTCCTAACCAGAGAGGTGGATATGTATTTAGAATTATCGAGGAACCCCCCGGCGCCGACAAACTCACCCCGGTTTTGGTCGGCGCCCATATAAACGAAGCCACAACGAGCAGAAATGAGTCGAGACCCAGCAGTTCCCAGAGTCAGTCTCCGGTTGAGGCAAGCCTCGCAGATAGCTGACCAGGATTCACGCACATTTTCCGGACCCATCTCTTCAAACCAAGAACAATTATTTTGAAGAGCGACTTAGATCCAGATCACCGAAATAAGTTTTTCTTTTGACTTTCGTCCAAAGACCCACCGAAACACCAATTTCTTAGAGAGCAGACGACTTGAAGTGTTAAAACTTGCCTAGCGGAAAACGACGTGTCACAATCCATAGAACAGGTCGGGAGATAGATGCAGTCCTATGTATCGAACAACTAGACATAAAGTTTGTTACCTTTTTCTTTGATACTTTGAACTTTTGAGTTTTCATTTTATTGCCTTTTATGCGTATTTTTGTGGTATCACCCCCGTTGGACTCGGTTTGCAGTACGGCCCCGATGACTGATTGATTTCCTCTGCCTAGATCAATTCACAACGTGGGTAGGCAGACTAGGAATCAAAGTAGGACGTCACAGTTGGTGCCGTGGTAGACTGGGATAGAACGACACGGTTGGCGCTGCGACCAGGGGACGACGTCACACACACACACACACACACACACATATATATATATATATATATATATATATATATATATATATAAATATAAAAGTGAACATAGAAGTCAACACTTAGAGGCGACAGTCTGTTTCATGCTATATGCAATCGTCAAGCCATTTCATGCTATATGCAATCGTCATGACTTCTATGTTCACTTTTATATTTACACACGCTCTATCTCTGATATTGAGCACTTTATTCCATAAATATAGCACACCTTAAGACTATATTTCTTTATATATATATATATATATATATATATATATATATATATATATATATATATGGGGGGGATTTAATTTATAAGTTTCAAATTTCAGTACCCCCTCTCCTACGTATCCATGTCTCGTCAGATCAACGTAAACATTACTTTAAGTCATATAATTAAAATAGTTGACAATTGCTGGTCGTTTCCAAGTGGGATAGTCTACTAAAATGATTTGTTAATTGCTGTTGCAGGTACCCATTCAGGCATATTTGAGCTATTTTTACTGCAACTATGCTGAACAGTCTTTAGCTAAATTTTATTCTTTTTTTTTCATCTGACGCAAGATAGGGTATAAGATAACCCCGCTCAAACACTCAGCCACGATGATTTAAACTCTGTTTTCGCACAATCATTGACGACTTCCAAATATATAGATTCTCTATCCGTTCATGGAATTCTCAGTAACTTTTTCAAGAACATTTCTGTTGCCTTCAGTTATCCCTCCATCTCTGACGAGATTGTCCATCATTCACTGCCATCAATTCACGAGATTGTCCATCATTCACTGCCATTTCTTTGTTTCTTACGAAAGTTCCTTGTTTCTTAGTATTTTGTTTAGTTTTTGGAAGGCATCTTTCTCTGCCGCAATAATATTAAAAGCAATGATAGCAGACATGAAAAGAATCTGCTGCCAAAAGAATAAAAGGCAAATCCGTTCATCACTTATGCAATTGTAAAAAGAACAACGATTCGTCGACTCATGATTACGTTTTTGTTACATATTGTTTTGTTTTTTGTTTTTTTTTGCCATGATAAAATCGAATGCAGTAACTATATTTTGTTATCTTTTTTATCTCTCAAACAGCTTTACGTTTTCATTACTTTTTGTTTTGTTTTGTTGTTTTTCTTCATTCAAACTTATCGTGCATTGTGAATGAAAGCCAAAGGGTGTCAGCACTTGACGCCGAAAACCGCGCGTTTTCTTCCAACTACGGTGTCGGCATCATCCTCTTCGCCTCACATGCCCCATTTTCAAGTGGGGTGTCATAAAAGCTCAGGCAAGAATGGGTTCTTTTATTCCGTTTAACTTGCTTTGCCTGCAACAAGAAAAGTCGAGCACGGAAACAAAGCGTTTGGTAGTTGGAACGGCGCGATTTAAGCAGGTGGAAAGCCAGCCGAAATTGGAGGCGAACATTTATTTGATGTTGTTAAGAGAAATGAACGAAGGCTATATAGGTAAGCAATTGAAGGGTGGGAAATAAATAAAAAAAGGAAATAAGAAAGCGTAAAGAAAGAAAAGAGGAATGAGGAGAAAAAACAGGAAAACAAAATAAAAGAAATGAATAAATACGGAGGATAGAGAATAATAGAGAAAGAAAAAAAAAAGGAGGCGAATATGAAAGATCAAAGGAAAGAGAGAACGAGGAATAATGGAAGGAAAGAATAACACAAAGGAATGACGGAGAATAACGACGGAGAATAACGACAGAAAAAAGGGGTAGAATGAAAAGGGGTAGAATGAAATTAATGAAAGGAAAGCAATCCTATGGACTAAGTGACATGAAAGGGAAGAAGAAAACGAGGTAGAAAACTGGAAATGAAGTAACAAAAAAAAAAGACAAGTTTTCGTATTTTGAAAGAAAAAAGGATGATAAAAATAAAACAGAAAAAAGGAAAAATATGAAAAATAAAACATAAAAGAAAGGAGAAAAGAAAAAGATAAAAATAAAACAGAAAGAAATAAAAGAGAGAGATAAAATAAAATAAGAAATAAAGAAAGGAAGAAAGAAAGAAAGAAAGAAAGAAAGAAAGAGAAAGACAAATAGAAAGGAAAACAAAAATACGAGGCAAAGTCAAAAATTATCCGCATTTTCGCCATAAGATATAATGCATCAAGAGTGCGTATAATTTTTGACTTACCCTCGTAAATAAAGATTATGAAAGAAAGAAAGAAAGAAAGAGGTAAAATAAAACATAGAAAGAAAGAAGAAAAGAAAAAGATAAAAATAAAACAGAAGAAAGAAATAAAAGAGAAAGAAAGAAAGAAAAAAAAGAAGTAAAATAAAACAGAAAGAAAGAGATAAAAATAAAATATAAAAGAAAGAAAGGAAGAGATAAAGTAAAGCATAGAAGGAAAGAAAGAAAGAGATAAATTAAAACATAAAAGAAAAAAGAGGTAAAATAAAATATTAAAAAAAAGAAAAAGATAAAAATGAAGCAAAAAGAAAGAAAGAAAGAAAGACGTAAAATAAAACATAGAATAAGGAAAAAAGAAAAAGATAAAAATAAAACATAAAAGAAAGAAAAAAGTATAATAAAATATAGAGGAAGGAAAGAAAGAGATAAAAAATAATAAAAGAAGGAAAGAAGTAAAATTAAACATAGAAGAAGGAAAAAAGAAAAAGATAAAAATAAAACAAAATAAATGAAGAAAGAGCTAAAATAAATATAGAAAGAAAGAGATAAAAAGAAAAAAGAGAGGAAACGAAAAGAGATAAAAATGAAACATAAAAGAAAGGCAAAATAAAACATAGAAGAAAAAGAAAGAAAGAGATGAAAATAATAAAAGAAAAAGGTAAAAACATAAAAGAAAGAAAGAGAAAAATAAAGCAAAATAAATGAAGAAAGAGGTAAAATAAAGCATAGAAAGAAAGAAAGAAAGAAAGAAAGAAAGAAAGAAAGAAAAATAAAACATAGCGGAAAGAAAGGAAACCAGTTAAGAAGCGAATGAAAAGTCGTGCATATAGTTGAAATATGCATGCATATTTTCGGCTCTCCCTCTGAATTCACCAATTCTTCTCACTTGCCACGACAGATAAGATTGAATAAACCTAATGAAGGTTCTGGCCGGTCTAATTAAATCTTGTACTAACATTGTAATGGTGCTAAGTAATACCTGCTTGTACGCATCCACATTTGCTTGGAGGATGGCTGGGTGTTAGTTTCTGTCTATGTAGATAGCACTTCATATGAGTCAATGAATATATGTGCATATATTTCAGTTTAATTCTTAGTATGACTCTCAAAGTCCGTGAATAAAACAAGGGAAGAGAGCGTGAGTTTGGAAGCGAGTGTGAGTTAAAAATGGCGTGTTTATGCCTAAAGGTGTAGTTGTGTAAAGTCTTTATGCATTTCTCCCTCTTTTTCTGTGTATCTAAGTGTTTCTCGCATCAATGTATATGGCTGCTCGCAAGCGTATATTGCTGTTCGCAAATATCCGTATTTCATATTCTCATTACATATATGTTGTGTTGAATACATCTACATGATTATGTGTGTCTAGGTGCATATGTGAACGGGGAGGCAAAAAAGTATACAGCCTCCTTTTTTGATGCGCCATGTCCCTTCAGGACGTAAACGTTAATGGTTTAGACGATCAAGCATATTCGCCTTGAAAATCAGCATTTGAATTTTTTTTATACCGGGTATCGAATATCGATCAGTGGCGTCGGTAGATATATAAATAACACTTTCGAAGATATGATGACCAGAAAGTTAAAATCAAAAAGTAAATCAGAAAACTTCAATAACAGGTTTGAACCAATATATAAACCTACACACATACACACAAATGTGTACATTATTATTAGTGTTTATCATTATATCTAGAAAAGGAATGCTATTACTATTATTAAGTTCGTATGTAAATTTAAGGAAAGAATTATTTTGGAATTAGTTGATATATTTCATCCAAATTTTTAACTAATATAAGGATATCATCGATATATCTTAGTGTGACACTATTTACGTCGCTAGAAAGAAAGAAGAAAAAAAGAAAGTCGAGAATTAAATTTAGGTGATAAGAAGCCATCACGAAAAGGACACTAAGCGGTGTTATTTTTCTGACAAGGAAAAGAGGTAAGATTTTTATTTCCATTGTCGAGAAAGTAAAACACAGAATTTAATCTGATTTATGTTACGGGGCGGAGAGTAAGATATGTCTAATCTGCCCATGGCAATGGTAAAGGGAATTTTCAAGTTGGACAAGTTACCTCCCGCAGAATTCTAAAGAGATAAAAATAAAAATTAATTAAGCACGCACTGTCCGAGAAAAACAAAAGTGTCCGCTGACCACCATGAAGGAAAGCTTAAGCCTTCGTCTATATGCAGAATATCATTGAGAAGAGCATCTGTTTATCGTCAGGGCTGGCTATGATAGCGAAACTATTTTATCGGATCAGTAATTGGCACCAAGAATGCAAATACGTCCAAATGGCCACCCACTTGATGCTGGCGAAAATCTGATTGACGAATTCCAGGTGATTCGGTTAAGATAAGAGTCTAGGGCGTGAGGTCTCCTCGAAGAAAAGAAAGAAAAGAAAAAAAAAAGGGAAGATAATTTTTTTTTCTTTGAGCAAGATTTTTTAAACCGAGGCTAGTCTGGCCACACCCAAGCTGCTGAGCGCCCATTGGCTGAATGGTGGCATGAGCGTTAGGCGGAGGTAATCATGTGAAGGAGGAGGGGAGGCGTGTTGCGCCCCCCTGAAGGGATAGGTGTGAGATGCCACTGTGAGAGAGAGGGGAAACCCGTTGACACGCTCTGAGGGCATGGTGAGATACCAATATGAGAACAGAAGAAGGTGGGAAGACGAGAGACTTCCAAAAATGGAAAATAATAAAATTTTCCTGACCGAAAACAAAGAAGTGGATTGTGGGTTTAGAATTATCAAGGAACCTCAAGCCCCGACAAGCCCACCCCGGTTTTGGTCGGCGTCCATATAAGCAGAGTCGCAGCGAGTTAAGTTCAGTTCGAGTTCGAGTGAAGTTCGCGGTTGGAGTTGCACCCGCTTCGCAGATAGCTGACTTGAAAGATTCCACGCAAATCACGACTCAATTTCTAACCAAGAACAATTTATTTTTGAAGAACGACTTAGACTCACACCACCAAAACAAGTTTTACGAATATCACCTGAAGATACACCAAGAACCAGTTTCTTAAAGAACAAACAACTTAAGATACAAACACAAAGTGTCACGAATCCATATAGCCGGTTAGGAAGAAGACGCAGTCCTGTATTCAGCAACCAGATATAAAATATTGTTATCCTTTTTTTTAACACATTTAAACTTTTCGAGTTGTTATTTTATTTTCTTTTACATATACTTGTGCGGTGTTACTCCTGATCGAACTCGGCTAGCATTACGGCCCGGCGACTGATTGATTTCGTCTGCCTAAGAACAATTCACAACGTGGGTAGGTTAGACTGGAAATCAAAACAGTTACTTCGGTAACCAGACGTTGGAGGCGAGCTGGGAACGACAAGGCTGATACCGAATCTAACCAGATTCCCATCCGAATCACCAAAAGGTTAGAACGTCACATTTGCTGCCGCGACCAATACCAAGCCAGTTGGTCGTCACAGAACAGGATAGCACGACGGACGCGGCTAGGCAGACGTCACATTTGGCGTAGCGACACCGGGGGGGACGTCACAATTGGTGCCGCAACCAGGACAACGCACGGCGTCTCAAGGACTCAAATTGAAACAGACTAGAGTGGGAACCAAAGGACTTTGGTTGGCTATAACCATACGGTTCCAGACACTCTAGTACGACAACCCGAGAAAGACCAGCTGGAAATCATCTGTCAGGTAGGACACTTTATTTTCGGTTGATCTCCCAATTTCGATTGTTGCTGCTCAGATTGTTTTTCTTTTGCTGTGTTAAATATGTCTGACTAAGAGCCAGATAGGGTAGACATAGAGGAAGCGGGGGTTGAACAGGGATTGCCAGCAAACCTGGGAGGATTGTTGGGTGGACCGAGGGTCCCGGCGTTTGACGGTAGTAAAAGGGATTTTAAGAATTGACTGGCAGTCCTGGATAAGAGCCCTGTAATATATGGACTCTCAGACCCAGAAACCCTTTATTTGGCGTATGATGCCACCAGAGGGAAAGCGTCTGAGTTTATAAAAGGACTCTTAGCCAGTGAGCCCCACTTGACATGGGAAAGGTTGGAAGAATTATTAACTCAGGAGTTCGCTGACGAGGGGACGGCGATAGAGGCCATGAGAGCCCTCCTGAAGTTGATGCAGCTGATGGACGAAACCCCTGGAGAATTAGGGACCCGAACGGAGAAGCAGTCGTCATTAGCTTTCCCAGAGGTAGGGAGAAATAATGCGGTCATGCAGGCCCAGTTGGCTGATCTGTATGTGGAAGCGCTCAGTGACGAGCGTGTTCGTCACGATGTGTTGAAGGAAGGACCGTTAAGATCATTGGCAGCAGTTGCGCTAGCCAAAGAGAGCCAGTGAGTTTGGGAGAAGGTAAAAAGAGGTGGGAAGAAGCAAGAGCTAAGTCGAGAGGTCGGAAGAAAGGGGGCAGTAGGAAAACCCCCCGTGTGGAATCGGAAGGTCAAGCTAGAGGTGGATGAGCCTGAGGTGTGGGAAGAAGATCCCAATAGAAAGGCTTGGTCAACAAGGCATGGGTTCTATAGGTCCACGCCGGATAGATACGGGCTGGTCTGCTGGACTTGTGGATATGAGGACGACAGAGCAGCGAAATGTCCGACGAAGTGGGGTTTGCCCCCAGACTTTGAGCGGGATAAGTGTACTAGGTGTGCGAAGAAGAGACACCTGGCCAAGTGGTGCGGGTTAAGAAAAGGTGCCCCACCGATGTTGTTAAGGAAGGCCGAGCCCAAGAGACAAAACCAGGGAAAAGCCAGCGGGCCACCCCAGAATTAAGAGGGAGGGTGACCCAGTTAAAAAGCAGGAAAGTAAAGCGTTGGACATGTGGTCAGGAGAGCCACTTAGGTAGAGGGCAGGTCCCCCCAGGAATAAGAGGGAGGGTGGCCCAGTTAAAAGGAAGGAAAGTAAAACGTTGGACATGTGGTCAGGAGAGACCACCAAGTATGCAGTAATAGAGGAAAGGCTGTATTATCTCTCAGGTAGGGATGAAGAGGTCAAGCCCAAATTGTATGTGCCCAAAAGTTTAAGACCAGAGATATTGGAACAGTGCCACGAGAGGTTGGGTCACATGGGAATTGATAGAACATATGATCTAATAGGGAGAAAGTACTATTGGCCCAAACTGTACGGAGAGGTCACTAACTATGTTCGGAGCTGTGTAGTGTGCCAGTCGCAGAGCAAAAGGCAGGAAATGTCACCATTGGAGGAGATGGACGTGCCGAACTTCCCCTTCGAGAAAGTGAGTATGTATCAGGACCATATGGGGAAACTGCACAAGGAAACAACTATATAGTGAGTTTTGTCGATTGGCTAACAAATTGGCCTGAGGCATTTGAAATACCAGACAAGAAGGCGAAAACTGTAGCCGATTTGATAATAAGTGAAATCTTCCCTAGGTATGGCGCCCCTGTGTAACTTGTCACTGATAATGGCACAGAGAATATAAACAGCATAATGAGATAAGTGCTGACAGGTTTGAATATAGAGCACGTAAAAACATCTCATATCACCCCCAAGGAAACGCTAAAGTGGAAATGTTTCATAGAACCTTGGGAGATGTGCTGGCCAGAGAGAATACAGAAAACTGGGATTTGTATTTGACGCAGGCTCTGGCGGCCGTGAGGTTTACGATAAACGAAACCTCCAGATTTTCTCCTTACTTTATGTTGTTTGGCAGAGACGTGGTCCTGCCTGTGGATAACCTATTAAAGCCCCGAAGAAAGTATATGGGAGAAGATCATCATCAGTTGTTGCTGGAACAGCAACATAAAATATTTGTACAGGCCAGAAGAAGAATAAAGAGGGCACAGAAGAGAAGAAATGAGAGAGTCAATGCTGAAAGAAAGGTAGTAGAATTCAAGGTTGGAGACCCTGTCTACTATAAAATCCAACAGAGAGAAGGAAAGCTAGACCAAAGATGGGAACCGTACTACCGGATAGTAGAGCAGACGGGTCCATTATCATATGTAATATGGGATCAAGTGGCAGGACGAGCAAGGAGGGTCCATGCCAACGATCTGAAGAAAGCTGAGATAGCTAACCTGGAGATGAGCGAACCGAGGCCTAAGAAGACAAGGACAAGGAAGGTAATTCTGGTTGAGGCGGAAGAAATGGAGACGGAAGAAGATTCCGAGGAAAATGAAGAGATAGATCGACTTGGCCAGATAGACGAAGTGATCCGAGTGACGGAGTTGGAACCCTCGGCGTGGATCAGCGACGTTCAGTCGTCGCCTGAATCGGTGCAGAGAAAACCCTGTGATGTCACCATCACACCCCCATGCCCAAAGAAAAGGAAGAGAAAAACGAAGAGATCCAATCAAGCAGTTAAGGGCTCTAAAAAGAGGCACCCTAAACAAGACGAAGAGTTCAACGAGTGGGAGGAAGATGATCAAATACCCCTTTCCCAACTCAGAGTAAGACTAAGAAACAGGAGAGAATTAGACATCGTGTCAAGAAATAATGAAGACGTCCAGGGCGCGGACTCGAAACAGAAGAAAGAATCAGGAGAGGAAGAAGAGGACAAAACATCTCCTGAACGGGAATTAAACACCGAGGGAAGGTTAGAGATCGAGCAGTAACTACTTCTGAAGATGAGATTGAGGAGGGTGGAGAACACCAAGTCTCAGTAGAACAAAGAAGGCTGAATAGAAGCACTCGGTATCGACAGATAACGACACAGGCTCATCCAAAAACCTACTGGCTGACTGTGGTGGATGTGGATGGAGGGGATAGAGTCGCGAGCTGCACCTCACGAAGGACGGAAGAAGATTATTGGCATTGCTAACTGGCCATCAGTGGTGTCATGAAGTACGACCTTTGAAGTGGGAGCGCCACGCACCTATCCGGACCGTTCTGTCTGCTAGGAGTTAGTTAGGGGAGGGAAGAGTTGAAGTGTTACAAACTTAGAAAGAAATTATGGAATAATTGAGTGAAGAATTGAGCAAGACCGAATGGTTATGAAGAATAAAAAACAAGAGAATCTTGTTGCAGGAATGATCAAAATGAAAGGGTTGATGATGATGATGATGATGATGATGGTAGCCACGCGAATGGTAGCAAGGTACAAGATGGAAACAGAACACATAGCTTTAAATTCGGGTAGAATAAAATTCATGTTGCTAACAGCTGAAGAAGCTAGAAAGTGTAGAAATGATGCACTAGGGACTTATTCATCGTTAATCCCTATCTATATAGCTGGTAACCACAAAATGTGCATACTAGAATTGTTTGAAGGGAAGAAAGAGGGAATTAAGAGAACTTGTCAAGTAGAGGTATTAGCAAACACGGCATTACCACAAGCTATCAGTGTTTCAGACGGGGTGTGGGCAGTGGCCACACAGAAACCCATCAGCTTGTCTAGGGTATGTGGGGGAGAGTCCACAAGGACATTAAGAGTAAAGCCACCATTATCCCTGTTAAAGTTACCCCTGGGATGTTCGGCATTTGGGATATCTATTTCCTTACTCCCCTATTACCAGGAAGAACAAAGATATGAAGAGAAAGATTCAATCATAGAAATGATTGGCAGAAGCTTAGTCAATTGTACAGAGTTGTCGGAGCCAATAGTGAGGGGATTGCCCAATGTTACCTTGAGTAAAATGCCAGTACTAATGAAGCCGATAGAAAAGATGGATCAAATGAGGGACAAGTTAAGTGCGTTGGGAAATGAAGTTGTGGCTTGGGAAGATAATGGACAGATCGCGATAAGTTGGTCGGCAATGATGGGTACATTCATAATTATAGCCATAGGGGGTATGGCAATATGGAAGATTAGAAGTAAGAAGGAATTAACTAGCGATAATCAAATGAGCATGCAGCAACTCGAGAGGGAGATGCCGAGCAGTGTTCCTTACTCATACAGAATCGGCGAAGAAATTGCAGAAAGACTGGCGGAGGAGGCTGACGTGAAACCGACACGTGCGGCGGAAAGACTTCCTACAGCAGAGAGAAAAACATTGACCAAGAAGAACAAGCCATAGTAACCACACACATGCACCCACAGGCAGACGCACACTTTAAATTGCATGAGGAACAGAAGAAGATGAAAAGAACATTACATTGGCATGTAGAACAGAAGAAGATGAAAAGAATATTACATTTGCATGTAGAACAGAAGAAGATGAAAAGAACATTACATTTGCATGTAGAACAGAAGATGAAAAGTACATCACCTTGCATGTGAAACCTTAAAAAAAGAAAAGAAGAATAGAATTGCATGGGACAAATGCATGATGCATGATGCATGCTAAATAGTGTATTTGGGTTTAGGTGTCATTTACGAGTAAATGACAATTAGGTTAGGGGATGATTGTGACACTATTTACGTCGCTAGAAAGTAAGAAGAAAAAAAGAAAGGTGAGAATTAAATTTAGGTGATAAGAAGCCATCACGAAAAGGACACTAAGCGGTGTTATTTTTCTGACAAGGAAAAGAGGTAAGAATTTTATTTCCATCGTCGAGAAAGTAAAACACAGAATTTAATCTGATTTATGTTACGGGGCGGAGAGTAAGATATGTCCAATCTGCCCATGGCAATGGTAAAGGGAATTTTCAAGTTGGACAAGTTACTTCCCGCAGAATTCTAAAGAGATAAAAATAAAAATTAATTAAGCACGCACTGTCCGAGAAAAACAAAAGTGTCCGCTGACGACCATGAAGGAAAGGTTAAGCCTTCGTCTATATGCAGAATATCATTGAGAGGAGCATCTGTTTATCGTCAGGGCTGGCTATGATAGCGAAACTATTTTATCGCACCAAGAATGCAAATACGTCCAAATGGCCACCCACTTGATGCTGGCGAAAATCTGATTGACGAATTCCAGGTGATTTGGTTAAGATAAGAGTCTAGGGTGTGAGGTCACCTCGAAGAAAAGAAAGAAAAAAAAAAGGGAAGATATTTTTTTTTTCTTTGAGCAAGATTTTTTTAACCGAGGCTAGTATGGCCACACCCACGCTGCTGAGCGCCCATTGGCTGAATGGTGGCATGAGCGTTAGGCGGAGGTAATCATGTGAAGAAGGAGGGGAGGGCTGTTGCGCCCCCTGAAGGGATAGGTGTGAGATGCCACTGTGAGAGAAAGGGGAAACCCATTGACACCCTCTGAGGGCATGGTGAGATACCAATATGAGAAAAGAAAAAGATGGGAAGACGAAAGACTTCCAAAAATTTAAAACAATATAATTTTCCTGACCGAAAACAAAGAAGTGGATTGTGGGTTTAGAATTATCAAGGAACCTCAAACCCCGACAAGCCCACCCCGGTTTTGGTCGGCGTCCATATAAGCAAAGTCGCAGCGAGTTAAGTTCAGTTCGAGTTCGAGTGAAGTTCGCAGTTGGAGTTGCACCCGCCTCGCAGATAGCTGACTTGAAAGATTCCACGCAAATCACGACTCAATTTCTAACCAAGAACAATTTATTTTTGAAGAACGACTTAAACTCACACCACCAAAACAAGTTTTACGAATATCACCTGAAGATACACCAAGAATTATTTCTTAAATAACAAAGAACTTAAGATGTTAAGACTCGCCTAACAAACACAATGTGTCACGAATCCATATAGCGGGTTGGGAAGAAGACGCAGTCCTGTATTCAGCAACCAGATATAAAATATTCACAACGTGGGTAGGTTAGACTGGAAATCAAAACAGTTACTTCAGTAACAAGACGTTGGAGGCGAGCTGGGAACGTCAAAGCTGATACCGAATCTAACCAGATTCCCATCCGAATCACCAAAAGGTTAGAAAGTCACATTTGGTGCCATGACCAATACCAAGCCAGTTGGTCGTCACAGGATAGGATAGCACGGCGGACGTGGCTAGGCAGACGTCACATTTGGCGCAGCGACACCGGGGGGACGTCACATTAGGTAGATGGAGTTTTTTTTAATTATTAAATATATTATTTTCAAGAGTAGACAAGAAGAAATTACGAATTATAAGCAGGACGAAAATATTAAAAAAAAACTAATGAAGACTAATATATCCACCACAGATCCTAGTAAAAAATATAATTAATTACATACTATACTAAATTCAGTATATCCAATTTAATCATTCGTAATGACTCCTCCTCGCCAAATAACGTCTTGCAGCAACCCAACATAGTTTTTAAATATATATCTCCAACAGGAAAAATAATATATATGTTGTTCATACCACTACTACATTGTCTCGAAGGTTGAGTTTTCATTGAAATGATGCATCTAACATCTGTCTACGCTCACAATTGAGGAAAATTCTTGTTAAAAATACATCTATACTTTTTCATGAAAGTAACAAAAAATTAAAAAGCATAAACTAAATATTCTTGAAGCTATCTTAATAAAATTAATTATCAATACAGTAAAAAAGTTTTTAAATGTTTACAGGAGATAGTTTAAAATATCTAGGTTTTAACTCATAGTTTTAAATAGTTTTTTTTAAATATTTAGACATTTCAATAACTTAGTTATCTCTCTTAACGTTTGCACGTGTGCCTCTATGATTGTACAATGCATAACCTTAGTATTTTCACTTCACACGTAAAAATTTAATTTTCAGATGAATACAACAATTTTGTCTTAGAAAAATGATGAACCCAACCATTTTTGTCTTAGAAAAAACAAGACACTGATGACAACATTGTGCTAATGTCGAAAGTACTCGGAATAAAATGAATATGCATCAACATGTTAATTTCTTTCTTCCATTAATAAGGATACAAAGAAACTTGTCCGTAATTACAAGAGGATCCTATTAAAAATAAGTAGACACAATTTGTCTAAATTATTTAGTGAGACATGTCTTAATGAAAATATGCTGCCGAAATATACGCAATATATATATATATATATATATATATATATATATATATATATATAATTCTCAAAATGTGTGTTTGTATGTATGTGTCTGTGTTTGTGTGTGTGTGATCGGATGTTGTTTAAGCGTTTCCACAGTTTTCATCAGATTTCGATGAATTTTTTCAATGCCGGTTTTGAGTCCAAATTGACTGGAAAAAAATTACAACCTTGAAGGTGAAAGATCAAAAAAACTGATTTTTTACACTTTGCGCAAAAATCAAAGGCAAAATTTAATGTCTGCAAAAAACAACGTATAATCAATTTAAAGAGTTGAAATCTAAAGGCAAAAGATTATTAAAATTATAAAAAGAAAGTATATTATAAATAAAAATTATCATATATTATTATTATGACGGTCCATGGAAGATGTTACATCCTTGCAAGATTGAGAACGTAAAAACGGCCCTTTTCAAGGCCACCTCCCCCATTCAAATTGTTATATCTCCCCCTCCTCCATTTGGGGATGTGCCTCAGTTGTGCCAAATGTTGTTACTAATATTGATTATCAGGTGGGCTAACTTTAATTTTAAACTGCTCCAACTGACCGGCAAAAATTCCCATTCCAATAAAGACGGTTACCTTGAAGACGGGTTATACTTCTAGTATATATATATATATATATATATATATATATATATATATATATATATATATATATATATATATATATATATATTGAACAATAAAAAAATAAAATTAAAAAATTAAAATCTTCAGACACACTGGCTTGTACATTAATATTCTTTCGTTTTTTTTATTATTATTCCATTTAGATTCCTCGACTAGTTTCGGCCGAAATGGCCATCATCGGGAGGAGAAATATTTCTGCTTGCTGCTAGCACTAAACTACAGAAATGAATATATATATATATATATATATATATATATATATGAACCTATAACCGAATACATATATATATATATATATATATATATATATATATATATATATATATATATATATATGAAGACAAAATGAAATTTTACTTTCGTCCTCTAAGGGACTTTACCAAGGTAAATGTAAAGATTTTATTTTGCAACAGAACTAAAATGAAGAAAAAAATCCATACGTTTTCCAAATTTTAAAATTAAGATCACTTTAAAATATTCTTAAACCTAACTCTGTAAGTAAAAGTAAACCATGGCTAGCGCCAAGTGATGTAATTTAATGCCTATGTTCAAGATTTTCGACCGAAATCATTTAATTTGCTTTCAAAATATTTTTATATACTGCGGCATTCATTCTGCCAGCTATTACTCATATGTTTCCAGTAACGTTTGCGGAAAAACATCCCCAAGCCATGATGCTAGTACCACCAATTTTCACTGTTAGAATTATGTTCTTTTTTTTTTAAGGCATCGCCATCTTTTCTCCATACACGATTTCTAGAATTACGCCCAAACAACTCAGTTTTGGTTTCGTCTGTCCATAATACTCTTTCCCAAATCGATTTTTCCTTATCCTCATTTTCACGAACGAATTTCAAACTGGCATCTCTGTGTCTTTACAATATCAGTGGAGTTTTTCTGAGGGGAGCGTAACTTTAGATTGTTCTTATTGTGCGTTTAGTGACACAGATTCCTGATGAAAGCAAATCATCCTGCAACTCTTGACGAGTAACCATTGGATTTTGTTTAATTTGACGCATTAATTTCCTCGAAGATCTTGAAGAAATCTTCCGTGAAGCAGCTGTTTCTTCATTTAACTACCACACGACCAAAATATTCAAATACGTAGACCATTACATACAGCCCATAGCTAAGGAAGTAAAATCCTACATCAGAAACACAACAGGCGTACTAAACAGAATTAATCATATACAAACAGTGCCAGAAAATGCTACTCTAGTAACCATGGACTTAAGATCCCTTTATTCAAACATCAAACCCATCGAAGGACTAACCACCCTTAAAGAAGCACTTACTAAAAGAACAAAACAAGAAGCTCCCCCCCATCACAGAAGTAATCATAAAACTTATGGAACATACTCTTACATTGAATACTTTCGATTTTAATGGCAAACACTACCTACAAGTAAGAGGATGTGCCATGGGCAACGTTGAAGCTCAATCAAATGCAACAATCTTCATGGGAAAATTTGAGGAGACCCCTTATCAGTAACGACTGCATATTCTATATAAGATATATCGGTGATATCCTCTTTATACACACGGTCAGTGAAGAGAAACTCACTGACTTCTTTATGACCCTAAACACGCTACACTTCCACTAAGTTCGACCACGAAAAATCAAAAAGATCGGTAACATTTTTAGACACCTGTATCTACATCGATAAAAAACAGAAAACTACAAACAATACAACGCACTAAAATTACCAATACCCACAATTTTAAGTTTTCCCACCCAAAACACCTCAAGGAGAACCTTCCCTATTCACAAGCACTTAGACTCAGAAGGATATGGTATAACAATAAAGCACTAAATAAAACACTCTCAAAAACCTCGAGCATCAATTCCCAACACGTGGCTATAAACAACACCTAATAAGGGAATAAATCAATAAAACAATTTCTACATCTGGAGAAGACAGCCTAATGTACAAGATTAAAAATAAACCCAGCCGAATCCGCCTAGTAAACACTTTCAACCCCACTCTTCCTCCATAATCTCAGATAATCAAAAATTGCTGGGAAATACTACATCTCAAACCACACCTAAAAATTTGTTTGAGGAACCCGGCCTTCTAGCATATCGTAGAGCTAAGAACCTTAAGGAAATTATAGGTAGTAAGCAAATTTCAGATGATAAGGTAACCTGTAATAGACCAAAAATAAAAACAACAGGATTTTCCCAATCATGTAACAACAAAAGGAGCCTATGTTGTAACCACATTAGACATACCAATTCGTTCACGAGCTCAATCACTAAATCTACTTTCAAAATCTACCACAACTCTAACTGTAGAAGTCATAACATAATTTACCTATTCGAATGTACACTATGCCAGAAATAATCTATGGGGAAAATCTGAATAGCCCTTTCTCTACAGATTTAATAATTATCGGAATTGGATCAAGTCGGCTCCCCAATAAAGATTATTACCTGTAGAACATTTCCGCCTATAAAAAACATGATTTTAAAAGCCATGCAAAATTCACTATAATTGAAAAATAGAAATAGACAGAAAAGATAACCTTAGAAAAATATTAGAGGAACATGAAAACAAATGGATTTTGTACTTCAAAACTCTTCGTCGGGCTTAACCGCAAATTTAACAACATAGATAGAAGTGATATATAACCCCATAAATCAATCCCTACCCACACTTCTCACCCACACATGACCAATATGCTTGCAGAGGTGTTGAGGTCTCACACTTATAGATACATTCAGACAAATATATACATATATAACACACTACCAAAGACCTAAAAAATAACATGCAATTAACACACACATCCGATTCCCTGCAACCAATAAAACTGTCAAAATGACCGAGGAGGGAATTCTTAAAATCACGAATCTCCCATCCTCTATTTTAAAAACATCTTGAAAGAGGCCCTTTGACCAACACAAGTTTTATATATATATATATATATATATATATATATATATATATATATATATATATATATATATATATATATATATATATATATATATACATATGCATGTGTGTGTGTGTGTTTTGAAAAATAAAAAATATTAGAAAGTTAAAATTTTAAGACACTGGGTTGTATATTAATATTTTCTGTTTTATTATTCCAGTTAGGTTCCTCGACTAGTTTCGGCCAACATGGTCGTCATCAGAAGAAAAAATCCCTGCTTCTTAGTAGCAGTGAAGAACTACAAGAGTGAATAACTGTTTCAAAAGAAAGTGAATTTTATTTGTAGTTTTCATTTGTTTGTTGTTATTGTTTTTATCGTTAATTGCTTTTGAATGGCATCCCAAGCTACCATGCGTAAATAAACGTTATTTTCATTGTTTTAAGTAGAAAGTAAGGATTACTGTAAAATCCAATTGATTAATCTTTAATTTTACTAATTTACTTTTAAACACATACCTAGGATAAATATTGTATTTTTAAGAGATTTTTAAAAATTTTTGTTTACGATTTTCGTCTATAATGTCGACCAGTTAGTCGATCAATGAGGAGTAAACGTGCCAATGTTTTTAAATTACCAAAATCTTTATTTATATACTGAAATTTATTTATTTTCCTTTAAATGTTCTTGTTTTTATTTTGCTTAAAACTTCTTCATTACTCATTGATGGTGTCCTTAGAATTTGTTTATAGAGCTACGTCTCTCTAGTTTGAAGTAGTTCATCTGTGTGGAAATTGTCAAGCATTCACTGCCATTTAGAAGATTAGATATGACATAGCAGTTCAGCACTTTTTTCTTTGTTTATAACGGTATTTTCCTATGTTTTAATACATTACTTAGTTTCTGAAAGGCATCTTTGCTAATGCTATGTCCCTTTACATGGTCCGTTCGTAAACTGGTCCGTTCGTAAAAAAATAAAAACAGAGAAGAATTTTTTAACCAATTTTTTTAGACTAGCATTCATCAGACGTTCCACATTTGTCAGAATCAAAGAATAGTGATTTTGATCATTTTAGAATGAGATCCTGATAATCTTATCTATATATAGCAAGATAATAGCAAAATTTTTTTTGGGAATGACTTATTTCTGAAATTATGAGTTTTAATAGTATGGTCAGAATTGAAATCAAAAATTTCCATGGTAATTTCCATGGTAACATCATGTTAAAATTTCGCTTGAAGATGTAACAGAGCCTACTTTAACTCAAGTTAATTCAAATATTATTTTGAAGTTCTCGGCTCTTGTTTTGAAACATGAGACCTCTTATGTAGAGAGTTGGAATCATATTTTTAAATAAATAATTATATATATATATATATATATATATATATATATATGTATGTATATATATATATATGTGCGTGTGTGTGCGTGTATATTGTATAAAATGTAATGTAAGAGAAGTATCAAATCGATCCCTGAATTTATAAAGATTTATCTCTACTTTTTATTTATAAATGTCCAGTTTTAATCTATGCATGCATCATTAATAAAAGAGAACGTTTACAAATTGAGAAAAAGGAAAAGGAAAACACCAGGTATGATTGATTGATTCGTTTTCTACGGTTTATCAACCAATTGCAGGGTATTTAAAGCCATAAAATATTTTTAGATTGTAAGAATTTTTCTATGGATAATAATGGTTTGTGATATAAGTCTTACTTATTAATCCATAGCTGGGAGGGCGAAGAGGTGGATTCATACTTTTCCCAATAGTATTTGCGCGTAAGTAAATATAACGAAGCCAACAGAAACTCGGCTCTCGGATGGATTTACAATTCCGAGCCAATATCTATTAGACCACTCGCACATCCAAGCTCACAGCATCTGGTATTCCCTAGTGGTCACCTATATAAGCACGGAACCGACTTAACTCCTGTGATTGTACGGGAACCGGTGTTTCAACATGATATGGCCGTAAGCCCACGCAGTTGTGTTAGATATGAACAGGTTGTGATGGATAAATAATTTCGTCAAACCCTTTATATATTTCCATCTGACATCAAACAATTTGACACTAGAAGAAAATTACTAAAATACCTAACAGGTATTTTATTTATTAGAATACGTTTAAACAAAGAATTTATACTCCATCTCTCCATATTAGTTAAATGCAATTTTTCTCTTGACACCCATATTCTAGAGTAGGCATATATGGTCTGGGGCACCTTCTGTTTACCTCGGAGTTCTTGACAAGATCCAGAGACGGATATGTAATGTGATTGTCCCTGATCTGGCGTCTCGCCTGCAGCCACTATCTCACAGACGCGCCGTCGCCTCTCTCTGTCTCTTCTACAAATACTTTCATGGCAATTGCTCCGATGAGCTGCTTTCCCTGGTCCCCAGTCTCCATGAATACAAGCGCCTTACGAGGCTGGCATCCCGCTCTCACCCTTACACTGTAGAAACTTTAAAATGTAGCCGTCTCTTCCACTCCAGTAGCTTCATACCTCGCACCTCTCGCCTATGGAACACCCTTCCCAAATACTGTTTCCCTGATAGCTATAATCTCCAACTATTCAAATGTAATGTCGATCGACATCTCCAGTTACCTTGATCTACACACTACCCTTCCCTTCATCCTTTCTTCTATCACTCCTATCTGCTCTTGCTACAAATCTTCTGCAACCCCCCTGCATCCTAGTGGCTTCATGCCTTGCTCGGGGCGCTAAGCTTAAAAAAAAAAAGGTACCTTAACCTTTTTACGTTCATTTTGTATTCCATTGCATTATGATTATTAATCTTCAATCATATGTCCCTTATCTTTCTTATCCTAATCTTAACTAAATGCTAATGGTAATAGTAACCATTTCCCTACAAGGAAACTTTTGGCATACATTGACTAGGCAAACAGTACTGCTTTCAGTTAAAATTTATAAAATCTTTCTCCTAAACAAATTTTTCAGGAAAACAGGTTCTTTAAGTCTAGTAATTGTTATCGATCTTTCCAGTACTGATGCGGGTTTCCTTCCTAACTTTGTATTTGATGTTGGGTGTTAACGTCTTGATAATGTTATTATTTTCTCTTCGAGTTACATATGCTAAATATTTTAGTTGTTACTATTGTAGGTTGATGTGGTTTCTGTTATTTGGTACAGTCCTTTGCGATTCTGTAACGCCAGTCCACAGTGTTTAAAGAGGGGTGATCTTTGCTTAGCTCCTCAGGCTTCACTCGCTCAGTGACTTGAAAAAGCGGTTGTATACAACTGTGGTACGGTAGAGTAATGGATAGCGGCTCGGATTGAGGAATCGGAGAGCCGAGTTCGAATTCCAGTCAGATCCATTACATCCACTTACCCTTGGGAAAGGTATGAATCCTCTATGGGTAAATAGCAGGAGAGACTAGGTTCTTTAGCCTTGGGTGGCAACCGGTCTAGGAGAAAGTAACAAAACTGCGGTAGCACATACTATACAGCTAAAGGAAAGAATCGTTCATATTGACTCAATGATTCCAACTGCCGTCGACAAATAATGATGAGATATGCAATTCAGCGTTAAGATATTTCTGAAATGGAATACTGCCGCCATTTGGCATCCATATTGAAGGTCCGATTTAACCAATTTGTTAACATTTGTATGTGCGTGCCTATGGTGAGCCAAACTCTACAATTTTCAAAAGTAATGGAAGCAACTTACTCTTCCTGATGAGCATGATTGTCATATTTCTGATTCTCTCAAGTATGGTATACGTACTTAACTATTTCCACTCTTTTCATGCTAATGTAAACATAATTCATCAGATCGTTTATTGTTATTTCTTATAATGATGTTCTTCCTGTACAAGGCCCAAGAGTCACTCGTGGTAGGGAGTTACAGAGTAAGCAGCGCAGTGTATGGGGATATGTGGGGAAGATAGCAGTTGATCCTAGACTTGAACAGATTAAGATTGTAGTGATCGGAGAAGGATCTTTTTGGGAGTCGGTTCAACATTTCAACTGAAATGAGATGCACTGATTTTTTTATCAAAATTTGTTACCATATCGTGCAAATTTAGCTGGGATGCACGTGCCTGATGTACACTTAACAATCTGTGCGTCATAATGAGTATATCGAACTTTGTATATTTGTACCTCAGTGTGGGCACCTCAAGGTGGTGTAATGGTTAGCAAGCTTGTCACGCGAGGACATTTACGACTGAGTAGTGAGTTCGATCCTCACTACTTTCGGCCGTGTGCCACATCTAAACTACGCTTGGAAAATCACTATTTGTACCTCAGCGTCAATTTGTGGGTGTACTTCTCTCTCTCTCTCTCTCTCTTAATAATAATACCTTTACAAGAGTCAGGGCAGGGCGAAAATGGAATACTGCTGCCATATAGGGGCAAGAGCTGCACAGTTTTCATTTTCCCGTCTCGATAATTCAAACGCGTCTCCGTGTCCTTGTGGGTGACGAATTATTTTCACACCCTACAACACCTTACTCACAGACGGAACGTCACAAGCCCCTCGCTGCTCTATCCCTATTTGCATGCAAACTGTTCAGACGGGCTACATTCGTTAGTTCCACCAGTTCTAACCTTCACGGTTAAGACCCGTCATACCACACACATAGAGGCGAACCATTCCATTGGTGAGATATAAGTTCCAGTCAAGCAGCTTCTTCCCATGAACCGCTACTTTGTGGAACCGACTCCCAAGATGAGGTTCCCCCAATCCCTACAATCTTAACCTGTTCGTGTCTAGAGTCAATTTTTATCTTCTCTCCATAAACCGTGTCTCTTACTCTGTAAATCTGAGTCTCGGAGTTGCTCTTGAGATTTTTACATTGGGATATCATTATAAAAAAAAAACAAAAAAACATTTAAAAGTGATATTGAATTGCAAACTCATAATGCCGTGCAGTATGTCTAATTTGATAAAGTGTTATTTTTCATGTATTCTGTTCATATACGCATGGTGCTTTTGTAACGTGTTTATTTACACTTATCTAAACATGTTATAACTGTTTCACATCCTAGGATTACTACGGGCATTTTATTGTCATATTTACAGTAACATTATCGTATGAAGAGTTTAAAATATTTCAGCAAATAGCTATTTTGAGTCTCCACCAAATTTCATGAACTTATCAGTCCTTTAATATTAGAATAACGTGCGGTTAGTGGGGTGGAAACAGAAATCAGCGAGTCGAATTCAAATTCCTCTTTAGTCTGCTGTATTCACTTTCGCACTTATATCCTTTGAAGAAGAATGAATCCATTTTCTTCCCCAAACTATGGGTTAAATAAAAGCGTAAAATGTGTTCTCTAATTTGGGTTGGGAGCCAGGCTAAGAGGGTATCTCTGAATTCGAAACTGTGAAGAAAGCAACAGGAAATTATTTCACTGTCTTTTTGAAAAGTCAGAGCAATTCATAGATAATGAAGAGCCATAATCACCTTATCTTGAAGGAACATGCCGGGTTTTTTTTTTAATTCAGTATATAACAAAACAGTAAAATCTTCACCTGTTCTAGTCTAGAGTCAACTGTTGTCTTCCCCACATATCCCCATAAACCGTACCTCTTACTCTATAACCCTTTACCTCGAGTGGCTTTTGGGCCTTGAACAATAACATAATTGTAAAACAGTGTATATACAAATGACGATATATAAGTAAAATCATATTAAGCATTTCTACGTTTGCGGAATATTCTGTTTTTTTTTTTTTTGTATCGAGGTTGGTACATAAAATTGTGTGCAATATGGTACCTAGACTTCATGAATTTAAGTTCACTTCTAGATTAGTAATAAGGTCTCATCATTTTACTGTAGAAATGGTTAGGTGTAACCGTTTGTTCTTTGCTAACAGTCTCTTTTCCCGCACTTCTCTCTTCTGGAACACTCTTCTGGCTCCATGCTTTCCAGCCAACTTTGATCTTCAAAAATTCAAATGCAATATCAATCGTTACCTATTCTCCTCCTGATTCTTCTACTTTTGTTGTTCTTACTCCTTAATAATGTTTCGCTTTTTCTTTTTTTTTCTTTCACACTCCATAACCTCTTGCATCTTAGTGGCTTTATTGGTATTCTTGGGGTGAAATGATTTAAAAAATATACCCTTGGGAAAGACATGCATTTCTAATGTCTCATTACTTTTTCCATATGTCCCTTTGCTGTTGATTCGGTTTTAAAACAAAATAAAATGATGCAAATGTTGTTTTATGTTACCTTCTGCAACCAAAACGGATTCTGGAATTACGTATATGAAATTTAATGAAGTATGACTGGGCAAGTTTCTGAGCAAGAAAATTAAATCTATATCATGGAAATATAAAGTGGTGTAGAATAATATTGCAAAATTTATCCCGAAGAGCAATAAATATTACATTATTGCGAGACTTTGGACGAGATTTCGTAAAGATATGGTAACAGATGAATATTGAAGGCTTATTTCTAGTGCATGAAAACAAAAATTAAACTGAGAAAAATCGAGAGATCTCGTTTATTTGCTATTCTGCTTTAACTATCAAAGCAAATGAATTGAGCTATTGAATCATTATTTACACTATTTACTATTGAATGATATTTGGCAAAATCTCGTCCTGGGCCAATAACAGCAAATCATTTTCTTTAAATAATCCATATTTCTGGCTTCGCACTTTTCATTGATGATAAATGGATTTTTCTTTCTCTGCTAAACTCCATGTAATGACATTTTCTTTTCCACTCCGAAACAAACTTCAATAACGACACAGCAAATGACCTGCTGGAAATGATTTTTTGATTTCATTTGTTTGTTTAACGGTATATCAACACCTCTATGGGTCATTTAATGTCGAAATCTTTGGAGATTTAAAGTAATAACAATATGATATATTTTATTCCGCTTTCACAAACAAATGCATGGTTGATGATACTCAGCTTTTTTGCATATACATGTTTGTATGGACATAATTACTACAGGCGGTGATATATGTGTTTTATGCTGTAGTTTTGTTGAAGTTATATTTTGTATCAGTTTGTTTTATTTAAGAAATTGTAGGATATAATGTGAATTAATGTCATGTTGGTTGTTTGTTTTTCTTTAGTGGTATATCAGTCACTATTTTGAACACACTTTTATGGCTTCTATTAGGTTGGTGCAAAAATAATGACGTAATAATATCGTTTTTGACGTTACAAAATACGTCAAAAAACGACATTATTACGTCATTATTTTTGCACCAACCTAATACTAAATATATTTTGAACGTAATTATATGCCTTCATATACAGATAAAATGTATTGTCGGTAATTCTATAAAATTTTATTGCTAGTCATTTTGGTTTAAAATTGTATTGTTGGTAATTTTACTATAAATAATGTTGGTAATTTTTTATATAAAAATGTATTTTTATACTTTATATTGTTCTGAGGGTTCACTATTTACCCATGGCTGAGATCCTAACTGATGCTACCACCCCGGGTCAGGGTGGACCTGGGAACAACGGTAATTAAGAGGTGGTTTCATACTCGTCAAAACCTCCAATCTACCAATCAGAGGCCTTGTTGCCGGATGTAGATTATCTTCGAAGATCTTGAACACAATTTTTGAACACAATTTTTGAACACAATACAGAAAAATGTGTAAGGAACGTGTAGGGATATGGCACATATGAGAAATAAAATAGCTTCACTTTTTTTTTTTTTGTTTTTTTCTTTATTGTTTGATCATACTAGTAATTAGACACTTATTCTTTCCTTACACGTTCTCTCTCTACTCTTTGGCTATTACTATGGCTGACGTTTAGAAGAGTTACATTCCTTAATTCCACCAGTTCAGACCTTCACATCTAGAACCAATCACGCCATGCTCAGGGTGGCAAATTATTCCCATTATGTTCCTTTGATAAGGTATAAGTTCCACTCAGACAGCTTCTTCCTCAGAATTGTTACTTTATCGAACAAACTTTCGAGAGAATGCTTCTCTGGCCACTACAATTTTGGTCACATCAAGTTCAGGGTCCACCATTATCTATTCTACCCGTCTTCATAATATCCACTTCTTCGTCTACCTTACAAGCTTCTATTTTGATTTGCTGTTGGGACTTGTATTAGGTGACCTTGTTTTATCAGTTCACCCTCTAGCAAGCAATAAAAGCCACTAAGACGCAAGGGGTTACTAAGCATAAAAAAATATGCAAATATGTGTCATAAACATACGCATACGTGTATGTGTGTGTATAATGAATAGTTGATTAATAATAACACATTTTTATTCTGTAATCAAATCTTACGCTATACTCAACACTAAAGTTGATCAACTCAATTGGGACAAAACCTCTTCAACGAAAATTAATACGGATTTCTAGCGTCTCGGTTCGCTTCTGAATTAGTGAGTCATTAAACAATAAATACATTTCAAGGACGATCGCATTAGATATATCGAAGGCCTTTCACAAGCTGTAGCATAGGCGGAAGCTACACAATATCTCTAACTATGGAATCACTGGACGAATATTTTCAATTATCAAGTCTTTCCTAATGGGTAGGTCTATGAAGGTAATTGTTAATGGACTGTCCTCTGAGGCCGAGGAGATCAATGCTGGCGTCCCACAAGGTCCGCTTCTTGGTCAAGTTCTTTACATTAAGGATCTGCCTAAGAATATACTCCGATCTTTTGTGGATATCACTGCAATTGATACAATACAATTTATTTAGAGAATGCAAAGAATCTTTAATGTTACCGTCCTGATCTTGCATCTCGGCTTCCATCACTTACTGCCCGCCATCTCACTGTAACATAGCTTCCCTTATGCCTTTTCTATAAGTATTTTTTCGTGGCAATTTTTCTGATTAGTTTAAACGTCATCTTTACGAATTTAAACGCACCGCTAGATTGACAGTTAGGTCTCATCTTACAGTTGAAATTGCTAGATATAACCCGAAGTTGTAAGATAAGTTCTTCTCGATTGTGGAACTTTCTTCCAAATTCTTGCTTTCCAATCAACTTTGATCTTAAAGATTTTAAAAGCAATGCCAATCGTTATCTTCTGTCGTTAATAATGTTTTTCGTTTTCCCATTCTTTCACACTCAGTAACCCCTTCGGTTTTAGTGGCTTCTTTATTGCTTGGGTTGAAATGAGTAAAGAATTTTTTTCTTAAAACAATTGAAACTTTTCAAACTGGATATTTTTCATTGAACTAATGTTAGAAGAAAATTTTTAAAAGATTAATACTAAAGAAAATTAATGTTTTATACTTAATCACAAGTCCTTTTTCATTTTTTTGTCAAAGATTTTTAGTTGCTTATAAGGATAACACAATATTTACATATCTACGATTGTCTATATTTAACTGTCAACCAAAATTAAATTCGTAGTCATTTTATCATGGGCGCCATCAGTTCTCCTTGAAATTCTAACAAAATTTTTTTCCAGTTTGCATACATGTATCAAAATATTTTTTTCATAACATTTTTTTTTTAAATCTTGAAAATTAGATTTAATGTTATTTTTTTCTTATATTCTTTTACACTCAGTAACCCATTGCGTCTTAGAGACTTTATTGCCTTACTTGGGGTAAAATGATTAAAAAATAAATTTTGAAGAAACCAACCTTTTAAATACTATAAATTTTGTTCTTGTCTATGACGGAAAAAGTGTAAGGAATGTGTAGGGAACACGTCACATATGAGAAATAAAATAGCTTCACTTTTTTTTTCTTTTTTGTTTGATCATACTAGAAATTGGACATTTATTCTTTCCTTTATAAACGAGTCCACATTACTTTTCAATTTCCTTCTTCCCTAAGAAATAAGTGAACATTCAAAAGATCTGCTGAGTGATATACATATAACTGGTTTCTGCAATCATCTCTAAACTGGATCCCCCACAAAACATGGGGACTTGTAATAGTCCTTAAGAATTGTGCTTCCGAATAAATGTCTCGCTGTATCTTGCTTCTCTGCCTGTTGGAAATTTTCATCTGTTGTTTCAGATGAACTCAGTTGAAGCGTCTAACCCTTCCAAATACCGGCCTATTAGTCTTCTACCTCTCATTGGGAAACTACTAGATAGCCCTAATCAATGCTGAATTGGAAAAGTATTTCACATGGCCTTCTTTCGGGCAAGCAATATGGCTTTCGTTTCAACTACTGATGTATTGACGATAATTACAGAAAGAGTCTATCATGCTCCTGATAAGAATGGTGAAGCTCGATCTATTTCTTTGGACGTCGCGAAAGCTTTCGACAAAGTTTGGCATACAGCTCTTCTTCACGAGTTGAAACGTTATGGTGTCTCTGGAAACATTTTTGAACTAATCCAGTCTTTCTTATCAAATGGTGAAATGAAACTTTTCCTGAACGGCCACTCGTCTAGATCCTTCTGTACTAATGCAGGTGTCTCCCAGGGCTCTATCATTGTTTCTATTTTGTTTTTAATTTTCATTAACGACCTTCCAGATGGGATCAGCTCTCAACTTGGTATCTATGCTGATGACACGGACATTTACTCTTGTCACGATAGTAAATCTGATCAGTTCGATAAGGTCAAATTGACGTCTGATATCAAAATCAATCTTCAGACTGTTGTTAACTGTGGCAAAGAATGGCTTGTTAATTTTAACGCCTCCAAAACTAAACTGCTCGCTGTTACTCATATGAGAAACCCATTTCTGCTTTTCCTTCAAGATGGCTGATACCAAACTCCAAGTGAGTGACATGTTACGCCTTCTTGAGCTAACGTTCTCGGCTAACATGTAGTGGAATGACTACATTGATTCCATCGCTACATCAGCTGCTAAGAGTGCTGGTTCACCGTATCGCGATAAACAAATTTTCTCTCCAGAATCTATCTTACATATTTATAAGTTTAACGTTCGTCCATGTTTAGAATATTGCTGCCATATATGGTCCGGTGCTCCTGCTATATATTTAGCGATCCTTGATAAAATCCAAAGTATCATCAGCAATATTATTGGTTCTGATCTGGCGTCTCGGCTTCAGTCACTTTCCCACCGCCGTAAGGTTAATTTCCTATATCTTTTCTATAAAGTGGCAACTAAGTCTCATCAATTTACAGTTGAATCGGCTAGATGTAAGCGTAAATCTTATGCTAACAGTTTTTTTTCTCGTCCTTTTCGCTTGGGGAACTCTCTTCCGATTCCATACTTTCCAGTCAACTTTAATCTTCAAAAAATTAAATGCGAGGTCAATCGCTATTTACTGTCTTCTTCATTGTTTCTGCTTACTAATTCTTCAACACCCAGTAACCTGTTGTGTCTTAGTGGCTTGACTGTCTCGCTTGGGGTGAACTTGATTAAAAAAAATAAGTTCCCAGGCAAAATGTTTAGAACAACAACCCAAGGAAGCTGCCCATTGGAGCAAACCAAATTTCTTGTTCTTTCTTTTTTTCTCTCTTTTAATCTAACGGTTCTTGCTCCGTTTTATTTAATTCACTCTAGAGAGAGCTATGGGTAAATAAAAGGATAGCCTTGCGTGGCAACCAGTCTAGGAGAAGAACAACTCTGAATTCAAAACCTGAGAGGTCGGCACCCCAACAGACATTGATCTCGTGAGAAGGGTAGAACCCCAACAGTACACAAAAAAATAAGAGCTGTTAAAGCGCGGATGAACTCCACAGAATCAACGGCCATCCACAGCAACTATAAGTTAAATAGCTTCACCAACCCGTAATTGGATGAGGGTAGTGAGTACGGCTACACTAATCAAGTCATTGTCAATCGGGGTGGGGTTCTTCTAACAGGACTAAGAAGGACGATGACAGTATAATATGTGTTATAGTAAAAATACCAACAATATATTCTCATAGTTTACTAACAATACATTTTTGTAAAAGAAATTACTAAAGCTCCCAAGAAAATTAAATTTCAGTATTAAATGACTCATAAGGAGTTGATTGCAGCTAAACACCCCCCTCCACACACACACACAAAAAGGATACCAACCTCAAACAAAAATCTCTACATCTATCTCTATGGTTATTTTGTCGTTATTGCTATTTAGCATTAAAAAAAATAGAACTCAGACAAAAAAAAAGGAATCATAGATATGGCAACTTTCCTAGCATCATTCTTACGTTTTCTTTATAGATTTTATACTAGTATATTTGGAATAACAAAAATATATACATCAACGTAAGAGCAGTGAGGTTTCTTATCTGTACTTTTGCCAAATCCATTCATGCAAAGCAGCATAAACAGCTCGCAAATAGAATCGAAACCGTACTATGAACCCAACTCGTTTATCGCTTATTCACCAATGGCGCTATTTTGCCATCCCCAGCCAATGTCGCAACTATTTTACCCCATCATTAATACCGTAACCATTTCCGATGCCACCATCGACAATACCACTGATACCGCATAGCGTTACGAATAATCTCCTCCTCTTCCTCCTCTAAATCCTTTCTCTTTCTGCTCCTCCTACCCCTCCTTCCTCATCTTATTGGCTACTCAAGCCCCACCCGACGTTTTTCCCACCCACCGACGCACTGTGAACATGCCGCCAGTAATAGAGAAGACCGTCATAACACAATAACAAAACCTACTTGAGAAAGCTATTAAGCGTTTGTCTGAAAACTATCATTTTCAGGATTCAACGGTCTTCTTTCCGAATGAGTTCCTATTAGCGAGCTTTAAGGCCATTAAATGAACTTATTAAGCGGACCGGTCGCGTTCGTCCATCTTGCAACGCAAACAGCGAAGCCAGCTTTTATTAATTCCATTCTGATTAAGCGTGTAATTTGTCGATAGAGTGTTTGGTGTAGAAAGGTTGAGTGAGGGGTTGAAAGCAATGTGAGGAAAGGGTAACAGGAGGTGGTGATGTGTCACGATGCTAAGGGGAGAAAATAAGTCTGTGCGATGACAGTGGATTCTATTTTAAAATAGAAGATTAGAAGTTTGTGTTCCTTGGTAATAAAAGATTTGGTTTAGGGGAAAGAAGGAAACAAACAAACAAACGAAAAAAAAAACTGTAACGAAGAAATGAAATGTAAAAGAAAGAAAGAATCCTTAAAAGAAGTTACGAAGAAGAATATTGTTAGAAAGTGTCTGGTGGGGTTGGAGGGGGGTTAAAAAGGACGAAAAAGTTTAGAAGAAATATAAATTAGAAAAGAAAAAAGAAATCCGCGAAAAATATAGAGAGAGGAAAAATAAATTAGAATGAATAAAATGAATGAAGAAAGAATGGAAAGGAAATGAAACGATTTTGAAAGACGAAAAGAGAATAAAAAATAAAGGGAAAAAAATAAGGACTTAAACTATTGAAATATATTCAACGAAGAAGAAAAATGGGAGAAAATGAATACAGGAAAAAGAAGAAAAAGGAAAATGTTCTCTCTCTCTCTCTCTCTCTCTCTCTCTCTCTCTCTCTATATATATATATATATATATATATATATATATATATATATATATATATTGTCAGCTGAGGCGAGATAACGATAAAAAAAAAGAAGAAAACCGCTTCACTCAAAACAAGATCAAAGGCTGATAGATGAACAAAATAATCTAGGATATCTAACAGTTGGGAGAACTTTGGATGCTAGGGCATTTAAGATTTCCATAGTGAAATCTCTCAAATCATAACCAATCCTTCAGTTAATTGACGAATCTGTGTAAAAAGGTTGTTCTGTCCTTTCCTGTCTTTTTTTTTTTTTTTATCAGTGTGACATTTATAAGCTCTCTCTGTTGAACGCTTAATGTAAATACTTCATTTATTTTATTATTCGAGATGTCAGTTTTATACATGGACAATCCATCAGTGTACGTACAAACATCACACACATGCATATCCGGGAATATATATGTAGTCTAAGTCTAATATCAAAACAATTTAACCTGGTCATTGATAGTTTCATATTATATAGAGAGAAATAGATAGTCATGGTCAAGCATGAATCAGACTGTCGCCGCTCTGTGTTGACCTCAGTGTCCACTTTTATATTTTTATATTTACATACGCCCTGTCACTGATACTGAACACTATTAACATAAATATATCACACACAAGCACTTATATATATATATATATATATATATATATATATATATATATATATATATATATATATATATATATATATATATATATATATATATGTAATAAAAACAAACCACTTTAATGTACCATTACGATAATTTATTTCACCTAAATTCTTTTTTAAGGATTCAGGATCATCAGGTAAATCTTCCAACAACGAATTGAGAATAAATTATCGTAATGGTACATTAAAGTGGTTTGTTTTTTATTACATATTAGCTCTGTCCTAACATTGAGCTCTCAGGATTTCATCCTCTTTGGATTTACCAATTCGGTTTACCAAGTTCCTTATAACTTAATTATATATATATATATATATATATATATATATATATATATATATATATATATATCCTTTCGTGTAGGAAAAATCAGTGCTCAATGCTAAATAACAGAGCTATTAAGTATATATTAATAAATATACATAATACCCGACCCCGACAGTACAACTCGGAGCTTCATGCTCAATGCAATCTTCAGATAGTGAGTTGAATTCACACTGTTTAGATGACACAGTTTGTTTAATATTTCTGGGTCTCGCGAGATATGTTGTTGTTAGGTTAGGTTATAACTGTAGATAAATATTTAATTGTACTATAATCTAATCTTATATTTGAATTTAAGCTCAAACTTATAATTGAGATTGAAAATAATAATTATTAGAAATTCTAGTTCTAATTTTAATTTTCGTTAAAAACGAGCGCTCATGTTAAAATAAGGATAAGAGGAGTAAATTAATAATAATAAATTAATAAAAATTAAAATGAATAAAATCAAAAAAAAAGTTTTGTAATGATAAAAAAAATTAAAATAAGTAATAATAAAATTGATAAAAGAAAGATCAAAAATACGATAAGAATAAAAATAAAGGTCAAAATAAAAATAAAAATAATGGGTATATAGTAAAGAAAAAGAGGAAAAATAGATAATAAAAAAAAATAATGCTATCAAAACCGGTATCTATGGTGTCTGGTTCAACGTGCTTGAGTAGGAATTTACTTCTGTGTAAGCAGGTGCTCATTAACTCGCTTCTTTTGTTTAACGTATTGGGGTTGCTCATATTTTTAGGGACATTAACTTCTCAGAAAGACATAAGCTACATTTATCACCTTTCCCGTTAAAGAGATTAGCTTTCATATATATATATATATATATATATATATATATAAGAGAGAGAGAATATATATGTTTTATATTTCAAGAACAGTAATGAAGAAATTTCACCATTCTTGGCAGATTTTCTGTTATCACAAAGAAAGATGAAGGGAAGAAAAGGATTATAGATGAATTTAGCTCGATTTAAAAAAAAAAAAAAAATTCTTTCAAAAATTTTGAAACTCCAGTGTCTCTCGTTCATGCGCATGTGTGGTCACAACAACGTCAATAAATTTAGTCTGATAAAGTCCTAATGGAGGAAACACGTCACAAATATTTCTTTTATTTTGTCTTACAATATACCACCAAACAAGCGACATCCAAGGTTTAAAATGCATTTTAAAATGAAATATTTCTTGAAGCTTTTGTTTAGCTTTAATTCCAGCTAATAAATTAAATTTAATATTACCAATAAGCAAAATACTTTGGTGCTTTTCAAACCGAATTTAAATGTATATGATTGATTTTTTTCTGATTGTTAGTAAAATCAATCAATTCGTTTACATTGACAAATCTCTCAACACAACCTAATTCTCATTATTAAACACTATTTAAAAAATAAAATATAACTTTCTGAAATGTTGACAAAAAATAGCTGATTTAAAGTTTAATTAATCTGTATTAAAACAAATATTACTTTTATTTTTAATTATCGCTGAAAAGCATTTTTAACACGGAATGCGCGTTTTTATCAGGGTGTTGACACATTTATCAACAGTTTGGCTAATTTATGTAAGAGGCAATAAAATGACATGACGAATACAACGTAAATACCTTTCTTATATAACTTTTTAACTACCCAGTAGTACTACAAATTTTAAAATTTTTTAAGCATAATACTTATTGAAATTTAGGTACTTACTTACGAAGACTCTTGTTGAGGAAATGTTAGAAAATTATCAATAAAATTTAAATTTACTATAATTCAGTTATGTGCCATGCGTAATACACGCTTAGGCGATCATGTATCTTTCGATACATGACTGACGAGGCGGATTTTTCCCGCAGTAGGTTGCCATTTCTTTCTGCGGTTGACCAGTTGCCATCCAAGGCTATAGAACCCCGTCGGTCCTGCTATTTACCCATATCTGGTCTGTCCTGCTATTTACCCATAGCTGAGTGGGAAGAAGAAGAGGATTCATATCTTTCCCAAGGGTATTAGCATGTAAATGAATGTAATGGATTTGACTGGAATTCAAACTCGACTCTCCGATTCCTCAATCCGAGCCGCTATCTACACCAACCGCTCTTATTTTCTGATAATGTCGTGTATGGAAGTTGTTCGCATTTACAAAAATCTGCACGTTTATAAACACACAAAGATTTAAAATTCTTTTCAAAATACTGGGGATCGCTGGATTGTAGTATGCTTTTTCCATGTATGGTTAGTAAATATAGTTTTTATTAAATAACAACATCACTTGACAAATTGATATAAAATTTTAAAAGATTTAAAAGTTTATAAATAAATTTTTAATAAGAAACGACAAAATTAAAATAATCTTATAAAAATACATTACTAATCGAGAAAAATTTTAAAAGACCATAGTGTCCATGAAATATTTTATTCATAATACAAATTAAAAGCTTTTTTAATTAAATAATAATTGCATTCTTTTTGTTTTACGATTCAGAGCAGGATTTCCGTAACTGGGGGAGGGGTCCTGTTTGACTAAAGAAAAATTCATTATTTAAATTCTCCGAGGCCTTGTCTTTATAACTATTTTAAACATTAAATGCTACAAATAAGAATTTCTCAAAATTTGACAAAATTAAATTGAGTGGGAGTGGATGACAAATGTCAAAAAAATATTCTTACCAAGGTTTGCTAAAGAAAGAAAGATTTAAAGAATACTTTCATTCATCTGTGAATATGTCCTGAATGTTTCATTAGAATTATCTGGTTTTCCAAATCAATGTGTTTTTTAACTCAAAAGAAGACACTCCAATTTCCCGTAACGAATTTTTGGAGGTATATATATATATGTGTGTGTTTGCGTATGTGCGCGCGTGCGTGTGTGTAAAGGACCGGAGTTAAGCGGAACATAAGAGAGAAATTTTTTGTCATATTCAGAATATTTTGTCACTTTCAAAAGAGATTAGTTAAACTTATCTATAAATATATATATAAATATGTTTATCACTTTAAATGTTATTTTTCGTGGATGCCCATATTTGAGTAGAGACGCTCCGTTTATTTTAAACAGGGTATTTACTTTCGTCTACCGAAGAATCTTATTGAAGAATATATATATATATATATAAAGAATACTTAGATGTCTTCAAAATAGATAAAGAACAGAAACAAATAGATACAGGCGTATTAGTGGATAAAATTATTATAAATATATACGTATTTATCTATGTAAGTATATAAAATGACATATGCCTACATTTATATTATATGATTTCGTCGTCTTCCTCCTATTCTCCTCCCTGTTTTATTTTTCTTCGTTGTCGTTACCGTCACAGTATTTTGTTTAGATCTTAAATATTTATTTTTCTAACTTTTCATTTTTGTCTATCAAAAACTCGCCCTAATTTTACACTTAGTCGTGTTTTTTCTCTTCTTTGTTTAAATTTCATATTTCCTTTATTCTGTCTCCCACTTTTTTCATTTTTTGTGTTTTACACCTCCTTCATTTCTCTCTTCCCCTCTTTTATCTCTTCCCCTCTTTTATCCCTCCTTCATTTCTCTCTTCCCTTCTTTTATCCCTCCTTCATTTCTCTCATCCCCTCTTTTATCTCTTCCCCTCTTTTACCCATCCTTCATTTTTCTCTTCCCCTGTTTTATCTCTTCCCATCTTTTATCCGTCCTTCATTTCTCTCTTCCCCTCTTTTACATCTTCCCCTCTTTTATCCCTCCTTCATTTCTCTCTTCCCCTCTTTTATCTCTTCCCCTTTTTTATCCCTCCTTCATTTCTCTCTTCCCCTCTTTTATCTCTTCCCCTTTTATCCCTCCTTCATTTCTATCTTCCCCTCTTTTATCGCTCCTTCATTTCTCTCTTCCGTTCTTTTATCCCTCCTTCATTTCTCTCATCCCCTCTTTTATCTCTTCCCCTTTTTTTATCACTCCTTCATTGTTCTCTTCCACTCTTTTATCTCTTCCTCTCTTTTATACCTTCTTCATTTCTCTCTTCCCTTCTTTTATCCGTCCTACATTTCTCTGTTACCCTCTTTTATCTCTTCCTCTCTTTTATCCCTCCTTTATTACACTCTTCCCTTCTTTTATCCCTCCCTCATTTCTCTCTTCCCCTCTTTTATCTCTTCCCCTCTTTTCTCCCTTCTTTATTTCTCTCTACCCTTCTTTTATCCCTCCTTCATTTCTCTCTTCCCCGCTTTTATCTCTTCCCCTCTATTATCTATTCCTCTGTTTTATCCCTCCTTCATTTTCCCTCTTCCCCTCTTTTATCTTTTCACCTCTCTTACCCCTCCTTCATTTCTCTCTTCCTCTCTTTTATCCCTGCTTCATTTCTCTCTTCCCCTCTTTTATTCCTCCTTAATTTCTCTCTTCCTCTCTTTTATCTCTTCCCCTGTTTTATCCTTCCTTCATTTCTCTTTTCCCGTCTTTTATCTCTTCACCTCTTTTACCCCTCCTTCATTTCTCTCTTCCATTCTTTTATCCCTCCTTCATTTCTCTCTTCCCCTCTTTTATCTCTTTCTCTCTTTTATCCCTACTTCATTTCTCTCTTCCCCTCTTTTATCTCTTCCGCACTTTTATCGGTCCTTCATTTCTCTCTTCCCCTCTTTTATCTCTTCCCCTCTTTTGCCCTTCCTTCATTCCTCTCTACCCTTCTTTTATCCCTCCTTCATTTCAATCTTCCCCTCTTTTATCTCTTCCCCTTTTTTTATCCTCCTTCATTTTTCTCTTCCGCTCTTTTATCTCTTCCGCTCTTTTATCACTCCTTCATTTCTCTCTTGCCTTCTTTTATCCTTCCTTCATCTCTCTCTTACTCTCTTTTATATCTTCCCCTCTTTTATCCCTCCTTCATTTCTCTCTTCCCTTCTTTTATCTCTCCTACATTTCTTCCTTCCCCTCTTTTATCTCTTCCCTTTTTTTACCCCTGATTCATTTCCCTATTCCCTTCTTTTATCTCTTCCCCCCTTTTATCCCTACATCATTTCTCTCTTCCACTCTTTTACCACTTCCTCTCTTTTATCCCCCCTTCATTTCTCTTCCCCTCTTTTATCTCTCCCCCTCTTTTATCCATCCTTCATTTCACTTTTCCCTTCTTTTATCGCTCATTCATTTCTCTCTTCCCCTCTTTCATCCCTACTTCATTTCTCTCTTCCCCTCTTTTATATCTTCCCCTCTTTTATCCCTCCTTCATTTCTCTCTTCCATTCTTTTATCCCTCCTTCATTTCTCTCTTCCCCTCTTTTATCTCTTTCTCTCTTTTATCCCTACTTCATTTCTCTCTTCCCCTCTTTTATCTCTTCCGCACTTTTATCCGTCCTTCATTTCTCTCTTCCCCTCTTTTATCTCTTCCCCTCTTTTGTCCTTCCTTCATTCCTCTCTACCCTTCTTTTATCCCTCCTTCATTTCTCTCATCCCCTCTTTTATCTCTTCCCCTTTTTTATCACTCCTTCATTGTTGTCTTCCACTCTTTTCTCTCTTCCTCTCTTTTATACCTCCTTCATTTCTCTCTTCCCTTCTTTTATCCCTCCTTCATTTCTCTCATCCCCTCTTTTATCTCTTCCCCTTTTTTATCACTCCTTCATTGTTCTCTTCCACTCTTTTCTCTCTTCCTCACTTTTATACCTCCTTCATTTCTCTCTTCCCTTCTTTTATCCGTCCTTCATTTCTCTGTTACCCTCTTTTATCTCTTCCTCTCTTTTATCCCTATTTCATTTCTCTCTTCCTTTCTTTTATCCATACTTCATTTCTCTCTTCCCCTCTTTTATCTGTTCCTCTCTTTTAACCCTCCATTTCTCTCTTCCCTTCATTTATCCCTCCTTCATTTTTCTCTTACCCTCTTTTATCTCTTCCCTTGTTTTATCCCACCTTCATTTCTCTCTTCCTCTCTTTTATTTCTCCCCTCTTTGATCCCTCCTTCATTTCTCTCTTCCCTTCTTTTATCCCTCCTTCATTTCTCTCTTCCCCCCTTTTATCTCTTACCTTCTTTTATCACTCCTTCTCTTCTCTCTTCCCTTCTTTTATCCTTCCTTCATTTCTCTCTTACCCTCCTTTGTCTCTTCCCCTCTTTTATCCCTCCTTCATTTCTCTCTTCCCTTCTTTCATCCTTCCTTCATTTCTCTCTTCCCATTTTTTATGTCTTCCCTTCTTTTATCCCTCCCTCATTTCTCTTTTCCCCTCTTTTATCTCTTCCCCTCTTTTATCCGTCTTTTATTTCTCTCTTCTCTTCTTTTATCCCTCCTTCACTTCTCTCTTCCCCTCTTTTATCCGTCCTTTATTTCTCTCTTCCCTTCTTTTCTCCCTCCTTTATTTCTCTCTTCCCTTGTTTTATCCCTCCTTCATTTCTCTTTTCCCTCTTTAATCTCTTCCCATCTTTTATCCCTCCTTCATTTCGCCATCATTTCTCTCTTGCCTTCTTCTATCCTTCCTTCATTTCTCACTTTCCCTCTTTTTACTCTTCCCCTCTTTCATCCTTCCTTCATTTCTCTCTTCCACTCTTTTATATCTTCCCCTCTTTCATCCCTACTTCATTTCTCTCTTCCCCTCTTTTATATCTTCCCCTCTTTTATCCCTCCTTCATTTCTCTCTTCCCTTCTTTTATCCGTCCTACATTTCTCTCTTACCCTGTTTTATCTCTTCCTCTCTTTTATCCCTCCATCATTTCTCTCTTCCTTTCTTTTATCTCATCCTCTCTTTTATCCCTCCTTCATTACTCTTTTCTCTTATCCTTCCCTCATTTCTCTCTTTCTCTCTTTTATCTCTTCCCCTCTTTTATCCCTCCTTCATTTTTCTCTTACCCTTTTATCTCTTCCCTTCTTTTATCTCTCCTCCATTTCTCTCTTCTCTTCTTTTATCCCTCCTTCATTTCTCTCTTCCCCTCTTTTATCTCTTCCTCTCTTTCATCCCTCCTTCATTTCTCTCTTCCCCTCTTTTATCTCTTCCCCTCTTTTATCCCTCCTTAATTTCTCTCTTCCCTTCTTTTGTCTCTTCCGCTCTTTTATCACTCCTTCATTTCTCTCTTGCCTTCTTTTATCCTTCCTTCATTTCTCTCTTACTCCCTTTTATATCTTCCCCTCTTTTATCCCTCCTTCATTTTTCTCTTACCCTCTTTTATCTCTTCCCCTCTTTTATCCCTCCTTCATTTCTCTCTTCCCTTCTTTTATCACTCCTTCTCTTCTCTCTTCCCTTCTTTTATCCTTCCTTCATTTCTCTCTTACCCTCCTTTATCTCTTCCCCTCTTTTATCCCTCCTTCATTTCTCTCTTCCCTTCTTTCATCCTTCCTTCATTTCTCTCTTCCCCTCTTTTATCTCTTCCCCTCTTTTATCCCTCCTTCATTTCTCTCTTCCCTTCTTTTGTCTCTTCCTCCCTTTTATCCCTCCTTCATTACTCTCTTCTCTTATCCTTCCCTCATTTCTCTCTTCCTCTCTTTTATCTTTCCCCCTCTTTTATCCCTCCTTCATTTCTCTCTTCTCTTCTTTTATCCCTCCTTCATTTCTCTCTTCCCCACTTTTATCTATTCCCCTTTTTTTATCCCTCCTTCATTTTTCTCGTCCCCTCTTTTATCTCTTCCTCTCTTTTATCCCTCATTCATTTCTCTCTTCCCTTCCTTTATCCTTCCTTCATTTCTCTCTTACCCTCTTTTATCTCGTCCTCTCTTTTTTCCCTCCTTCATTTTTCTCTTCCCTTCTTTTATCTCTTTCCTTCTTTTATCTCTCCTTCATTTCTCTCTTCTCGTCTTTTATCTCTTCCTCTCTTTTATCCATCCTTCATTTCTCTTTTCCCGTCTTTTATCCCTCGTTCATTTTTCTCTTCCCCTATTTATCTCTTCCCTTCTTTTATCCCTCCTT
>OZ010582.1:81646757-81771757 GCA_963932145.1 Acanthosepion lycidas | reverse complement strand
AGAACAAGAGTCAGACGGGAGTGGATGCAAAGGGGTCGGTAAAGGAGAATCGGGTAGATGTGCGAGGCACATACTTCCGCCCTCCCCTTCAAGGAAAGATTTCTCCGGGATCACAGACGAACTGCGACCACGGCCTTCTCCCGCACCTCCGATCAATTCATTTCTAACATGAGGTCGGGACCGAACCAGACCCCAAGTATCTTGACCGGCCCGTCCGTCCAGACGAAAAGTCCGGTAAGAAAAAATTCCACTCCACGAACCCAACCGCAAGCCAACAGACTTATCGCGGTTGATATTGGCCCCTGTCACCATCTGATATCCCTTGATTTCTTTGCTGACTTCGTTAATTTCGGCCCTGCTCGACACAAGAACCGAAACGTCATCAGCATAGGAGTACCTGGCCGAAGCGGTAGTCCTGAGTAAGGAAATTCCGCGAAGGACCAGATTCGTCTTCAACTTACTCAGGAAAGGTTCCAACGAAAAAACGTACAGCAATGGAGACAGCTGACAACCTTGACGAATGAAGCGAGACAAAATGAAAGGTTTCCATCTTACCCAATTCACTTCTACCAGCGCACCGGGGGACGCATACAGCAGTTGGGTCCAAGTGCGTAAGTACGGCCCGAAACCGGCAGCCGAAAGGACAGCTTCCAGAAATCGATGGTCAACCCTATCGAAAGGCTTGGACTGATCTAAATTGATCAGCACGGCATCGCTGTCTAGTTGCTCGATGATCAGGCGTATCAAATGAAGGTTATCCTGAATAGTCCTGCCCTTCACAGCACAAGTCTGCTCGGGACCAATCAGCCTAGAGAGGACAGCTTGCAAACAGCCGGCTAAAACCTTGGCTAAAATCTTCAACTCTGTATTTAACATCGTCAAAGGCCGATAATTATCTAACCCATCCCCACCGTCTTTGTTCTTGCGAAGCAATTTGATCACACCCCTGGTGAAACGTTGAGGTATAGACCCCTGCTTCATCCAGTAGTTGTAAATCAGCGATAGCAAGGAGACAAACGACGGACGACTGCCTCAAGTACATTTCGTAAGGTAGACCATATAATCCCGGAGTCTTGTCCAGGCCAACCTGTTTCAACGCATCCCAGTTCTCACACTGTAATGAGACCCTCGCACCCAGCCGCTTCATCCGCCTCGAGGCGGGGAAAGTCGCCTAAATAGGCATCGAACTGAGCAGCGCTCAGACCGGGCTCCCTGGTAAACAGCTCCTGAAAGTAGTCACGAAAAGCCTCACAAATGCCCACGTCTGTAGTCACAGTTCGCTTGTCCGGCAATGTGATGCTTGCGATATGTCGACTAGATGCCCTTCGAGCTTCCTCTGCACGCAATTAAGCGGCCATGTTCGTAACCTCACAAGACATTCTTTTTATCCTAGTCATAACTACTAGAGCTTGATCCTTCTTGATAAGCAAGGAGGCCAGCTCCGCCTAAGCTACGGCTACGTCCCCACTATCACGTGATTTAATCGCCTGATCTACTTTGGCCTCAAGAGACTTTTGCGCTGCTAACTCTGCTAGGTTGAGTCGACGACTAAAATCAGCAGCAAAAGACCTAAGTTTAGATTTCAAGGAATCCCACCATTTATTCCCAACCACAGTCTGCGACAATTCCCGCTGTAGCATTAGTAGAAGCTGGTCCCGGAAATTTTGCTCACCAAATAATGATGCGTTCAATTTCCAGTAACCAGCCATCTTAACCTTAGGCTTATCTTAGGTTACCCGAACCCGGACAAGCCTACGAGTAAACTATAAAATGGAAATTTGGACATTCTAAGAGCCTTACTTCGATTCTCTTAACTAGAACTCAGTCGATGTAGCTTGCGCTCATTACAGAATCCGAATTGCCGTCCTTAGTCCAAGTCCATACTACCTCCCGGGGGTGCTCATTTCGATACTTATCGACGAGATCAAACCCATCGATGAAATTTCGAAACGGCTTAACATCCCGGTTGTTAGTACCGAATCTTGGCCCTATACGATCTATATCTGGGTCAAGGACGGCATTCCAATCACCCACTAGAACTACCGAACGAGATGTCATCAAAAACGGCGCGATCTGATAAAACAAAGCAGGCTGCTGCTCATGGTTGTTGGGCGCATAAACTTCAATGAGACAAAAAGGCTTATCCGTTATGGTAACATCCAGCACGCAAAGCCTGCCCGCCGGATCCGCGAAGACAAGAGCACACGCCGCATCCAGAGACTTGCTCACCAGCCAGGAAACACCTCTCGAGCGTGCATCAAAACATGCTGAATAGAGAACCAACCTCTTAGACAGAATGTCCTCATGGTCGCAAGATAAGAAATGGGTCTCCTGTACACAACATACACCCCGAGGCACTGAAGTTCGCGATTGAGCCTTGCCCTTTGAGACTCCGAACTCAGGCCCCGGATATTCAGACTTGCTAACCAGAGAACCATTATCAGACCAATTAGGGTTGGGATGCTGATCTGATGATGGTCTCTCCTATTGACACTTGGCCCATCTCAGTCTTGATGGTACCGTCTTGGGAGAGACCACCTATATCCCAGGGAAATGTCAATTTTAGAGCCTTATAAAGGGAGGGTGAACTAAAACTGGTATGAGCTTTTTTTGGTATGAGACTGCTTCTGCTTGTCCAAGTTCTCTTTCAATAATTTTATCTTTTCAGTTTTCTCGAAACCCTGGTCGTATTTTTTTTTTTTTTCTTTTTTACTCTTTTAAGGTCGAATCAGACACCGGGGCATCGCCCTTAACGTTGACAGAAGGAGTGGGGACGTTTGTCATTGGGGCGTCATGGGACTGAGGCCCCGCTGTCTGGCGCTTCCTCTGGCCTTACCAGCAACCTGCCATTCCCCCTCCCCCTTCTCCACAACTGCACTAGCAGTGGGCGAAGGCTCTTCAGCGAATGGGGGCTTAGTACTTGACCCAACCGAAGGTTTCACCGAACCGGCCCCAGAAGCTGACATGACAGGCGAGGCGGAAGGTAAAGACGCTGTCAGAGGGGGAGTCAACTGGAGCATTACTTCCAGAGGCCTTCTTCTCTGGGCAGTAAGAGAAGAGGTGACCAGTCTCTCCACACTTCCAACACCGGTCACAATGACCAGCAGCCTCAGGCTCCAGAGAGTTGGAGATGGAGAGGAAGGCGATCCAATAATATTTCGAAACTCCATCCCCCGTTCAGACCATCTCAAGAAACACCTAGTATCTTGCCATACTGGGCGTGGAAAGTGGCAAGATGTTCCCCGATAATTTGAGGAGGGGCCTCGTATATTGACGCAGGGTCCTTCGCTTGCCTTCGTATTCGGTGCGCAATATTAAGTGTTTAGTGATTAAATCACGACCAGAAGGGTCTATACAGACTTCTGGCGTGGGTATCAATACGTCCCATATGAAATAGCCGGTTCCCTTTACGATTCTGAGGGACTTGAAGCCCAGGGACTCCAGTGATTTCAAAGCAACAAATTTTACGCTAGTCCACAAGGAAAACTGACACAATTCTATTATCAATTTTCTTAGTTTTTGGGGTGTTCTAAGAGTCCACCTTCTACGACATGTGCGTAACTCTTAGCTCGCTTCAAGAACTCCGCAATATTGATTACACCCTCTTGGGGATGGAGACTTCCAACAAGAGGGCGATTCCTCGGCCTAAACATTAACACTTTTCTTTTCCTTGTTTTGGCTATTATTTTTTGATTTTTCGTTTTGGCCATTTTTGGCCTCCATACTTTTAGTTTTCTGGTTTGGGCAGTTTAATTCTTCCTTAACTCGGGATGTACTCAGCAAAACTGGGTACTCTTCTGTGCAGTCTTTATCAGGCGGGTGATTTTTTTATTGAAAATAAATGTTTTTTTTAATGGACCTTCTATAGTCGGCCAACATTGTTTTTTTTTTTTAATTAGAAAAGACGGGATTTTCGGGGTGTTTTTTCCCACTTTTTTTTTAAATATAAGACGGGAATGGACGTGGGGGTGGTAAAGACAAGGGACGCGTATAGGCGTAAAAAAAAAATAAAACAGCAAAAAATTTTTAATAAACAAAGTTCACCAAGTAGCGAAAAAATATTTAAGACGATAGTCATAAAATTTCTTTCGAACAAAAAAAGTACAATTAAATACGATAAATAAACAATACAGTAAAAAAAAGAAAAAAATGACGTGAACAACTGGTCAAACAAACAAAATTAGAACAGCTCAAATGAAAAACTCTAAAACAAACGTTGAAAGAGCGAAAACCCGAATAAATTACACAATAACTACAACAAAAAAACTTTTTTTTAACTAAATATTAAAGTAAAAAGGACAGGCTACAAACACAAATACGAAACAATATGTATTAACTAAACAATGAAATCCAATATGGCCGCTAAAAAAATAAAGGTTTGCCAATAAACGGAATACAGTGTAACCCGGATATAAGAGAGTTGTCGGGACAGGAGAAGTCTCTTATATTCGGTTTCTGTTATATCAGGGTCTCTTATATCCGGGTTACACTGCACGAATATAGAAAACAGACAAGTTAGACTAAATAAACACAGTTAGGACAAATATGAACATTGAAAAATTAAACAATTTAAACACAGAACACTTAATAGATAATCAAAAAAGGGAAAAATAAAGAATTTACACGTAACAAATAAGACACGTAGTAAATGAACAAAGAAAAAATAAAGTCTGACGTCAAAAGAAATATTAACACGTAGAAAAATAAACAGATAAACTCGGGGAGTTTAAAAACGAAAAATAATAACTTAAAAAGGAAACTTTAACGTATAAATCAAAACTAATAATAGAATAAATACAAAATAAAAGGAAAAAATGTAATGTAATAAACTGAAAAGGAAAGGAAAAAAAATCAAAGAAAAAGAAAGTTTTCAAATAATAGTCTGGAAAACAGAACATAAAAGGTAAAATAAATCAGACTTTGCAGAACAAAAAGGTAATTTCCGAGTGGCGGTAAAGACGGTCTTGTCAGGTCTAGTAAGGTCTAACAAACGCTGAGCGATTGCATATTCATGGACCGCCTGAGTAGTTCTTATAGACTGGCTAAGATTACCAGAACACAAATAGGCGAGAAAATGCTGCGCAACCCGCGTCTCCAAATTCAGATTGGTTCGTCCTATGTACACCTCGTCACAACGGCATTTGAACTTGTAAACAACTAATTTTTTTTCTGAAAATAGGACAACCTATCTTTAGTAAAGGACGAAAACACAGGTCTTGTCTGAAAAACTGTGCGCAACTTAACTGCATTATAACAAGACGAAATAGACACCGAAATTCTGTCAGACGATAACTGACATTTCCTACCAAGCCAAGGTAATTTTAAATAGATAGGGCAACGGCTAGGTCCAAAAACCACAGTTTCCTTAAACCGCCTGATTTTGCTATCAATAACACGCCTGATAACATTTATGGGATATCCATTACTTTGGAAATATTCCGAATAGTAGTAAGTTCCCCATCTAACAGTTCAGGGAAACAAATCATGTTAGCGCTATGAAGCAAGGTCGCAATCAGACCAATCTTACGGGACTTAGGCATTCCAGCTCGTGTATAGGCCAGTAAATGTGGGCTTATGAAAAATACTGGTAACGAAAACCCAGTCCTTACGCTTAACAAGGACATCCAAAAAGGAAAGTGCCCTATACTTCTCAACCTCCATTGTAAACTTAAGGGATGGATGGAGAGAGTTAAGCCAGGAAATTAGTAGCATCTATGGCGGAATCAAAGATAGAAAAAGTGTCGTCCACATATCTCATATAGACACAAGGTTTTGGACATTGTCAAACAAGATTCGCTTGTAATAGCCCACGAAAATATTCGCTACAACCGGACCTTTATTGAGTATCTTCATTTGTATCCCCAATCGCCAACGAATACCTTTGAAAAAGTTTTGGCCGAAAGGTACCTAAGGTGTGACGTCTGTGTTGTTTAAAGCTATGTTTAATTTTTGTAGGTAAAAATCACTTAATATATCAACCATCAGTGGATGCCTTCTACAACAAAAAAAAACATGTATCTATTGGTACGCACTTACACGAACCAAAATACTATGATTACCTGCCTAATTAGATATTGGTTCTTCAAGTGCCTGCTATCACCCGATCAGACATAAACTCCTCCGGAATCTCGTGTTAGTATATTAATCCTTAAAACTGAAGCAGACTGCTGACCTGAGATGGAACAAATACATTGAGTCAATTGCTTCGTCCACCGCAAGGAGAGTTGGCTCCCTGTGCCGCGCCAGGAAATTTTTCTCCCGGGAATCGATCCTTCAGATCTACAAATCAACAATTCGCCCTTGCATGAAGTATTGCTCCCATATATGGTCTGGAGCCCCTTCTGTTTGCCTCGGGGTTCTTGATAAGATCCAGAGGTGGATATGCAATATAATTGGCCCTGTTCTGGCATCTCGTCTACAGTCGCTCTCCCACAGAAGCGCCGTCGTCTCTCTGTCCTTTTTTACAAATGCTTTCATGGTAATTGCTCCGAGGAGCTGCATTCGCTGGTTCCCAGACTTCATGAATTCAAGCGCCCTACGAGGCTGGCATCCCGCTCTCACCCTTTCACTGTCGAAACTATTAAATGTAGCCGCCTCTTCTACTCCAATAGCTTCATATCTCTCACCTCTCGCCTGTGGAACTCCCTTCCCTATTCCAGTTTTCCTGAGAGCTATAATCTCCAACTATTCAAATGTAATGACAATCGACATCTTCAGTTGCCTTGATCGATCCACTATCCTTCTCTTCATCCTTTCCTCTATCCTTTCCTCTATCTGACATTGCTCCAAATCTTCTGTAACCCCTTGCGTCCTAGTGGCTTCCCGCCTTGCTTGGGGTGAAAGGCTTTAAAAAAATTACACCTGGTGTGGTACTACAGAGCGAACTTATGACTCTCAGATGAATTTGGTTCCAGGGTAATGAAGTTGTCGCCTTTGTGTTTCTAAATCTAGGCTGTGTGACAGGTTGCATTGACCTGCAAAAAGATTCTGCTACTATAAATGGTCGTATATGATTTGTAATGAGGTGTTCTACGATTATAGACCTGTACTTGATAAACATATGGAATAAAGAAAGTTAATATGTAAGTGATATCTTTCATTTTGTTCTTATCACATTTTGGGCCGATGCATTCTATGGTTTATTCTGATGTACAATCTTTATAGAAAGAAAATGTTTGCTTGTCTCGCTAGTGTAAAACAATATTTAATTTTTAATCTTATTTTTCACATGATTAATACGGTGGATAGGAAGACGCTGATCTTTATACTATCTAGCTCAAATGGAACTGTTTACATTCACTGATTCAGTCGAGCAATGTCGTCCTATTTGCTACAATCATCGTCCACGTTGAATATAGCTGTTACACAAGTCATCATAATATCTCAAATTGCATATATATATATATGTGTGTATGTATGTGTGTGGGGGGGGAAGAAAGTCTCTATCTAAAATTGTTAATAGCTTTATTAATTATTGGTCGATTTTCATAATACAAGTTTTATTTTGAACAGTATAATGGTAGAAGTACAGAACAGTTCCTATGCAATTTGCACATTTTCTTCCAAACTGGATGTTGAAGAACGACCGCTTCTGTGGGTATCTACCATAAAACCAGAACTCCTCGGCTTTCAATGACAATTTCTCATGGTTTTTGCATCTACTAAACCACAAGGTGCATGAAGACTGCGCCAACATCTCTGCACTAGTACCACGGACAGCCACACTTCGTAATGGGAGGTTAGTTATTAATAACATAAAAATTTTGGCGAAAAATCTTTATTTTTATTAAGTTTGGGGCATTCTTCATCAGGGTATGCTATATTTTATGAATCAGTGGCGGTACCTAATACATAGATAATATAAAGATGAATGAAAAATAAAAAATAAAAACGAAGTATTGTCAGGCCAGGTTCAATGTTTATCGTGCGTCGATCGTAGTTTGGCCTTTAAATATGGAGAAAACGTACTTTTTGTCGTTTTTCCTTTAATTTTGAGGGTCATCTGGGTTCCGTATTAGGTATTAAAACGACGAATAAGGACAAATAATACATACATATATATATATATATATATATATATATATATATATATATATATATATATATATATATATGGAAAATAAAATAAATTATACAAAAATCCACATTATAACCAAAAACTTTTATGTTTTCTCTCTTCTTTTTAATATATATATATATATATATATATATATATATATATATATATATATATATACAGACAGCCTATCTTCATTCAAATTATATATCATGGTTTGGCACCTTCCTTGATGAATTAAGACCAAGAAACTGATAAGAGAACTGGAAAGGATCATTATAAAAATAGACATATGTCTATATTATTTAATGAAACAGACATACACGCACACACACACAGACATATATATATATATGTATATATATATATATATATATATATATATATATATATATATATATATATATATACAGAAAGAACAGTAAGATATAATACGGTGTTCTTGTTATTTTTTATTTTTATTTTTACAAAACAGTGCTCAATGTAAATTTACAGAGCATAAATATTATAAATTAACTGATTTAAAATATGATTTTTCGCTACAAAGTAATAACCATGTTTCAAAAATGGAAGCTAAAAACTTTAAATTTAATTATATAATTCAATTAAAAGCATTAGTGCAGTTTCATCTTCAGGCGAATATTGGAATTTCCAATATTCGCCTGAAGATGAAACGGAACTAATGCTTTTAATTATATATATATATATATATATATATATATATATATATATATATATATATATATATATATATATATATAATATACAGAGTACGATGGCTAAATTGTCGTCTAAATTACGTAATTATGAAAATCACACTGACATCTCATTTTAACGGATATATTTACCAAAATTACAAAAAATATCCTCAAATAGTACAGAGTAAATTTATTGAATAAAATCGCTAATGGCTTCAACCACGGTCTCCAGAAGATTTCAGAATCTCTTGTAACTCTTCTGGGCGGTCTCCTTGTTTACGTTGGTGAATGCTGCCATAATCCTTGCCTTCAGTCCATCTGTTTCAAGGAGTTTTATTGATTTCACGATCAACTGCGCTCCACACGTAATAATCAAGAGGGTTGCAGTCTGGAGAGTTAGGTGGCCAGATATAAGGGGTGATGCGGTCGCAGATATTGTCTGACAGCCATGACTGGGATCCTCCTGCTTGTATGGCATTGGGCAGAATCCTGTTACCAGATATAGGGTCTTCCAGCAGCCACTTTCTTGACCCAGAACACCGCTACCTCCTCAAGGAACTTAATGTAGGCATCCGTGTTGAGTCTGAGGCCCTCACCAACAAATTCGTGAGTTCTTTTCTTAAAGATCAAATCAGAGTGAATTTTCTGAGCTGCCGTACCTTTGTAATCACCATTAAACTCATCCAACTCTTTCCGAATTCTCTGCACTGTCCCCTGTCTCAAACACTCCGAAATATTGGAGCTTCCGGCAGTCAACAAATCAGAAACAATGCACATGCGCGAAATTAAAAATATAAAATGGCGAAAATTTACCCATCGCACACTGTATATTTAATAATGCATATCTGGGCAGAAAACTTTCTTTTAAACATCTTTCGTTAAATATGACAGAAAAATTTAATTATTTTTTTTCCCCAGCTCTATTAATTTTTTCCGTTTAGTGTGAGTAAGGGAATGCAAAAATTGTCCATTGTCCCAAGCGCTTTCGCCATTTTCATGGGGGTTTTGACAGAGCAGTTCTGTTACCATACCTACTCAATCTGCGAGTTATCGACCGGTTACTATAGCCTTGTTCATTGTGCCCTCTGTCGAAGCAATATAATTCATCTTGGGGAAGGTTTCTGCATAAACTTCAGCTCTGTGTACAGCCTTGTCAGTCACATATATATAGTTATTTTATCATCGTAGAAGTCCGAAAGTATGGAGCATATAGTGAGAATAGAACTCACGTTTCAGTCGTAACTAGCGAGACAAGTTATCTTGCTAACCATTACACCACGCCGAGGTGCTGTTAATTTCTTTTCATATTTTGACTATTTAAAATGTATTTTTTGTGTTGCTTTGAATCCTAGTAGGAGCGTTTATTCCGAGCCTTCGCGTGTTGAGTGCGGTTTAAATTCGTGTAAGCTTCTTTTTTACTTTTTAACTTTCAACACACCATTCCCACTGTTAAATAAGGCGAGATTGATATATATGGTCAAAAGATATGCTGTTTTCAAGTGAATATCTAAGACAATATTTAGATATTTTCATATAGATTTATTCAACCACATCTGTGCCATTTGGTTCCACTTCCTTTCGCCATCTCTGATGCAGCTTCATGATTCCATCCTCACAGAAACTGGTATCTTTCTGGGTGACGAACTGGTCTATGGTTTTTACTGGCTTCCAGAGAATTGAAAAGAACTATGTAGGAATTGAAATTAGTAGTAATCCGAAGATGTAGGAGCAGGCGAGTACGGTATGTGTCGTAAACCATCCCAGCCAAATTTTACGAGTTTCTGTCAAGTCTACAAAGGAACGCAAGGTCTGGTGTTGTCCTGATGGAAACTGAGATCCATTTTTCATCGCATGTGACGTTCTTTTCAAAAATGGATGTTTCTTGTTGCGTTTGAGCATAGGATACCGGATGGAAATGCAATCAATTAATTCTTTTCCCGTTAAATCGCGAAGCACTCAAATATGCTAGCGATTCATTTATCCAACTGTTTTCAAAGGCATTACAATGCTCATATGATATACGCGGAGTATCATTGCAATGTCCGGTGTCGTGGGATCTGAGTTATTTTTCATCAGTATTTCGATTTTGTCATCATAAACGATTACAATCCTACCGGAACATTCTCGTTTTTCCAGATCAAAATTTACTAGTGAACCTAGTGAACGACTTATGATCACTACTTGCAGCTGTGGCACCTTCACTATAAACGGCACATATCTTCTTTTGCTGTTTGTACAGCATTTTTTCCATTTTGGAAATCAAGTGACGACAATGCATGTGATTATTTTCTTAAATCAAAGACATTTAAAATCTATAATCCACTCGCGAATCGTATAGAAACAGACATTGAAATATCACCTTTCAGTATATATATATATATATGTGTGTGTGTGTGTGTGTTGTCATTCGCAGACAGTACTGTTTCGTTGTATCACAGCTCCTCAGTGCGACTAGACATCCGAATGCCTCAAGCCAGGACAGAAACCCTACCGAATTGGTGTTAGTCAGAGTTTCTACTACTACGCCATCGTCACTCGGCAGAGAGAAACAGCTAATTCTAGCGTATTGTTTTAAACAAAAGCCAATCAGTCTTAGTGCTCCAATTCATTCTACTGGAGAGCTTTGCATTAACGCAGGTGGTTGTTGTTTATAGAATCAGCCTATCTCTCAACAGTGCTCAATCGAAAATATTTTCAAGAGCTTATGTCATATATATATATATATATATATATATATATATATATATATATATATGAGTGTGTGTGATTACTTCCAGTCGCATGTGAAACGAAATCGCGCGTGTTCAAGCATCATATTAAAAAAATTACGTTCCAGCCCAAAAAATAGAAGATTGAAAGAATTATCATGATCAGAAAAGAATGAAGCGAAAAGTTTCCTGTTTGGATAAATAAAAAAAAAGGCAATGAGAAATGTTGCTTTAACGATACAATTTAGTCGGAAAAGAAATTTGAGAAAAGCAACTTCAAGGGTAAAAATTAGTACGGAGAGAAAGAAAATATTGAATGAAGAATGTTAGAAATGTAAAGAGAAAATGTTGATATGAAAAGAAAAGAAAGGTGTAAAAAGAAATGTTGTTTTAAAGAGATAGTTGAGAGAAGATGATTGAAGGAAAAAAACTCATTAAGAAAAGAAAAATTATTTTTTATAAAGATTAGAAAAGAATATTTAAAAAAAAATTATAAATAAAAAAAATGGAATAAAATCTTGTCTTTTTGTATCCAAAGAAACTAATATTGGGGCAGGGAAATTACTCTGAAAAATTATGAAAAAATGAAAAGAATAAACCTAAAAGATAAAAATTATTATAAAAAAAAAGGAAAGAATCGTTTTGAATAGAAAGAAGGAAAAATAAAATTGATAGAAAAATCGTTTTGAATAGAAAGAAGGAAAAATAAAATTGATGGAAAAATCGTTTTGAATAGAAAGAAGGAAAAATAAAATTGTAGAAAAAAGTATGACAAGGAAGAATAGAAAAAGCATTTAAAAGTGTTATTATAAATGTAAAATAAAAAAAGATGCTACGAAGAATAATAAAAGAAAACGTTATTAGGAAAATATTGTTCAAAAGAGAAAAGATTGAAAGAAATATTTTCATGAAGAAAAAGATAGGGAACGAAGATTGGAATAAAAATGACCTTATGACAAGAACAGAGAAATGGATATTGGAAAGAAAAAATATCTTCTTGAATAGAAAAGAAGAAAATAAGATTTTAGGGGAAAATATAGCCAGAAGAAAAAAAAAGAGAAAATACAATTGGAGATTATCGTTTAGAAGAGATCAGAAAATTGAAAGTAAAGTTGTTTTAAAGAGAAAAGATTTTTCAAAAAAATGTCTGAAAGAAAATGATATTGTAAAAAAAGAGAAAAAATAAAAAAAATGATTGTTAAAGCAAATAACGAAGATGTTATTAAGAGAAAAAGATGAAAAGAAGGTTGAACGAAAAAATAGTGACGTATAGGCGGGAAGAGAAAAAGGAAAGAGGAACAATTAAAGGGATGTAAATAATAAAGAAAATTGAGTTGCTAGATTGCAATGTATTAAAATATTGAAGATGATAAAGGCGGGCGTAGTTTATAAACTGATATAGATTTTAACCGTAGTCTTGTTTTGTTTTGGATTTTTTTTGGGGGGGGGTTCCTAGGAAAAAATAAAAATAAAATGCTTACAAAACTCCGCTTTCATTTATTTTTTTTTTTAATGAGAGTTTCTCTGGAGTTGGATTACAAATCGCTATATATGACGTTTCTCTGTTCTCAACAGCTTGCCGAAGGTTCTCCGAACAAAACAGCTTTGATGTCATCATCATCATCATCATTGTTACTGTTGTTGTTACAAAGTACTCCGGAACGTGATTTTAAATTACGTTCGTAAGATTGGAAAAATTGTACTTGTTTTCTTGATGTTATTTCAAAAAAAAAAAAACGAGCACTATAATAAAATTGAAACATATTTCTTTTAAAAAATAGAGATTTAAAAGTAAAAAAGAATAAATGTTGAAATTAAGTTTTATTATTTACGTTGAAATATACATAGATTTTTTACAGTTTCTCAACCCTTTGCAGGGTATTTAAAGCCAGAAAATATTTTTAGAATATAAGAAATTTTTGAAGATAATAATATACTGATACAAGTCCTACTAATTAATCCATAGCTGGGGAGGAAGTGGTAGATTCATATATTTCCCAATGGTATTTGCGCGTAGGTGAATATAACGAAACCGACTGAAATTGGAACTCGGCTTTCCGATTTCAAATTGCGAGCCGTCATACATTACACTACCTGCACATCCAAGCTTACAGAACCTGGCCTTCCTAAGTGGTCATCCATCTATAGGGATCGATCATAGACTTGATCTTGCTTAAGTTTGGTGATCGTACGAGAATGTGATATAGCCGCCGGCCTATTTACGTTTAAGTACTGAATGTTAATGGATGGATGGGCATCAAAAAAGAAACCAGACAAAAATATGAGAAATATTCGACATTTTGTGGCTTAAATTATTTCTTGTTATTTCGTTTTACAGAGAAAATAGAAAAGCTGAGTAAAAATTAATAATTTTTCCTGGCGAGGTTCAATCAATCAATACTTGTGTTCGATCCCAGCAATGGCTACTTTCGCTACGATAATATTTTATTTTTCAAAAGAGTTGTTTTTAATTCATTCTTTTGTTGCTTTCGGTCGATGCATTCAGAAGCCTTCGTCTAATGTACAATCTTCATAGAAAGTGAGTAGTCGCTTGTTTTGCTAGTGTATCGCAATTTTAAATGCCACACAACTAATACGAAGACTGCTACCTGACATTGGCTAATATCATTCAATGACATATCTGTATTAGTCTCTTCGTTGCCTAGCTCCATCTTATCAATCTGTATTAGTCACTTCGTTGCCTAGCTCCATCTTATCTATCTGTATTAGTCACTTCGTTGCCTAGCTCCATCTTATCTATCTGTATTAGTCACTTCGTTGCAAAGCTCCATCTTATCTATCTGTATTAGTCACTTCGTTGCAAAGCTCAATCTTATCTGTCTGTATTAGTCTCTTTGTTGTATAGCTCCATCTTATCTGTCTGTATTAGTCACTTCGTTGCCTAGCTCCATCTCATCTATCTGTATTAGTCTCTTAGTTGCCTAGCTCCATCTTATCTATCTGTATTAGTCACTTCGTTGCCTAGCTCCATCTTATCTATCTGTATTAGTCTCTTTGTTGTATAGCTCCATCTTATCTGTCCGTATTAGTCTCTTTTTTGTAAAGCTCCATCTTATCTGTCTGTATTAGTCTCTTGGTGGCCTAGCTCCATTATATCTATCTGTATTAGTCTCTTCGTTGCCTTGCTCAATCTTATCTATCTTTAGCAGTCTCTTTGTTGTACAGCTCCATCTTATCTATCTGTATTAGTCTCTTCGTTCTATAGCTCCATCTTATCTATCTGTATTACTGTCTTTCTTGTATAGCTTCATCGTATCTGTCTGTATTAGTCTCTTCGTTGCCTAGCTCCATCTTATCTATCTGTATTAGTCTCTTCGTTGCCGGGGCTCCATCTTATCTGTCTGTATTAGTCTCTTCGTTGTATAGCTCCATTTTATATATCTGTATTAGTCTCTTCGTTGTCTGGCTCCATCTTATCTATCTGTATTAGTCTCTTTGTTGTATAGCTCCATCTTATTTATCTGTATTAGTCTCTTTGTTTGTATATCTCCATCTTATCTGTCTGTATTAGTCTCTTCGTTGCCTAGCTCCATCTATCACTCTGTAATAGTCACTTCTTTGTATAGCTCCATCTTATCTATCTGTATTAGTATCTTTGTTGCATAGGTCCATCGTATCCATCTGTATTAGTCTCTTCGTTGCCTAGGTCCATCTTATCTGTCTGTATTAGTCTCTTCGTTTCGTAGCACCATCTTATCTGTCTGTATTAGTCTCTTCGTTGTATAGCTCCATCTTATCTATCTTTATTAGTCTCTTTGTTGTATACCTCCATCTTATCTATGTGTTTTAGTCTCTTCGTTGTAAAGCTCCATCTTATCTATCTGTATTAGTCTCTTCGTTGTATAGCACCATCTTATCTATATGTATTAGTCTCTTCGTTGCCTAGATCCATCTTATCTGTCTGTATTAGTCTCTTCGTTGCCTAGCTCCATCTTATCTGTCTGTATTAGTCTCTTCGTTGTTTAGCTCCATCTTATCTATCTGTATTAATCTCTTTGTTGTATAGCTCCATCTTATCTATCTGTATTAGTCTTTTTGATGTATAGATCCATCATATCTTTCTGTATTAATCTCTTCGTTGTATAGCTCCATCTTATCTATCTGTATTAGTCTCTTCGTTGTATAGCTCCATCTTCTCTATCTGCATTAGTCTCTTCGTTGCCTAGCTCCATCTTATCTTTCTGGATTATTCTCTTTGTTGTATGGCTCCATCCTATCGATCTGTAATAGTCTCTTCGTTGTATAGCTCCATCTTATCTGTCAGTATTAGTCTCTTCGTTGCCTAGCTCCGTCTTATCTATCTGTATTAGTGTCTTTGTTGTATAGCTCCATCTTATCCATCTGTATTAGTCTCTTCCTTGTATAGCACCATCCTATTTATCTGTATTAGTCACTTCGTTGCCTAGCTCCATCGTATCTATCTGTATTAGTCTCTTTGATGTATAGATCCATCGTATCTATCTGTATTAGTCTCTTCGTTGTATAGCTCCATCTTATCTATCTGTATTAGTCTAATCGTTGCCTAGCTCCATGTTATCTGTCTGTATTAGTCTCTTCGTTGTATAGCTCCATCTTATCTATCTGTATTAGTCACTTCGTTGTATAGCTCCTTCTCATCTATCTGTATTAGTCTCATCGTTGCCTCGCTCCATCTCATCTGTCTGTATTAGTCTCTTCGTTGTATAGCTCCATCTTATCTATCTGTATTAGTCTCTTCGTTGCCTAGCTCAATCTTATCTATCTGTATTAGTCTCTTCGTTGCCTGGCTCCATCTTATCTGTCTGTATTAGTCTCTTCGTTGTATAGCTCAGTCTTATCTATCTGTATTAGTCTCTTTGTTATATAGCTCCATCTTAACTATCTGTATTAGTCTCTTCGTTGCCTAGCTCCATCTTATCTGTCAGTATTAGTCTCTTCGTTGCCTAGCTCCGTCTTATCTATCTGTATTAGTCTCTTCGTTGTATAGCTCCATCTTATCTATCTGTATTAGTGTCTTTGTTGTATAGCTCCATCTTATCTATCTGTATTAGTCTCTTCGTTGTATAGCACCATCCTATTTATCTGTATTAGTCACTTCGTTGTCTAGCTCCATCTTATCTATCTGTATTAGTCTCTTTGATGTATAGACCCATCGTATCTATCTGTATTAGTCTCTTCGTTGTATAGCTCCATCTTATCTATCTGTATTAGTCTCTTCGTTGCCTGGCTCCATCTTATCTATCTGTATTAGTCTTTTTGATGTATAGATCCATCGTATCTATCTGTATTAGTCTCTTCGTTGTATAGCTCCATCTTATATATCTGTATTAGTCTCATCGTTGCCTAGCTCCATCTCATCTGTCTGTATTAGTCTCTTCGTTGTATAGCTCCATCTTATCTCTCTGGATTAGTCTCTTTGTTGCCTAGCTCCATCTTATCTATCTGTATTAGTCTCTTCGTTGTATAGCTCCATCTTCTCTATCTGCATTAGTCTCTTCGTTGCCTAGCTCCATCTTATCTTTCTGGATTAGTCTCTTCGTTGTATAGCTCCATCCTATCGGTCTGTAATAGTCTCTTCGTTGTATAGCTCCATCTTATCTATCTGTATTAGTCTCTTCGTTGCCTAGCTCCATCTTATCTGTCAGTATTAGTCTCTTCGTTGCCTAGCTCCGTCTTATCTATCTGTATTAGTCTCTTCGTTGTATAGCTCCATCTTACCTATCTGTATTAGTGTCTTTGTTGTATAGCTCCATCTTATCTATCTGTATTAGTCTCTTCGTTGTATAGCTCCATCTTATCTATCTGTAATAGTCTCTTCGTTGCATAGCTCCATCTTATCTATCTGTATTAGTCTCTTTGATGTATAGACCCATCGTATCTATCTGTATTAGTCTCTTCGTTGTATAGCTCCATCTTATATATCTGTATTAGTCTCATCGTTGCCTAGCTCCATCTCATCTGTCTGTATTAGTCTCTTCGTTGTATAGCTCCATCTTATCTCTCTGGATTAGTCTCTTTGTTGCCTAGCTCCATCTTATCTATCTGTATTAGTCTCTTCGTTGTATAGCTCCATCTTCTCTATCTGCATTAGTCTCTTCGTTGCCTAGCTCCATCTTATCTTTCTGGATTTGTCTCTTTGTTGTATAGCTCCATCCTATCGGTCTGTAATAGTCTCTTCGTTCTATAGCTCCATCTTATCTATCTGTATTAGTCTCTTCGTTGCCTAGCTCCATCTTATCTGTCAGTATTAGTCTCTTCGTTGCCTAGCTCCGTCTTATCTATCTGTATTAGTCTCTTCGTTGCATAGCTCCATCTTATCTATCTGTATTAGTGTCTTTGATGTATAGCTCCATCTTATCTATCTGTATTAGTCTCTTCGTTGTATAGCACCATCCTATTTATCTGTATTAGTCACTTCGTTGTCTAGCTCCATCTTATCTATCTGTATTAGTCTCTTTGATGTAGAGATCCATCTTATCTATCTGTATTAGACTCATCGTTGCCTAGCTCCATCTTATCTATCTGTATTAGTCTCTTTGTTGTATAGCTCCATCTCATCTATCTGTATTAGTCTCTTTGTTGCCTAGCTCCATCTTATCTATCTGTATTAGTCTCTTCGTTGTATAGCTCCATCTTCTCTATCTGCATTAGTCTCTTCGTTGCCTAGCTCCATCTTATCTGTCTGGATTAGTCTCTTTGTTGTATAGCTCCATCCTATCGGTCTGTAATAGTCTCTTCGTTGTATAGCTCCATCTTATCTATCTGTATTAGTCTCTGCGTTGCCCAGCTCAATCTTATCTATCTGTATTAGTCTCTTTGTTGCCTACCTCCATCTTATCTGTCTGTATTAGTCACTTCGTTGTATAGCTCCATCCTATCGGTCTGTAATAGTCTCTTCGTTGTATAGCTCCATCTTATCTATCTCTATTAGTCTCTTTGTTGTACAGCTCCATCTTATCTATCTGTATTAGTCTTTTCATTGTATAGCTCCATCTTATCTATCTGTATTAGTCGCTTCGTTGCCTAGCTCCATCTTATCTGTCTGTATTAGTCTCTTCGTTGCCTAGCTCCGTCTTTTCTATCTGTATTAGTCTCTTCGTTGTATAGCTCCATCTTATCTATCTGTATTAGTCTCTTTGTTGTATAGCTCCATCTTATCTATCTGTATTAGTCTCTTCGTTGTATAGCTCCATCTTATCTATCTGTATTAGTCTCTCTGTCGTATAGCTCCATCTTATCTGTCTGTATTAGTCTCTTCGTTGCCTACCTCCGTCTTTTCTATCTGTATTAGTCTATTTGTTGTACAGCTCCATCTTATCTGTCTGTATTTGTCTCTTCGTTGACTAGCTTCATCTTATCTATCTGTATTAGTCTCTTTGTTGTCTAGCTCCATCTTATCTATCAGTATTAGTCTCTTCGTTGCCTAGCTCCATCTTATTTATCTGTATTAATCTCTTCGTTGTATAGCTCCATCTTATCTATCTGTATTAGTCTCTTCGTTGTATAGCTCCATCTTCTCTATCTGCATTAGTCTCTTCGTTGCCTAGCTCCATCTTATCTGTCTGGATTAGTCTCTTTGTTGTATAGCTCAATCTTATCGGTCTGTAATAGTCTCTTCGTTGTATAGCTCCATCTTATCTATCTGTATTAGTCTCTTCGTTGCCTAGCTCCATCTTATCTATCTGTATTAGTCTCTTCGTTGCCTAGCTCCATCTTATCTGTCTGTATTAGTCTCTTTGTTTTATAGCTCCATCTTATCTATCTCTATTAGTCTCTTTGTTGTATAGCTCCATCTTATGTATCTGTATTAGTCTTTTCATTGTATAGCTCCATCTTATCTATCTGTATTAGCCTCTTCGTTACCTAGCTCCGTCTTTTCTATCTGTATTAGTCTATTTGTTGTACAGCTCCATCTTATCTGTCTGTATTTGTCTCTTCGTTGTCTAGCTCCATCTTATCTATCCGTATTAGTCTCTTCGTTGCCTAGCTCCATCTTATTTATCTGTATTAATCTCTTCGTTGTATAGCTCCATCTTATGTATCTGTATTTGTCTCTTTGTTGTATAGCTCCATCTTATCTGTCTGTATTAGTTTCTTCGTTGTCTAGCTCCATCTTATCTATCTGTATTAGTCTCTTCTTTGTATAGCTTCATCTTATCTATCTGTATTAGTCTCTTTGTTGTATAGCTCCATCGTATCTGTCTGTAATAATCTTTTGTTTTATAGATCCATGTTATCTGTCTGTATTAGTCTCTTCATTTCCTAGCTCCATCTTATCTATCTGTATTAGTCTCTTCGTTGCCTAGCTCCATCTTATCTATCTGTAGTAGTCTCTTTGTTGTATAGCTCCATCTTATCTGTCTGTATTAGTCTCTTCGTTGTCTAGCTCCATCTTATCTATCTGTATTAGTCTCTTCGTTATATAGCTCCATCTTATCTATCTGTATTTGTCTCTTTGTTGTATAGCTCCATCTTATCTATCTGTATTAGTCATTTCGTTGCCTAGCTCCATCTTATCTGTCTGTATTAGTCTCTTCGTTGTATAGCTCCATCTTATCTATCTGTATTAGTCTCTTCTTTGTATAGCTTCATCTTATCTATCTGTATTAGTCTCTTTGTTGTATAGCTCCATCGTATCTGTCTGTAATAATCTTTTGTTTTATAGATCCATCTTATCTGTCTGTATTAGTCTCTTCATTTCCTAGCTCCATCTTATCTATCTGTATTAGTCTCTTCGTTGCCTAGCTCCATCTTATCTATCTGTAGTAGTCTCTTTGTTGTATAGCTCCATCTTATCTGTCTGTATTAGTCTCTTCGTTGTCTAGCTCCATCTTATCTATCTGTATTAGTCTCTTCGTTATATAGCTCCATCTTATCTATCTGTATTTGTCTCTTTGTTGTATAGCTCCATCTTATCTATCTGTATTAGTCATTTCGTTGCCTAGCTCCATCTTATCTGTCTGTATTAGTCTCTTCGTTGTATAGCTCCATCTTATCTATCTGTATTAGTCTCTTCATTTCCTAGCTCCATCTTATCTATCTGTATTAGTCTCTTTGTTGTATAGCTCCATCTTATCTACCTGTCTTAGTGTCTTGGTTGTCTATGTCTTAATTTTGCAGACTTTGATTATTCGGGCGGGAAATGAAGAGAAAACTGAAATCATCCGAACATTTTTCTGTTATTGAAACAAAATTATTCTAATATTTAATTTCAGCCGAGCCTTTTCAATATTCGGAAGGACACACTCAACTTTTGATTAAAAAACAGCTGATAAAATCAGTTCAATTCTCGTTAATTTCTCCCTTGTTTTCTTACGCAAAACATATATTTAATTATTACATCTTGGCCACAGATTATAGCTTATGCCACTCTCAGATGCGTGTAACGAACGTGAGCCATGCTTCAGTTGGGTATTGGAAGGTCTTTTTGCTTACTCAGCATATAGCGAAATCATTTAACATGAGACCAGCCGGAAACGGACAATGATTGATACATATTTTATTTTTAAAAATTAACTGAACTCAACGTTGAACTAAGCAACTAGAAATGAATCTGAAGGTGTCAATACAAGCTTTCTTTCAGGAAATGACATTTTTTTTTCTTTTTCTTCAATTTTACTTATTCAATTATCCAAAATTTTTAATCACCTGAACATATACTGCTAAGCCGTATCCCAAGGTGTCTGGACAATTGACCAATAAATCTTCCAATCACGAACACACACATATTCATTCGATTCTTCCATTTTCCTCCTTCATTCATTCTTGATTTTTTGCTTTTTTATTTTTACCATCTTTTTCGACCAATTTTCACTATTTTTCACGTTTTCTGTTTACTTCTTTTTCGCCTTCCTTTTTCTTCCTTCTTTTTCGACTTCCTTTTTCGTTCTTTTTCGCCTTCCTTTTTCTTTCATTTTCGTCTTCTTTCTTTCTTTCTTTCTTCCCCTTCCTTTTCCTTCTTTCTTTCTTTCTCTCTTTCTTGCCCTTCCTTTTTCTTCTCCCTTTTTTCGCCTTCCTTTTTTTTTCCTACTTTTTCGCCTTCGTTCTTCTTCTTTCTTTCTTCCCCTTCCTTTTGCGCCTTCTTTTTCTTCTTTCTTTTTCGCCTTCTTTTTTCTTCTTCCTTTTTCGCCTTACTTCCTTCTTCTTTCTTTCTTTCTTCCCCTTCCTTTTGCGCCTTCTTTTTCTTCTTTCTTTTTCGCCTTCCTTTTCGTCTCTCTTTTTCTTTATGTATTTTCTTTCTTTTCACATCGTGAAATCAATTACATATTCATCATTTTTTTCAACTTTTATTCTTTTCATATTTTCTTTTTACAATATTTTTTTTTTCCTTTTATTGCTGCCTAATGCTAAATTCTGCTCTCAGCATTGTCCATTCCCTCCACCTTTTTTCATTATGCTCGTCCCTTTTTCATTTCTATCACATCAAAAAGAAAGAAAGAAATTACAAAAGCCAATAACTGGTGTTTTGGAGATGAAATAAATCTGTGTTATGTTGCATTGTCATATGTGAAATATGATTGCTCTGTAAGAGGGGGTGTCATTGCAATGGTAGATTGAAATGATGGGGTTGAATGAAGTCAAAAGACCAGAGATCGGTTAGCAATGGGGTATGATATGAAATTAGAGTCAGTGGCAGGGTAAAGGTGAGGGTGATCGAGACAAACATAAATTTATCCCCTTTTAATCGAAGGGTTTAGTTTCTGACTGTCAAGTTATGACCGTATCCAGGCCGCGTTCGCGCCCTTTGGTCATGTGACGTCAAACGCATTGTAAGAGAAGGAAAGAAAAAAGGTGTAACTAGATGATTAGATAGAAAAATTATGGTAAATAGTGGCTTGGGGAAGAAGGAGGCTGACGTTTGGGTCATATGTTTCAAATCAACGACCCGCACTTGACTTGGTGGGCAGAAAGAACGAATTAGAGAGCGAGAAGTGGGTAGCGGGCGTGGCTATCGAATATGGAAGTAGAATGATGTGGAATATAAGCTTAGGTTAGATCTGGAAATGAGAGAAAGAAGGGCTGATTGCGATCTGTTATTTAAAAGTTAAAAAGAAAGAATTGTTCCAATTGGGAAGTGGGAGGGAAAAATTACTGAATTGTGTCTAATTGTAAATTAGGGAAATTGAAATCTGAAGAAGAAATAGTAGTCATTTTGCAAAGAAAATTTCCTGATTAAATATGGCGGTTACGTTTTGTGGTACCATAAATAGATAGATATGAACAGACAGATATGAACGGATAGATATAAACAGATTTATATATTTGATATGAACAGATAGATATGAACAGATTGATAGATAGATATGAACAGATAGATAGACATGAACAGTTTGATAGATATGAACAGGTTAATAGATATGAACAAGTTGATTGATAGATATGAACACATAGATAGATTTGAATGGGTTGATAGATATGAACAGGTTGATAGATAGATAGATAGATAGATAGATAGATAGATATGAACTGGTTGATTGTTATGAACAAACTGAGATGAATTGATAATTTTATGATTTTTACTGCTAATCAACTGTTTTTAAAGTCGAAGCACTTATTGGATTCTACGAATAATTTCTTTTTTTTTTTTTTTTTTGCGAGTGAGCAGTGCAATAATTTAACAAATACAAATCTGAAGGAGAAGAGATGGATTCATATCTTTCGCAAGGGTATTTGCGCGTAACGAACTCAGCTGGAATTCGAACTCGGCGCTTCATTTTTTCATCCCAAGCCGATACCTATTACACCACCCGCACATACAGCTGGAAATAAAGAAACAAATAAATCATTATGAAACAAATATATAAAAATATAAAATGTTGATGCCGTGAATAGCTTTGATTTCACAATATTGTAAATATGTAAGATTGCTGGTAACGTTTTCGATTTTTTGTCGAATGTTAGATTATCTGACGGTGGAACAGAACGCAGTGTGATAGTTTCATGCCTTTCTCAATTGATCTGGTATTTTCCGGTGTTTTCCATGTTTGCCTCCATTAGTATTAAGCTTATATTTTCTCTGAGATAGATTGGGGTTCGGGGAAATTTCGTTTTCTTTTCTTAAAAGAATATTAATTATTTCACCCAACCATTATTATTATTATATTATATACGCTAATACTTTTGATGGCTTGATTATCTCAAAATTGCCTATGGGGGTAACGCCTTTTAAATGTTTCTATTGCCTAGGCAGATGAAATAATGACGGAAAGTAATTCGCCCAAATACGAAGGAAGGAACGAAGGAAGGAAGGAAGGAAGGAAAGAAAGAAAGAAAGAAAGAAAGAAAGAAAGAAAGAAAGAAAGAAATTAGACTGAACGTAGATCTCTGATTTAACAATAATGTGAACACTGAAAGGAAATTTGTAAGTTTGCGGAACACGTTTTCTGTTTTTTGGTTGTTCGTTTACGTGTTGATTTTTTTTTTTTTTTTACGGAGAACATGATTTAAAACAGGCATGGGTTACCTTTTCTGACCGGTGAGCCACGTCAGATATGGTTCATCATAAGGCGGGCCTCACTACTAAAAAGATTCAAGGTAATTTTTTTTTTTTTTTTTTTTTTTTTTTTTTGCCTCGACCGTTTTCACTACATAAGAACATACGCGTAGTCAGTCATCTGCCTTAGAAATAGGGAAAGAGAAGCATTAATAAATAGCGGGAAGATAAAAGAGTAATTAGGAGAATAGATAGCGATATACATTGCATTTAAATTTTTATAGATTAAAGTTGGATGGAAAACAGGGAGCCGGAAGGGTTCCACAAGATAGAAGTGCGAGAGAAGAAACTGTTAGCATAGAAATTACGGCTACATCTATCCAGCTCAACTGTAAATTGATGAGATCTTGACGCCAGTCTAGTACTGCGCTTAATTTCCAAAAGTCTAAGAGCCATAGCGAATAGCTCATCCAAAACAATTAACATTAATGTATTTATAGAAAAGAGAGGGGTAACCTTATGGCAATGGGAAAGTGATTGGAGCTGAGCTGCCACATCAGAACCAGTAATATTGCTGAGTCTTATTTGGATTTTATCAAGGAGGTCAAGGTAAATAGCAGGGGTACAGGGCCATATGTGGCAGCAATATTCTAAGCATGGAAGAATGGTAGACTTATAGATATGTAAGATAGATTTTGGAGAGAAAAATTGTCTCGCACGATACAGTGAACCAACTTTGTTGGCAGCTATCCTAGCAATAGATTCAATATAGGCTTTCCACTTCATGTCAACAAAGAACATTTGCTCGAAAAGGCTTCCATGGAGGTTAGCATCAGCCATGCTGATGGAAGGCAGAAAGGGTTCTCTCAGATGATTAATGGAGAGAAGATTAGTTTTGGAGTCGTTAAAATTAACAAGCCATCTTTTGCCCCAGTTAACGACGGACTTGAGGTTGTTTTGGGCATCAATTGCCATTGTGACCTTGTTGGACCGATCACCTTTACTATCAAGGCAGGAGTAAATGGTTGTGTCATCAGTGTAGATACCAAACTAATGTAATCGGGTAGGTCATTAATGAAAATTAAAAACAGACCAACATAGTGAATGGCAGTTTAACGCATTAAGCGATCATCGCCATACATACAAATTTAGTTAAAAACCAACTGAAGTTGTTTGTAATTTCCATAAATGACCTTCCTGATGTCACCAGTTCTCAACTTGGTACGTATGCGGAAGACACAACTATTTACTCCTGTCTTAATAGTAAGTCTGATTGGTTCGATAAAGTCATATAGGCAGCTGATCCCAAAAATGACCTAAAATCTGTTGTTAAATGGTTTGTTAATTTTAACACCTTAAAAACGAAACAGCTCTCTTTTAATCATCTGAGGGAACCCATTTTAACTTCTATCAGCATGGCTGATGCTAGCCTCCAGGGCAGTGACTCATTGCGGCTTCTCGGACGAATGTTTTCAGCTATGAAGTGGAAATCAGTTGAATCAATTTCTAAGTATGTAGCTAAGAAAATAGCTTCACTATGTCGTACCAGACAATTTCTCTCGCCAGAATCTATCTTACATATTTATAAGTCTACCATTCGCCCTTGTTTTGAATATTGCTGCTACATATGGTCCAGTGCTCCTGATAATTATTTAGATATTCTTGATAAAATCCAAAAAAGAATCCTCAATGTTATTCGGATGACGTCAAGCGTCCTATCCGTCATGATGCCTAAATAGCTGTTATTGTCCATTTGTTTTTTTATTTATTCTTTTTTTCATAACGTTTGCTCCTCATTTTTAAATTTGAGAACACTCAAAAATATTCATAATACTAACTGTGAAATTCAAGGTAAACTATGGAAGATGCTAAGGGATGTAATTTTATGCTTACATTTTTTTAAATCTAAAGGTATTTTTTACTTTATTTTAAATGGAAAAAAAGAATCCTTACATTTGCCTTGATAAAGTCCATCAGAGTGTGAAACGCGTTGTTAAAGTAAAGTTTTCCTTTTTTATTTACTCATATTGTTTTTACAGATATATTTTACTTATATCTGAATGTTTACACACACACACGCACACAAACACACATACATACATACATACATACATACATACATACACACACACACACACATATATATATATATATATATATATATATATATATATATATATATATATATATACAATAACTCTTCTATTTATTATTTTATTGAGTATGCCTATCGCTGTTTTTACTTCTATATTTTTATCACAGTATTTCGTCAGATGATTTCTTTTGTCCTTAAAATAATATTTAAGTATTTTTTAAAATTAAATATCAGTCTTTAGGGATGTAAATACATTTGTGGCAGTAATTTCTTTCATCTATCGATTTTATGTCAGTTTAGTATTTATCAACTGATCTCTCGCATTTTCATCCCGTTATTCAATTTGCCTGTCCCTCCATCAGTTATTTTATGCATCACTTTGATGGTCTCTTATAGCTTTTTTTTTTAATCTATTTATACATATTTCGATTTTCCTATAATAGTTTTTATCCATCCATTTATCTCACTTGATAGAGCAGATAAGCATACCCGAATAAAAATTCCTTGAAGTTAATTAGACGTGCGGTTCATTAGAAATTTGCAAGTTGTCGTAAGAACAATGAATTGGTGGAAGAACAATGTTTTGGAGAGAGAATGTAATTACAAGTGATTAAAAGGATCGTGAAAGAGAGAAAAAAATAGGAGCACAACAGTAAAATGGATGAAAATAATGAAAAAAAAAGAAATAAGAAAAACAAGTAAAAGAAAAGAAAAGAAAAGAAAAGAAAAGAAAGCAATTGAAGAAAAAAGGAATTAAGAAAGAATCCGTAGGGAATAAAAAAAAAAAAAAAAAAAGAAAGAAAGAAAAGACGATATTATGAAACTTACAAAAAATGAATAAATTTAAGAATGAATAAAGGTAGGAGACAAGGGAGGTAATCGTAGCTTTGTAAAAATTTGTGTGTGCTATTAAGGGTTAAAGTATACGTTGTCATTATTATCGGGTGGCCAGGGCGGGCGCACAATAAAACAGGTCGCCAGTATCAGTGAATTGCACGTCACTATTATAATAAGGAAATGGGTAAAAATGGCATATTATCTTTTAATGAGAAAGCTCTGGGCTACATCAAAAATACATGAATGTTATCAAAACGCATCGCCATAAAGTCTTCTCTTTTTAGTTCTTTTTCTTTCGCTATCTCTTATTATCTCTCTCTCTCTCTCACTCTCTCTCTCTCTCTCTTTCCTCTCTTTATTTTCTACTTATCCTAAAATCTATTACATTTCCTATAATCACATTTTTTTATTATTTATTACACTATGTCAGAATTTATTATGCAGGTCAATGTTTTCACAATAAAATTGTTATTAACCACCCGATGTTGATAAAATTTTGTGGATAATATTTATATGAGCAATATATCATATGAATTTCTTTTTATAATGTTTATCCTCATTTTAAAATTATGTATTAATAACTTTTGGTGGGCTGACATCAATATTTATTATTCAAAGGAAAAATGAATTTTTATTTATAATTAAATCCAAAATATATAGGCCATAGAATATTTAGTTAATACAATTTCCCCGATAGCTTAACAAATCATTATTTTATTTTACAAGTTAATGTGATCTTTGATATTTTACGGCCTTCATCGATCTTTTATTTATTGATTTCGTTATTTTTTCTACTGTTTAGACTTTAACAATATTTTCACCAGATTATTATTGGTCCCTCTGTAAACGGATAGAAAAGGAGTTCAACAGATATACAAAAATAAAAAGAGATGCAAAACAAGGATGTGTCTTCTCGCCGGACTTATTCAACGAGACGATTCTGAGAGGATTAGAAGTCTTATCAGAATTCATTATAAGCAGCCACAATCTTAACAACGTAAGATGACACAGTGCTGATAGCAGACAAGATAAAGAAAAATACAAATAGTGAAGGAAAGAGAGAAGAAAGGGTTAAATATCAATTGCAAAAAGACAGATTGAATTGATGTTAGCAAAATATGAGTTCAAAATACAAATTACAAAATAGGAAATAACAAAATCAAACAAGTACAAAAATTGAAATATCTTTTTAACAGACGACGAAAATGGCGGCCCTGAAATCCGAAAGTCAATTGGAATAGCCAAAGATGCATCCCAAATGCTAAACAGAGTATTGGGAAACAGAAAAACTTCATTAGAAACAAAGAAAAGAACTGTGATGTGATATCTATCCTCCTACATGGCAGTGAATGCTAGACAATCTCCTCAAAGATAATGACGAAACTTGAAGGAACAGAAATCTGGTTCTACTGAAGGATGCTGAGGATGCCGTGGATTGAATATGTGAACAACGACAAAGTTTTGGTGAAAATCGAAACAAAAAGGAAATTTATGCTTAACATCAGGAAGAGACAGCGGAAATTTCTAGGGCACATACTGAGAAAAGATGACTTGGAAAATCTGATACTCACGGGACAGACTGAAGGCAATTGTGACAGGAAAACAGCGCATAGCATACTTAGTGGGTTTGAGTAAAGGGATAGGCGAACACAGTTTCGGATAAATCACAAAAAGGGAAAATTTATTAAGAGCTACAAAGGACATGAACAAGTTGATATGCTAAGCCGCACTGTGTTTATTTAGGGGAGAGCGAGCTCGTTCTCGGTCTCTTCATGGCGGTGACCATTTCAAGGATGTAATATTCAAATTTTAGATATGTTTGATTCTTGTAAATCAGTAATGTAATAAATATATTTGGTACGCTATGTTATTTTTATAATCCAAGGTAATTGCATTTAAAATGTGTCCCACCATTATGGGACACCTTGTGTGTGTGCGTGTAACAGAAACACAATAAAACTAAGTTATAGCTGCAGCGATAATCTTGAGAGTATTATAAAGAAGCATAATAATAAAATTTTAAAACCAATTTAAAAATTTGGAAAATAATACACATTACAAGATAAATACTGTTCATAATATTAACCAATCTAATTGCAAGGATTCTAATAAATGTTCATTGCGAAACAACTGTTTAACCACTTCTCTTGTTTTTCTAAGTACTATTTCTACAATAGAGAATCTGACTGTTGAAAAATTTTATATTGGTAATACTAAGAATTCTTTTAATACTAGGTGATATCAATATATCTTATCCTTCACCAATAGCGCTTATAGAAATAGTACATACCTTTCTAAATATTTTTGGAATTTAAAATAATAAAGCTAATAAAACTCCTAGGGTAAAATGGAATTTAAAAAAAAATCTAGAAGATGTAGATCTTTAAATGAACCATGTTTTCTATGCTTACATGAAAAATTAGAAATTACCAGATTTTCTGATAAAAACTCCTTATTAAGCCAAAGAATAGAATTGACTATAAATTGTATGCATAGCCTACATTTTACCTTATAATATGTCTAAACTTTAAATTTGATAATACTTTTTCTTATAGTAATAATCAGTAGATGAACTGCAGTGCACCTTATATGGCTTACTATTCTATTTGTATGATTCATTTTGATTTAATATTGCTTTGTATTGATGCTTGATTAGTATTATTAACATCTTATGTGGATGCACAGGTGTTTAGTTGGTATTATTAATATCTTACATGGATTAGTTGCTATTATTAACATTTTATCTGGTTACTCTTTATTTAACGACTGCATATTAATTTATCAAAGTTGTTGTGTATTTTTGATCAGATTTTTCTTTTTTTCGAACGATTACGTTATTTACCAGTTTCGTAAAGGGGCTTTTTATTTATCAACTATAAAATTTTATGTAAGAAGCTGAACGAACATATAACTAGCTAGCAGTATGTTAAATTAGCTCCCCATCTCCTTCACTTTTACTTCTTAGGAAAGTTGAACGTCAGATTTCGATACATCTTACGAAATAATGTTACAACCTGTATCTGCCCACAAGAAAATTAGGTTTTATATGCAGAAAACTTCATGCCATGACCTATATTAATTTTATTTCCGGCGAATGTGAATTTAGTGTAGGTCACATTCAATATTTTAATTTCGGCAAATCCCACAAGCCTATATCTTTTAAGTATTCTGCTTTTGAAATTAAATTAATATTTCACTCTCCAGTAGTTTAACCGAGGAGATACATTTATGGTGTTGAATTCTTGAAGCTATATACATAAAACAGTTGAAACGTAACCTAAACAAAATAAACTACGAAATCTTCACAAATATACTTAAATGTCTGTAATTGGTAACAGAAACCATTGGTTTATACCAACGGCTTCCCATACTTAATACTTCTCGAATTCACTCTCGCGTGGTCATGTGTGACATCATGAGCTGCGGTGCGATTTTCGCTTCCACCGTGTTCATCGTTGTTTGGAAATCATCCATGTAAACAGAAACAGACTATCATTACATTCTTCTCTGTGTATTGCTTAATACATTATACAGTAATTGTCATCTTTGATAATGGCTTATGTAAGCCGAAAGCTTAGATTGGATTAAAAAATATGTATCAATATTGCGATTTTCTTTGTTCGTTTAATGATAATGTTATTAAGCTTATCAGACGTTATGAAAAGAATTTACATAAAATAAATAGACAACACTTGTCTATATTATTTAATGAAACATGTATGAATATATATATATATATATATATATATATATATATATATATATATATATATATATATATATATACACGCTCACACACACACACAGAGAATGCCCTCGGGTTACGTCGGACCAGACACACGGCGTTTCGTGGTTACAGCGCCATATAATACGTCGTCACGCGGCGCTATATGAGAAAAACGGCATTTTCTTCACCGACTGTACGCCATATTAGTTTGTGCTACATTTGCTATCTCTCGTTTGTGTCGTTTTTTTTTTTTTTTTGTTTTTTTTTTAACTTTTTGTCCTTCATTATGACTCCCAAGCGTAAGTCAGACTCGTTGGTGGATATGTAGATGAGTTCCAACCTACGGCGAAAATCAGGTTACGTCGCGCTGTAGGACGGACCTCCGCCGTAAGTCAAGGACCCATATATATATATATATATATATATATATATATATATATATATATATATCCACTGCGTGCCAAATTATTATTGAGATAACTTTTTTCTAATATTTCAAAAACTGTACAATCAATTCACACAAAATTTTCACATAATTAAAGACATTAGTTCCATTTCATTCGCTTGAGGATGAAATGGAACTAATGTCTTTCATTTAATTACAAAATTAAATTCGGGGCTTTTAGCTTCCATTTTTGAAACATGGTTGGAACTGTGTAGCGAAAAACCATATTTTAAGTCTATTAATTTATAATATTAATGCTCTGTAAATTTACATTGAGTACTATTTTGTAAAAATAAAAATATCTATAAGAACACCGGATCTTACTGTTCTTTCTTTTTATTAATATACATATATATATATATATATATATATATATATATATATATTAGAGAGATAGAGAGAAAGTGTGTGTGAAAGAGAGAGATATAATGATGAACCACAAGTTTTCTATTGGATTACCTGAAGAGGGTGGGGAGCGATTCCATTCATATGGCAACCAAAAACCCTTTATTGACATTCGTTAGCTTTGAAAAAGTTGGTAAAGTTATGAATATATTCTTTAGCTTAAATTTAATTACTTGTGATCTGCACCAATGAAAATAGGTCTTATCTAAGAACTTCCAATAATTCTCCATTTATCTCGAAATGTTCCTCTACTCAAATGATCCTGTAATTTTACTGCCTACAATACTATTCCAAAACACTGCTTCACCTCCCCGCTGTGATCTTCTAAAATCTAAGTCTATCCTAAATGGTGCATCGTGGCATCAAACCCTATTGGTTAAGAAGGAATGAACTGTCTTCTTATTAGGGATGTACACTTTGATAATTCCACTTGAGTTATTGAAACGGTTACCTGAAGAATTTCACAAAAAGCGTTTAGGTAGTGTGTCAATGCAGTCCATAGGCTCGAACTTATTATATGTGGTGACGCAAATAGAATCTGAGATTGAAGTTGGACTCAGGAGCTGTTAAAGATGTCATTTGAAAACCACAGCTTGTATCCCTTCCTCCCTGGAGATTCCCAGCAAGTGTTTAGCAGAGAGTTCATATGGATTATGCAGAAAACTCGAGAAGGAGATATCTAATATTAATTGATGCTCATTCGAAATTGATACTGTGTGAGCTCACGTGTATGACTACCGTGAAGGGACATTGATGGTACTTCGTGGAGGGTTTGCAGCGTATGACAAGAGCTTAAGTGTTAGTATCTGATAATTGACCAGAATTTGTTTCAAAAGAGTTTACGGTATTCTGTAAACAGAATGAGATAAAACATCCTCTGACTCCAGCTTATCACCCTGCTTCAAACGGTGCAGCTAAAAGGAGTGTGCAAATAGTTAAAAGTATCAAATCATCTAAAATTATCAATGACTATTTTTATTTATATATTTACTGTCCCATCTGTATTGGGAAGGGAGGTAAACCAACTTAAGTTAATAAATTCATGAGTGATTACGTCCCTTAGTCGTTTTAATACGCCCTATATAAAATATTTATGTGTTTAAACAAAATGATATCCCGAGCAAAATGAACCATTTTAATTAATCAGTTCTTTTACTCCTACGTTTGATAGATTGCAGTCTTATTTGTTCAGACCTTTCATGTGAGGAACTCAGATACCTTTGTCGATTAAGTGATTGTCTTTCTTCAACTTAGTCATGAAATACGCTTTGCCGTCCCCATCTTTGTCACTTTGTTGCCAATCATTTTATTTTTCTTCCAAGAGACATTTACATTTCATTGTTATATTAAATGCATAACATTTTTAACATAAAATGATATTAAGCAAAAGGCGATTTATATAATACCAAGAGTAATGAATGAATCATGGATACCATTGAAAGTCTAGAAAATATAAAGGGAACGGATTAATTAAACTGTTCAGTAGCCTTTATTTTAATTGTGAATTCTTTGTCTCCGCTTTATTGAATCTCAATACATTGTGGGAAATGCGGCTCGGAATTAAAAATCGGAGAGTCGAGTTCGAATTCCAGTTAAATTCGTTATATTCACTTACACGCAAATACCATTTAGAAAGCATGAATCCATATTTTGTCTCCCCCTAGCTATGGCTTAAATAGTAGAATAGACTGAGCTTATTAGCCTTGGTTGGCAACCAGCCGAAGAGAATGATAATTCAAACCTTCCGGTGCATTGCCTGTTACTTTGTTTTCCTTTTCGGTGCATTGGCTTTTACTTTTTCCTTCCGATGCATTCTATACCATTTCAAGTTCAATTTGGGACTAATCAAAGTCATTTTGGGACTAAGCAAGTTCATAATGAAATAGCCAAGTTCAGAATGGAACGTAGCAAATTCAAAATAAAATAAGCAAGTTTGATTTGGAACGAAGCAAATTCATAATGAAATAAGCAAGTTTCAATTGGGACTAAGCAGATTTATTATGGAAAAATGTTTCGAACTTATCTGAGCGTTTCGATAAACAAATATGGATTAAAAAAAATCAACTGGGCGGTAAATCAGATAATTAAAAATCGGAGCGCAGCGTTGCGTAGATTTTACTATCAATTCCTATTCTTGTACGGATAAATTTGTGTCAAAGTTAGAGTTTCTAGCACTTTCATTGGTAAGACAATCAGGAGAAGAAAGAAAGAGATGGATGGGCTGTATATTGTGTCAAAAAAGAGAGAATAAAAGAGAGTTATTCAACATGAAATGATTTGGGGGACAACAGGGCAAGTCTCGAAACTCCTAAGGAAAAGCAGCAAGGAAATACTGAACACATATATCAAGACAGAGTTTGAAAAAAGATAGGTATAGTGAGAGATTTTAAGCGCAGAAAGTTGCAACCAAAAAACACACCTTTCATGAACTTTCTTGATTGATTGTTTGCTCCTAGAAGATAAAACATTTCAATAGTAAAGTTTAGTTGAACATTATTATTTTATCATGAAAATATTTAATTTAAAGTCTTTTTTAGCAAAATAATTGCTCAGTCCCAAATTGTATTTGCGTAATCCATTTTGAACTTGCTAAGTCCCAAATCAAATTTGCTTATTCCATTTTGAATTTGACTATTTCATTTTGAATCTGCCTAGTCCCATTTTGAATCTGACTATCCCATTTGGGGTTTGTTATGTAACATTTTGAATTTGACTATTACATTTTGAATTTGCTACATCCCATTTTGAATTTGACTATTCCATTTGGAATTTGCTATGGCCCAATTTAAATTTGACTATTCCATTTTGAATTTGTTATGTCCCATTTTGAATTTAACTATTCCATTTTGAATTTGCTAGATCCCATTTTGAATTTGACTATCCCATATGGAATTTGTTATGGCCCATTTTGAATTCGACTATTCCATTTTCAATTTGCTATGGCCCAATTTAAATTTGACTATTCCATTTTGAATTTTCTATGTCCAATTTTGAATTTTACTATTCCATTTTGAACTTGCTTAGTCCCAAAATGCCTTTGATTTATCCCAAATTGAACTTGAAATGGTATAATATTGTTTTTTTCCAAACAAAATTCTTATTGCTTTCTTTGTTGCAACCTGGTTTCTGAAAATCTCGTACTTTAATTATCCCATCAAAAATCTGTTATTTGTATGCTTAAACATTTATTGATTTATTTATGGTTCTATCGTAATTAACTTCGTTAAATTTGATCTCTGTCTCATTTTCTCTTACGTTCTCTCGATCTAAACCGAATACGAAATTACCAAAGAAAGGAAGGAACACGAATTGTCGTAAATTCGACCAGCTGGAGCACAAACTATGGTGACACAAACACAACTTTGATTTTTCCTATCAAAGGATAAAATTTCAATTTTTTTTATATTACGGTTACATGATTTTGGTTTTCATGCTTTTTTTTATCACTGATTATATCTGTTTTTCTAACGGAGGAAGAAAAAATGCGACTCTCTCTCTCTCTCTCTCTCTCTCTCTCTCTCTCTCTCTCTCTCTCTCTCTCTCTCTCTCTCTCTCTCTCTGTGTGTGTACGCGTGATTTCTGTTAAAAAAATTCATTACAAAGTACAGGTTACTTGGAATAGCACGCATGTTGATGTTATGGGATCTTACCCATAATAATAATAATGGACTATTCCATACTTAATAAATACTGCGCCTCAGTCAGTAGTTCAAGTCGGGTCAAGAGTCGAGTCAGAGGCAGTCCGAAACAGGGTCGTGTTCAGACAATTACTACAAGACATTGGAATAGTGATACTGGTCGAGACTAAATTGTTCTCTCTACTAAATCTGATTGTTCATACTAACACTTCTACTTCTCTGTATATATTCCTGTTTGTAATATATGTGTTATTTCATACCTGCGTTCGAGTTCTTCTTTATTGGTTCTACCTTGGACTATTACCGTGATACAAGGAGTCGGACCATAACAGTTGGTAATCGATATATTTAAGTTACCATGGTTTTCCACAGCTACTTTTTACCTGTGAATAACCAATTCTTGTTTTAGAAAGATAGTGGCGTGATTTCCCATTGTCTTTTCTAGGTTTGGAATTCAGAGTTTTTGTTCTCCTAGCTTGGCTGCCACCCAAGGCTCGTCTTTATTTCGTTTATTTGACCGGTAGCTGTTGAGAGGTATAAGATAAGGAAGCATGCCTTTGGCAAAGGGCATTAATGTGAAAGCGATAGGCTAGGCTTTAATTCGAACTTAATAAGCCGATTCCACTTTCTGCATCGAGAACCGTTACGCTAACACCAAATCCGTAAATCTACGAAAAACTGTGACATTAAAATTCGAAGGCGCATTGAAATAGCCAAAGATGTCTAAGCAAAGTATAAAGATATATAAAAAAATTCGTAAGAAAAAAAAGAAAAGAGTACTGAATTGTTACGTAATATCAGCCCTCCTATATGGTAGTGAATGCTGGACAGCCTCCTCGCAGACGAATAAGAGACGAAGCAACAGAAATGCGGTTCTATAGAAGAATGCTGAAAATATCAAGGACCAAACATGTGAGCAATGACGAAGTTTTACAGAAAATGGAAGCAAAAAGCACAATAATACATAACCTCGCGAAGAGACAGTTGAAATTTCAAGGGCACCTAATGAAGAAAGGGGTCTTGCAAAACCTGATACACACAGGACAGATTGAGGGCAATAGGAAACAACGCATAAAACCTAACTGGCGAGTTTGCGTAAATGGATGGTGGAACAAGGTTAGGATATTATAACAAAAAGACAAAATTTATTAAAAACTACAAAGGACGGGAAATTGTGGAGAGCCATGATCGCTAATGTCCTGAAAAGACATGGCACATATAATAAATAGTATTAGTTACTATTAGAAACTAGTATTTAAACTTCAGCGCAACAAAGTTCTCTCCCTTTCTTAATCTGCTCGTTGGCGCGCAATAATTTCTCGGTGCCGTATGCAAATCCATAGGAAGTAAATCATTCTTTGTGTGTGTGTGTGTGTGTGTGTGTGTGTGTGTGTGTGTGTGTGTGTGTGTGTGTGTGTTCCCTATTTTGTATTTGCATTTCTTCTACTGGAAGATAATCTCTTCGTTAACTCTTTCGACATGGACACAGAGGCTTAACGGTCATAATACGCTGAAGCACTGAAGTTAAGCAACGTCGAGACTGGTCAGTACCTAGATGGGTGGCCGCTTGGGAATACCAGGTACTCTACGTTTGGATGTGCAGATGGCGTAATATATAGCGGCTCTGAATTGGAAATTAGAGATGAGTGTTCAAATTCCAATCGGATTCGTTATATCCTCGTAGGCGCAAATACCCTTGGGAAAGGTATGAAACACCCTCTCTTCTCTAGCCTCCACCCCGACCTCTGCTACAGTTAATGATTAATTAGTAGAATTTGTATCAGTAAATCATTACCATCCTCAAAATATTCTTACAATCTAAAAATATATTCTAGTCTTAATTAACATGCAAAAGGTTATTAAACGGTAAAAAAGCTATCAATTAATAAAATAACATGACCTGTTTGTAAATATAACATTTATATTTATGTTGAAAGAAAATGAAGTTGTGTGTATAGGTGCTTTACACCTAGTGCAGTATTTCTCAAGCTTTTTAAAAAATAGCACACCTACGAGCAAAGGAAAATATCACGGACCGCTAAGCAAAAATTTGAAAAGGCATACATTAGAATGATCAGGTATAAAACCATAGATTTTTAAAAAATACATAAACAAATATGAGATCCTTTATTTCAATGTTTCTATTCAAATATTTTTGCTAAGGTCAAACCCGTGCTTGTTTTTTTTTTTTGTTTTTTTTGTTTGTTTTGTTGTTTTTATTCCCGAGTTCTTCAATATTTCTAGGCACAGTTTAGAAAATCACACATAGGTTTAAGAATCACTGACACTAAGCCTTCTCGAAAGAAGTGCCCATAAACTATTAAATATATATATATATATATATATATATATATATATATATATATATATATATATACACAAATATATATATATATATATATATATATATATATATATAACATTATAATATATATATAATATATATATTATAATATTATTAAGATATATAATATATGTTATAATATATAAAATATATAGATATTATATGTATAATATGAAGATATTATAATATATATATAAAATATAATATATTACATATATTTTATAAATTGTATATATATAATTATACTAGCAACATGCATGGCCCGGCGTTACTCGTGCTTGATTCAAAAATCGTACGACTCATACAGCAATCGCTATCACTTGACTTAAAATATTTTTGCCTTTCCTTGCCTTTAAAGGAGTGACCTTTGCCGTACTGATGTTGCTACATGCCTTACTTCTTGCACTGCGAATTTTTCTAAGCTCTATACTAAACATTAAATCTGTTACGAAAAAAGAACTAAACAAAATGAACACAAAACGATCAGCTTTAAAAAAGGACTCGTAACTGGAAAAACCGAATGAAAAAAGAATGTTAACAACAAATACTTTTTCACACCCAACCCAGTTCTGCGGAATCAGAATCAGCGTTGAGTTTAAGCAAGCCAATGAACCAATTGGAGTAAAGTGCTATGCAGTTTTAAATTTTTCCCACTTGTGACGAATGCAGCTATCGATTTTTTTGCATGCTAGCATGCTAGTTAACATTCGTGTCAGTCAGCTGTTGGCTCTCACGCTGGAAATAGAATCTTCCTGCCTATTCGTGGCAGCCAGCTATAGGCTCTCACTCTGGCCAGTACAAAATGGACGCAAACTACATGAAAACTGCCGTAGAAGCATGAAAAAATCGATTATTTCCACTATCGAAGGGAGTTGGGAAATGCAAAGTCGGTCTTGGCCTTCCCGCTAACTTGCAGCATGTGCATGTAAATTTTTTGCAAATCCGTCGAAAATTGCGGCCGTGCACACACGCACACACATTCTGCTTTTTATAGATAGAGATTACATATATATATAAATATAATATAGATAAAATTATAATATATATATATAAATTACAATATATATTTATATAAAATTATAATATATATATAATTATAATACATATATCTAAAATTATAATATATATTTATATAAAATTATAACATATACATAAAAAAATTTATATATATATATATATATATATATATATATATATATATATATATATATATATAATTATAATACATGTATATATAAAATTATAATATATAATTCCTGATTCCAAAATGTTATGATATGTTGCGCTACGGCCTCCAGGTTGAACTCGTGTGATAAACGCATTTACACACACACACACACACACACACACACACATACATATATATATATATATATGGTTTATCAAAAATACTTATTCACATTTTGGGACCGATTAAAAACTAGGACAAAAGTCCATATAAACATATATCCGCAAATCTTTCGTTTTTTAGATATTAAGCTTAATGTTGATAATAAAATTTACAATCCAAGATAGGATCCAAAAATACTTTTACAAACTTGCGGCTGTTCCTGACACCAAAGCTAGGTAAATTGTCCATATAGCCAAAAGGGCATCATTTTAGCTCAACACAGGAATACATAACAAATGTTCAAAATGTCCTCCACGTGTTTCTACACACTCGTGCACCCGTCCGATCACTGACTGAAGGATCCTTTCAAATAATCCCACACGTTGTCGAATGATTTCGCTGACCCCCATCACATGTTGATGAAGCGTCTCTGCATTATTAATGTGTACTACATAAACTAATTGTTTTAGGTGGCTCTACAGATAAAACTCCAAAGGAATGGGGTCGGAGAAATGAGCAGACCATGGAGGAAGTCCTCCCCTACTTATCCATATTTCATAGTAGATGTCAGCTAGCGCATCACGAACAATATGACTAAAATGTGATGGAGCTCCATCATGCATGACCCACACGTGTCTTTGTACTAGCAGGGGTATATCCTCTAGCTTTTCTGGGAGTGTGCTCGAAATAAATCTCTGTAGACAGCTCCTGTAAGTCATGCTGGGCGAACATATGGACCTACAATTCCAACCCACACATTAATCGTAAACTGATGCTGGTATCTATCCTGTCTTGCACCATGGGGATTCCGATCCGCCCACAAATGTTGGTTGTGTAAATTTGTTACTCCATCTCTTCCAAATGTTGTCTCATCCGTAAACTAGACCAAAGAAGCAAACAACGGATCGGCAGTTTGTGCAATAAACCATCAGCAAATGTTCTCCCGTGGTGAGTGATCAGAGGGCGAAAGGTCCCGCACACGTTGCAAATGATACGAATACAGGAGCTGCACAGGAAGTACCCTGTATGCAGCACTATGATATGTACTACATGCTAGGACCACCTGACGTGTGCTGATACCTGGATCGTCTCCGACAGTCTGTAAAATGTGTTCTTCGTGGTCAAGCGTATGAGAGGATTTCGTTCTTCCTCGTTCCATGGTTTGTGGTGCCACGGATCCTGTCTCAGCAACGCGACAATAAACAGCAGCAAAGTTTGGATGACTCGGTTGCCTTCAGTCTGGAAATATAATCTGATACTGCCGTGCAGCCTCACGTCCATTACCATTCGCGCGGCCGTATGTAAAAAAATATATCTACCTGCTCACGATATGAATATCCAGCCATTGTTAAACGGAACGCTTCTCAGTTAACTCACTATTACACACGTTAAACGTTGAAGACAGTCTAGCCACAAAAAATCTCTTTTTACACTTTTACAACAATTACGGTTGCCTAACATTCTTAAATTTCGAGTTATTCCTTCTTAAGGATCACTGTCGGACTGGAAATCTGTTCTTTAGTCTGTATTTCTAGATTGTACAAAGAGCTGGGGTTCAGATTATTCCCTGATGTCTGCAGTTCCTACATTTATGCCACAGACATTTTGAGAGAAGTCCCTGAATTACTATAAAATATCCTTGTAATGAACATCATTTTATTTATTTATTTTAGAATTTTCCGCTCTGAGTCCTTTATTTGGTTTCTTCCCAGACCTCTTTAATCTTTTTCTCTTTCCCTGTTTAAATATCTTTACACTTTACCATTTTCTCTCTCTCTCTCTCTACTACTACTACTACTACTACTACTACTACTACTTTTCAATATTGTAGCTTTCTTTTTCCTTTACCTTCTTCTCTCCGCCACACTTCTCACAGCCTCTTCCCCTCACCATTTCCTCCGTTTTTTCGCCTCCATTTTGTTTATCATTCTTTTATTTGTTTTTCTTTCTTCTCTTCTTTCTTTTTCTCACCCTTTTTTGTTTATCCTTAACACTTCATTTCTTCTTTCTCTCTCTCTTTTTTTTCTTTATGTGCCTTTTACGTTCCCTTCCAAAATGACGAGGTACAAAATTCTCCCCCCCCCGCTTGGTCCTGTTGTCTAATAATTGAATTTTAGTATAATTGTATTTTATCCAATTACTAAAAAATTATTAATGAATGATATCACAATCCCCCCTCTTTCTCTCTCTATCTCTCTCTCTCTCTTTTATCTGATAGAATCTCAGCAGCACACAGGTCATGTGCTGATACCTAGATCGTCCCCGACATCCTATAAAATGTGTTCTCTCTGGTATACTATTACTCCAATGATAATATTAACCGTTTCCCTACAAGGGAACATTTGGTATTCATTTTCCAGACAGCCAGTACTGCTTTCGTTTGAAATTTATAAAATCTTCCTCTTTTTTAGGAAAATAGGTTTCTCAAGTCCAGTAGCTGTTATCGCTCTTTTCCGTATTGATGGCGGTTTCCTTCCTAATCTTTGATTTGAAGTAGTGAGGAAGGTCAAACTTTTGATTATGTCAATTTTTTCTCTTTGAATAACATGTGCTATCCAATTTAGTTTTTGCTGTTGTTGACAGTCCTCAAGTGATGTTATTTGGTACAGTTCTTTGTCAGTGATTCTGTAGCGCCAGTCTACAATGTTCAAAGAAGTATGATCTTTGCCAAGGCCCACAGGCTACACTCGCTCAAAGCCATTTTTTAACCATTAATCTTAGAAAGCAGTTGAAGCAGTTGTATACAGCTGATAGTTTAGATATGTCTAAATGGTTTAGCGCCATGCATGACATTCATATGAAAGTCTCAAACTAACAAGGCTATTTAAGAATATAACTCGAGTCAAAGAGGAAATTTCATCAGAACTTAACATTAAAAATATAAAACAAGTATAACGACATACAATTAAAATTATGCTTGGTTAAAACACTTAACAATCCCGGATAGGAAAAAAGGTAGTAAAATTTGCCCTCCACATGCGTTGACAGATCTTTCAACCACCTGATAAACAATCAAGAACAATCAAGCCTTGATAAACAAATGACATCCTTGCTTCTGCGTGCGGCATAATAAGTTCTACATTGCCTTGATAAAGTCCTTCAGAGTACGAAACGCGTCTCTTTTTATACACACACACACACACACACACACACATATATATATATATATATATATATATACGGGGTACGATGGGTAATTTGTCGCCATTTTAAATTTTTAATTTCGCGCAGGCGCGTTGTTTGTTTTTTTTATTTTGTCGACTGCAAGTAGTAGGATCATTTGTACACCATCTGCGAGAAAAAGAGCACCATGACACAATTCACTCTACCAGAAATGTGGAAATGACACGCTGTATTGCTTGGCATTCGTGCCAGAAGCTCCAGTACGAACATTTCAGAGTGTTTGGGTGTCAATCTGAGGAACAGTGCAGAGGATTCAGAAAGAGTTGGATGAGTCTAATGGTGATTACAAAGGTATGACATTGGGACGTTCGCCTAGCTGATCTGTTCGATCCCCACTGCTGACAATTGAATGGATCATTTTGATCCATGCCTTTCCTTGTCTAACGTTCAGTTTGATTTGGATCACAAGGCTGGCGAGAATCAATTGTCGACAGGAATCATTGAGTTGGTCTGATCCAGACAAAGTGAAGCTGCAAGTCAGAGGATAAATTGTAACAAAGAAAATATTTTATATAACGTTTCTTGTACAGAGCTGGTAGTTAATATTAGTTCTTCAAGTAGAAATATATGTTTTTCTTGCAGGAATATATTTTTCATGCAAATTTATTCGATCTTTCCCTCTTCTAATATTTTGTGACACTTTGTTCGTCGTGACTAAATCTAGAAAAGGCTTCTGGAATACAGCTCAAAATCTGAGGTCTTCTACAGTAGCAGGAAGTCACGGGAGTTCGGTGAAGCGGTCGTCCTCGCTTGGTGTCTGGCAGCTTCTCTTTTTTATAGTTTCGATTCTCTGTTTATATGGACCTCTGTCCAAAACCGGCATGGGGTTTGATGTGAGTTGGAATTTCGGTCATTTCCTTAATCTCCACAGAGAGTTCTTTGTTTGATTCTAGGAAAATAATTGCATGCCCAATTTTGAAGAGTTCACTCCGAGGAAGAATAGTGGTAGCAGAATATCGATCCACCCTAACTAATTTTTCTCGTATTGGTGCTTCATACCAATACTGCCGAAACGGTGTAGGCAATTCCTCCGCCTCCCTTCATTTCTATGGTCAATTGACCAATCCCATCTCTAGACTGCATGGACAAGCATGTGTGGCTTAGCTCCAATTATTAATATTAATTAACGTCCAAAATTTTCATCAACGGAATTCTTCAACCGCTTTCTCAATCGGGTATTTCCCTGATAGTCTCTTCTTGTGGCACTTTGGCCCCTATCCAAAGAAATCTCATCTCTTCAGCGATGCACACCTTCCCCTCTCTTTTTGACAAGTGAAAAAAAAACAAAAAAAAAAAAACAATTCTCCAACTCTGCCCTTTATTTCTAGAAACCTTAAATATTATCTCTCGGTCGATTTTCTTTACCGGGTTATGGCCTGTAGACAATTCTGTACCTGGATTTTAAATCGTAGTTATCAACAATGTCTCCATCTCGGTTCTTATCTAAAGAAATTTCACCGCTCCAGCCATTCACACCTTCCTCTCTTCTTTTTACCTTTGTTTCCAGAACACACTAAATATTATCTCACGACCTATTTTTCCCACCGGGTTATGGTCTGCTGACATTTCCTTAACCTGAATTTTAAAAACAATAATGTCTTTATTTCATAGTCAGTAGTCAACTTTGGCCATATGTTTTTGTAGGAAAAATCAGATGTTTCTGTGCTTCCCCTCTGCCTTTATCCACGTAAGGAAAAAAACCTGGATCTAATCAATTTTGCCACGTCTCTTCGTATATCGATCTATCTCTTCAACACTTAAAGTGTCACAAAAGTACGGCAGCTCGGAAAACTCACCCTGATCGTTCAGATGAGAAAAAGAACTCCTGAATTTGTTGTTTAGGGCCTCAGACTCAACACGGAGGCCTACATTAAGTGCCTTGAGGAGGTAGTGCTGCCCTCGGTCAAGAGAGTGGCTTCTGGATGACCCTGTATCTGGCAACAGGACTCTGCACCATGCCACACAAGCAGTAGAACCCAGTCATGGCTGTCTGACAATTTCTGCAACCACATCACCCCTTACATCTGACCACCTAATTCCCCAGACTGCAACCTCCTTGATCCTTATGTATGGGGCTTAGTTGAGCAAGAGACCAACAAAACCCCTTAAAACACCAAAGATGAAATGAAGGCAAGGATTATGTAAGCATTCACGAACTTAAACAAAGAGAACGTCCAGAAGAGATGCTGGAGATTCCGAAGTCGTCTGGAGGCCGTAGTTGAAGCCAATGGCGATTTTATTCAATAAATTTACTCTTTATTATTTCAGGATATTTTTTTGCTTTTTTGCTTAATATATATGTTAAAATGAGTTGTCAGTGTTATTTTCATTTTAGCGTAATTTAGAGAACAATTTATCCATCGCAGATACACACGTGTGTGTGTGTTTGTACGTGTGTGTGTGTGTCCAATCAACTCCCCCTCTCCCACTGGCCCGATTTCAATGATACATAGTTCATTCAAAAGTTAGGCGCAGGGAACGATTTTCGTTGAGCTCAGATTCAGGGTAGCTTTTTTTGTTTTTTTTCTTCTTTTATTCTTTTATTCTTGGATTATTTTGATTTTCATATCAAGAATAGTTCTGTTTAGGAATATCGTCTTATATAGGACAGAAAAGTGTTTGAAATTTGCATTTTACTTGGCTTTCAACAACTTAGCATCTATTTCTAAAACATTCCTTAACAAGCCAATATATGAATGAAATGTTCGTTTAAAATTTTTGTTTCAAAGATTTCAAGTAGTGAATATATCTTACTTTGCGAAACCTGCTAGTATGATATATATATATATATATATATAAAATATATATAATATATAGTATATATTTGTGTGTGTGTGTGAATTACAATTAATGAGATCAAAACACTTTACCTCATACAGATAATCATTTCGTCCATGGGAAAGCAGTTTTCCCCTGGACTTATCAACGCAAATACATTTACTAAAATGAATAAAATCCCACGTTTCTTCACAGGAAATTTGAAAAGCAAAGGAAGGAAAGTAGAAAAAGGAAAGAATAAATGAAAAGGGAGTAAGAATTGGCCTATAATAGAGGAGGGAGCTATATAGATATAGAGAGGTGAGGGACCTAACGTGGTTGTGGTGGAGTTGGGTACAGATAAAGGCGACAGTTGAAAATGGACACTTACATAAATGTAACCGATCAACACCTGTGCAAGGCAGAAGAATGAACAAAAAAAGCCAATGAAACATTATAGCGAGGAGCTTAAAATTATTATAGAATGGGAGAAAGAATTTAAAATTAATACTTTTATAAAAAGATGTTAATGTTTATCCCTTCAATACTACATCTTTAACTATAATGGTAAAAGTTAATGGAAAAAAATTTAAAATAAATTATTAATTTATTAATTACATTTAAATAAAACCAATCTCATTATAATAATATAATATTAATAAATATTCAAATACTAATTGTATAATTTAAATTATATCATAATTATACTAATTATTTAAAATTTCTGTAAAGGATTAAATTTAAATTCATTATATACAAATAGTATTATAAAAACAAGAAAATATACAAGAAAATGCCACATACAGAAAACATGTAAAAGACAGAGAAATATTTGGATATACAAGCAAAATCCACATATCGAAAGCAATTTCACATATAGAAAACATGTAAAAGAAAGAGATATATTTGGATATAGAAGAAAAATCCACATCTCGAAAGCAATTTCACATATAGAAAACATGTAAAAGACACAGAAATATTTGGATATAGAAGAAAAATCCACATCTCGAAAGCAATTTCACATATAGAAAACATGTAAAAGACACAGAAATATTTGGATATAGAAGAAAAATCCACATCTCGAAAGCAATTTCACATATAGAAAACATGTAAAAGACACAGAAATATTTGGATATAGAAGAAAAATCCACATCTCGAAAGCAATTTCACATATAGAAAGCATGTAAAAGAAAGAGATATTTTTGGATATAGAAGCAAAATCCACATCTCGAAAGCAATTTCACATATAGAAAACATGTAAAAGAGAGAGAAATATTTGGATATAGAGGCAAAATCCACATCTCGAAAGCTATTTCACATATAGAAAACATGTAAAAGACACAGAAATATTTAGATATAGAAGCAAAATCCACATCTCGAAAGCAATTTCACATATAGAAACATGTAAAAGACACAGAAATATTTGGATATAGAAGAAAAATCCACATCTCGAAAGCAATTTCACATATAGAAAGCATGTAAAAGAGAGAGAAATATTTGGATATAGCAGGAAAATCCACATCTCGAAAGCAATTTCACATATAGAAAACATGTAAAAGACAGAGAAATATTTGGATATACAAGCAAAATCCACATATCGAAAGCTATTTCACATATAGAAAACATGTAAAAGAAAGAGATATATTTGGATATAGAAGGAAAATCCACATCTCGAAAGCAATTTCACATATAGAAAACATGTAAAAGAGAGAGAAATATTTGGATATAGAAGCAAAGTCCACATCTCGAAAGCAATTTCACATATAGAAAACATGTAAAACAGAGAGAAATATTTGGATATAGAGGCAAAATCCACATCTCGAAAGCTATTTCACATATAGAAAACATGTAAAAGACACAGAAATATTTGGATATAGAAGCAAAATCCACATCTCGAAAGTTATTTCACATATAGAAAACATGTAAAAGACACAGAAATATTTGGATATAGAAGCAAAATCCACATCTCGAAAGCAATTTCACATATAGAAAACATGTAAAAGAAAGAGAAATATTTGGATATAGAAGCAAAGTCCACATCTCGAAAGCAATTTCACATATAGAAAACATGTAAAAGAAAGAGATATATTTGGATATAGAAGCAAAATCCACATCTCGAAAGCAATTTCACATATAGAAAACATGTAAAAGAGAGAGAAATATTTGGATATAGAGGCAAAATCCACATCTCGAAAGCTATTTCACATATAGAAAACATGTAAAAGACACAGAAATATTTGGATATAGAAGCAAAATCCACATCTCGAAAGCAATTTCACATATAGAAAACATGTAAAAGAGAGAGAGATATTTGGATATAGAAGCAAAATCTACATCTCGAAAACAATTTCACATATAGAAAACATGTAAAAGAGAGAGAAATATTTGGATATAGAAGCAAAATCCACATCTCGAAAGCAATTTCACATATAGAAGAAATTGTACATATTGGAAAGATGACACAATAGTAAAAAAATTCACATATGAAAATATAAATGAAAGAGATGAGTACGAAGTTCGGCTGATACTATGTTAGCTGAAATTTTTGCACTTTTTGAGTGTAGGGTTGAATTAATGTTATGTCAGTTGGATAGTTTTTCCTATGGCGACACTTGGATACCATTTCGTTTCTTTTGTTCAGCAGAATATCTTCATTCTTAAATTTAATGATTTTAATTTTCTCCTCCAAACATAAATTACATCTACCCTTATATATATATATATATATATATATATAAGGTCTGATAAATTGGATCCTTTTTTAAGACCTTAACGAAATAAATTATAACATCATGAAGTTTTAAGTTTTCGTGCCTTTTATAATATATATATATATATATATATATATATATATACTTATAATTTAAATAAAATAAGCAACCAAGGGAGTCTGCAACAGAGGAACACTGGAGAAAGAGAGCTTAATGTCATATTAACTGTCAGCGTCTTAATATTTTATAAATAAATTCCCGGTGAACATTTCCCGGCCACAACTAAAAGTTTCATGCGTTTTCACGCAATCATGAGGCAATCAGCAACTATTATTTGGGAGAGTCCTACTGTTACCTAAAATATCGAGCACTTTCTCGGTACGTTTTTCACCAAGTAATGGGGATTTTATGGTGGCTGGGCATTTTCCCTCTCGATGAATTTGGTTGATATGTGTATAGGATGTATGCAATAACTACCCTTGTAACATTGACGAGGGGGTAATAAAATGCCTATTTTCACGAATAGCAGTTATGAAATGCCCATCTGTCCAAGATGAAAACGCAGTAAAATCCCCATAAATGGGTTGGTGACTGTATTTGGGCAACAACATTTCTTTCAGTCATGTTTCGTGGAATATAACACACAAGGAAAATTTGATGAATTTTTTATTTATTTTCTAGTATTCTTATTTTTTTTTTCTGTTTGGTCGTGTATGATATAAACACCAAAATGTTCTAATGGTGTTTTGCAATCGGAACCAGCGCTAAATATTTTGATGTCTTAAAATTATAGCACCATAACAGAAGTATTTTCTTCAAATTCCATGAAATAAAGGCATAATAATAATTGTGAAATTAAAGAATAAGACCAAACATCGGGAAATAAAACTTTCGAATCTATCTCATTCGTCTTTATTTTTTTTAATCGAATTTACCCCAAGCAAGGCAGTAAAGCCACTAAGACACAAGGTTTATTAGGTGTGAAAGAATATGAAAACAAAACGTTATGAAGGAGTGAGAACAATAGAAAAAGAATCAGGAAGACATTAGATTGATATTTTCATATTTGAGTATTTTTGTGAAAGTTGAAATCACTTTCTGATCGATTTTTGACAGGTACTTTCAGATCGATAAGAAATAATAATAATTGATTCATTATTTTAGGTATACTTGTTAATTAACTAATTATTGAATATCACTAAGAAGTCCTTTGCTAAAAGCTAAAAATCATCTCCATAATTGTAGGTTAGTAGTGATTTAGGACGAATATATTCGGCTTAAGTCAGAGACACAAGCTGCGTAGTTGCTTGACCTTTATTTGGGATTATAGCCTTGGTGTGTATGCATTAGATTGGGTTGCATTGCTTGAGCACGCAGGGGGAGAGAAATTGAGAAACAGCGCATGCGCTATCCCAGCTTGGCATCTGGATTCTGTCGTATAACTAAACACAACGTCTAATACGCTAGATATTTGATAAACTCTTCTGTTCCGTTCGGTGGACAAACCGCTGAATAATAATGGTGATGGAGCAAGAGAGAAGCAGAAGGGAAGGAAATGAAGGAAGTGGAAAATGAAAGAAAACCCTGATTGGAGAGACGGTAAGAAAAACGAGGGGAAGAATGTGACGGGAAGTGGAAGCTGAAAACAAAATAAAATTTTGCAGAAGAGAAAGACGAGGCAAAAAGAGGTAAATAAAAAGCGAAGAAAAGAAAAAGAACAAAAAGAAAGACAGAATCGGTAAGAAGAAAAATGAGTAAAAGACAAAAGAGACAAAAGAGACAAGGAAAGAAAAACGTAAAAAAAGGGAAGAGAGAAAAAGATACATAAACAAAAAATGAAAAAACAAAGCTAAGGATTAGAGACATCGGAGAAGGGGTCAAAATTGAAAATAAAGAACAAAGGACTTTAAAAGATGAAACGTAAAAGAATTTAAAATTCCAGAAAATCAAAGACTACATGCAAAAAAGAAAAAGTTGAAAAAGAGGACAAAAAGGTGATTTCATATATATATATATATATATATATATATATATATATATATATATATATAATTCTCTGACTTCTGTCAGTCCGTCACACTCTCTAAAATAGCCATACATTAAACGATCTAAACCAAATTAATAATATTATCTTGAAGTCATATAAAATTAAATTAAATTAAAGAAATTATTAATCCGCGAAGTCGGATTTTTGTCAAACTATTTTGCCGAACAAATCAGCTTATTCAAATTGAATGAAACGTAGAGTTTGTAAATCTCGACAAAAATATTAGTGATAAATTCAACAACACTAAATACTGTGAGGATTTCAATACGTTAACGAGTGTTGCACACAAATTCTAGTAAAGCAAAATTTCACCCAATACAAGACTCGAAAGCGACTCAAGGTAGAGGATTTCAGTCAACAAAACAGTAAAACTGAACGAGAAGTGTGGTATGAATGTAAGAGAAGATGGTGGTAAGAAATGAAGATTTTGAGGATAAGGAAGAATGACGACGACTGATTTTTGACCATTAAGAGGTCAAGATTTAAATGCTCAGGGAAGCTGGAAGTCAAACCGATAAAGCAGTAGTTTTTAGGGAAGGTTTATAGTTTATTCAATACGAGGCTCGAGAGACACTCAATGTAAAGGTTACAGACAACAAAAAGTTAATGCTGAATGAAGTGTGTGGAGGGTACGATATGAACAAGAGTTGGTAAGAAATGAAGATTATGAGAATAAGGAGAAACCTCATACAGATAACCATTTCGTCCATGGGAAAGTAGTTTTTTCCTGAACTTATCAACGCAAATACATTTACTAAAATGAATAAAATCCCACGTTTCTTCACAGGAAATTTGAAAAGCAAAGAATAAATGAAGAGGGAGTAAGAATTGGAAAACCGGGTACTTTATAGTTATTTTCCAAGCATAGCTTAGACGTGGCACAAGGTCGAAAGTATGGGGCATCTAGCGAGGATCGAACTCACTTTTCAGTTGAAACTGACCTAGCGAGACAAGTTTGCTAACCATTACACCACGTCGAGGTGCCCAAACTGGGTACTTTATACAGTTTTCAAAACAAAATGGCTGCCTTTATACACGTCGGATTGAATATTTTGTGCTTTCTGATTGGTTAACCCTTCTCTTGGTGGACTCTCTCTCTCTCTCTTTCTCTCTCTCTCTCTCTCTCTCTCTCTCTCTCTCTCTCTCCTTCTCTCTCTCTCTCTCGTACACGTTCAAATCTTTGTGCCGTCGGTGTCATTTTTTTTTCTTTATTTGCTTTTTGTTTGCCGTAGTCTTTGAATATAGAATCTATTGAAGTACGTAATGGGTTCAATATCAGAGGTTGGCAGTGAAGATTCGGAAAGTTACTTGAAGAGGTCAAGGTTGAAGTGTTAAGAGAAGCATCCACGAGTGAGGCAATCACACAAAGTCTCTTGGGGAAAAAATCTGAGTGAAACTTTTGTCTTACATTTGGGACGGGGGAAATAAGTATTATTCGGTCCTGTGGATGTAGACTCGCGTGTTATCATTCTAAGTGTTTGAACTGGTGGAGCTAAAGAATGAAGCTTATCTGAATATTTGCCTTAGATAAAGTGACAGAGTAACGACAGATTTGTAAAGTTACGTCTTTGAGGAAAGAAGTCGCTAAATGGAAAACATAGAAAGAATAAGGAAAACAAAGGTAGACGGAAAAGATAAAGACGAAAATACTACACGGTGGGTAGAAAGAAACACTCTATTTAAAATTTTAAATAGCTTTATTACTTGTAATTTGTGTTCACTTGTGAGAGAATCAATTTCACTGTCTTTCTCATCTGTTCTTTGATGTTCGCTTTGGTAACAATAAATCTATTCTTCTTTCTTCTTCTTGTTCTCTTCTCGACCTTTCAGGCTCTTACCATTCTTCCACCGCAAAAAATCCCCACGCCCGACAATGTGACGATCATAGGATCAAAAACAATTCCCCCACCCGATTGGTAATACAATTTTTATATATTATTTTCGACGGTCAGAAATTTGCATGTTTCCAGCAAAATCTCGTATTTGCGAAAATGTAACGTTCTTAAATATTCGCCTTATTAGCGGCCATATCTCTCTCTGTCTCTGTCTTTGTCACTCTCTCTCTCTCTCTCTCTCTCTCTCTCTCTCTTCTACACGTGCAAATCTTTGTGCCGACGGTGTCACTTTTTCTTTATTTGCTTTTTTGTTAACCATGTTTGCTGTAGTCTTTGAATATAGAATCCAGTGAAGTACATAATGTGTTCAATATCAGAGGTTGTCAGTGAAGATTCGGAAAAAGTAGCAGCTGTTAAGTAATTCTTTAAGTTTTCGATATCAGAGGTTGGCAGTGAAGATATTTTGGGAGAAAATACAAAATGGCTGCCTTTATACATGTCGGATTGAATATTTTGAGCTTTATGAGTGGTTAACTCTTCTCTTGGTGGATTATAAAATGAGTCAGCTCATTTTGGTTGGCTCACTAGTACATATATCCAAAAAACTGTAACACTTTTCCCTTCAGTTTGTCGAGTTACCACACTTATTTTCCTAAAATACCGTCGTTAGGGAACCCTCTTTAAGCCTATAAATAGGAAGTAACATTCCCTGTCATCCTCTTTTTCTATTTCACCCAGGTACGGTATGATGTAGCCGCACATAGATAAGAACGCTACCGCAGGGGCGCGTTCGCTTCCCTTGGTCCTCTGTTGACTTATGAACTCTCTTACATACATGCATATGTGTGTGTGTGTGTGTGTGTCTATAACACATTCTTGTTACACTTACTTCTACACAAACACCTTCACAAGTTTAAATGTTTTCTTCTTTAATGTTCTTTGTTTTGTCACACGCAACAATCTTTAATCGTCTATGTATGTTTTTGCTTTGTTAATACATACTTATTGTTTGTTTATATATATATATGTGTGTGTGTGTGTTTTGTCGTTACTATAGCATTTTATTACACGAACTCATATTCTAATTTTTTTGTTCTGAGATAAATATACCAGGAGACACGTATTTTCCGACCGAAAACACTCGGCCAGCATTGCCCGCAACATATTGGTGAGACCAACGTGATATTTTTCTTCTGGATACAAGAACACATAAAACTGTATAAACAAACTCATGCATCATTTTACAAACATTTTCAAACCGAGAACAAGTGAAGAAAAAACTTCGACCAACTTCTACCTATCGTCCCATGCACGCAGACACGAAAAACTACCAACAAAATTAATACCTCATGTAAAGAGCAGAATCGCAAATTTAAAAACTCTAAAACATATCTACACGACATAACTATCTGGACAAGATGTTCCCCAAGTTAACAAATATTTCCTTTGCAACACGTGGGACACCCCCACCCTTCAAAAAACCCTTATCGCCATTGCAATTACTACTACGATAGCACTGTCAGCAAGCAAACAACACTCATCTCATCTGTATTGCGTTTTGTTTGACCCTTTCTCTCTCAGGTCATTACTCCTGACTTCTTCTTCTTCCACCGGCAGACATCCTCATTTTTTTCACCAAAACGAAAACTTTCATCTTACAAATTGCAAGCAAAGAAAAACGCAGCTCATTTTCTTGAAGACCACACGAGAAAATACTATTCAAATATCACGAAATTTAAGTCCATTTTAAACTTTAAACAATACTGTTTCTCCTAAACTCAGCAGATAAAGAAGTGAAATAATCTAAAGGCGATTCACTGACCTTTTTCACTCTCCAAAGATGTTAACCCGAATAAAACAAAGAAATCTGCAAATACGATTTGTTAATACACGGAGAGAGCTGCGTCTCCAAGAAAAATCGACAATAATATCAGATATTTTCAAAAGTTTTCACAAACATGTATTCGATATTCGGTAGCAATTTCACCAACATCAGCTCGACAACTTTACAAATCGAAGTTTCTTCTATTAACGTTTTGTGCGCCATCATCACCCACGCACAGCAAACAAAACAGGCCTTCCTGACAAAATCAATTCAACGTGGAATATCGGAAAATAACAAAATTTTAATACCAACCGTTGATAACTTTCTTTCTACACTACCGTTATATCTTCACGACCCTGCTAATTTCTGACCTACTTTTTCTATTTCACCCAGGTACGGTAAGATGTAATCGCATGTAGATAAGAACGTTGCTGCTGAGGCCCGTTTGCTTCCCTTGATCCTCTGTTGCCTTTTGAATTTTCTTACACACATGCATATTTGTCTAGTACACAGGCTTGTTGCACTTACTTCTACACAAACACCTTGACTAGTTTAAATGTTTTCTTCTTTCATATTCATTTTTTTGTCACGCGAAACAATCTTCAAAACATCTCAAAGGGCAAAATCGCAAATTTCAAAACTCTAAAAACACATTTATACGACGTATAGACAAGATGTTCTACAAGGCCACAAATTCCTAATCGCCATTGCAATTACTACTACGATGGTACGGTCAGCAAGTAAACAACACTCATCTCCTCTCTACTGCGCTTTGCTTGACTCTCTCTCTCTCTCTCTCTCTCTCTCTCTCTCTCTCTCTCTCTCTCTCTCTCTCTCTCTCTCTCTCTATTTGTTTTATTAATACATACTTATCGTTTGTATACATATATATATATATATATATATATATATATATAGTTTTGTTGTTACTTTGCTCATTTATTACCCGGAATCACATACAGAGTCCGACATTTTTGTTGTGGGGTAAATATACAAAGAGATACATGTTTTCTAACCTAAAACACTCGGCCAACATCGCCCGCATCCATTTCTCCAGCCACATTACTTATTGGTCGATTTTCATAAAACTTGTTTTACTTTGAATGATTCGTAAATACGCTTTTAAGTAGGCGCACAAGGGGGTCGTCAGTGATGTTTTGACTTGGTTCATCAGGGAGTTTCGGGTCTTTCAACATCATACTCCCCATCACCAAGTCGACCCAATCAGGGGAGATCAACCCCTGATTCCCCCTTTTGATAGAACACTAACAGCTACTCTGGCCTTTTTAAAGAATAAGAGGAAGAAAGACCACGTGTTCCGCACATCCGATTGGATGTTAGTAACAACCAATCTGCTGCGTGGACTAAGTTTTAAATGGCCCTCGGTTGGGACTGGTTTCTTTTCTTATTTCGGTGGATTGCAGATTCGATGGATAACTGAGGAGGTAGAATAACTGAGAATAGTATAATTATAGAAATACAGTACAGTGTTAATAGTCTACATAGGCACCAGCTTTGTTCACAAGTCTTTGTAATGGTCTGGGTATATCTTTGAATATTTCATGTTCCTTTGTCACATTTTATTCCAATCTGGATTTTGAAGGACGACCGCTTCTGTGGAAATCTGTGGCAGATCACGTGCTTATCAGATTCGAATGACAATTTCTGATGGTTTTGGAATCTATTGAAGCACGAAGTCCTTGAACACTGTGCCATTGTACTTGTACCTCGGACTGCCACACTTCGTAACAGGAGAATAGCTGAGCATGCTCATGCAGTGTCAGGCGTTATGCTATCCTTAGCTATTCTTGTCATTCTGAAATAAAAGCGGGAAATTATCGACGAAATTCTACCACTTTATAGACTCCAATATATTTCATTTCATGCAAATGTACTTTTTTTTTTGTTTTGTTTTTTGTTTTTAATCAATTCCCCACAAGCAAGACGGGAAACCACTAGTACGCAAGGGGTTACAGAAGATTTGGAGCGAGAGTAGATAGGAGTGATAGAGGAAAGGATGAGGAGAAAAATAGTGGATAGATCAAGACAACTGGAGATGTCGATTGACATTACATTTGAATAGTTGGAAATTATAGCTGGAAACAGGAATAGGGAAGGGAGTTCCACAGGCGAGAGGTGCGAGATATGAAGCTATTAGAGTAGAAGAGACGACTACATTTAACAGTTTCAACAGTGAAAGTGTGAGAGCGGGATGCCAGCCTCGTAGGGCGCTTGAATTCATGAAGTCTTGGATCCAACGAAAGCAGCTCATCGGAGCAATTACCAAGAAAGTATTTGTAAAAAAGACAGAGAGGGGCAACGGCACGTCTGTGGGAGAGCGACTGTAGACGAGATGCCAGATCAGGGCCAATTACATTGCATATCCGCCTCTGGATCTTATCAAGAACCCCGAGGCAAACAGAAGGTGCACCAGACCATATATGGCAGCAATACTCCATGCAAGGGCGAATTGTTGATTTGTAGATTTGAAGGATCGATTCCCGGGAGAAAAATTTCCTGGCGCGGCCCAGGGAGCCAACTTTCCTTGCGGTGGACGAAGCAATTGACTCAATGTATTTGTTCCATCTCAGGTCAGTAGTCAACGTGAGACCGAGCAGCCGCAGAAAGGTGTTCTTGAGAAGTTGAGCGTCAGACATTCTAATGGGAGGCAGGGAAGGATCTCTGTGGTGATTAATAGAGAGCAGTTTTGTTGTTGAGGCTTTAAAGTTAACCAGCCAATTCCTGCCCCAGTTCACAATCGATTGGAGGTCCTTTTCGAGACGAAAGGTCAGGTTAGTTTTGTTAGCGACACTAGATTTGGTTTTGAGGCAGGAGTAAATTGTAGTGTCGTCCGCTAACAAAATTTATAAGTAATCTTCAATAGGGAGTTTCTTTTCAGCCATCATGTATATAGAAAAGTTAGCCTAATTAACTTGTGTGGAGGTTAATATTTTATGAATTTCAGAAACGATTACCTAATTTGGAAGAATGTCCAAAGAATACAAATGACTAACGACTTATAAATCTACTGGTTAGAAAGAAACAATTGCCTTCCAACATGAGAAAGCGCTATCTTTTCAAAGAATCAATTAAGTGTCACAGATATTTTAATCGTTATAATTCCATATTTTTCAACAGTCTTGTTTTAATAGAACAGAAAGATACGCAGCTGGATAAGTGTGTTAAAAGCTTTTATTTACATATGCACATTTCAGAAAGTAGTTAACAACTTAAGTTGTGACGCTGATTGATTTAGTTAGAAATATACAAATATTAATGTAACGTTATTGCTGTGGATTATTAATAAAAACACAATCTTTTTCTCTCATATGTAACATTACATCTTTAAAATTATAATTGGAGAGTGATGGAGCCAACAACTTAAAAGATTATTTACAAGGCATAGATTTAAAAAATGTTGGCATGAAATAACTGACAGAGTTGATATGCCGTTAAAACAGAAGAATCGATCAATCATTTTATTGATCCCCGGACTTAGTCACCGTCGTCACGTGCATGTATGGCTCCGGGATCCTCTGCATTCAAACGTGGATCCTGCATTCAGGTGGTCTCTTCCCTCCAGGATGGGTGTTTATATAACACCCCACCCAAGAATGAAGTAACAGTTAAACAGTTTTTTCATACTGTTCTCCCCATGCGTGCACATCCTCAAGCAGCTGGGTCGATCACGTGTTTACCTGTCGGGATCATCCACTGACATTTTATGAGATGCGGATCTGCACTTGGTAGCTAGTATATTATGTCTCGATTCACATGACTTCTCTGATGAAACACTGAGTGCAAAAACTATTCTGGCACCATCTCAGATGAGTCACAGGATTCAATAAACAATTTTTTTTTTCTGATTTCTGAAAGAAATTAAACAGAAATAGTAAGAGATACAACTTTTGCCTTGATTGCAATAAAGTGTACTCTAGTAACATATAAGCAAAGTTGTTGAAAACTTTAATTCAATTCTAATATGAAATATTAAGAAAGTGTAATATTATTTTTGTTGTTTTAATTTTTTAGGGCATATGAACCGTTTGTGGGCTATTTAAACCCGGAACATTTCGAATTGTAACAATTTTTTCTAGCGAGTGAATATTACATTAATTATAATTTTATCAGATTAAGATACAAGTCCTACTATTTAACCCATAGATGGGTGTGGAAAAATGAAAAGATGTATTCATACCTTTTCCAATGGTATTTGCGCGCAAGTGTATCTAACGAAATCGACTGGAATTCGAACTCTGTTCTCCGATTTCACATTCCAAATCGCTATCCATTACACCAACCGCACATCGGTGTAATCTCAGGATTCTACAGACAAAACGCCATTATTTCAAGTACAATAACGATATTATCTTTCTCTAAATCGAACAATTTTAGGATCTGAAAAGTGTTTTGTTGTTAAAATCGGACACAGAGAATAGTTAAATGAAGAAAAGGTAATGAAAGTTAAAAGTTAGGAACAAAATCCTGTGGTATCATACACGTTATGGAAAACAGTGTGTAGTGAAGAATGGGTCAGTGATCAAATTGACCTCACTGTCTTGGATGAAGTCCAAGATGGCAGCACTCCCATAACATCGCTAAAGCAGTTTCCTCACACTAATACGTTCATTGGTTGGTTGGATCGAATATCGATCACGAAGCAATGACAGGGAGCAGAGAGTAGAAAGAGAAAGAATAACTTGGCTAATGTAATGATTGAGTTAGGAAAGAGTAATTTGATAAGGGTTTATATTTCGTCGTACTTTGTTACATAGAGGGGTAAAGAGGTAGAAAACGCGCCTCTGTTGTCGTTTACAATCAAATCATATTGTTTCTCGTGCAAACGTCATCGCCGGGCGAAATAATTGGATAATTCAATAAGAAGATCAAAATAAATAATTTGCTTCTTGCCAGAATCGACAAAGATTGATATTTGCAACCTTGCCTCCTGTATTGAAATCAAGAAAGCGAACGAAAAGAAGCCCCGAAACTTTTCAGCGAAAACATCCACAAACCAAAGCAAACTGTCCGTTAACCCTTTACAAACTGGCTAAATTAACTTTTAATAATTTCAACCCAATTAAGGCAATAAAGCTACTAAGTCGCAAGGGATAACTGCGAAAATATGCGGAAAAAAAAGATAACATGCTGTAGAATTTGGTCACTATGAATGAACTGGTCACTACGATTACATCCTAATTGCGAAGCTGGTGAGATTCATCATGAAAGCGAAAACTTCCGTTTCAATCCAGCGAAAGAAATATTGTAAATTTCACAATTTCGGCCCTTCTATGGGTGCATAGGCGGTTTAATTGTTAGCAGCTCGGAATAAGAAAATTGAATTCCAGTCTAGTTCGTTACATCAACTTTCGCACAATTAACCTCTATACCGCCTTCTCCTTCTCCTCCGAGCGAAATACTAGAGGAGACTGGACTCTTCTGCTTTGATTGGAAACCATTCTAGGAGAAAGAAAATTCTGAATTCAAAACTGGTTGGACAACCAAAACTGAATTCAAAACTGGTTGGACAACTCCATTCTGTAAAGACCTACTTGCTACGGAAGCCATATCAGTAACGCCTAGCGTGTTGAGAGCTGTGGCCTCAGTGGATCTATGGGATAAGGGATTGAGGATGGGTTAAATAGCACGGTAGACGGGAGTATCAAGATTTGGGTGGCAACCACTCTAAGAGTAGGAAAACTCTGAATTCCAATACCAGGAGAAGGTAATAAGAAAACACTCTCCCTGTTTTTCCCAAGAATGCATCGCAGTTCACAAATAATTACTTTTCATTGTCTACTAACTACGATTACCTACGTCTTGAGTAAATACAAATAATATTAAAATACGTCTTATTATTTACAAATTTTAGGTTAGTGAACATTAAACTAAACTGGTGGGTGGAAGACTATATTGCGCCAGAGAAGTGGTGTTTTCTGTTTATCTGCCTTGTAACTTAGCATTCGAAACCCTGATTTAAAGGCCGAAACTTCAATTTGAAAAACTGGCTTCTGATTCCAATATGAAATACAAAACTCTTTCAGACACCAGACAGAACAGAGATGTTATTTATTATGTTTAGATTAGGCTGACATAAGGCCGTGGTAATAGAGTGAGACTCGAACGAGTTTCATTTAAGACTAAACAGACTAGCTTGTTAGCCATCGCACTACACCAAAGACCATCAGACTTTCTTTCTTTTTTTACAATGATGTTCACTCGGTTCAAAGCCCGAGGAGACACCAAAGGTTGAGGATTACAGAGTGAGGGGCATAGTTTATGTGGATATGTGGGGAAGTAAACACTTAACCCTAGACTTGAACAGGTTAAAATTGTAATGACCTGGGAAGCACCCTTTTGGGTGTGGTTCCACAGCGGTTCGTTGGAAGAAGCTGTTCGAGTGGGGCTTACATCTCACTAATGAAATACGAAGGGAATGAGGGTGGTTCGCTATAATGTGGGTAGCATGGCGGGTCGTGAAACTTATAACTGGTGGAACTAATGAATGAAGTTCGTCTGAATTCCTTCCATGGAAATAGCAATAGAGGCTTGCGACCTTTCATCTGTCAGAAAGGGGTTCTATGGTGGAAAATAATTCATCACTCACAAGGACGTGGAGACGCTTTTGCACTCTATCAAGACCGTGAATAGTGTGCAGCTCCTGCCTAGTCTTCAGCAATAAACTATATGCGAATAAATAATCTGGTTCTTTTGGTGTATCAAAATATCCATTATTTTTTTCATATATTCATCAATTTGTATGTCTTTGGCTTCTTTTAGTGGTGAAACCAGAGACAGTTTGAAAATATATAAATCTGTGTGTACGCATGCGCCCTCATAAAACGAACTAAACATCTATCAAATATATTTGTGTTTCACGTGGTGTAATGTTTAGCAAGCTTTTCTCGCTAGATTGGCTAGCGAGTTCGATTCTCATTAGGTGCTCTATGATGTCAGCCTTGTGCCACATCTAAGCTACTCTTAGAAAATCGTAATATATTTGTGTTTCTAAGTAAATATTAGCTGTTTCTTTATTCTCCTGTGTGTGCAGACTTGATCTGGAGATGGATGGGCTCCGCCAGATCTACTTACCCCAGACACACTACGCATGAATGAATACACCTCCGACTCTCAACCCAGTTATTGGCATGCAACCGAAACCTATATATATATGTTCAGGTATGCAGTGACCCTACGACCACATGCCGTCATGGGACTGATGATGATGCAACCGCTAGTTTAAAAAAAAGGGTGCCGAAATAAATAAACTAAATTAAAAGTTTGGCTTTGTAGACATATATATCTATAGATATTGATATTATATTCGTAGATATATTTACAGTATTTACATTCGTGCTATTATCCTCATCTTTGTTATTGTTATCACAACGTTTCGGACATTGTCCCCATCAGGTGAATATCGATCCGGATAACCTGCGGGAGGTACCGAACTAAACCCTTTATTTAATCTACGGAGGTAGACTGTTCTTGTTTCACTGCTCATACATACGGATGTCTCGTCTAGTTCTTATTTTTAGTACTGCTAAATTATTGATCACCCTGTTTTCACTGAGTCCAAGAGATTGAACTGTTACAACATTTTAATCCGCTAAGCTATTGTCCCGTAGGACAATTCTTTGGGGAAAACTTGTAGCCTTTAAACGTAACCTGCCTGCTGATGATATATACTTAAATTTATTAATGACCATCGCATACATACATTATATACATCTGTATGCGAAAATATTCGACCCTTAGATATTTTTCGATTAATCATTCTGAATTTGATTGGAGGATATTTATCTCCACCACTGGCGCTAGTAAAACAATTTAATACGTGTTGGTTGTAAATAAAAGAGAATTAAGATTATTATTTTATTTCCATAATTATTGTTATATAGGAATAAAGTGTCGCTGCCAACACTTGAGTTTGAACATAGATCGCCAGTGAGCAAACACAGGCGATCCCATAATTGAATTAAGTAGACCACGTGATTATAGAGGAAACGCATATATGAGAGGTAGTGTGTGTCTAATTCATCGTCAACTGTAGTCTATCGTCTATTACTATTCGGATCGCTATTTCTAGTCTATCCCCAATATTATACGGATCGCTAATCTCTACTCTATTCACTATACTATTTCTCTATTCAGATCACTATACAGTACTATTAATGCGAGTGATATTCGAAGGCGTCTGATACCAGCATTATTCAACGGCATTACTATAGTTGGATCTACGATTACAATATCTCGACCAAAACGAGCATTACGAAAGTGACAACGAGTATTCGTTGACATCACCAAAGTGGCAACGAATCTTCGTTGACATCACAAAAATTATCAAAACTATAATAAATTTTGCATAAATATTCGACTTCCAAAACTAATATTTCATTTTTAATATACAATTTATTTAATTTCGACCAATATTTTCAACTATTTTTTCTAGAAAATCTTCCTAAACCGATGACTTCCGTTTATGAACAGAAATTTTCAATTCACATTAGAAATATTCGATTAGATTTAGGTCAGACGATTCAGAAGGCCATTTTATATTATTACTATATTTATTGAAATCGATTTTTTTTTCTAAAATAGTTGATTAGCGCCCTTTTTAGTCGTCGTTCATCGCAATGTAATTCTCTGTATTAAAAAGTCTTCCAAAATAATATATAATTTTTTGAAACTTTATTTGAGGAATATTAGCTGATTTAAAGTATAATTAAAATTAATTAATTAATTTGAAACATATTACTTACTTTAAGTTTAAAATAACACAGAAATGTATTTTTATAACAAACAGTAGCAGTGATTATTTTTTTTAACCTACAGTAGCCACTCCCACGTAATTGAAAAGTGTTGATAAGGTATTGACAGATTTATTGTTGTTCTATGGAGACTTTATCTGTTAAAACATAATTTAAGAAAATGCCGGGTGAGCGTCTTTTTTATATAATTTTTAAGTACCTTGTAATCTTAAAAATGTTGGAAAATATTCTCCGTAATTTAATTTTAGGAATGCTGACTTGAAATTTACTATAGTCATCGCTCTTATTTTTTGATAATGCCGTGTATGGTCACCCATATTTTCAAAATGGGCACGTTTATACACAACAAAATTAAAAATTATTTTTAAAATCTTAGTGTGCGATGATTTATATTAAGCTTTTCAATTTTTGATTAGTAAATATATTTTTCACTTAATAACAATATCACCTCACGCGATGACAGTTTTGCAGAATGTTTAAAAGAATTGAAACTTTATAAATTATTATAATTAAAATGAAAACAATTATTGTAAAAATTCATTATACATCGAAAAAATTTTTATTAAGACTGTAACGTCCATAATGTATATTATTTGTAAAAGTAATTAAAGCTTATCTAATTATTTTATTGCATTTTTTATTTTACTATTCGGAGCAGAATTTCATGAAAACAGTAAATGTTTAGAAAATATGGATGATTTACAATTTCCATGGAGTTCTGCTTCTAACTAATAAAACAAAGTTTGCGATCAAAATTAAATTTCTCGAAATTTCATGAAATTAAATGGTGGTAACAGATGTAAAAAAAAATGATCATGATTTTCTAAAAATAATAATTTCAAATTAATTTCATTCATTTGTAAATAAGTCAAAAAGTTTCATTGAAAATCGACAATTATTTGATTTTTGCAAGAATTTCGAAATCACTGTTTTTCACTGCAAAATGACGCTAAAATTTTCCATACTCATTTATGGCCCCCAGCTAACGCAAAAAACAAGATTTTTAAAGAAAATTACAAATATGCTAGAAAGGTTTTTAAAATTTAATAAAATAATCAAAAAATACTTTACTCTTTCTTCTTAATAATAACTTAAACATTTTGACGATGAAACTTAGTTTTTATCAAGTTTGGGGCCTGTTTGCATCAAGTTATGATCTTTTTTTAGCGAGCAAGTGGAGGGTACCTACAACGTATCTTACTATCAAAATTATTCTTTCATTAGGGTCAATTATTTATGCATAAATAAAGATTGCTAACTGTAATAATAATAATAATAATAATAATAATAATAATAATAATCCCCTCTTCATATCAATTAATAAGGTAAACTGTTTTAGTAACGCTACTGACTGATTCTTTCTACGGTATATCAGCCCTTTGTGGGTTATTTAAAGTTGAATTATTCTGGATTGTTAGAATAATCCATATTTTTACAGTTAAATATTACATTACTAATTTTTGGAAGGTAACAATGTTCTCCTAGATAGAAGTCGCACTATTTAACCCATGACTGAGGGAGGAAAGATAGAATCATATTTTCCTAAGGGTATTTAGGCGTAAGTGACTGTAATGAACTCGACGTGAATTCGAACTCGGCTCTCCGATTTCTCATCCTTTATTAAAACTAAATGGATAAACAAATGCAATCAAATCAACTTCGGAATGATTACTCGGAAAAAAATAAGAAAAATATTCTTTTTTTGAGCACAACTGTAATTGAATATAAGATGAAATGTAGGAAATCAGTACATTCTCGTTACAGATGAAGAGATTTGAAGCAACAGAAATGTGGTTTTACAGAAGAATGCTAAGAATACCATGGACCAAACATGTGAGCATCGACTAAGGTTTAGAGAAAATGGAAACAAAAAAGACACTTGCATTTAATAGCAGGAAGAGACAACTGAAATTCTTAGGGCACATAACGAGGAAAGAGGACCTGGAAAATTAGATATTCACAGGACAAATTGAAAACAAGAGGGACAAAGGAAAATGAGTTCGAGTAAATGGATGGGGGGCAAGGTTTCGGAAAGATAATAAAAAGAAAAAAATACTAAGAGCAAAAAAGGACAGGAAATTGTGGAGAGCCAAAATCGTTCATGTCCTGAAAAGACAGGGCACATAGAAGAAGAAGGACGAGCTTGTGTAAATAGATGGCGGACCAAGGTTTAGGAGATAACAAAAAGAAAAAATTTACTAAGAGCTACAAAGAACAAGAAATTGTGGAGTGCCATGATCGTTCATGTCCTGAAAAGACACGGCACATAGAAGAAGAGGGACGAGCTTGTGTAAATAGATGGCAGACCAAGGTTTAGGAGATAACAAAAAGACAAAATTTATTAAGAGCTACAAAGAACAGGATATTGTAGAGAGCCATGATCGTTCATGTCCTGAAAAGACACGGCACATAGAATAAGAAGGATGAGCTTGTGTAAATAGATGGCGGACCAAGGTTTAGGAGATAACAAAAAGACAAAATTTATTAAGAGCTACAAAGAACAGGGAATTGTGGAGAGCCATGATCGTTCATGTCCTGAAAAGACACGTCACATAGAAGAAGAAGGACGAGCTTGTGTAAATAGATGGCGGACCAAGGTTTTGGAGATAACAAAAAGACAAAATTTATTAAGACCTACAAAGAAAAGAAAATTGTGGAGAGCCATGATCGTTCATGTCCTGAAAAGACACAGGCACATAGAAGAAGAAGGACGAGATTGTGTAAATAGATGGCGGACCAAGGTTTAGAAGAAAACTAAAAGACAAAATTTATTAAGAGCTACAAAGAACAGGAAATTGTGGAGAGCCATGATCGTTCATGTCCTGAAAAGACAGGGCACATAGAAGAAGAAGGACGAGCTTGTGTAAATAGATGGCGGACCAAGGTTTAGGAGATAACAAAAAGAAAAAATTTACTAAAAGCTACAAAGAACAAGAAATTGAGGAGTGCCATGATCGTTCATGTCCTGAAAAGACACGGCACATAGAAGAAGAGGGACGAGCTTGTGTAAATAGATGGCAGACCAAGGTTTAGGAGATAACAAAAAGACAAAATTTATTAAGAGCTACAAAGAACAAGATATTGTAGAGAGCCATGATCGTTCATGTCCTGAAAAGACACGGCACATAGAATAAGAAGGATGAGCTTGTGTAAATAGATGGCGGACCAAGGTTTTGGAGATAACAAAAAGACAAAATTTATTAAGAGCTACAAAGAACAGGGAATTGTGGAGAGCCATGATCGTTCATGTCCTGAAAAGACACGTCACATAGAAGAAGAAGGACGAGCTTGTGTAAATAGATGGCGGACCAAGGTTTTGGAGATAACAAAAAGACAAAATTTATTAAGACCTACAAAGAAAAGAAAATTGTGGAGAGCCATGATCGTTCATGTCCTGAAAAGACACAGGCACATAGAAGAAGAAGGACGAGATTGTGTAAATAGATGGCGGACCAAGGTTTAGAAGAAAACTAAAAGACAAAATTTATTAAGAGCTACAAAGAACAGGAAATTGTGGAGAGCCATGATCGTTCATGTCCTGAAAAGACACGGCACATAGAAGAAGAAGGACGAGCTTGTGTAAATAGATGGCGGACCAAGGTTTAGGAGATAACAAAAAGACAAAGTTTATTAAGAGCTACAAAGAAAAGAAAATTGTGGAGAGCCATGATCGTTCATGTCCTGAAAAGACACGGCACATAAAATAAGAAGGACGAGCTCGTGTATATGGATGGCGGACCAAGGTTTAGGAGAAAACAAAAAGACAAAATTTATTAAAAGCTACAAAGAACAGGGAATTGTGGAGAGCCATGATCGTTCATGTCCTGAAAAGACACGGCACATAGAAGAAGAAGGACGAGATTGTGTAAATAGATGGCGGACCAAGGTTTAGAAGAAAACTAAAAGACAAAATTTATTAAGAGCTACAAAGAACAGGGAATTGTGGAGAGCAATGATCGTTCATGTCCTGAAAAGACACGGCACATAGAAGAAGAAGGACGTGCTTGTGTAAATAGATGGCGGACCAATGTTTAGGAGATAACAAAAAGACAAAATCTATTAAGAGCTACAAAGAACAGGAAATTGTGGAGAGCCATGATCGTTCATGTCCTGAAAAGACACGGCACATAGAAGAAGAAGGACGAGCTTGTGTAAATGGATGGCGGACCAAGGTTTAGGAGAAAACAAAAAGACAATATTTATTAAGAGCTACAAAGAACAGGAAATTGTGGAGAGCCATGATCGTTCATGTCCTGAAAAGACACGGCACGTAGAAGAAGAGGGACGAGCTTGTGTAAATAGATGGCGGACCAAGGTTTAGGAGAAAACAAAAAGACAAAATTTATTAAGAGCTACAAAGAACAGCAAATTGTGGCGAGCCATGATCGTTCATGTTCTGAAAAGACACGGCACATAGAAGAAGAAGGACGAGCTTGTGTAAATAGATGGCGGACCAAGGTTTAGGAGAAAACAAAAAGACAAAATTTATTAAGAGATACAAAGAACAGGAAATTGTGGAGAGCCATGATCGTTCATGTCCTGAAAAGACACGGCACATAGAAGAAGAGGGACGAGCTTGTGTAAATAGATGGCGGACCAAGGTTTAGGAGATAACAAAAAGACAACATTTATTAAGAGCTACAAAGAACAGCAAATTGTGGCGAGCCATGATCGTTCATGTTCTGAAAAGACACGGCACATAGAAGAAGAAGGACGAGGTTGTGTAAATAGATGGCGGACCAAGGTTTAGGAGAAAACAAAAAGACAAAATTTATTAAGAGGTACAAAGAACAGGAAATTGTGGAGAGCCATGATCGTTCATGTCCTGAAAAGACACGGCACATAGAAGAAGAAGGACGAGCTTGTGTAAATAGATGGCGGACCAAGGTTTAGGAGAAAACAAAAAGACAAAATTTATTAAGAGGTACAAAGAACAGGAAATTGTGGAGAGCCATGATCGTTCATGTCCTGAAAAGACACGGCACAAAGAAGAAGAAGGACGAGCTTGTGTAAATGGATGGCGGACCAAGGTTTAGGAGAAAACAAAAAGACAATATTTATTAAGAGCTACAAAGAACAGGAAATTGTGGACAGCCATGATCGTTCATGTTCTGAAAAGACACGGCACATAGAAGAAGAAGGACGAGCTTGTGTAAATAGATGGCGGACCAAGGTTTAGGAGATAACAAAAAGACAAAATTTATTAAGAGCTACAAAGAACAGCAAATTGTGGCGAGCCATGATCGTTCATGTTCTGAAAAGACACGGCACATAGAAGAAGAAGGACGAGCATGTGTAAATAGATGGCGGACCAATGTTTAGGAGATAACAAAAAGACAAAATCTATTAAGAGCTACAAAGAACAGGAAATTGTGGAGAGCCATGATCGTTCATGTTCTGAAAAGACACGGCACATAGAAGAAGAAGGACGAGCTTGTGTAAATAGATGGCGGACCAAGGTTTAGGAGAAAACAAAAAGACAAAATTTATTAAGAGCTACAAAGAACAGCAAATTGTGGCGAGCCATGATCGTTCATGTTCTGAAAAGACACGGCACATAGAAGAAGAAGGACGAGCTTGTGTAAATAGATGGCGGACCAAGGTTTAGGAGAAAACAAAAAGACAAAATTTATTAAGAGGTACAAAGAACAGGAAATTGTGGAGAGCCATGATCGTTCATGTCCTGAAAAGACACGGCACATAGAAGAAGAGGGACGAGCTTGTGTAAATAGATGGCAGACCAAGGTTTAGGAGATAACAAAAAGACAAAATTTATTAAGAGCTACAAAGAACAGGAAATTGTGGCGAGCCATGATTGTTCATGTTCTGAAAAGACACGGCACATAGAAGAAGAAGGACGTGCTTGTGTAAATAGATGGCGGACCAAGGTTTAGGAGAAAACAAAAAGACAAAATTTATTAAGAGGTACAAAGAACAGGAAATTGTGGCGAGCCATGATCGTTCATGTTCTGAAAAGACACGGCACATAGAAGAAGAAGGACGAGCTTGTGTAAATAGATGGCGGACCAAGGTTTAGGAGAAAACAAAAAGACAAAATTTATTAAGACCTACAAAGAACAGGGAATTGTGGAGAACCATGATCGTTCATGTCCTGAAAAGACACGGCACATGGAATAAGAAGGACGAGCTTGTGTAAATGGATGGCGGACCAAGGTTTAGGAGATAACAAAAAGAGAAAATTTATTAAGAGCTACAAAGAACAGGAAATTGTGGAGAGCCATGATCGTTCATGTCCTGAAAAGACACGGCACATAGAAGAAGAAGGACGAGCTTGTGTAAATGGATGGCGGACCAAGGTTTAGGAGATAACAAAAAGACAAAATTTATTAAGAGCTACAAAGAACAGGAAATTGTGGAGAGCCATGATCGTTCATGTCCTGAAAAGACACGGCACATAGAAGAAGAAGGACGAGCTTGTGTAAATGGATGGCGGACCAAGGTTTAGGAGATAACAAAAAGACAAAATTTATTAAGAGCTACAAAGAACAGGAAATTGTGGAGAGCCATGATCGTTCATGTCCTGAAAAGACACGGCACATAGAAGAAGAAGGACGAGCTTGTGTAAATGGATGGCGGACCAAGGTTTAGGAGATAACAAAAAGACAAAATTTATTAAGAGCTACAAAGAACAGGAAATTGTGGAGAGCCATGATCGTTCATGTCCTGAAAAGACACGGCACATAGAAGAAGAAGGACGAGCTTGTGTAAATGGATGGCGGACCAAGGTTTAGGAGATAACAAAAAGACAAAATTTATTAAGAGCTACAAAGAACAAGAAATTGTGGAGAGCCATGATCGTTCATGTCCTGAAAAGACACGGCACATAGAAGAAGAGGGACGAGCTTGTGTAAATGGATGGCGGACCAAGGTTTAGGAGATAACAAAAAGACAAAATTTATTAAGAGCTACAAAGAACAGGAAATTGTGGAGAGCCATGATCGTTCATGTCCTGAAAAGACACGGCACATAGAAGAAGAAGGACGAGCTTGTGTAAATGGATGGCGGACCAAGGTTTAGGAGATAACAAAAAGACAAAATTTATTAAGAGCTACAAAGAACAGGAAATTGTGGAGAGCCATGATCGTTCATGTCCTGAAAAGACACGGCACATAGAAGAAGAAGGACGAGCTTGTGTAAATGGATGGCGGACCAAGGTTTAGGAGATAACAAAAAGACAAAATTTATTAAGAGCTACAAAGAACAGGAAATTGTGGAGAGCCATGATCGTTCATGTCCTGAAAAGACACGGCACATAGAAGAAGAGGGACGAGCTTGTGTAAATGGATGGCGGACCAAGGTTTAGGAGATAACAAAAAGACAAAATTTATTAAGAGCTACAAAGAACAAGAAATTGTGGAGAGCCATGATCGTTCATGTCCTGAAAAGACACGGCACATAGAAGAAGAGGGACGAGCTTGTGTAAATGGATGGCGGACCAAGGTTTAGGAGATAACAAAAAGACAAAATTTATTAAGAGCTACAAAGAACAGGAAATTGTGGAGAGCCATGATCGTTCATGTCCTGAAAAGACACGGCACATAGAAGAGGAGGGACGAGCTTATGTAAATGGATGGCGGACCAAGGTTTAGGTGAAAACAAAAAGACAAAATTTATTAAGAGCTACAAAGAACAGGAAATTGTGGAGAGACACTATCACCAGCCTCCTCAAGAGACATAGCACATAGAAGAAGGTTTTTTTTTATATACCATTTCTCTTCAGGACATAGATGATCATGGCTCTCCACAACGTCCTTCTTTTTATAGCTCTAATGTTTGTCTACTTACTATCCATCCCAATCTATGTTCTGCCGTCCATTTACTCAAATTATTTATCTGAGTTACTCAATATTTCCTTCTGTTCCTCTTGCCCTCTTTCCTTATTAAGAATCTTAGAATTTTACACACACACACACACACTCTCTCTCTCTCACTCTCTCTCTCTCTTTCTGATGCTAACCGAAAGTGTCCTTTTCGTTCCCATTTTCCTTGAAACTTCCTCGTTGCTCATATGTTCCAACCATGGTATTCTCGGTATCCTTCTGTAGAGTCATATCTCTGTTGCCTCAAGACTCCACTTCCTCTGTGAGGAACCAGCATTGGCGGCCATATAGGATGAGGGATATTAGCTTATACTGTTTTATCATAAGCGTTATTGGCCCGATCAAAATGATAATGAGTAAGATGAACCTTGCTATTTCCTTATTTGTCTGCTTCAGTCTTATCTAAGAATTAGAATCATAAAAACGAAACCAAACACTGTAGTTCAATTCAAACAAGTAGTATTCGAAATATCCTGTCAGTTTCACATTACTGGTGACGGACAGGTAAATAGTCCTGAGTATGACGATAAACTGCATCCAGGATCAAGGTCACTGATCGGGTGATTGTAGGTTTTGAGGAGCGTCGAATCACTTTTTAATTGTTGTTGTTCCCAGGTCCAGTGGCGTAGCTGGAGTAAACGTCACCCGGGGCGGTCCGCTCAAATGTCATCCCAATGACCCCGATTCACCCTATGCTGAATGGTTAGCTGTAGCTAAATTTTCATACATGCTCTACTTTACTCTACTGACCGGTACGTTACTGTTTACATATATGATCCAAGACAAAATCCAATACCACAAAATAATCAGTTCAAAATCAAATCAAAAGATTTTTAAAATGCAACTGTTCACTTTCAGAACAACTAAATACAAAACACGGCAATACACAAAAGAATGACATTCGATACTATGGTCTGAATGAATGTTTTCTTGTTTTCATTGTGGCAAACTGGTCAATGACATCGTCAAAATCTGTCTTGTAAGCTCGTTTTCAATGGACAGCACAGCCAGATCCGACAGTCTCGACTAGCTCATAGTTGACGTAATTTTCTGTTGCTAATTTTCCGGTGTCCAATTTTCCGTTGCATCATTATCTAGGTACCATTTAATTATCAATGATGTTTGAAAGTATTTTTCTTGACAAAAATGTTCTATTTAATTTTTAAGCATTTTTCGGAACATTGTAAATCAACTGCATTCTTTTAAAGGTTACCTAGAGAATTTATGCAAAGTTTATTTTTTTGTTTTTCTTTATACAAGTAAAATAAATTTATATCGTATTTTGATGTTATTATGATTTTAGTTTTAGTGATAATTTAAAAACAATAAATATTTATCATTAGTACCAATAATGGAAAATTAAGTTAAAAATTTAAAAGAATCGTTTTTGGAATCGGAAAATAGGCACAATTTTTTCCGATTCCGATACCCCAAAAAGTTCCGATTTTTCCGATTCTCGATTCTGATTCCGATTAATCGTCCAAACACTAGTAGATATATTCAAAAGTATATCGCTCACTCAATGGAAAATTGTATCTCAGCAAATTGATACACAGGCAAGACTGAAATTGTTGCACTTTTGGCTTCGTATTTCGCTTTGTTGTTATTAATGATGCAGAGTTAAAACACCATATCATCGATAAAATGTTACAACAATGTCTCTTGTTAGTAACCAAGATTGTAGCAACTGAAACACATGAAAGCTGAAAACATTGCTATTTTTCCTACTCACAAATTTCCCGACAATTCATTAGAAAATTTCTGACGGGAGGACAAAACTGGGGGGTCATAAATTATTTCTGGGGGGTCATATGCCCGCCTGCGAAACCCTGTGTCTCCACCACTGTTTTCAGACTATTCTTGGCACCTTAGCCTGATTGAAAATTTTGTTGGGGTGACATTGTGTCACCCCTTCTGTGCTGACACCCGGGGCGGTCCTCCCCCCCTCGTCCCCACCCCTTAGCTACGCCACTGCCCAGGTCCACCCTGATCCGGGGTAGGAGCACCTGTTAGAGTCTCAGTTATTGACAAATGGTGAACCCCCAAACAAAAACAAAACACAATGAAAGTATAAAAATACAGTTTTCTATTACAAATACCAACAATACATTTTTCTATAAAAGAAAAATACTCCCAATATTTATAATAAAATGACCAACAATACATTTTATCTGTAGTTAAAGGCATACAATTAAGTTCAAAATGTTTAGATTTCGGAATTAAATAACCCATTGACGTTGCTATACCGTTAAATAAAATCAAACAACTAACATGAAAGAAATCTTTCATGACATTAATCCATATAATATCCTACATTTTCTTAAAAAATCAAACTGTATTCCAAAATATATCAACAAAACTACAGCATAAAACCCACATATCACCGCCTCTAGTAATCATGTCCATAAAAACATGTATAAGCACAAAAGATAAGTATCATCTACCATGTATTCAATTGTGAAAGCAGAATAACATATATCATATAGGTACTTCCACTTGGTCGCGTAAAAAACAGCATAGCATGATGAAAAAAGGCTCCAAACTCAATAGAAACAAAGTTTTGCCATTAAAATGTTTGTTATTATTAAGAGAAAAGACCAAAGTATTTTTATTGTCTTTTTAAATTTTTTACTCCTTTGTAGCACGTTCGAAATTTTGGTTAAAAATCTTGTTTGTTTTCTTTTTGTTTGTTTTTTTATGTCAGCGGCATACCAAAGATTAAGGTGAGGTTTTTTTGCCCTTTTTCCAGTGAAAAACATTAATTTGTAAATTCTTTCAAAAATCAAATAATTGTGGAATTTTAATGAAACTTTCAGGACATATTCAGAAATGAATGAAATTCTTCTAATTTTTTTTTTTTTTTTTAGAAAATCTTGATAAAATTATTTTTGTTTACATATGCTACCACCCTCTTTCATGAAATTTTGAGAAATTAAATTTTTAAGACGGGGATTTTTTTTTTTTTTAGTTAAAAGCAGGACTCCTTGAAGACAGTAAATCATCAATTTGTTTTTGTAAAACATTTGACCGTTTTACCGAAAATCTGCTCTGAATTGTAAATTAAACAATTTTAAAAAAATTATGACATTCTTTAATAAGAAAAGATTTCAATTGCTTTGATAAATAAGATTTATTAAGGACACTATTGCCTTAAGCAGAATTTTTTTTTTCGGTGAATAATTAATTTTTACATTAATTGTTTTCATTTTTTTTTTAATTTTAATTAAACAATGTATAATATTAAAAAATCGTTTAAAATTCTTCATTGCTTTCAAGTTGGTGATGTTGTTAAGTGAAAATTAATTTTACGAATCTAAAACTGAAAAGCTCATAACAATCGTTCGAGCCAACGTATTTTTAAAAGAATTTTAAAAAATAATTTTTATTGTATAGAGCATTTCCAATTTCTACCTATGGGAAGCTAAACACGACATAATACTTAAAAAGATCACGCGATTTAAGTGTCGTCTGACAATTTATTTATTCAGTTCTATTTCAGCATTAACGTTTCAGCATTAATCATCCCTTCAAAATTTCAAAGTTTTAAATTTAAAGTACTATAAAAATTTAATAATAAAATAACCATCATGATAACAATTAATAATAAATAAAATACCGTCACATTTCATAAATTATTGATTTTACCTCTATCATGGTATTTTATGTCGGTTATCAATTTTTTAAATTTATATAAGAAAATTTTATATTATTTTATTTTTTCATAAAGCGCCTTCGCACGTAACTAAACGCCAATAAAATATTCGATAATTACTGAAAATATGTTAATTTGTAAAAATTACTAGGTAGTTAAAAATCAAAAAATGCGTTCACTTAGATTTCTTAAATTTGTCAATTCCGGTCAACCATACTACCTGTTATCACCTCGTAATTTATCAGTGATGTCGATAACGTCAATCAAAAGCGAACCCGTTGTTAAGAAATGCTTGTATACTATATTTTCATGATATAAGTAATATTTGTTTCAAATCAGTTTAACTTACTTTTAAATTTGCTAATTTTACTCAAATAACGTATCACAAATATATATTTTATTTCTGGAAGATTTTAAAATCGATATTTTTGTTTTCTTTCCAAATTTCTTAAAATGAAGAAAATGGCCACTTTTAGACAGGCCGAAAAGTTGTGATTCCAATCTATATCATTTTTATTTAAAATACACTAGACTATCTTAATTACTGAAAATAGTAAATTTAATCATTGAGCTTTCAATTTCAAAGCTAAAATGAAATCTTCAAGAATGTTTTTTTCATTTTTAAAAATTAATTTTAAACTTTAGGTATCGAAAATTCAGTGGAGGTACCTAAAATTTTTTTTTATTACTTCAAATCGCGAAAGAAAATTAAGTTTCGGCATAAAATGACCCATAGAGGAGTTGATATGCCGTTAAACAAAGCAAACGGACAATCAAATTTTGTCAGGATTGACTTATATCTGCTTGATAGGTGCTAGATACTTTTTCTAACCGTTTGTCAACATATCACTTCAGTTAATAGTTAGCAATAACACAACTATTATTGTGCGTAGTTGTATTCTGGTTTATAGCTAAATGATTGAATAGAAAGCTTAACTCGGGGTAAGTTCCGGTTCTGGTCACTTGGTTTTCCAGTTGAATTATTTCTAATCAACTCTATTTAAAGAGCAGTGCCTGTAAATTTGTTGCGGATTTCAGGCTCAATGTAAAATAAACTTCTCGTCTGTGAAAGTCTCTACCGGCTTCTTCTGCTTTCATATCCCATGAATGATAAATAACTCTTACCTGCTGGATATGAGTTTAGCAACCGTCCTGCACTTAATGTGGATGGGATGTGAGCCAAAGTCACTTGCCTGTTACCTCAGACAAATCTAACCAGTTCGGTCCATGGTATTCTTAACATCTTTCTGTAGAACCACACCTCTGTTGCCTTGAGTCTCTTCTTCATCTTTGAAGAGACCGTCCAACAATCGCTACCATAAAGGACAGGTAGCAGTTCACTACTATTTTTCTTTGTTACCAACGAAATCCTCCTGTCTCGTAATACTCTGCCTAGCTTTTGGAATACGTCTTTGGCCATCCCAATATGTCTTCGGATCTCAGCTTACCGTCCTCTGTCAGAACACTTCCCAGATATTTCAATTTCCGCACCTGCTTGATTTTAGTGTTCCCGACCTGCAAATCGCATTTCAGGCTCATCTTTTTGCTGATGACCATTCATTCTGTCTTCATGTAGTTTACATTTTCATAATTACGCTACCTCATATGTATTTCGACTTTCATTTACACAGGGGGAGAAAGGTGCAACAATCTAATTTACCGCTCTCTCCAATGTTTTTGTTTGTTCGTTCAGTTTATTAAAAACGATTTTTCTTACTTATTAAACATCGTTTAGTTGCACGTATGTTTTCAAAACTACTTTAATCTTAAGCTTGATAAATATTTTAATTCAACGACAGACATAAAATATTTCCATAAAGTAAAAGACAAAAAATTCTTTTAAAAAATTATTCTATTTAGTAGCCAATAATTTCCTAAAAGTTCAATAAAATCTTATAATTATTTGTTTTTAGGGTTTAAAATTTAAAAGTTGGAGAGAAAAATAATATTTATTTAAAGTTTAAATAAATATTATTTTTCTTTCCAACTTTATGATTTTTAATCAGTCTATAGTACGCGCAGCGTTAGATGGACAAAAGATCAGCTCTTTTAGATTTTAGAACATAGATGAGTTGTTAAAATTGTTTTTAGAAACATGCTGTCAGCTGTTTACAACTGGAAGGTTTCGATAATCGGAAAATGCAACAATTATTGATAGAAATATTTTTTTTCTATTGAAGGATCTAATTTTCTTTCTGTATTTATAGACATTTGTATTCTAATAGGCAATACTCTAACACCATGATTAACATCCTTAGCAGCTATGTTTTATTATGAAGCATTTTCAACCGTTACTTTTAATTTTTGAATTGTATTTATTTTTATTTTTTAGCTGCTTCAAAACATACGAAAGTAAGTGGACACATCAGAGATGGAAATAAAGGATAAGCTCTCGTTTATAAAAAAAATTCCATAACAACAAAGAATGAATATCGAGAAAAATTAATGTTTATTGATCTTCATTGTCTTATATATATATTTCTTTTATTTTTGTAAATTGAAAGATGCCTTTCTTATTTGAGACAGCCGTTTATTCGAGTCACAAAGATATTCGGGAAGAACGCCCCGCCTCCTAAATCTTTAATTTTTTTTTTTTTTTACAGGAAATAGCAAAACCTACCTTTTTTGCCCGACATGCAATAAACAAAAAAAAAAAAAAGAGACTGTTTCCTGTTTTGTACCTTTTTTTTTTTTTTGTTAACTACCAAAAATCAAGGAATTGTCAAATTTCTTTTAAATTTTCAGCATTTATTCATTAAATTAACTTTATATTAAAATTTAATATAAAGTTAATTTATAATGACTTTAAAAATGAATAAAAAAAAAAGATTTAATAATTAAATCTTTTTTTATTTATTTTTAAATTTTGTGAAATTATTTATTTTCGGTTCAATTATACTCCCCCTTTAATTAATTCGAGATTAATCCGTATTAAGTGAGTGCTTGGATGTTCCTAGTTTTTGATTTTGATAAATTTAAATCCTCGAAGATGGTATATCATTAAAAAAATATTTATCGACCGTGAACACATCGAAATTATGGTGTGATATCTTAAGAAAAAACTCATACATAGAAAGAAAATAAGAATGAGAGAGAGAAATAAATGAAAAAAATGAGGAGGAGGAAGAAAGACAGAAGCAAATAGAAAGAAAACCGGGAGGATGAGGAGGTAAGGCGCAAATAGAAATTAAATGAAAGACGCAAATAGAAAAAATGAGGAGGAAAGACAGAAGTAAGCAGAAAGAAAAATGGAGGAAGGAAAAAGATAGAAAGAAATTGATAGAAAATGAAACTGAAGAAATGAGCCTCTAAAAGAAAAGAAAATGAGAAAAAGAAGAATTTGTACCTTCATGGTATCAAGCGCAAAACGTACACTGAAATAAAAGCATACACACACCCACGTTTTCCAGTATCTTCTCCACACCAACAATTGGAGGGACACACGCACACACCTTAACGTCCTACACAAACCAACAAAATGAAGACAACGTTCTGGTTTGTAGCTGTGATCTAATCTTGGAAGTTATAATCATAATGACAATGATAAGTAAATGCACTTCTTCCCGGTGCCATAATGCAATTGTTTCTGTTCGTCGATCAAATTAATGAGTGAATCAGAAGCGCACCACTGAGAAAACGATTTTATTAGAAACGCAGTCAGTGAGCACTAAGACCTTTCAAGCTTCCCCCAGCCAACTTCTCCTCAAAGTGACTGGCTAGAATGAAACTGGGATCAAACAAAGACTGCACAAATATGAAGAAGGCACGTAAATATATTGTGCTTTCGTAAAGCTGCATAGAAATAGATTCGAATTAACTGAACGCCTATACTATGAGGCATACAGGAGGTGCTCTTGCATATCTGGTTAATAATTTGCCTCTGTACGAACATTAAATACTAGCAGTAGAGCCCGGCGTTGCCCGGGGATGTAACAGTAAGAGATAGATCAAGTATCGACCATCATAAAGACTGAAAAATAAAATTGACAAAGATTATTGTTTAAGGTTGACGGACACGCATGTCTTAATTAGTTTTTGTTTTGTTTTGTTTATGTTTTTTTGTTTTGTTTTTTTTACGAATTGGTCAAACCCAAACTCAAAGAAAAACATTGTTTTCAATCATTATGAGTCTACCGATTGAATAGAATTTTATTATAAACAATTGTCTTGTAAATGGAATTTTTAAAGCATTCTGAATGTAAAAATAAAGAAAAAAGTCTGCAAGACAATAAGAAACACTATCTGCCAAAAAAAAGTGAAGTTTTGTTAAAAATCGGTTGAAAAATGTAGGAAATCCGATCCCATATATAAACGAACACACACACACACACACCCTGGGTTTTATAAGTAAAACTCGATATGAGTTGTCCCCCTTTCATTCTCAAAACAGCGATGCCTCTTGATCGTGTTTTCAAATTAATTTCGTGCAAAAACAATTGTTTTTTTTCAAAATTTTGGCACTGTCAGAACCACCGCAAGGTAATTTTACGTAGTCCTGTGAAGTTTTGTTGAAATCGGTTGAAAAGTGTAGGAAACCCGATCCAATATATAAACAGACACACACAAACTGGGTTTTATAATAAGTATGATTAACGACACTACATCTGGGACGAACCGATGACCATCTCTTCGTATTGGAACATCAAATATCTTAAAACTGCATGAAAACTTTATAAAGAAATTTTATAATAGATGCCCACATTGCCAAATATTTATGGTTCCTCAGTCAGCAGTGTATTTAAGGTACGTTAAGTAGAGTACATGCCATAGTCACCACGACGCCACTGCCAGTGATAGTTTTTTTTTTTTTTTTTTTTTTTTTGTTTTTTTTAATTTTATATATAAGAAATTTGCTTCGGTGAAAGCAAGGAAGATGCAGTTTTAGGTTTAACTTGCACCTTCCTTAGTTCCTTGCTCTCAATTGGATCACATTTCTAGATAAGATATGAATATCCCCGCAAACAATGAATATTTTAGTATTTTCTATAGTTTTGATAAGGGTCATTAGTACGAAATAATATTTTTCCGTACACAGATAAGAACAACTCTGAATTTTTAATGATTGCTAGTAATGTATATTCTTTTTAATTTTATAATTATGAACAAAAATCATTTAATTCTTTGTCAACTCTTACAACGCTAACCGTAATCATAAAACTAAATTTATATATAGTTTACTGTTGTAACCTAGAAAGGATTACTGAATGAGGAATAACCAAAACGGAGGTTGGAAATGAAATGTTAATCTTTATAGCATCAACAAAATACAATACTCGCCAGCGGCGTGAAATAGTGTTGGACAACTTAGCATATTTCCTCCACCTACAATAGTGTCCAACGTATTTATGAGGATTGGGACATACCAATTAGTGTTCATAGGTACGGTATATAACATTTTCAATGATCAAGACACCGCTGTATAAATCAGCATTATTTGTTTATCTCCCTCTGGTATTTTTTACTACATCATAAAATCCGTTCATGAACCAGTACGTGGAGTAATGGATACCAGCTCGGATTGTGGAATCGGAGAGCCGAGTTCGAATTCCAGTCGAATTCATTGCATTTTATGTATACTAATGCCCTTGGGAAAGGTATGAATCTTCTTCTTCTCCCCCCAGCTATGAGTAAATAGCAGGATAGACCGGGTTTACGCAGAAAGAAATGGCAACTTACCGTGGGAAAAAATCTGCCTCGTCAGTCATGTATCGAAAGATACATGTTCGCCTAAGCATGTATCACGTATGGCACATAACTGACTGAACAAATTTTACAAAACAATTTTGGCATGCTTTTGAATATTTATTATATAGGTGGACAGTGGCAAATTTTTCAAAGTAAAAAAAGGTTGGGGACACGTGCGAAAAGGTGTCATATTTTTTCCCAATTAAAAATGTTAAAGCCTATTTAAAATCCTGAAGTCATGTGTGACAGAGAGAGTCTGGGAAACACACACACACGTATTTTTTTTTTTTTTTTTTTTTAGTGAAATTGGAGTGGATTTGAACAGCGAAATTGATCAGAGCATTTCGTTTACTGATGGGAAACCTGATCTAGGGCAGGAGCTGTGCCCATTGCAACTGGGTCATTAGCAGACAATGGAAATGGTCGAAATATTTTTTATTGATTAAAACTTGAAATAGAGCTGAGTAAGAAAGGAGGACCTTTAGAATTCACATGATTTTGGTTGAAACAGCCAAAACTCCGTGTAGTCACGTTGGAGATAGTAGGGCCAAGGTTCAGTTGTAACCAGCCGGATATTTCTATATAAACGCGTAGTTATGCTGAAAAAGAGGCAGACGGAAGAGAGAGACAGAAGAGAATTAGCCCGGGCACGAGTTGGGCTAGAGACAGTGGAGAGTCGAGTTGGAGACTCAAGGAGAGAACGTAACGTCAGAGATTGGAACGAAGCGTCCGCTAACATGTACTGATGATATAAGTACTGCTTCTTCTACTATCATGAATATTTTACATATGTTCATGAAATTTCAAGAAATTAAATTTTCTTTCCAAAAATTTGTTTATTAGTTAAAAGTACAACATTTTTTTTTAACAAGAAAATCAGCTTTGAATAGTAAACTAAAACATGCAATAAAACTGATATTATTTAATTAGAAAAGCTTTTAATTATAATAATTTAAAAATCATTTAAGATTTTGCATTTCTTTCTTTTAGGTGATATTGTAATTGGAAACTATATTTATAAATCAAAAATTGAAAAGCTTAATAAAAGTATTTTTTAAAATACTTTTTAATTTTTTTCTTAGTTTTAACATTTTCATTTTTGTATGTATGATATTCTGTACATGACATTAAAAGAGTCTTGTGTTGTAAGAGTTGTCCTCCATTTAATTTGCTGGTCTGTAATTCTTTATTCATTTCCTGTTTACACCTCATCAGGCTTTGCACATCATCCCTTCAAAGTTTTAAAACTTTAAAATAATAAGTTTTACTTTTTTTTAATTTCTATTTCACTAAATATTTTTATTTTATGTATTTATTTTAGTTTGGGTCATACTTTAATTTTTTTTTTTTTTTTTGTTAGCAGTTTTTTACTTTTTTTTATAGTATTTTAAATTTTATTATTTTTTTCAGAAATCATCTTCAAACATAAGGCTATAACACTATAGTAAGTAAAAGTCAATAAAATATTAGATAACTGCTGAAAATATGCTAATTTGTAAAAATTACTAGGTAGTTAGAAACCACCAAAAATGCATTCCCTTAGATTTCATAAATTTATGTCATTTCTGGTCATCCATACTTAGCTATCAACACCTTAGCCTATCAATAACATCAATCAAAAGGTCAGGAAAAACAAGATGAGTGGTTAAGAAATGTTTGTGTACTATGTTTTTTATGCTATAAATAAGTAAAATTTGTTTCAAATCAGATAAATTTAACTTTAAATTTGCTAATTTTCCTCAAATAACATGTCACAAATATATATTTTATTTTTGGAAGATTTTTAAAATCAATAATTAAATGTTGTTTACAAATGTCTTAAAATATAAGAAAATGGACGCTTGTAATCAATTTTGTGAAAGCAAGCAAAAAATTGACATTCCAATCTATATAATGTCTGTTTGAAATACACCAGAGTATTTTACTTACTGGAAATAAAATTTCAAATAAAATTTCAATTAAAGCTAAAATTAAATCTTTAAGAATACTTTTTCATTTTTAAAAATTCATTTTAAATCTTAAATATTGAAAATTCAGTGGAAGTACCTACTATGTAGTATACACCTCACCAGACTTAAATTCAAAGTTGTTGCAGCTTCAAATCAAATTTATTACCATCTATTTAAACTAGGGAGGCACAGTGGTTAATGGCTCAGGTTGAGGAATTAGAGAGCTGAGTTTGAATTCCAGTTGAGTTCATTACATTCACTTACATGCTAATACCCTTGCTATGGGTAAAATAACAAGACAGACTGAGTCCTATAATCTTGGGTGGCAACCAGTCTAGGAGAAGGAAACTGAATTCAAACCGGATCACACTATCCTAAAAGTCTGTATACATGCGTCTGAAAACTGTGAATCCAAATTCACACTGAAATTCTTATTATTTGCATGTCTGAATGAATACAAACCCTGCTACACTTGGTCAGTTTTTGTTCAGATGCAGCATCAAAAGAAGCCCAATGTTCCATAGGGAACAAGAGGAAATAACTATTTAAACTAGCATTCAAAATATGAGAGCATAAAATAAAACAAAAAAAGTATCTTTTTTATTTTTATTAACTATTCGGTTGGTGCAAAAAATAATGACGTAATAATGTCGTTTTTTGACGTATTTTTTAACGTCAAAAAACGACATTATTACGTCATTAATTTTGCACCAACCTAATAAATTCCAATTAAATATATTTCTTAATTTATATTAAATATCCAAAAAATTTGGAAAAAGGTCACAATAAGTCTTGGATTTTTACATTTCGCCGTACAGCATTTGAGAATCCTTCCTTGAAATGAAACCAGATCTCCTTTGTAAAAGTATCTTTCTTTTCTGCAAAAGAAACAAAAAGAGAATCTTTTTAATCTCTTGACAAGATCTTATAAATCAAAAATGAGTTTGGAAGGTTTCAATACATAATTTGCTTCAAACAATAAAAGAAAGAATTCATAACAAAAAGTGTAATGCAAGAAGAATTTTCTTTTTGCAGTAAATTAAGTGGGTGGACATTTAATTCATTGTATTTTATAATTTTTCTGTGGGTACAAAATTTGATTATTGCAATAAAAATACACATTAAAACAAAGAGAAACAATGAAGAAAATTCAAATTTCATGTGTGTGTGTGTGTATATATATATATATATATATATATATATATATATAGGATAATGATATATACATTTTTATATATGAAGAACAGTTTTGGAGGAAAGATGTATGACAGAGGAAAAGTTTTCATGTGATGCATTTTGTCCCTTAGGACTTCATCAGACTAAGTTTGTTTACATTGATGCAACTGCACATGAATGAGAGTGGGAATTTTAAATTTAAAAAAAAGATTTTCTTTTAATAAAAACATTTCCACTTTGTCATACATATTCTTCTCTCTTTCTCTCTCTATATATATAAAAAAGAAAGAGGTTGTGGTGGTTCCAACAAGAGAAAAGTATGTATATTAAAAAGAAGAGAAGAGATGTGCCGCAAACGTTTTTGGTTGTAATGTGGATTTTTTTAGAAAAAAATATTATGCTTTGTTTTCCATAATTTTACTACACGTGTTTCTGGTCTCGCGGCCATCTTCAGGTAAAAGGCGGAGATTTCCACGTATTATTAAAAATAATTAATTTTTTTCCTTATGTTTTTCAATGTTAAATATTCTCGATATGAGACATTTTCTGTTTTTGTGTTAGTAATCCAAATTTATATAATTTAAATGCTGCAAACATCCCTATAGAGGAGTTTGAACTCGCTGTTGAGAACCAAGCAAACTGAAGAAATACCTGCTACCATGGTATAACTAAAAGAATTGTCTCAAACATCTGAAAGAATTAAGAACCAACACTAAATCTCGGGCTAATATATCAGCCTATATGACGGTCAACTGTTCAGTATGCCCTTTGTGTGGATTTGTTTGCAAATCCCGTGCAGGATTATGTCATTATTTTCTCTTTGAGCTACATATGATATCCACTTTAGTTGTTGCTTTTATTTCTGTTATTTGGTACAGTTCTTTGTTTCTGATTCTGTAGCAACAGTCCACAATATAATAATATTAACATTCATCATAGTAATGTTTGAAAGCACTCAAACCAAAATCTAATAATTTTGGAGCAGTCTCTTTATAAATCTGATTTGGATGAATGATTGTTTATATACACAAAAAACAATATAATAAAAAATAAGCAGTCTTTGTTGGTCAAATTTAAGAAAACATTTTTAATGTGTATGTGTATTTATGTGCATGTGTTTGTGTAAATTTTGTGACACTATTTAGTTTGCTAGAAAGAAAGAAGAAGAAAAAAGAAAGAAAAAGGCAAGAATTAAATTTAGGTGATAAGAAGCCATCACGAAAAAGACACTGAAGATGTTATTTTTTTTTCTAACAAAGAAAAGTGCTAAAGGTTTTATTCTCATTAGCGAGGAAAGTAAGGTCACGGATGTGTCGGATTTGATTTATGACGGCACACCGAATGATGAAAATTTCAGGTCGTTCAGGTGACCTACAGGGCAGAATTCTAAAGAGATAAAAATTAATTGGGACGTAGAAAAATGTCCGTTGGATCAACCGCAGAATTACAAAAACAAAAGACTGAGCCATTGGCTATCTACGAAGATGTCGTTTGGAAAAGGCACCTGTTTATTGTCAAGAGCTGGCCATGATAGCAAAATTATTTTATCAGAACGAATAATTGCACAGTTGCCAGATGACCACCCGCTTGATAATTGGCGAAAATCTTGTTGATGAATTCCATATGAAATTCGGTTAAGAAAAGAGTCTAAGGACTTGTTGTCGGGCAGAAGAAAGGAAAGAAAAGAAGAAAAGAAAAAGGAAGATAATTTTTTTTTTTTTGAGCAAGATTTTTTTTAAACCAAGGCTAGTCTGGCCACACCCACACTGCTGGGCGCCCATTGGCTGAATGCTGGCGTGAGTGGCAGGTGAAGGTAATCATGTGAAGAAGGAGGGGAGGCCTGTTGACACCCCCCCTCCCGAAGGGATCGGTAGGAGATGCCACTGTGAGAGAGAGGGGAAACCCGTTGACACCCTCTGAGGGTATGGGTGAGATACCAATATGAGAACAGAAGAAGGTGGGAGGACGAAAGACTTCCAAAAATGGAAAATAATAAATTTTCCTGACTGAAAACAAAGAAGTGGATTATGGATTTAGAATTGTCAAGGAACCTCAAACCCCGACAAGCCCACCCCGGTTTTGGTCGGCATCCACATAAGCAGAGTTGCAGCAAGTGAAAAGCAGTTAAGTTCGAAGTTCGCAGCTGAGCTGAATTGAGTTGGGCCCGCCTCGCAGAAGCTGACTTGAGATTCGCGCATTATCGACCTCAACTTCTAACCAAGAACAATTTATTTTTGAAGAACGACTTAGACTCACACCACCAAAACAAGTTTTACGAATATCGCCTGAAGATACACCAAGAACCAGTTTCTTAAAGAACAAACAACTTAAGATGTTAAGACACAAAGTGTCACAAATCCATATAGCGAGTTGGTAGAAAGACGCAGTCCTGTATTTAGCAACCAGATATAAAATATTGTTATCCTTTTTTTAACACATTTGAACTTTTCGAGTTCTTACTTTATTTTCTTTTGCATATACTTGTGTGGTATTACCCTTGTTCGAACTCGACTTGTATTACGGCCCGTCGACTGATTGATTTTTTCTACCTAAGATCAAATCACATGGGTAGGTTAGACTAGAAATCAAAACAGTTACTTCGGTAACCAGACGTTGGAGGCGAGCTGGGAACGACAAGGCTGATACCGAATCTAACCAGATTCCCATCCGAATCACCAAAAGGCTAGAATGTCACATTTGGTGCTGCGACCAATACCAAGCCAGTTGGTCGTCACAGGACAAGATAGCATGATGGACGCAGCCAGGCAGACGTCACATCTGGCGCAGCGACACCGGGGGGGGGGACGTCACAATTTGAAGGAAGTTAAAGAGGAGGAAATTAGTAGTGAAGAAAAGGAAAGGTAAAGCAAGAAAGAGAGAAAGAGGATAACTGAATAAAAGTCTTAAACAAAATAAGATTGAAGATTATGATATTGGAAACATTAGCATTCATTGGCTGAGTAGCCAGTTATCATGTAGGTTGATATTTTAAAAAATCTTTAACTTAAGACAATTTTTCAGGAAAATAGGTTTCTCAAGTGCAGTAGCCATTATCGCTCTTTCCAATATTGATGAGGGTTTACTTCCAAACCTTTTATTTGAAGTAGTGTGGAATGTTAACATGTTGATTATGTCATTATTTTGGGACCAACACACTTAACAAAATATTTACATAATTGAAAATAGTGATCAAAGGCAGTAGTTTGCTAAATTTAAATGAACAAATAGTTGAATTTCCTCAGGAGACTTGGAAAACTATTCTTAAACTATTTTGAATATAAGCAGCAGAATAGGTACATGATAAATAAACTCAGATAAGAAATTAGATTGGATATTCCAAAGATTACTTTTTTTTAATATTCAGATCCTTTTTGAAGGACATGTCCCTTCAGGTCACAGACGATCATGGCACATCACAGTTTCCTCTTTTAATAACCAAATTGCTATGAATTCTTATGAAAGATAGTATTCTCCTGTTGCTTTCAAGCTTATGGCCATATCACATATAAACACCAGTTCTCATATGATCACCAAAGTTAAGCAATGTCAAGCTTCGACAGTACCTAGATGGGTGACATTTGTCAAACACAAATACCCCTAGGAAAGGTCTGAATTCACTGCTCCCCTCCCAGCTATAGGTTAAAGGATAGGACTTGTATCTGAAAATTATTATCTCCCAAAATTGTTGAGACAATATTTACTTGTAGGGGAAAAAAATTACTTGCTCAAAGCATTTTTTTTTTCACCACTGATCTAAGAAGTGGTTGTATACTGCTGACAGTGTAGATATTTCTGAAAGGGTTTGGTGCTATGCATTATATTCATATGAAAGTCTCAGTAGGCAAAGCTATTCTCTGGCACAGCTTGTTCTATCTCCTTTTCTTGTATACTGGTCACAATATACAGAAAAAATATACCAGTTTAAACTGAGATCAAGAGAATTAGCTTAAAAACTGGTTACTAACAAAAAAATTTTATGTGCAGTACCTCTTCAGGATGTGGGTGATCATGGCTCTCTACAACTTCCTGTCCTTTGTAACTCTTAGTATAGTTTGTCTATTGTATCTCATCCCTGTTCTGCCAACCATTTACACAAGCTTGTTAGGTAGGTTATGTACTGCTTTCCTTTGTTACTCCTGCTTCAAATATGTTCTGTGAGTGTCAAATTTTCCAAACCCTTTTCACTCATTATGTATAATGGCAATATATTTCTATACTTTATTATAGAAATGCATTAAATTGATTGATTGATTCATTTTTTGCAGCTTATCAACCCTTTTTGCAGATTATTTAAAGTCAGAAAATATTTTTAGATTGTAAGAACTTTTGGTGGAAGATAATAATGATTACTAATTAACCCATAGCTGTAGGTAGAAAGGGTAGATTCATACCTTTCCCAAAGATATTTGCACATAAGTAAATATAACAAACCCAACTGGAATTGAAACTTGGTTCTCCAATTGAAAATTTTGAGCCATTATCCATTACACCACCTGCACATCCAAGCTTACAGTATCTGGTGTTCTCAAGTGATAATCTATCTAGATATTGACCAGGCTCAACATTGCTTAACTTTGGTGTTATGTACAGGAACTGATGTTTCAATATGATATGGCCATAAGCCAGAAATGCATTAAGGGTCAGGAAGAAAGGGATTGTCACTGGTCAGGAAAACTAGGAAAATTTCCAATATATTTCAGTGAAATTTTTACATTTTCCACAAATTATAATTTATAATTCTAAGTTAGATATATGGAAAAAAAAAGGTTGTCAGTTTAACTTATATCCTGCTGGTGCCAGTATAAACTGATAATTGCTTCCCCCACCCCATATACCTAGACTATAATTCTGAGAAGTGAAAGTTTCACTGAAATATGTTGGAAAATGTCTGAGTTTTCATGTGAAATTAAAAAAAAAAAACAAGCAAAATATATAGGATAAGAAGGTGTCAGTTAAAACTGACTCCAGGAGGATATAGGTTAAACATTTTTTCCCCATATATTTAAACTATAATTTTGAAAAATGTAAATTCCACCAAAATGTGAGCAAAATATATGGAAAACAAAGAAATAAATCGTGGATATATATGTGTGTATATATATGTGTGGATATAATAGGCAACAATAAACTCCAGAACTCAAAACTGATCGTTGCATTTAAGTATTGCATTAATATTTAAGCTTACCCTTTAAAAGTTCAACAATAATTCTTCTGCTGCCACTTAATTTAAAGACAATCTGATGTATGTAGGTCTTTACTTTCCATACAAACAATTATTTTTATTTCATGGGTGACTTTCAATGGATTTCGCGATTAATTTCAGTTATTCCCAAATTTATTTACAAGTTATAAAAATTGTTATCATACAAAAAAATTAATCACAAAAAATCATGTACGAAAATCACTGAAAACAATCACAGTAATGAAAACTTGGGAATCCAAAATTTTAGGATTGCATGTCTGGAATGTTTTTAATTTGTTCACGGAGTCAGTCTGATTCCAAATGATATAATATGTTGGACTACAGCCACTAGGAGTAAATTTGAAAAAGTGTGACACACTAACTTTCACATTTATCATATATATATATATATATATATATATATAGCGAGACTCTTCGCAAGCCGAATTGAGTCACTGTCGGTCACTGGGCGTGTTTCCTAAAATAAATACGCCATAAATCCACCTTCATCCCAACCGTGCGCTGACGGCTTAGTGGTAGAATATCCGCCTGATACCAATTCAGTCGGGTTTCGATCCTAGCTAGAGGATGTCTAGCCGCACTGATGAGCTGTGATACAGCGAAACAGTCTGTCTGTAGATGACATTATATATATATATATATATATATATATATATATATTAGATAGATAGATAGATAGATAGATAGATAATACATAAGTCAAACTGGGAAACAGTGGTATTAAAAAGTGCTCAATACAGGTGTGAAAAAAAATAAAATAAAAGTAAAAATAACATGTAGAGCTTTTAAACTTTGAAAATCAGATCAGTTGAATCCACTACCTTGATTTTAACCTTACAGTATCCTCAGGTGATTTTTATCAAATTACCTTTTAACACTTTATTTTTTTTAAATATATATATATATATATATATATATATATATATATAAAAGTGAACATAGAAGTCAACACATAGCATGAAACAGACTGTCGCCTCTAAGTGTTGACTTCTATGTTCACTTTTATATTTACACACGCTCTATCTCTGATATTGAGCACTTTATTCCATAAATATAGCACATCTTAAGACTATATTTCTTTATATATATATATATATATATATATATATATGGAGAAAAAGAATGTGTCAGTTTAAATTTCTGACAGGATGATATAGGTTAAATCTAAATCTTAAAACTACATTTAATAATTATTCTCACCTTGTTAACAGTTTAATATTTAGTCTTATTTATTATGACTTATGTATAAATATAAGTGGAATTTCTTCATCTTAATAGAGTTTTTATTTTTAAATCATTTCATCCCAAGCAAGGCAATAAAACCACTAAAATGCAAGGTGTGAACAAATAAGAGAAAAAGAAAAGATTATTAAAGAACTGTAATTAAGACAGAAGATAACAATTCAAATGTTATTTAAATTTTTGAAGATCAGAGTTGATTAGAAAGAAGGAAGCTGGAGAGAATTCCATAAGTGAGAAATGCAAATGAAGAAACCGTTAGCATAGAACTTACAATTACATCTATTTCAAATGTAAAACTGCTGTCAATATAGTAGTAGACTTAAATACATAAAGTCTAGGTTCCAAAGAGGAAATTAATATTTATTTTAACAGAAAAATGTGGCACAAGGTCAAAAATGGGGATAGTGGAAAGATGGTTTTTATCTTCTTTTATCTTAAACTTATAACTAGCCACAATTACTGACCCAAACATACCACAGTATTCATTACACCAAAACAACACATTCTTACTTACCATTCTTACTACAGCTACCATAACACATCAAAGTTTCTATGTAGTCCTAACTAGTTACCATATGTACAATTTGTTGGGGTGGGAGGAGATTTAAACAACAACATTTAAAAATGAAACTACAATGAAAGGAAAAGTTCAACAGAACAATTACCATGAAAATATTTATAGGAAAGGCACAGGGAAGCTATGTTACGGTGATAGGAAAGTGAATGAAACTGAGATGCCAGGTCAGGACCAATAATATTGCATATTCTTCGTATTTTATCAAGAATCTCTAAATACATATATCAAGAATTATTAAACGATCTGGGTAACTTGGCATAATAGAATCAGTACATTTGAGGAGAATGTCAAAACAAAGTTAGAATACAAATTAGAGACACAAACAAGCATATTGACATCTATTTCATTTACAGTCCATGTGCATGTATGGGGGTAACAGTACATGCACAATCAAGTTGTAATGAAATAAGGAGGAGTTGCTACCAAGCTATTTAAATTGCAAAACAAGAGACAAAAATTAAGAACTACCAAAAACAATTCTATATGATCATCATCTTAGTCTATTAATGTTTCAACAACAAGCGTTTCTTGTAAAGCATAAAGGAACACCTCCTTCCTTAAACATTCTACACCTATGCATATACCCCTACCCAATGGATCTCTACACCAGACGCTATTTATGCATTGTCAATCCCGACCTCATATCATCAAAACATTGAGGATTCACCTTTCGAACAAAACTGCCCTAAAAAAAAAATATTTAAATTAAAATAACAATTTTGAAAAAAAAAAAGCTTCTTTGATTATGAGAAAATAAATAGTTGATGAGCAAAGATGTCACCAAACGGAAGTTTTCACACATACTTCCCCTGAGACCATTAATATTCAGGAGGCCCATCCTTTCCCCCATCTCAAGTGATCACTTGACATACCATGAAGCCAATCAAATGAATGAATGAAACAACCAATCAGAAAATGACAACACGCAGGAAATGCTCCTCACCTAAAGGAGAGTGTGCCATTTATTTCTGAGCATTTCTGTCATAACACCCATTGAAAATAAAATAAAATAAAAAAAACTGTATTGCAAAAATTTTGGAAAATCTAATCTAATCGGATTTCTGTTAAATGTTTTATTTTCAGTTTTAATCCTGGCTTAACTAGCTTGAAGAGGTGGGTTAGTACATCATTAAATTACAACACATTGCGATTAGTGTTGATTTCCACATTCAGAATTTCCAGTGGAGGAGAAAGAAAAACCTTCTCTTTTCCAGATCACAAAAAGAATTGAATTTTCAAATAAGAAGCTAAAAAGATATGCCTGAATGAAAAACAAATTTGTTCACTAAAATAATTTTACTCAAAAAAAAAAAAAAAAAAAAAAATCTGTTTCGGAGGAAAATTTTCCTTCCAACAAATTTATCTACAAGTTGAATCCACTTAAGAATTTACAATCAAATCTGAATGTGAAAAATTTTGCTTTGTAAAACAAATTTACTATTTTAGGTGTCTAATAATTTTTTGTTTGGGGTGGGGGGGGATTTCTCAATATGCCATTAACAGGCATAAAAGTGGGGACAGAAAAACATTTAAAGGATCAAAATATCCACAATTAATAAATATGATAGTTTTAATAAGCTTGGTGGGGTAAAATCTCCTTTGTTAAAAAAAAAAAAAAAAAAAAAAAACAAGATTTCCCTCCTCCCTGTTTATTAGGTATTAGGTACCCAAAATTAGTAATTTAACTTCTTCAAATTCCTTTATATCTAATACTAGCAGCATGGCCTGGCGTTGCACGTGCTTGATTCAAAAATCGTACGACTCGTACAGCAATCGCTATCACTTGACTTAAAATATTTTTGCCCTTCCTTGCCTTTAAAGGAGTGCCCTTTGTCGTGCTGATGTTGCTACATGCCTTACTTCTTGCCTATCTGACTCTGCGAATGTTTTCTAAGCTCTATACTAAACATTAAATCTGTTACAAAAAAAGAACTAAACAAAATGAACACAAAACGATCAGCTTTAAAAAAGGACTCATAACTGGAAAAACTGAATGAAAAAAGAATATTAACAACAAATACTTTTTCACACCCAACCCAGTTCTGCGGAATCAGAATCAACGCTGAGTTTAAGCAAGCCAATTGGAGTAAAGTGCCATGCAGATTTAAATTTTTCCCACTTGTGACGAATGCAGCTATTGATTTTTTTTGCATTCTAGCATGCTAGTTAACATTCATGTCAGCCAGCTATAGGCTCTCACTCTGGCCAGTAGAAAATGGCCGCAAACTACATGAAAACTGCCATAGAAGCATGAAAAAATTGATTATTTCCACTATTAATGGGAGTTGGGAAATGCAACGTCGATCTTTTGATATTTGTAATTTATGGTGTATGGATCTTAACTATTCTTGCTGCATTTTGAGTAAAATCAGACCAATTTTCACCAAATTTTTGGTGAAAATCAGCAAAGATAATGAAAAAAAATTTTTTTTATCTATTTTGATGGTATTCTGAGGCAATTCATAGCTAATATCCAGTCTGTAAACCCAAAACAATAATATTACAATTCTTTTCATCTATTTGGAGCCTAAATTTTCATTCTAATATACACACAAAATTTACCAATTAGATAAATTTATGGTCTATGAAATAAATTTTGGTCTTGCATTAAAGAAGAAATGGTTAAGAGTCACATAGCAAACTGAAAAGATTCTAAATGAGCTTAGCCTGAATTTTTCAAAAAGTATATACTTTGGTATGTGAATCTATTTTGATATATTTGACATTTTTGAGCTAAAAAATAGTGCAATTTGGGGGAAAATCAGACACATTCCCAACCAATTTTGTAGCTATTCTGATTTTGTCAAAATCTTAATGAATTCATCATCAATCAATGATTTTTCCAATCAGAATTGAATTATATGATATTCAAAATTAGAAAAATGATACTAGCTGTATTTCCTCAGCTAACCATAACAGATTTTAGCCCATTCACTTATCAGGGTGGTGTAGCATTTAAAAATACGTGGTCAGGATATTGGCAAAAAATAGCTAAGACTTTATTCATATTTCTGTAATTTTAAAATAACATAAAATCAGTTCTAGATATACTAGAGACTTAATTTTTTTTTTTTTTTTTTTTTTTTTTTTCAGAAATTTAATGTAGATTCATTTTATAAACAAAGGTTTAAGTAAGAAATAAAATGATGTTTTTGTTAATTTCCACCTCTGGGCCCAGTGTGTGCCAGTCTAGAGCAACTCATCAAAAAGTTCTTCAACCATACCACATTACCACAATGACAAATACCAACAATTACCACTAAACAATAGCATCACATTTGTAAATACAATAACTAATTTAGTGAAAGTCCTCTGGTTTTTCATATCATTTTCAATAATAAATCATTTGGTATACTTTTTATTCTTTCAAAGCTTAATAACTCTGTGATCTTATAAAAAAAATTAACATGCTTTAATAATTAATATACAAACATACTTATATTCCTAAAATTTATTTTCACAAAAACCTGTCTGTTTTAAGACACGAAAAATTAAGAAAAGTTTTTTTCATTAATTACATTTTTTTAGCTAGCCCTATGCAAATCTATTTTTATAAATTAAGTTACCTCCCTTACATATTCTTCATGTTAATTTTTAAATTGACTATAACAGAGCAAGTTTCATGCACATTTACAAAAAAATTCACAACTATCAATTACATTAATTTTTTGTCTTAGCAATTCACCTCTGAAGATGATCTTGGATAAGATTGAAAGTAATTGGGAAAATAAAAGAAATAATCAAAACTATGGCGTCTTTCTTAATCAGTTTTGTAACAGCACTAAGAAATTGACACATGAAGTTGAGAGGATTAAAATAAAAAATAAATAAACATAATATGCCTAGATTATTTAACAAAACATGCTTGAATGAAGATATGATACCTAAATATACACATTTTAACTCTATTTTTACATATTCTGTAATGTTCATAGACACTGGGTAGACCAACCAGAGTTGACGATCATAGTTTAATACTGAAATGAACATAGGAGGATAGAAAAATCAGATAGTGGATGATGGTAATAAAAATGGGGGGGGGGGGAATAGAATGTTCCAAAAGTGAAAACCGAATTAAGGGGAAATTTGAAGTGGAAAATCAATCCCTCTCCCCAGTTGTGTACTTAACAGATGCCAATTTGTTTTATTAGGTTGGTGCAAAAATAATGTCGTTTTCTCACATATGTTACTATGTGAGAAAACGACATTATTTTTGCACCAACCTAATATATAAATTATTAAACTTGCTTGTTTACTGTCACTTTACAGCAGATTCCCAAGCAAGATCAGACCACAAAAATGGAATATTGCTGCCATACCTGGACTGGAGTTGCCCAATCCTCACTTTCCAGCCTTGATAAAGTTCAAAAGTGTTCACCAAACCTTGTGGGTGGTGAATTGCTTTCCACTCTACAGCTCCCCCCCCCCAACAACAGACAAAATATTACTAGGTTCTCACTACTCTATTGCTATTTTCATGGATGATGTTCAAGCAAAGCACATTCCTTATTTCCACCAGTTCAAAGCTTCACAGTTATAGAACCCATCAGGCCACATACATGGAGTCCAACACATTCTCATTTCCTTCACAGTCCATTGATAAGGATATCCTCATAATATTCACTTTTTGTTCCTTCCTTGTACACCTTTGCAACAACAACTTAATTAACCCCTACCTTGAGTGGCTCTTGGGATTTGCATAGAGTAGTATTAAGTATTAGAATATCACATTATATAGTCAAGTGATTAGTATTACTACTTGTCACATGGAAGATAAGTTTGATTCTAAGAGGTACAGTTATTTTTACACAGGTACATACCTGTGTGTGTGTGTGCAGAGATAGAAACTTCACTGGCTCTTGTCAAAGGGTAATGAAGATTAACAATCATTCACTGGCAGTAAAAAAAAAAAAAAACATCTATAACATTAAGATAACCCTTTTTATTCTTTAAGCTGAAAGAGCAGTTATTTTTTATTTTTTTAATTAGATGACACAAATCACGAATAATTTCGTTTGAAACATCTTTTCTTTGCTGACAGAAATCATTACTCCAAACGAAAATCAAAAATGACCACTTCACTGGCTGATCCCAGACAAACAAACAGAGAAGTCGCTGTTAGAATTGATCTTGTGTCGAGTCCAGTTTGACAAGATATTCACAAATGTTACTTACTTATTCAGAAATCAAAGAATACAATTTGAAGGAAATTAAGCTTAAAAGCTTTGTAAAAATGCCATCAATATTTATAATAATTTGATAATTAAATGTTCTTTTTAAAGAAATTTTTCTATTAAGGTCAGTTCCAATATAGCAAAATAATTAATGACCTCTGTTGCTGAAAATGCCATTCCTCTTGACACATTCGTGCTTGGAAAATATGTTTTGAGTGCTCCCCAAAACAGATTTTCTTCAAATAACACTTGGAACAAATACATTATTTGAAAATAACATTTCCTGGTGAAATAGCAAAGCAAAGAGAACACTACTCTTTGTCATGATAATGTCTTATGAGTACGACCCAGAGACATTCAACAGATTTTACCAAATAGATTTATTTGAAACAGACAGAAACAAAAACTCCTACTAGATGCAAGACCAACAGAAATAGCTTACACAGACACGCCAACATACCACTACCATCTTCAGGAATTATACACACGGGCACTACCAGACTGACACAAAAATGCCCACTAGAATCTGAACATACATACGCTCACATTAATACCACAAAACATGATACCTGACTAATGAAAAATAAACATAGAACTAAAAGTACAGGAACTTTCTCTTCCACATTTTGTTTCTGCAAAAACTTCTGATAAAGTTTAAATAAAAGTCGAAATTTATAAATGTTTCCTATTTGTTCCTCATCCTATCAAATATATTAAATATTTGTATAAATACAGTAATAATTCTGTCGGAATTATTTTTTATGCTGTGATTTTATTATATATATTCATTTATATACGATAAATGCTTGGAACCTAATAATATTAATGATAATGTCATAAATATAAAAACCAGAAATTAACATGCAAAATAAGAATTTTATTTAATGTCTACATTATCACACTAGACTCTCATTTACAAACACTATTTTTTTTTTATTTCAATAACTTAAAAGGAATCTACATCCTAAAGAAAAGATTACATTATATATATATATATATATATATATATATATATATATATATATATATATACTGTTAATCTGTCTGTCCATCACATCCTCTAAAATAGCAATACATTGACCGATCGAGACCAAATTTTGGGGAGAAGTGCAAACAGGTAAAGGGGTACAAAGTACGGTTGGTTTTACTAGGGTGCATAGCTTAGCACAATAAATTTTCATTAAACTTTTTGGAAAAATTAAAAGTTTTATTTTTTAACATACAAAATACTCCCACTATTTTAAAAACAATTTAATGATTAAAATGACAAATACTTATTGAATAAAAATGCAATATTGTTTTTTGCATAACTTTTCTTTAAGTTTTTACATACAAGAATCCAGTTTCCAGTTTGCCCTGCATTTGTAAGAACTGTTTACAAACCACAAGACCAAATGCTTCAAAAAATTGGAATTTGGCTCCAGGAAGAAATATTTACATCAGGTGTATGTTGCATGCTCAAGAGTAAGAAATTCTAAGAATTTATTTTTCACTGTTAAAAAGAAAAAGTAGAAATTTTGTTAAAAAATATTGTTTACCATGAAGTTCTATAGAATTAAATTAAAGAGATTATTTAACTGTAAAGCAGGGTTTTTGTCACAGTATTTTTCCAAACAAATCAGCTTATTCAAATTTCATTGACTGGTTTTGTGAAATTGAACAAGACATAGATTTTATAAATCTCAACAAAAAATGTTAGTAATAACTTCAATAATACTAAATACTTTGAGGATTTCAACACCAGTCAGCATGTTGCAAAAAATTCTAGTTCCATAAAATCTATGTTAGATGAATTGTGAACATGAAAAATAGAACTTTATCACTGAGAGTAGTAGTTTATTATTTAAACATAAAATAACATCTTGAATATTAGAATATCCTCTATATTGTCTAGATCAATAGTTCTCAACCAGGGGTCCATATGGACCCAATACATCCATGTAACATTACTGGGGGTTGACACAAAAAACATAGAAGATTGAGGGTTCACCATAATATTTTAGTGGTCCATAGACCAATTTCATGTCGGAGCAGTTGCCACAACTGAGATTTGGAATTTCTACAATAATCTATGCCATATTAAAATACTAACATTCGAAAAAAAAAAAACAACTCTAAAACTAGCAGAAAATGAGATCAATCAATGTAAGTTAGCGTCCCTTTTACGCAACCGGATGTTTTTATTGTAAAAGCTGAATAAAAACAAAGGAGGATATATAAAAGAAGGATTATATAAAGAAAATTATATAAATATTATTATTTATTATATAAATTAATTTAATATATTAATAATAAATAATATAATTTTATATATTAATAAAATAAAATATTAATATAAATTAATCGATATAAAATATAAAAAATAAAATTTATTTAATATATAAATTGTATAAGGATTATATATAAAGAAAGCATATACATTTTCTATTTCTATAATACAATTCCTAAACTTATTTATTAGTAAAAAATAAAATAAACTTTTTTATCAAATGGTTATAGGGGTCGACTAAAAAGAATTAAGAGTAAAAGTAGTCCAAGGGTAAAAAATGGTTGAAAATCACTGGCCTAGACAAAAGCTTTACTCTTGTGTAGCAATACTTTACTGGAATTACTTACCCACTTTTAAATTTTTCATTAAATTATTTTTATAAATATTCTGAATTATTTGTCAAAAGCTAAGCAATGTGTCTTAAAATAAATTTCATTTTTAAAAAGTGTGTATATTTGGAAAATTCTGACTTTACTAAGTAACAAAAATCCTATCACTTGAAGACTTCCAACAGCAGTAATAACTAAAAGGGATAGTGCATATAAGTAGAAAATAATGATACAGTGTAACCCGAATATAAGAGAGATTTTCTCTGGTCCCAAATTAGAGCCATACTTACCTAAACAAAATAGACCAAACCCGGATATAAGAGAAACCCGGATATAAGAGACTTCTTATCCGGTCCCGACAACTTTCTTATATCCGGGTTACACTGTATGATCAAATTGTTGACTTTTCATACAACATTAACACATTGGCCACCAGAGGTCAATTACAAAATCTAACTTCAAACTTTATAATAGCCAACTTGGGCAATAAAAAATTTTTATGAGTTTATTTATAGGTTCAACCGAAATCTTAATATTGGTTCCACGCTAAAAGTGTCACTGTGAATAAACTTATTGTTGGTGCCTGCAGATGAAAACATATTAGAAAATACCAAGCACAAGATAATTCATATTTGGCATCATAATAAAAACTGCAAAACACAAGTTATTCCATGTTTGGCAGTCAATGTATTAAACAAAAGATTAGGAAGGAAAACCCTATCAGTAATAGATAGAGCAATAACAGTAGTCATCTTGAGAAGCATATTTTCCTGAAAAATGATTTTAAGTGAAGTATTATAAATTTCAATGGACATAATGGAAATGGCTATTTTCAGCATCACCATCTATCACTGGATGGTATTAATGAAAACATAATACAGTCAGTCAATTAAGTGCCATTTGGGCAATCATATCTCTTTCAATTCATGACTGACTAGACAGAACATTTTCCTGTAATAGGTTGCCAACCAAGGCTATAAAACTCGTGCTATTCAACCCATAACTGGGGGAGAGAGAAGAGATGAATTCATGCCTTTTCCAAGAATATTTGTGCATAAATGAATGTAACAAACTTGATTAGAATTCAAACTCGGCTCTCCAATTTCTCATTCTATGCCGACATCCATTACACAACACACATCAGACTTCCACACACAACCAAATTAACCGTTTAGCATTCAACAGAGTCAAACTTGTCCCATAAACATCAGCTCTCAAAGTCTCACTGTTTGTGGTCAAAGTTTCACAGTTTATGTAACTTTCTACATTATTTGCAATGATGTCATCATATATTATGGTAGAATATACATTGGAGTGAGTTACAGTGAGTTAAACATTGATAGCCGATATTTACGGTGCGGGGTTTGGGAAGATTGAATGCCAAACTGTTAAGGAATAAAAAGAAAACAACAGATTCTTTATTGTTAGCTTAACACTGAACAAAAAAAGAGAAACTTTTTGTCTGTTGGTTAATCAGATGATATTGTACTAAACTAAATTCAATATATTAATCCCAAATCTGTACTCAGAATTATTTGAGAAAATCTGAATTTTGTTTTATTTATCTGATTCATAAGACAATGCTTTATATTAATTACATTGGGTATAGAAGTTAAAAATAGGCTTAGTCTGAGTTTAAAAAAATTTTGAGCAAGAGAATCATGGCAAAGGTCATTAAAACATTCATAGATGGGGGAACATTAGTTCAAGGTCATGAATAATTTACAAATTACATGATGCACATGTAGCCTTTTGAATCTAAGAAAAAAAAAAAAAAAACTTTTTTTGTTCACTAGGTTACACATTCAACTGGCTACTAAAGACTCAGTACTACTTGTGAGCAAGATGATACCACCAGAATTTTTATAACCTTATTTCAAAGGTACTAGAATTTGTAAATATATTCCTCACATACACACAATATGAATGAACCATTCTCATCCTATATTCAACACACACACCCAGCAATAGCTGCAAACTTGATTTGTAAAAATGTAAATAAATTAGTTTAATGTTTATTTCAAATAGTTATTTTTCTCTCATTCCAATTCTATTAATCTGTTTTTTGTTGAAGGCAAGAGAGAGAGGAAAGCAGTGAATAATCTACCAAATGAGCATGTGTAATTGGTTAGCAGGACAGAGATTAGTAGAGATAATAAAAAGACAAACATTACTAAGAACTACAAGGTGCAGAAAGTTGTGGAAAACTATGATCTCCCACATCCTGGATGCACACATTACAAAGAAGAAGGTTCATCAGGATATAGGTAATAATGGCTTTCCATATTTCCTTTCTTTATTATCAGTGAATTATCATGATCTTTTAGCAAACAGAATGGAGTGATTTCATGTTACTTAATTCTTAGTTTCAAATTCAGAGACTGTCATCCAAGGCAAGAAAGCCCATTCTACCCTACTACTTAGCGCATAGCTGTTAGGGAATACGCAACTAACTTCACTTTAACACAGGCTTGAGAGAGAGTCTGACAATTACACAACTTGCTCAAGAGTGACTTAAAACTGAAAAAAAGCACAGATCCTTGCCTATTTATCATTGTTACAGCTATTTTCTGAAGTACTACATTCTATATTATACTCTCTATATAATACTAACTTTATATTAAACTATCTCTCTATATTATATTAGTCTTATATTACACTATTATACTAATTCCATATTATACTACATTTCTATATTATAGCATTTCTATATTATACTACCTCTCTGTATTGTACTAAATTTTATATTATACTACCTCTCTATATTATACTACCTCTCTGTATTGTACTAAATTTTATATTATACTACCTCTCATTATTTTATATCTCTATATTATACTAATTCTATATACTACCTCTCTATATTATACTACCTCTCTATATTATACTAATTCTATATTATACTACCTCTCTATATTATACTAATTCTATATTATACCTCTCTGTATTATACTAAATTTTGTATTATACTACCTCTCTGTATTATATTAACTCTGCTATAAAATTTATATGCACATGTAATAAATATTCTAAGACAAAAGTAATAATATTATTTGGATTATCATCTTAATAATATTATTTGGATTATCATCTTTATCTTTATTTCTATAAAGAAAATAACAGGGAAAACATTATTTTAATCACAACAAAGAAGAAAACTGATAACTAAAAACAAGAGGATGTATTTCAAAACAAATTATGATATTCTGATTTTCCAAGTGTAGCTTAGATGTGAAACAAGAGCAAAAGTATCAAGAACCCAACAGATTATGATATGTATTAACAGTGAATACTCTTAGCTTCATCCTTTGAAAGAAAAATTTATCCACCCTACAGTTTTATGAAATTAAATATTAATAAAGAATAAGGATGATAACAAAAAATCTGGGAAATTAAATGTCCTCAGATCAAATTGAAATCTTGAACTTGAGAAAAGAAAGCAAGATTAAGAAAAGTGATGACAGAGGATAGAGAAGAGAAGATAAAGAAGGAAATGACTGGAAGAAAGGATAGGAGAAAATGAAAGAGAAGGACTTGAAAGGAGAAGAAAAAGATGAAGTGAAAATTCAAAGATGAGAAATAAGATTAAAGCATAGAGTGTTTCAGAAAGAATTGATATTATTTTGTAATCTAATAACTTGACCAATTCTCATTCAAATGATCAAGTGTAGAAACAGGTGAAAATTCTATGTTTAATGTCTTTTTTTTTTTTTTTCAGGTATAGAAATGTCATTCAGTGGAAAAGAAAAGGCATTTTGTGATTTAGAGTCTCTGCTCAAACACAGTCAAACAAGACTGTGCAGCATGCATTTGTGAGAAAATTTGCTAAAAATGCACCAATTGTAATGCAGATTTGGACATGGCACAAAAAGTTCTCTGCAGGGCAAAAGGATTTGGACAGCCACCAGTATCAAAAGAGATGGTCAAGTGGTACATATATTGAAAACTTGGGAAATCATTCATGATATCCATATACCTTTGAATTTCTCAATCAAATTTTGATGAATAAATAAGCCTGTTTAGTTACATTTGCCTAGACTATGTAGTTACTCAGATATGATATCAAATTTGTTGAAAAACCCTATAAGAGAAAATAAAGAGAAAAAAAAATTGAAGAAAAATGTGAGATTTTCATTACAAACAATAAAAGCAAAGGATATTATAGAGAAAAAAAAAGAAAGAAAAATTCAGTAATAAAAATATAAAGTAAGAAAGGAAGCAGAGTACAGAAGAAAGAGAAAGGTGAATAACAAGAGCAAGGTAAGAATAAAGAAAGTGGGGGGGGGAGAAAGAAAAGACAAAGGGATAAACAGAGCAAAGAAAGCAAAATGGAGATAGAGAGAACGGCAGGGAGAAGTGAATGAGGAGGAGAGAGTGAAAGGAGATAGTAGAGGGTTAAGCTGAAAAAATAAGGAGAATGTTGAGACAGATTGAGAAATACACAAGGAGAAGGCAGACTAGACGTAAGTGAGTGATAGAAGATGAGTGAAAAAGAAACTAAATAGAAAAAGCAGGAAATGGATAAGCAGCAAGAAGGGCACAAGGAAATAGAGAGAAGATTAAATCAAGGTATGAATAGAGATAGAAACAGAAAGGTGATAAAAAAAAAAAAAAAAGAGAGAGAGATAGATAGTGATATAGTGAATATGAGAAAGAAATTCAATAGATTAAAAGGTGAGTGGGAGACAGAATATTGAAAGAGGAAAAAAGAAAAGAAAATGGTGGTGGAAGAGAAGAAGAAACAGGAGTGAGACTGGGCAAGTGGGTGGTTATTGAAAATTGCCATTAACGAATAAAATTTAATGGTTTCAATTTTTCAACAGAGGGAGAAATAGTGTTCTTAGTTTTGTGGACCAGATTCAATAAGAAAATCCCCTAGTGAAGGGCAAAATTAATTTCTGCAGCTTAGAATGCAGAATGGCAAAAATCATAAGTGTAACTTGTTTTAGTGTTTTGCAACTCCCCCCAGACAATGGAATGAAATTAGATAAGGCACTACAGGCAATAATGTGTAGCCAGGGGTGGAAGAGAGAAGTGGGGGTCTGGAAAAAGCTGGAGATACAATTTCTTAATTATTAAGCCAATGCTTTTCTGAAGATGTTGTAGGCGAGTAAGAGAAATAGATGATGCTAATGCAATTGGGTGCTGCTTTTTATAAGATAAAAAAAAAAAAAGAAAATGTATTATTTTTCATCTCTTTTTATCCAATTCTCTCTTCCTCTATGTATTTTAATGTTACTCATCCGATTCCATAGCTCAACACAATGCTACATCAATAAGTCCATAATTCAACTAGCTGAATTTTGATCTGAAATTTTCACTGCATAATATTTGATCTATGAGATTAATATATACCACTGAATTATATGCAGTGACAAGAAAAAAGATTATGCTGAAAAAATTATAAACATTTGTATAAAATAAATACTTTTTGTTTTTTTCACCACTAGGTAGAAGACGTAATATTAGTAAGCATTTATAGATATATATGTACCAACATATATCTGTTTTTACTTTATCTCAATCTTTTCACAACCATACTATATAAAATATAGATGGCCTAAAGATTGCATTAAAGCAGAAAACAGATTGTTGGCACTCGGGGCTGGCCTCAGTGCCCACTCTTGTATTTATATAATTTGCTGTATTTATGGGGGGTAAATTAATTGATTTGTATTTTACAGCTTATGACCTTTTTTGCTTTACATGTAAAGCCTTAAAATATTTTCAGATTATAAGAATTTTTTTCAGACAATAATGCTTTACTGATACAAGTCCTACTAATTAACCCATAGCTGGGGGTAGAAGAGGTGAATTCATACCTTTCCCAAAGGTATTTGTACATAAGTGAATATAATTAACCCGACTGGAATTAGAACTTGGCTCTCCGATTTCCAATTCCAAGTAGTCGTCTATTACACCCCACACACATCCAAGCTTACAACACCTGGTATTCCCAAGCAGTCATCCATATGAGTCAATGTTGTTTAACTTTTGTAATCTTGCAAGAACCAGTGTTTCAATATGAGATGGCCTTACACCATATGGAAGAAGAGCACTTAAAATCAGAAATACAGTTTGTACATATAGACCTTGTGGACATAGAAATCAACAGTGCATAATGACTGTCAGTTTCATGTATGCTTCAAAGTCAACTGCTTGACTATAGAGATTGCTTGAGGCATAAAACTGACAATCACCATGCAAGTGTTGATTTTAATGATGAGCCCCTAGACCTGAGTTAAGGTATCCAATTAGGAGAAGGAAAATGCTGGTGTAATACCTGCAGATTGACGGCAAACAATGCTATTGAATGGCCCTCCTTTTTAGGTACATGCTGTTCTTGCTCAGATAAAGTTTTGTTCATCATCATCATCATCCTTTGACCTCCCTATGGTTGGTCAGAACTCTATTGATAAACCCTTTCCACACTGTTCAGTCCTGTATTGCTGTCCCCAGATCCCCAATGTCCAACCCTGAGTCCCAAGCTATAGTGTCTGCGAAAGTCAATTTTCATGAGAAGACATTTCTAGAAGGATGCCAGGAGACGATTTCCCTGTCCGCTCAGTAGTAGTGGCAGCCAAACTGTAATCGTTTTTGTTTGAGCTTAAGAAAGGTTGGTCTCAGTTCGCCGTAAATTGTATTAAGGGTTGCATGGAATCTCCAACTGATGTTCTGAATTTTTCTAAGTAGATTTGTATATGTTTTATCCAGTCGTCTTTCAAGATGAACAGATAATGTCCAAGTTTCTGATCCATACAGTAGGACTGGTTCAATCAATGTTTGAAAGGTTTGGAGGATGGAATGTTCAAGTGCCAACTCTTGTGAAGTTTGTTACACACATGCCATGCAAGAACTTTGAGGATGTTGAAGTCTTTTTGGGAATCTATTATGTGAGATCCAAGATATTTGAAGTCCTCAACTCTTGATAGATGCATTATTGAGTGACTTCAACACTTCAGGGGAGGTTGTGATATAGTCTGTCTTACTCATGTTGCAATAGAGACATACCTGGTTTGCTGCTTTCTCAAGTGATTGCAGCAAGGATTCTGCACCCTTGATACATTGAGAAATTAATACAAGATCATCGGTAAAGTCAATGTCAGTCAGGTACTGTGGAGGCTACTAACTACTCTGGAGGAAAAAGGACTCTTGAAATCCCGCCAGAGTAGTCGGTACCCTCCACAAAAAAGTTTTGTTAAAAATGACTGATAAGACTCAATAACTATAAACACGGCCACAATATGTTGACCATGTTTGAAAAAAAAACAAAAAACATTGCTCTAACTTGAAGATACATACATAAAAAAATCCATACATTCAGTTAAAAGTAAAATAAAACCATCCTTGATAATGGCTATAAGAACATCCGAAAGCTCTCAGACATACAAAACATTTGGACAATTTGTACATACTTGATGTCCAGAAAAGCAAAAAAAAAAATACCAGAAAAAAATTAAATAAAAATATTAATGGTAGTACCTTGTCAGTCATTTTTAACAAAACTTGTATAAAAGAGGTATTGATGACCAAACACACACACACACATATATATATATATATATATATATATATATATATAGATAGATAGATAGACACACACGTACATGTATTTAATAAGAATGAAGAGGAAACATTTATCAATCTAACATGTTTCACATTTATTATCTGAATCTCTGACAAAGGGTTAATAAAAGTGAAAAAATGTTACATTGATAAATGTTTCCTATTTGTTATCTTATCATTCTGTCAGATTCCGATCTATATTTGATCTCATCTAGTGTATTACTTCAAACATTATGGTGGATACTCATATTTGAAATAGATGCCTCAATTTTATTTGAAACAGTTTGCATTATGTCTATCAGGCTGTGAATTAGACAAATTCTAATAAAGAAAATGAGCTCCCTATCAGTGATCGAATGTGCATCTCTATTTATAGACATCTATTTTAAATACAAAATATCCACTATAATATTGTTTGAAGTAATTAAAATGCCAGATTCAAAATAAATAATTTATATATACATACGTGCGTGTGTGTGTGTATGCATCTATACATACCTATGTAAAATAATAACAGCTGTTGATGAAATTCCAACATAAAAGAAAAAATTCCATAATGGATAACTTTTCATGTTTTAATGAACATTAAAACATAACTGTCAGCCATAGCATGTAAACATAAAAAGAAAAAAAACTTCAGTAATGGATAGCTAAACATATTTTTGCCTTACCAGTTGCAACAATGATAATGACCTCAGAAAGAGATGGAAAGTACTTAGGAAATAAAAGTGATTCTCACTGTTACAGTGCATTTATAACTATATTCAATTGTAATATATGGAAAAAATATTCATTAATATGAAAGGATTATAATAAAAATAAGCAGATATAATGTTTGTAATTTATTTAATCAAACATGCGTAAAAGAGAATTTGCTACCTAAATACACACACACACATATATATATAATATTTATATATAAAATAATACATAGTGATATATATATATATATATATAAAATAATACATAGTGATAGATATATATATATATATATAATAATACATAGTGATATATATATATATATAATAATACATAGTGATATATATATATATATATATATATATAATAATACATAGTGATATATATATATATATAATAATACATAGTGATATATATATATATATAATAATACATAGTGATATATATATATATATATATATATATAATAATACATAGTGATATATATATATATATAATAATACATAGTGATATATATATATATATATATATATAATAATACATAGTGATATATATATATATATATATATATATATAATATTTATATATAAAATAATACATAGTGATTTTTTATATATATATATATATATATATATAGATAGATAGATAGATATTATATTTATATATAAAATAATACATAGTGATATATATATATATATATATATATATATATAATAATACATAGTGATATATATATATATATATATATATATATATATAATATTTATATATAAAATAATACATAGTGATTTTTTATATATATATATATATATATATATATAGATAGATAGATATTATATTTATATATAAAATAATACATAATACATAGTGATATATATATATATATATATATATATATATATATATATATTATATTTATATATAAAATAATACATAGTGTGTGCCAAATTATTATCAAGATAACTTTTTTCTAATATTTCAAAAACTGTCCAATCAATTCACACAAAACTTTCACACAATGTTGGCAACACTGACTTGTGCAATCACTGAAATTTTCGTACTGATCTGCGCAATGTAAACAAACTGGCGCCATATTTTTTATCAGCACTGTGATTTGAGTGTGCCAAATTATTAGAAAAGTGTAAGAATTTAGTGAAAAGATGGACCATAAAAGCAGTTTAAGTGATGCTGAAAAGAAAACTATCGCCTCAGAACTCTCGAAAGGTAAATCTACCCAAGAAATTTAAAAAATGATAGGGAGGTGTCATCAAACAGTGAAAAAGTTCACCACCGACCCTACACAAGTACGCAAAAGAGCAGATAAAGGCAAACCGAGGGTTATTTCACATTGTTTCATGTCCTGAATTAAACAAGAGGCCACGAAGAACCCTGGACTTACCAGCCAAAAGCTTTTCAGTTGCATTGGGGATCCTACTGTGTCTAAAAGTACTCAGTGTCAATATCTGTGGGAAATAGCAACAACAGTCAAACTTGTATCAAAGCCTCCGTTGATAAGAAATCACATTCAAAATCGCTTGAAATGGACCGAGGACAATATGAAGATTCACTTCTCTAAAGTTTTGTTCACAGACAAAACTCGAGCAAAACTTGATGGGCCAGATAGATGGTGCAAAGGCTGGGTAATGAATGGATAGAATCAGCATTTGAAACACCAACAAGGCAGTGGAGGCATAATGATCTGGGGTGGTATTATTGGAAAAACATTAGTGGGCCCATGGAGAGTACCAGATAGCATCAAAATGACTGCTGATGCATACATAGCGTTTATGAAGGAGCATCTTGAACCGTGGATGAAAAGGCAAAGATTTGCTTTCAGAAGGGCCATTGTCTTTATACAAGATAATGCTCCCTCACATGCTGCTCACAAGACTACTGAATATTTGAAACAGGCTTTGATGGACCTCGAAATATGAAGTGGCCAGCAAATTCTCCGGATTTGAACCCAATCGAAAACCTTTGGAGCATCATGAAGCGAAGACTGTATGTCAACAGACGACAATTCAGGAGCAACGCTGAGTTGTGGAAAGCAATTCTTGCCATATCCCACGACATTACAGCAGATGACATCCTACAATTAACAAATTCTATGGATCGTCGACTTCTTCAAGTAATTTCAAAAGAGGGAAAGCACATTCCCTATTAATTTGTTTAAAACTGCGCCTTCGTTTGTATATGTTATTATTTGTTTCATTATCTTATTTATTAGCTTCTTTTGATCATAAACATTCACGTGCAACATTAATAAACGTTTCGTTTACTCAATTCTGGGAATTTTACTAAACCTTTCTAATAATTTGGCATTCTCAAATCACAGTGCTGATAGCAAATATGGCGCCAGTTTGTTTACATTGTGCAGATCAATACGAAAATTTCAGTGATATAGCAGGTCAACATTGTGTGAAAATTTTGTGTGAATTGATTGGACGGTTTTTGAAATAGTAGAAAAAAAGTTATCTCAACAATAATTTGGCACACAGTACATATATATATATATATATATATATATATATGTAATGAAAAACAAACCACTTTAAGGTACCATTACGATAATTTATTTCACCTAAATACTTTTTTAAGGATTCAGGATCATCAGGTAAAACTTCCAACAATGAATTGAGAGGAAAAAATATATATATATTTATATATCTATATATATATATATATAATACATATTGATATATATATAATATATATAAAATAATACATATTGATATATATATAATATATATATATATATAATATATATATATATAAAATAATACATATTTATATATATATATATATATATATATATATATATATATAAAATAATACATATTGATATATATATAATATATATATAAAATAATACATATTGAGATATATATATATATATATATATCTCAATCACAAACCGAAATGATATTTGTGTTGAGAATCACAGAAAAACCCTTTGAGTTCTTCTGCAAGATAGAGAACAAGCTAAACTCATTTTAATTTAGCCCCACTGTCTTCCCAATGAGTAATGGTGAGAGGAAAAATGTCATTGAGTACCAAAATTCATATTCTGGCTTCCATCTTCAAAGTCCATTCAAGAGAAGGGTGAATACGTTTAGTAGAGAGGAAACTTGGATCAGGACACAACAGGACAAAGGATCATCATTTCAACTAAGAGATCAACTAATGAGATCAATTAGAAAACATCCAACTCAATCCATAAGACGTTTGGCACATGAGAGAAGAGTTTCAATTATAGCAGTGCAAAGAGCAGTGAAAAAAAGACTTGAAAATGAAATCATATGTGAAATCTGTGAGTCCCCTGCTAATCCAGGACAAATGTTAGGTTAAACAGGGTGGAGGTCATCTTGAATAAATTGAAAAATTATCCTGGAATAATATATATATATATATATATATATATATATATATTTATTAAAGACATTTTTTATGTTTAACGTTCTTTTTATAAAAAATGGCTTTAATAAATAAATTGTCGGACTTTGTCCATTTCTTAATGTGTATATATATATATATATATATATATATATATATATATATATATATTTGTACTTTATTTCCATACTTCATGGGCTTCCAATCCGGAACTATGATTAATTAATGATTAACATGTCATTTTGTTTATGATAGATTTCATCACAATTCTTCTGTTAAGCTCGGAAAGTAATTAAATATTCTTCTTGCTCAAAATAGAGCCCAATAGTGTTATAAAAACCTCTGAGAATACCAGTAAGATACCTTTAATCATTTCTAATATAGAATGATTCCAAGCTTAATCTAACAAATGGACAATTTTCCTGTTACACTCGGTATGTATATAATAACACCTATTAATTATATTATATATATATATATATATATATATATATACACACACACACAAAACACCTATTGATATATATATATATATACACACACACACACACAAAAAACACCTATTGATATATATATATATATATATACACACACACAAAACACCTATTGATATATATATATATATATATATATATATATATATATATATAATTTAATATATGCCAAGAAGAACAGTACTGTTATCAATAGCTGTCTAAAGCAACAATTATTATATCAAAAATATTCTAACCTTGTACTACTTCTCAAAAATTGACTTAAGAATTTCATGATTCTTTACTCTTCAGGACCCAAACAAGAAAAGATCTGATTAAAGCATAAACTTTCACAATGTGAAGTAGTTATCCAAAAATGCAATTTCTTTTCTCAACTTAAATATAATTCTAGATAGTATGTAATCAAATGACAAAATAGGAGAAAAATCCTCAGTAACATGTTTCAACCCAAGAAGAAACTTTCACAAACTAATAATAACTCCTTGTAGAGAAGAAACTAGTTATTCAGGAGTCTCCTTATTTTGTCATTCAATTAGCCACTATTAGTCTGATATGTAAATTTCTTTATATCTCCCATAATTCTATATGCAAATTTATAAGAACCAAATTAAAAACAAAAGGCATTTTTGAAATCGTTAAAAAATGTCACAATTATAAATCCTGATCATTTTTAACTGTTCCAATTCCCTGAACTTTCTTTTATGCAAATTTGATCAAAATCAGTTCAGCCAATGAAAAATCTTTGCAATCCAACTGAAGCAGTTACAAACAATTGAACCTGAGCTCAACTCACTTTCTATTTCTCATTTTTCTTCTTTTCCTCTCAAAGATTTTATCATTCATTTTTCTCTCTAAAACTTTATACAGATATTACCTTCTTGTTTTGTATTTCGCTATCACATGAAGTAGAGTAAGATACATAGATATTTACTCAGCTTAATCAAGTGTGGCGGCACAGTTTCACAAGTGTTGAACACCCTGTAGGGATCAAATTCACTAGCAATGGCCTGAAAGACTAACTTGCCCAGCATTACTTTATAACAGTCATGAGAGGTTGTACTCCCAAAGAGGTTTTTTCCCCGGAATGTCTTTTTGGAACTCAAGGCTCACTTCAAACCTCAAATGGAACTAAAGATGCTGGAAAAATGATTCATCCCTTGTGCCACTCCAGAACGAACCTGTCTACTCCTGCAATGTTCTAAGTCAAACCAGACTAAAAATGAACTATTGCTGTCATATCTGGGATTTAGCTGCCCAATCCTCTCTTCTAGACTTGATAGAGTCCAAAATCATTTACACAGCCTTGTAGGTGATGAATTATTTATCACCCAGTCGCCCCTTTCCCACAGATGTAACATCACAAGCCTATCATTAATCTATAATTATTTCCAGGGAAAATATTCTGATAAGCAACATTCCTTAATTCCACCATTCAGACATTTATAGCTAAAATCCATCATGTCATACACACAGGAGCAAATCATCCTTTCCGTTTATATTCCATTGGTAAGGAAGAAGTTCGATTTGGACATCATCTTCCTTAGTCACTGGAAGAAAATGTTACCCTGTCCACCATAATCATAATCTCTTCAAGTCGAGGCAACTATTATCTATCCTATATTCTTATATCAATAAAACAATCGTGTTCATTAATCTTCTACCTTGAGTGGCTCTTGGATCTTGTATTGCATAAAAAGTTCTTCAGCAATGGTACCTAAGCTGAACATACATTTCATAGATTGTAGCCATAATTCTTGTTAGATTAAAAGTAATTTTGAAAACGTTTTTAAAATTTAACTCTAGACTTTCAAAACAATGAAAAAGTAAATGCTTGACTCCTATGGATGTTGTCATGTCAGAAAATAATTTATATTTTCTAATTTTTCTTTTACTCTTTTCCTCTCTATCACTCCAATTTGTCTTTCTCCATGTCTATCCCAGCCTCTAGTTTCACACTTCATTCCCATCATCCTTCTGCTTCCACCCTGTTTGATTCTCTTTACGATTTCTCACCTACACATCTTTCTCTAATACTTTCTCATATTCCAGCTGCACTCTTTACTTTCTTCTTACATTTCTTCCTTTTTTTCTCCTCCCCCCCCCTCTCAAGGTCATTCATTTCTCTATTTTTCTTCTCTTTACTCTTTTCTTATTCGCTATTTCTCTCCTACTCTCCTCCCCCCTTGTCTTCATTTTTCTCTCTTGATATTCCCTCTCTTTTCTGTATGCCTTGTTCTTTTTACACATTTTTCTTTTTCCACCTTCTCTTCCTCAATTTTCATACTCTCTCCCTCACTCACTCTTCTACAAAATCATTTTTCATTTTATTCTCTTGCACTATCCACTCACTTCTGTTTTTTTCGACTCCTTCCCACTCTCACTGACTTTCTCCTGTTTCTTCTCTCTCCTCCTCAGTTTTCCCTCCTACTCTCCTTCCATACTTCTATCTTTTCTCTGTACTTTCTTCTTTCCAATTATCATTCTAAACCTTTTTTTCTCTCTTTCTTCTTCTCACTTTCCATTTCTTTATTTTTCTTCATTTTTTCTTTAATTCACACTTCTCAATTTTTTTTTTTTTCATTTTTCTTTCTTCACTCTGAATTTATGAGTGGGTTTTGATCTTATTATGATAGACAATTTTGTTAGAAGATGCATTTTTTCCCCAAAGTATGGAGAGAAGCCCAATAATCAAGCATCTCCACCCCTTTCTCCTTTTCCATTACCAATTCAGATCATCATTCAATCGATTGATTGCAAAATGTGTTAAAATGCACATAACCCACAACTTCAAGCAAGAGAGATGGGACAATGAAGCTCTATTGATTCCAGACTGATCTGTAATTGAAGTGACAAGTCTGCTTCATTTCTACAGATATTTTGGCTTATTTGTGAAAACAAGAACAGTTTACAAAGTTGAAACTTGGTAATCAAGTCATTTTTTTTTCAGCTTAAACTTTGAAAGCAAATAAGAATTGCACTTCAGGTTAAATATATCATAATTATATAAGGTGTTTGCTTCATTATTATCAGCAATATAGCCATTATATAAGAGCCAGTGAGTAACTTATCAAAGTTGAAATCCTATATAATTCGATATTTTAAGCATGTGATCAACAAAAACAATCTCCTCACAGATGAAGAAGTGACTTGAAGCAACAGAAATATTGTTCTACAGAAGGATGCTGAGAATACCATGGACTGAAAATATGAGCAATGACAAAGTTATGGGGAAAATGCAAACAAAAAAAACACTTACACTTAGAATCGGGAAGAGACAGTTGAAATTCCTAGAGTACATAATAAGAAAAGAAGGCTTGGAGAATTTGACACTCACAGAACATATGAAGGCAAGAGTGACAGAAAAAAGCAGTGAATAACTGACCAAATAAGATTGATTAAATGGTTGGAAAAGATTAGAAAAGATAGCAAAAAGTCAATCCTAAGAGCTACAAAGGATACAAAGTTTTGGAGAGGCATGATCAGATACAGCCCATACAAGAGATAGAGGAACAAAGATTTTTAAAGGAAAATGTGAATGAATAAGACACTTTTATTAGGATCAGAAAGATACAGCTGAAATTTCTGTGACACATGATGAGGAAAGGGGGCTTGGAGAATCTTATACTTACACATAAGGGGCAGAGGGAAGCAATGGGTAAACAGACTTAATGAACTTGTGCAAAAGGATGGCAGGGAGAGATAGCAAGGGGACAAACATTGCTTAGAGCTACAAAACAAAAAGAATTCATGCAGAGCCATTCTTGTCCACATCCTAAAGAGACATGGAAGTGATTCAATTTTATTTTGAAAGGCTGACTACTGGCAAATATAGGCCTAAATTTGGATTAACAACTTGGTCTAATATCTTCATTGTTATTAAACAATCATAATATGTTTGTTTAGCCCCTTTGGTTTTCTTTAGGTAAAGAAGTAGATTGTCCTTGTTCCACTGCCTATGTCTAGAGATATCATGTTCTCTGGTTCAACTGAGCTTACATCTGTACTACCCATCCCAGGGATTTAACTCACAACTACTATAGAATAAGTGGCCATGATTAAATGTAAATGGGAGAACTGCCCAACAAACAGAATGGATGAATTTTGTGATAACAAGTAAAGGACAGGGCAAAAAATAATATTGAGTAAGCAAACAATATATGCAAGACAAAGCAACAGTTATAAGTCAAACTAAGAATTGGTGTTGACACACAAGAGAGTTCTGACTTCAAGACCAGACAGACCAATACTGAATCAGATGAGATTGAGAAGTGGCCTATCTTGTTGTTGGTTAGGAAGATATCCCAGCATGAATTTGGTAAGTGGGGGGGGATATTTTACAATCATTGCCAGTCTAGATTGGAACCAACAACTACTATGCTACTAAATGCATTTAAATGTAAATATTCAAAGAGAAATGAACAGATTGGAATTTTAGAGACAACTTATATGTTGCAACAAATGTAAATTTTTCTAAAATAATTATTACTTGAATAAACAAAGTTTCCATTTTTTATATTATTATCTTTTACCTTCCTCATAAGTAATTACTGTGATTTTGAATAGATAAGTAAAAATAGGATAAGTGATCATTTCTTCTGAACAGAATTTCATCAGGTCTCTTCTTGTTAGTCATGGCTGTCGTCAAATGTTGAGGAAAAATTTGTCAGAAAGTTGTCCTTTTTTTTCGTTGACAAAAATCTCAGGACTCCCAAATACCATGTTTATTTTAAATTATTTTGGTTGGACAATGTCAACCTTAGGTTTACTCAATAAATCACAAAGTCTGTCACATGTTGATTTTTATGACATGAATTTGCAAATTAGCATTTGACATTAAGAAGCCTTTTTCATCTGTCAGTAAGGATTTTTGTCCCCAAAATGTTCTGTTGTGTATTTATTTATATACTAGTGTGATTCTGATTACACTGGACACACCTCATAAAGTATAGAATTCAGGATTGAGTAACATTCCATTCTTTGGATCAGAAACAGTCAATCACATCAAAAAGCAATGTTGACATAATTGCAGAATATTTCAAACTTGGCAATTGACAAAATCTTATTGATAATCTTGTTTTAGCTAATGCTTTCTCAATTGACAATTTTAATATTATGTGGCAGATTCAACATTTCACTTATGGATTTTGCAATCTCTTTCTTTCTAAATGTCAACTACCATTGTGCAAACAGAAGCACTTGAAGTTACCCAATATAACCTACGTTAACCTACCACCTGTCTTGACTTTCTTTCATTTTTGTGTGTGCGAGATTACTTTGAGAAACATCTGCAAAACCAGAGGGACCTGTTCCACAATATCATTGGTTTCAATAAAGCATCTGATTGGGTATGGTATGATGGCTTCTGGCACATCCTTAGAGAATTCAATATAGAAGAAGAGGTCATCCAAGCCTTCAATGATCATGCCATCAGCAGAGTTCTGTTGAGTAACCAAGTGGGAGATTTCTTCCAGATGACAATCGATGTCAGACAGGGATGCCAAATCACTCCAACACTGTTCAACCAGTTTCTGGAGAGAATTATGCAGGGAACCCTCCATGATCACAGCACTTCTATCTCTGTCAGTGGTGGAGATGTCAGCAAGCCGTATTTTGCCGACAATATCAACCTGACCAACAAACATGTTGAAAGAGCCAGTGTATATGGAATGGAACTCAACACGGAGAAATCTGAAGTAATGGTGAATAGTACAAGCAACACCAGTGCCAGCTTCAAGATAGATGGTAAATGACAGCTTCAGATATTTGGGAGTAACCCTGTCAAAAGATGGCACCTGCAACACAGAAATCCTCAGATTGCCACAATCACAGCAGTGATGGCCAAACTGGAAAGGATATGGAAAAGTAACATCATCTTCCAGACCAAGTTCAAGCTCCACAAATTGCTGATTGTATCCATCCTCCTCTACAAGTGTGAGACTTGAACACTTTTCACGAAGACAGGAAAAAGGATCCAGGTACTCAAGAACAAATGTTTGAGAAATCTCCTCTGCATCTTCTACTGGGAACACAAAACCAGTGACTATGTACAGAGCAAGGTCAAAAGTCTCATGGGCCGACAGGAATCTTTCCTTGCCACTATTAACTGTCAGAAGATGGCATTGGTTTGGCCACATCACATGGGCCTCTGCAAGACCATCATACAAGGCACTGTTGAAGGGGGGATACTGGGGACAGCAACACAAGAACTAGTCAGACAAAATCAAAGAGTGGAAAACATAACAATGCCAGAATTCCTGAAAGAAGGTTAACTGTTTCTTTTACTCTTAGCTTCCCACCCCTAACCAACAATTGAAGCTGTTAAGGAACTGATGATAATGATGATATGTCTGATAATGTCCACATTTAAACCATTTTACATGTAATTCTATGTATTTCTATAAATGGTAATTTTATTTATGAGATAACATTTTAAATTTATTAGTGATCTTCTTTGATGAGAGTTGATTGAAAATCTGACGACTTAAGAGGAATTATGCCATCTGTTTCTCTTGGCAGTTAATTTCAACATCTACTTTTTCAAGTTATATTTTTCTACTGTTATCATTTATTAAGTTATAGATATTTTTCTACAAATAAATTTGTAAAGCACTCAGCAATTATAAAAGCCACTGTCGTGTGATTGACTTGATTTTTACGGCTTTTCGACATTTGGTTATTGTTGGTTATTTAAAGCCAAAATATATTAATTTGGCCAGAAAGACCTGACTCACTTAGGAAGCAGAAAGAAAACATCATTTTTGACAATCTTCAGCTAGCGATCAGCCAGTATCTGAATCTGTCCCAGATACCAGTCAGCTGGCTTTAAATCAAAAAGCTGTAAACGAGCTTCCTTCTCTTTATCAAAAGTGTTGAATTGCTGGCCACAGGAGAAGTGTGCCATTGAGCGAAATAGGCTAGTTACTGTGAGCAGCATCAGGACTGAATGGTAAATGTGGAAGAATCTTAACACTGTCCATGTGTTTGAGTTTCTTAGTCAACCTGGCAGTGTGGGCTTGCTGAAACAAAGCTCGACCTCAATTGACCAAACTGGATACTCCTTCTTTAGTTTGTTGTATACACAGTCTAGCTGCTGGCCATACAGTTTAGCATTGATGGCGTGATTATGTGGAACAAGCAGAAAATGTAGTACTCCTTGGAAATTACACCAGACAGAGATCAAGATTTGTTTTTTCCTTTCTACTTCCTAAGTGAGTCAGGACAATCTGACCAATCTAATATTTCCGATTGTCGGTCACATATAGTATTCAGTTTTCCCAAGTGGTTCCCCCATCTAAGTACTGACCAAGCTCAATACTGCTTGATGTCAGTGATCAAACAAGAACCAATGTTTCCAGTTACCTATCACCAGGTTCACACTCTTCTCTGCTTTTCTGAACAAGAGCTTTATACCGTGTTTGTTATTTAGGACTGGGTTTCCAGCTCCTTCTAAAGACTCCACGTTCTCTTTCACTCTCAATAACCCCTTACATCTTAATGGCATTATCACTTAGCTTGGGGGTGAATTCATTAAGAAAAAACATTTTGATTGTAAGCCCACTCTCATATGAACACATAGTTTAAAAGGTGGAATTGGTAATGTGGATGCCACACAAAACTTCCATCACAGATCTGAAGAATATTCACTTGCTGCCTATAACCAATGAGGCAGGGTCTGTAACAATAATGGAAAACCTTCCAAAATCTTTGTTTGTAAAGTCATGACAACCACTTCTGAGTTACATATGGAAGGAAGCAGTGTCCTACTGGAATCCATGCCAGCATCCCCTTGATCCAGGTCTTGACCACCTTGATCAGTTGACCATGTTAATATACTTTGGATACATTTGAAAAAAGAAATGAAGACATTAAAATTTGGTACATAGTACATAACATTACATTCACTCAGTTATGTGCCATGCGTAATACACACTTAGGTGATCATGTATCTTTCAATACATGACTGATGAAGCAGATTTTTTTCTCGTAGTATGTTGCCATTTCTTTCTGTGGTAGACTAGTTGCCATCCAAGGGTATAGAACCCAGTCTGTCCTGCTATTTACTCATAGCTGGGGTGGGGGAGAAGAGGATCCATACCTTTCCCAAGGGTATTAGCATGTAAGTGAATGGAATGGATTCACTTATGTGCTAATATATATATATATATATATATATATATATATATATATATATATATGGCCTGTGAAAAATATGTTCTCAAATACCTGGTGCATTGTGTGTGCACATATATATACATACATATATATATATACATATATATATATATATACATATATATATATATATACATATATATATATATATATATATATATATATATATATGTATGTATGTAAAAACAATACATCTCAAGAACAATTTTAGCGCAAAAAAGTATGATAATGTGTGACTAAGTCCGTCCGATGAAGTCCTAAAGAACGAAACACATCGCATAAAAATTCTTCCCACTTTGTCATACTTCTTTTCCCTAAAATATCTGAAACCTCCTATGAGTGGACCAAATGATTACAAAAAGATTTGCCTACAAAAGCCAGGAGTTAGGGGCTGAATATAACATCAATCAGATTAATGACAAATTTTATATTTGTATTAATTTATATATATATATATATATATATATATATATATATATATATATATATATATATATATATTGTACAGTGAGTGCTGGTGGTAATGAAACTGCTCAATGTAAAAGAGTTAAAATTCATACTGTATAAGAAATTATATGATAAAATTATGAATATACTATATTTTTGAATGATTTTTTTTATCCAGTACTATTGCTTATTATTATAAATGTTGTTATTAGTGTGTACATGTATTTGAGTAGCTATCACTATCTTTTATTTTATTTCTTAAACAGTGAAATTAATAACAACCATCTTAAAGTGAGAAGTCCCACTAAAGAAATATTGTTCCTCAAATAAGAATAGAACTTGTAGCACCCTTTTTCCATCAGAGAAACCAATTTTTTTCTTTTTTTTTTTCTTAATTATTTCACTAGAAGCAAAACAATAAATCTACACAAGGGGTTACGGAGTGTAAAAGAATATGAGAAAAAGAAAAACAGTATTAAGGTGAGAGAACAATGACACGAATTAACAAGACAGAAGATAATGATTGACATTGCATTTACATTTTTGAACATCAAAGTTAACTAGAAAGCAAGAAGAATGAAGAGAGTTCCACAAGCAAGAAGTGTGAGAAAAGAAACTGTTAGCAGAGAACTTACAGTCACATCTAGCGATTTCAACTGTAAAATGATGAGACATTGTTTGCCAATCTAGAACAGCCCTTAATTTCATAAGAACAATTAATATGAAAGTATTTACAAAAGAGGCACAGGGAAACTACATTATGGTGGTGGGAAGTGTCTGAAACCAGGATGCCAGATCAGATCCAATAACATTGCAGATTCTTTGGGTTTTATCAAGAATCTCTAAATATCTAACAGGAGCATCAGACCAGAAACTCTTCAAATAATATGAGAATGTTGGTACTAGATTATATGGTAAAAGTAGCAGTAACAACATGATTACTACTGATTTATAGGAATTAAATCCTATATATATATTTTTCAACCAATAAAATCATAAGAATGTTTATTTGATAAACAATCATTACAAGGATGTCACCAAAATACTTGGACATAGTTTTAGACCTACATGTTATTTTTGGACCTTTTAGAAAATAACAATGACTCATTTCAGCACTACCACAAATTCAAGAAAAAGATTTTGCAAGCCAGTTTGAAATTATTTCTAACTAATGAAAACCTTGTATTCAAAAAATTGACATCTGTATGTGAAATTAGATTTTGGGTCTTCCTTACAAATATAAAAATAGAAGCATAATGCTTCTCAGGGTTCAAAACAATTTCAGAGGACTGTTAGATCTACAAATACACCCACACGCACCATGAAAGAGATGAGCCAGCAGCTACCAACTAAGACCTTGTCCATGCACTGACAGAAACATTGGGCTGACCATCATAAAATAAGTGGGTCCACACATCTCACACAACACTACAAACACTTAATTACTTGATAAAACAATCTTCACTGCAAGAGAAATTGAACATTTTATTGTTATTGTATATCTCTGAAAAGAATATATAAATATTATTTCAACTGATGTTCTGCTTGTACAGTTTCTTCAGAATACCTAATATATGTTTCATTTAAAAGATGTTGTTAAAGGTTTGGAATCCCGACACTGAGATAACATTAAAAACCTGAGTAGACAGATCCCAACAAATTAAAAGAAAAACTATTAACTCTTATTCAATGCTGTGATTATATTGAATACTATTACTATATAGTCATTGTAATACAGTTTGGCATTAGTATAATACTATAAACATCAATGCTATTTCTATCAGTAAAAGTTGTACTAGTTTCTACTGTTCTATTAGTAGTAGTATATTTCTATTATATAAATCCTTATCAGTCTTCTACCAATAAATTTTTTATTATTCTTATTCAAAAGTAATCATTTATTTACATCCCCAAGTAATGCAAAAATTCAATAGGTTAGTATATCTAGTTCTATCTATATCTATTAGTATATACTAGTTCTCAGTCTTTCAAAAAAAACTAGATTGGTCAAATTTTGGGCAGTCTGTTGGCTTGAATAGTTTTCCGCACTTGTATGCATATAATATTTATATAACATTTAAATACGATATGATAACAAATCTTTTCTCTAAACTTATTTCCAAATTTAAAAGCATAGACAAAGAATATTACATTAAATCTCTTCGCTTTTCCATACATCTTTTGAATTTTTAATATCGAACTAAAATTGATCTTAATTTCCTCTTATAATTATCTTATTTTAACTATATATGAATTACTTAGTAGAAATTATTATTCAATTGTAAATGGTTCCAATTCAATTAGCTAGTAGCTACAAGAAACGGCCTGCATACTGAAGTGAAAAAAAAAAAGAATTATCAAATATGTCAGTATTATCTAAAGAATTTTGAAGTAGTCATTTTTCAATATGGAAAATGCACATTATTAATTTTAATCACTGTTATTCCATCATTATGTAGAAACAATCACAATTAACTTACACAACCAGACAGGTTTGCCTATCGCCCAATTAACACTCCTTCTCTTGAACAGTAAAGGTTTAGCCCTTATTTCCTATTTAGGATTGTTTCAAGTTCTTTCTCGTAAAATCTTATTTTATTTCACTCCCAGTATCCCCTTGCGTCTTAGTGGCATTATCACCTTGCTTGGGGTGAAAAAAAACTATGTTTTTTTTATCACAATGGGTACATTAAGTTGAGCTCATTTTTCAAATAAACTGTTTTTTTTTTAATAAAGATAGAAAAACAACTCTAAATTAATATTTTTCTTCAATGAAATTTTAGTAAGCCCAACCATATTTCAACTTAGTATACCAACTTTATCACAATAACAACTATAAATTACATCTCCTTCCCTAACAATACTTAGTACCGATGTTATTACTTATCATACTTTTTATGATGATAGCCATGATTGTTATCACAATGAATAAAAATTCTTAGAAGAAAAAGAACACTAAGAAAAATCATAGCAAAAAAAAAAAAAAAATTCTTGAAAGGAAAGAAAAATGCACCCACCACTTTATACCACATTCCATTTTGTGACTCTCTAAGGCCTGTCCTATCTGATGTGTCCCAGGGCTTTTATTATGGATAGGCTTCAACCACAAGGGAAGACAAAATACCCACCATATCTGCCCACCTGAGCAGTCTCTTATCTAATTTATATCTAATTTGCATTTTATTAGTGCCCACTAATTTTTTACACTTGCTGGTTGAAGAAATGAGAGTATTTTTGCAGTCGTCAACAACAAAGCAGAGAAATTAATTTTGAAAACACAGGAGAGATTAAAATCAGATAAATAAATAAAAAAAAAATATTAAAAGAAAATATTCTCATGAGGCAGAATAGAAAGAAAGAGATAATAAAGTAAAGGGTGGGAGAGGAGGGGAAAGAGTGTGAAGAAAGCAAAAAAAAACGAGGAATAAGAAAGAAAATAGAATTAAGAGAGGTAGGGGGAGTAAATGGCAAGAAAGAGTGAGAATGATACTGTGGCTCCTTCAATCAAGCAAGCATCTTCCCCCAAAAAAAATATTAAAGAAGTCAGACTTAATAATGAGTGACTGATAATACACTTTGTATTGAATCAAATAGAAAATATTAGATCATACTTAACGACAATTTCTTTTAGAATAAAACTAAGTAAATACAAAAAAATATCCATATATAAAATTCTGTATCTTCCATTAGTCTGTCTGTCCATCACACCCTCTAAAATAGCCATCATTGACCGATCAAAACCAAATTTTGGAGAGAAGTGCAAACAGGTAAAGGGGTACAAAGTTCAGTTGGTTTTACTAGGGTGTACTAGCTTAGCTTAGTACAATAAATTTTCATTCATTTTTTTTTATTATTTAACATACAAAATACTCCAACTATTTTAAAAACAATTTAATGATTAAAATAACAAATATTTATTTAATAAAAATGCAATATTGTTTTTTGCATATATTTTCTTTAAGCTTTTATATATACAAAAATCCAGTTTACAGTTGGCCCTGCATTTGCCAGAACTATAAACAAATCACAAGTCTGATCACTTCAAAAAAGTTAGAATTTGGCTCCAGAAAGAAATATTTATACATGACCAGTTGTATGTTGCATGCTCAAGAGTTAGAAATCTTGAGAACTTATTTTTTGCTGTTAAAAAGGAAAAAAAAAAGTAATTTTCTTAAAAAATATTGTTTACCACAAAGTTCTATAAAATAAAATTAAAGAAATTATTAAACCATGAAGTAGGTTTTTTGTCAAAGTATTTTCCCAAACAAAACTTGAACTTATTCAAATATCATCAACTGGCTTGCAAAATAGAACAAAACATAGTGTTTATAAATCTCAACAGAAAATGTTAGCGATAACTTCAACAATACTAAATACTGTGAGGATTTCAACACGCATGTTGCAAAAATAATCTAGTATTATAAAGTATGTGGACAACAGCCTCAAGACCAATGTGTACAAAGACATTTCCTACAGATTTTCTTTAAACCTTTTATAAGTATATTATTATACAAGGTGTCCATAAAGTTCGTGTGCACTTTAAAGTTCTAAATTTTTAAAGTGCACACGAACTTTATGGACACCCTATATATATATATATATATATATATATATATATATATATATATAAGCATAACACTTCTCTTTTTTTCAAAATTATAGGAAATTTATTTCAAGTCATAATGTTTGTTTTATTTATCATTGACTATTTGTTCAGTATCGTCAAGTTCTTTACCATTTATCATTCAAACATTTTTAACATTTGTCAATAATTTTATTCTGTTATCCTCATTTATTGATAGAACATTTTTTATGTACAAGGACATATTTTCAAATTTGTAGGAAAAGCATTGTAATGTTATTTCTTTTGTTCAATAGTCAATTTCTTCCTTTATTATTGATCTCTCAAATATTGATTTTTAGCAACAACAATAATAAAAAAAAGTTCTCATATATTTAATGATAATTTTATAATTTTATTAGTTTTTATTCTTTTCTTATTTATTGATTCATTTCAATTATTGTCATTGAAGTAATAAGTCAAATTGGTACATTTGATAATGAACTGTTAAGTCCAACATCCAGTGCAAAATATATATGGTCATTCCTTGTCATGATAGAGGGCTTACTTGTCTCAGGGATCCCAAGAACGAACGCATCTGGAGTTCCAACTCCTGTAGAGCCAACCATGGTGGTAAGTTCTTGTAAGGACTTAAAGCAACCAATCCACGAAGACTCCAACAGTGGAATAGACAAAGATCTATATGATCTCAATGGCCAAACTGCTGGAAGTGGACAGTGCCAATGAGGGTTGCTAGCCAAAACAGACCATAACAGGCCAAGCATTCAACAGCCCAATACAACCAGGTTTGCCAGATCTTGCCTGTCTCAAAACCATTTGAGCTGCAAGAAATGCACCTCTGGCCAAGAGTTTAGGCTTCTCCTTTACACAGTTGTCCACAATGACTAAATTCATGTGCATAGCCTTGTCAAATGATCTTTGATTCACAGCCACCACCACCAAGAGAGACAAGTTGACAACAGATTATATATAATTTCAAATGATCTAAAAAGAATTAAAGAATTTAACAAAATATTCAAAAAATACTCTGGTCCTTCCTCTTAATAGCAAACAGTTTTGTTTTTATCAAGTTTGGGACTATTTTCATCATGGTATGCTCTTCTTTACCAAATTAGATTATATACATATTATTAATAATATTAATAGTAGTATATTATATATTATACATATATATTATTATTATTATTATTATTAATATATTATACATATATATATATATATATATATATGAATAATATTTAGAAAAATATGACAAACTGGAAAGGTTTTTTGTGACGCATTTCATCCATTAGGATTTCATCGGTCTGGTCTTTGTTGATGTTGCCACATCTACACATGTGCACGAAACAAGAGAAACAGGTAGTTTTGATTTTGAAACTTTTGAAATAATTTTTTTCTTTTTTTCCTCAATCTAGCCCAAATCATCTGTATTCTTTTACTCTCCACCTTTGTTCCTGACTATCCCACGCTGTGACAATATAAAATCTACCAAGAATGGTGATATATTGTAAGAGCCTGGATGCAAATTTATTGCGGCTGAACTATCAAGACACTTTCCAGACATTTTTTTCTCAGTAAATTATTTTCCCTTTTAATCAAAGTAGCATTCCTTATGTTAAAACTGTTGTTCATTTTTTTATGCTGAACAACCAATGCATTTTGTGTGTTATTATTTAAATTGTCCCTTTTGCATTCATATAAGTTCTTGTTTAAACTTCTTGAGGTTTCTCCAAGCAATTCCTGCATTTGATAGAGTAAATTCCCCCTTAAAGTTTTGGCTGGTTGTTTTGTTTTTATTAAGTCTGTGATTGATTTAGATGTAGTTGTGACAAATTCTATGTTGAGTTTAGATAAATTCTTTTCAATTGTAGTTGTGATAGAGTTAGTGGGTAGAATAATATATAATTTTTTGATTCATTAGGTTCATCAGGAAGGACAACTCTCTATTTTGGAACATTTTATGTGCCTTTTGTTTCACATAGAATATGAAGTAGGGTATTGAATGTATTTTCAATATATTTCTCTTCTTGTAAATACTGAGGGCTGCAAATTCAAAGTGCTCTTAAATAGAATCCAATGATCATTCTGGATTTTATTTTGGTGTTATCATGGGAGTAGAAGTTTATTAAGTCATTTTTATTGGTTGATTTTCAGTGAACACTAAGTTCTAGGCAATTGTCAACTTGATGTCTAAGAAAGGCAAAGTATTGTTTTTTTCTATTTCATATGTGAATTCAGTTTTGTTTAATTTATCAACAAGATCCAGAAAGTTAGTATCTATGGGTTATATTACTAGAGCATCATCAATATATTAGAAGTAATGTGATTGTTTAGGTAAAATGTTTTGGAAAGAAATAGATTCGCAAAATTCCAAGAAAATACATGCCATCACTCCACTGAGAGGGGATCCCATTGGTAATCTAAATTTTTGTTTGTAAAAATTTTTATTGAAAGTGAAATGACATTGATTGGTGATGAGATGGCAGATTTTTATTATTTTACCTATTGGTAGGGAGAGGTTTATCTTTGATTTTGATAGATGCTTTTTTTAAAAGATTTAAGCATTTTCCAACTGGGATATTAGTGTAAAGTGATTTTAAATATAGAGTGGCCATGAATTTGTCAGTCATATTTATTTTCCTTAGTTTTTCAACAAGGCAGCCTGAACTTTTTTTATATGTGATGGACTTGTTCTTCCAAGGAGA